>OX422217.1:62396220-63646220 GCA_949130495.1 Sambucus nigra | reverse complement strand
TGTATACGGTTAGGTGTGATAGTATATATATATAGTGTGAATAATATTTATCGGTTGAGGGTATACCTATATTGATGTTATATGTATATATGCATACGTTGTGTGATTACTTAATGGTTGAATCATTATGCGTAAACATACCTAGGCTACTTGCTATCACGGGAGGTTTCGCGTCGTCGTCCTATCCTGATGATCCCAGTTGGGGGGATATTGACTTATACCTTAGAACATAGAACTTAGGGATTAGGCACCACTTGTGGGAATAAGGGTGTGACCGGTCATTGTGGTGCGTTAGGTGTGTGCGTATCCTAAAGGCTTAGGACTGTATTCGCCTCCAATATATGTTATTTGATTTTTGGTTTGAGAGTGATATCTGAACCGATACTTGATAGCAGAGTATGCCCGCATCGCAAGTCTCCACCTAGGTATGCAGTATACGTATGTATTATGATAACCATGTGAATATATATATAATTTATTCTACTTATGGTGCTTTAGTAGACAATGTAGATAATGATATCTAAATTTATTTCTGTATGTGAAAACTTTATAATCAGTTGGTGACACTAAATGCATAATAAAGGATTGGAAATTTGGTACCGTAATGTATGGGTAATACGGGTGGACCCACCAAAATATTAGGATGGGGAAAAGCCTTAAGTTTGAGAATATTATAGATGATTAATTAAGTTAATAAGATAAATGGCGTATGAATCAACAGTAAGAGTACTCGGATTATAGTAGTGTAGTAGAAAGAGGCATGATATGGCTAGTTAGGTGGGGTAGCTTAACTAGGAAGGTTAGCAAGCAAGCGTTAAGTGTGCACATTATAAGAGGGATGAGTTATACCTCAAATGAGCACGGCACTAACTTAAATATGAAGAGTGTGTATGCATATTTAATTACTGCAATTTAACTGCTTGCTAAATATTTTCAAAATATTTTACTTGGGCTCTGACCCATGTCAAAATCTTATTCAAAACCTTTTAGGTGTCCAGTAACAGGGACGCCCAGTTTGAGGTCTTATCCAGGGATGTGTAGCTGTAGCTTATGTGGAAGTTGCAGGACTTCGCTATAGACACTTCGTTCATTCATTCCTAGTGTAGGATATCTACTTCTGTACTCATTTGGGCATGTCGCCCTCAAATTTAGTATTCAGTTATTTATTGGGCTTTGTATATGCTGGTTAATTTTTTTGTTTACTGTTGTATTTAAATTGTTGAACCGATAGTTGATTCGGTCATCGTTATTTATATTATTCACGAGTGTTGGATTTAGTTATTAGTATTTCCCCTAATTCTTTTATTCTCTTATTTTCCATTATTCTCATCGGAATTTTTCCCATTACAATTTATACAACTAGTTGGACCCAATTGTGCTCATATGCTTATCATTCGTTTATTCGTCTAATTGTATTCCTCAACAAAATACTAAATTTATCATTCGTCATCTATTTTTTAGGGCGGGGTGTTATATTCTTCCCTCCTTAGGAAATTTCGTCCTCGAAACTTCTAGTCATTAATATTAGAATCCAACTATCTTCGATCAGTTTCCAAACCTAGAGTCTTCTTAAAACTATGGTCTAAACCCAAAGATTTTGCTTTCATCAATTAAATCACCGAGCCGATTGTGGCAAACTCCAAGTCCTTAATACTAACCCCAAGCATGTTTAACTCGTCCATTTAAACAAAACCTCGAGACAATTGATACTCACCAAATATCGTACTATCACCAATGAACTCATTATCATGGATCATTCCTACGCTAGGGTTAACAACCTAAGTTTCCTCAAGCAACCTCATATCTCGTCTATCCTAGGTTGACACATTCGCGACATCACGAGTCATCACATCATTAATCAAAAGATGGTCATATAGTCTTATTGGTCTACCCGACCGATATCTCCTATGAGGTCCTTACGCTAATTTTGGGTCATCCCAAGGGTCATAACAAACATATATACGAGTGATTTCATCCTTAATCCACACATTTCCAAACAAAATAAAACACTAACATCTATTACTTGTCAGGTTCTAATACTCACATTATTCTAAAGTCACAACCTCAAGACACATGACCAAGTTGTAACTAGATATACTGAAATATGTTATCCTAAATAAAAGCAACCAAGAAACACATGCAACTACATGAAACAAACATGAGACCACGTGAACATACAACTAGTGTAGAATAAGGTGCCTCCAAAGAAGAGTGCACTCGTTTATTGTGATGCATCAGCCACAACTGGATTTACCCACATCAATACTGCGCTTATGAAACGCTACACCAGAAACACAACTGATCAATAACTTTCCATTATCGGGATTAAAGAAGGCACAAGGAATATAACGAAACAGGCGACTGCTATGCCAAATGAAATAATCAATTTCTGACAATGAATTGTGCCATACGAAGTATGAACCCATAACGTACCCTTGAAGTCTATAACCCTCACTGGAATCCGCTAAAGTCTTAGCCTCGCCATATACCTTGACTTGAACCATTAACCCATATGAGTCCTAATCATGAATCGTTACTCCTTGCCAGACGAAAGGAACACAAGGTCAATTCCTTCGAAAAGCTAAGACGCTAGGATTCCCTCCTTTGGACCAATACTACTTTCTCCATCATCAATAAGCATAATCATCCCAAATCAAGGGGAAGTAAAATCTCTCGAGGCTCATTGCCAATCAATAAACCATTGTATCTAGGCCTCCACAATTTTAACACGTGAAAGCTAACATCAGTTTCTGAGATCACTCGCATAAAATGAAACACAATGCTCACATGGTTTCAAACATTCATCTCTCGAACCATTGCTATGACTCTTAGCAACATCCTACGCAATCCCAAATCATAACTATTTTAAAGACATCTTAAACTTTCAAGCATTATCCATGCCTAGGACCCAATGATTCATTCACTAGTGTCATACCAAATCACCCAGGTAGCACACGCAGGTGCTATAATCGATCTTAACACTCCATTCCTACGATTACCTCCAAAACCCTGATGAACATCATCCTGTTCTAAGTCTCCTAGGTGTATTATCTATCCCTTATCAATCTACTTTTGAAATAATCTTCAAAGGTCATATCCTGACATATTCTTACAAACCAAGGTTGTGGTACTAACTTCAAAGTACTCCCACAAGTCAACATGACTTAGACATACTAAAATTATCAATGATTTACCATCATCACACAATCCTCAGAGAAATAATGATTCCTAAATGCTTCTTGGGTGATGGACATCAAACTCAACCATCTCTCTAATAGCTTACACATGTATTATGTTGTGACCTACGCTACACGACCTCGAATTTACTACTACAAAATGTATATCACCACATTAAAATCGACGCAATAATGATTCTCCCAAATGTTTAACATAAAAGACACTAATTTAATTATTCCCCAAATCGGACATATACATCCCCTTGTAAGAATTTTTATGGCGGGATCCTATATGATAACTGATCACGGTCACTAACTCTTAACCTCAAAGTATCAATGCTAGCCTCTACGTGTTAAATTAACTGAAAGTTTATGCCCTCGACATCATAAGGAATCCCATAGGGTCATGAAGAGACACCATTGTCATCGTAATGTACGGTACTTAATTTAAAGTTCACTATTACTTAGGAATGTCTACCACACGCATTAACAACTCGCTAGCTAAACCTTAGTATGCATCTCCAAGGAATTGTCAATAATGATTTACATGTCTATCAAAATTACTAACCGAAGGTTAATTTCATTAAACCACCTTACTACTTATTTCCAAAGAGCGCCTAATGCAACTCAAGTACTTACCCAAAATGTCAATGAGCAGTTAAATTCACTAGACTACATCAATTGATCCTCAATGAGTGTTCAACTATGACACTAAATTGTCCTAGTAAGTCTACACCATACTAATGTGCTAATCTAAAAACCAACATAAGTATAAGTTTTGGTAGGATATAGGACGTCGAGCATTGCCTATGGCCACACCATGGATGCCATAAGGAATACTATTCCTTGATACCCCACTATCATCTCTAAAACTATGAATTAATAATGCCAGAGTTTTGGTAGGACATAGGATGTTGGGTATTGCCTAAGATGAGGCCCACTTGAGTGATGCCACAAGAGGTCCTATTCTAGAACATCACAATGCTAGTTCTTAACACTAAGTCACCAACATTTCTCTGCTCGCTCCTAGGTTAGTTCAAATCACTATGATTATCTAAACCCACATTATAGTCAAGATGCACTAAGGCAGAGTCCTCAACTAAGGGACCTAATATGTTCTCACCACAAAATCAACACTTATAAACATTATTAAGTCACCTAATCTCCATAGATGAAATATACAACTTTTATAGCTAAATCGCAATGAACACTACTCGACGTTGCTACCACTACTAAGGCTACTCTCAACACTAAAGTTGCACAATAAGGTTCACACAAAAGATTATGATGTTGCCACTATCCGCTTACCATGATACCCATGAATTATCGATACATCTATATCAGAATTGCCACGAAACATGAAAGGACTACTAACTTATCCATTTACCATCTCATAAAAGTTGCATATTGTGCTAACGTCGTTGACTTCATCGTCCATGATATGAACCGAAATCGTCACTAATCTATTGTGATCGACCCAAACCAATCGACGTCGAGAAGATTTGATACCGACCTCACCACATCACACCTGAATGGAACATTGAACCTAAAGCTCTAATACCAAGTTATAATGACCCAACTCGAAATTAAGGGATAATAAAGGATCAACCCGATTCGGTTCGTACGTTAATTGTGAATTGTAGTGAAACAACCTAAATAATGTTTCTAATCCAGTTTTATTATTATTTAACGTTACACGTGTTAGCAAGTGATTCCAATTTTCATCAACTATGTGATAGGACCCAGGGGAAGTGCCCCCAAGGCCAAGTAAACAGAGATACTAATCGTAAATGCAAGTAACTACTTACCTATATAACGCTCTCAAAGTACGGAACAACATACAACCTACTGTAACAAAAGAAGGGGTGTGAGCCGAATGCTCAGTGAGAACATATACAAATGTAGTATAGAAACAAACGGCGAAAAGAACAATCACACGCTATAATCACTTGCATGTGAAAATACGTATATATGTACATACATACCTTTTTAAAATACATGTCCCAATGTATTAAACCATTTTATTTTGAAAAACATTATTTGATACCGTTTGTCCTCCTTGTCTTTACAAATAATCATTTTGTCTGCTTAAAACTAACATATTCTTCCCGTCAACTCACCCAATTAAACAATTTACTATTGTTGGGACAAACCTTTCATTCACTTTTAAACGTTTATTACTCAACGTTCATTAATTCATGCTGAGTTATTAATCATTACTTAAGACTTTCTTTCAATGCACATGACGCGACTAAGAATGTGTCTCTAACGTGCGTACTCTCTAGGATCAAGTGCAAGCCTGTCACATTAGTAATAAATTCGGTAAGTCGGGATCATCTCCACAGGGAAATATGATGAGAAAATCGTGACGACGGAAGGACAGACGGTTAACCTAAATTCAACTCTAAAAACAATGAAAAGATGATTGATTTGCGAATAATCCTACTAAGTAAAAGGAAACTAGATTAAAACTATGGAACTAACGAATTAAGAAAGGATTAATAACTAAGAATGAAGTAATAAATATGAAGAGGAAAACAGGCCAGGAATACAATCCCTCAACCCCTAGTGTGTTGCTAGTATAAAATTAATTATAAATTTAAGTGATTAATTAGACCCAGACTTTAGTACTTCCAAGCATTACATATATGAGGTTCAATCCCGCACCATACGTAATTAGAGGATGAGTAAAGCGGTATCGTGATATCTACACTCGCATTGCATTCTGAAACATCCCGGTTAACTCGAATTAAACGAGATCCAAAGATCTACAATGGTTGTGCTCGCTACGCAACACGGTCTAATAAACCTTTAAGTTTAGAGGATTAATTTTATACACATGCAACTCTCACATCGGGTTGAGTTCATGCATCCCAACCCTAAAAAATCTAGCTGGACATATTGAACCTAACTATGCATAAATTAACTACGTCGCATGTGAAAGAAATCATGATGAAAGTCTACTGAAACATGCAAGGAAATATTATAAACCTAGAAACCGTCTTAATTATGCCAGAAAAATAAACATGCAAGAAGAATAATAGAGAGAATGAAAATTGAATTAAAACTTGCAATCCAACCCAAAAATAATTGATCTTGAAGCACCAAATCAAAGCTATGTTCCTAGGGTATTCTCCTCCTTTTCTCTCTATCAAAAACTATTCAGAACTCTGTTTTCTAAGTCAATACAAAGATACAAATACGTTTTAGAAGAGTTTGTAACCTATTAGAACTCTTTGGACCAATCAGCATTTAAGAAGAAATTCACGTCCTAGGCACCTCGAACCGGTTCACCATGTACCCAGAACCGATTCTCCCTGTGGTTCGGGGAAACACGCTGGTTTGGGCCTCCCTTCCTTCATTTCCAACACTTAGAATATTTTCATGTTCCTTTCTTTTGTGGATTTTTCTTCAACTTCAAGGGGTCATAACTCTTTCACCATAGCTCGAATTTGGGTGATTTTTTTTCCACTATTCTTATTGTTCCATGATCTTTAACTTTCTAGTTGGTTCCTCCTCCGGGATCAGGCTACAGAATTACCAAATTTCCCTTGAACTTGCCTTCCTAGCCTTTTTTTCATTGTTTAAATTTCTCTTTGGCACCGCTTGCATAATTTACATGTAAAACACATAAGAGAAACACACAACACAAACTACTTGCTAATGAAGGTTAGTATCATAATTACGAGTTAAATCCATATCAATTGCACCACTCGGATTCACAAAGGTACCGAAATTAAGGGGATAAGTATACAATATTTATGCTCGATCATCACACACACACACACACACACACCATATTTAGAAAATAATCATTTTCCTTTGAAAGACTTATATAACACATGCTCGTGTCCATTATAATTCAAACCTCATTAGATATCTTAAACATCATCATGTCATCTTATTTAACCATCCCATGTTACCACATGAATATTAAACATTTAGTGCGTTATTCTTGCATTAGTAAGTCAATGAATCAATACCATTCTTTATGCATCTTTCATGAAGATTTAATTGATCACTTAACATCTTCTTTAGGGATTCAGCAGACACACACACCCGTCACAACACACGGACACCCACAATTTCATGGAATCTCACCATCCGGCACTGAGTGCAAGTAAAATGCAATTGCTATTGGATTTTTTACCCTAGGGACAATATAGCCCTGCTTATTATTTAACCCCACACCATACAATATCATTATCTCGTCAATGTGCTCGACGTATTATCCACGTTAATTTGACTTTTCTTGGCCGAAGCGAAAGCTTTAAACTTAACCATCCATTTTCCCATTATGCTTGGAAAATTGTCACTTTCTCTTTTAAATCCTTTGTTCACACACACATTGATTTCATACCAAAAATCATTCTCATTTTAAGACTTAATTCAATTTCACTCATACTAATGTAAAAACATTCGCCAATATTTTTAATTCATTAAAATATTCTACTTTAAGTAAATTACCAATTTACTCTTCTTATTGCCAAACTTGCAATTTAGTCCTTGTGTCATTTTCTAAAAGTAGTTTAACTTTCTGATTCAACACTTAAACACATTTGTCCATAAAAAACACTTACTTATTAACACACTTTACCCAACTTTCACATTTTCCACTTTACACCTCTTTAATATGTAAGCTTATGCATTTTATATATTAAAACATCATTTTCCCCACACTTGATAAACACACTATATTTTTGATGTTTTGCATTTCAACATCTATTTACCAATTTCTTCACATTTAGCCTTATTTACTTTTATCATTTGCATGAAGACCTTAGTTTCACGTGTTTACACATTAAACCCACTTTATTTCCCATGTGAGTTTTACCCACTTTAATTAACCCATTAAAGTGAAAGTTTCCTTTTAAACATATCTTCATTATTAAAATAGGAAGTCACATTTTAATCTCATAAAATGGCTCTAGCATGCCTAGTGCACTTCTTTGAATAAAATCTCATTTTTTGTCTTTAAAATATCACACTAGAACATTTTGTTTCACAAAATGCCCATGAATAGTATTCTAGAAATTTACTCACCTTTAAAACTCATTCAAACATTCCTTTAAATGCCCCTATTTATTTAAAACACTAAGGACACAATTAATATACCCATTATAACCATTTTATTAGACACTTTTACCCCCAAAATGTATAAAAGAGTAATCTGAATTTTTTCCCATTTCAAAAGTCATTTTAAAGTACCTCTTCAAACCCATTTATCCATAAAATCATGAAAATCTACTCATTTATCTCATGGATGCAAACTATTCACAAATCCTACATATATTATGCCTAATATATACAGATAACTAACTGAAATTATAGTCACCAATAAACCTAAACCAAGGTTAGTATATCCCACCTCAAAGACTCCAAAAAGGTGGTGGTAGTGGAGAAGATGGGTGACTCCCCCACCTCCAAAGGTGGCCTTAAAGGGAGTCACAAATGCCCTTCTTCCAAGCTACAATGAAATCTCCAACGATACTCTATGGAATACTTCTTCTAACTTCAAGATAACCCTTTTGAAACCCTCATCCAACTCTAAGAATCACATCTTCTTCAACCTAATATTCTGCTTAGGGTTTTATATTGACATCTAAGGTGTTTTGAGGCTTTATAATGGTGGTTTCACGGTGAAAATAATGGTGTTTGATGGTGGGAGGTTGTAGGAAGTTAAAAAATGGTGGAAGAGGCCACTCCTCCACTCTATCTAACTCTTCTTCCCATTTCTCCCCACAAATGAAACCAACCTAACCCTAAATAAGCTCTTTCCAACCTCTAATCTTCGATCTGCCCATCAGCTCAAAGGATCAATGGTACAAAACATGCAAATTCATTGATCCAAGTTAAACAATATTTCTGGCGGGACATTGTTAGAATGATGTGGGATGTTGTTCGAACGACATCTCATCTTGTTCGAAGTATGGGATCTTACGACCCTCACGCAACTTGATACTGCATTACAGTAGCACCTCGTTTGAATAGTGCTTCTCGCGACCCTTGCATCTCGTTCTAATGACATTCATATGTCGTTCGAACGACCTTATTTTTCCCTAATTATTTTATTCTCGTCTTTTCTAAAATTTTCATCAAAATTTATCCCATTACAATTTATACAACTAGTTGGACCCAACTGTGCTCATATGTTTATCATTCATTTGTTTCTCCAATTGTATTCCTCGAAAAATACTAAATTTATCATTCGTCATCTATTTTCTAGGGCAGGGTATTACAAAACTCCTCTGGGGTAACATAACAAAATAGAGTATTTAAACCGCAAGAAATAAAATTTTCTAATCTATGTTCGGCTTTAGTCCATAATCCTACGAGTTTTAAATGAGTCTTTCACCTTCTCCAATGACAGGTGGAGGCCGCCCTTTAACTACTGCTAACCAAACTCGCTCATCTGCAGCCTTAAGTACTGATTTCATATGCATTTTCCACCTATCATTGGAGAAGGTGAATAGATTCATTTAAAACATGTAGAATCATAGATAGTTTATTTACTCAATGACTCAATATACACAAGTCTTAACGCTCTTCAATCTTTGACTGCTGCTCCATAGTGCAACGCAAGAGTCACCCACGCAAGTTGCCACAACACACGAGTTCACGCACGCCTCGATTTTCATCGATGAGTCTCAACAACCGTCTATGGATTGGAACACAGAATCCACCACTTTTTCACTATAACACCACAAGCACGGAGTCCACCGTGTGTAAACAACGAGTACATAGTCCACCGCACGAAACAGGTTCTCATAAGATGTTGAGAATCTTTATGCCCAAACTAAAGATTTCAAAACATATGAAAATAAAGAACTTGGATCTTTAAACTCAAAGGGTATAAATACGGTTTTGGAACTTTATTAAAGAAATAGGAAAACATTTTTTGCCAATAGTTCTTGAAAAATTTGAGTCTAATGCGCCTTAAAAATTAAAACACGAATTTTGAGGTGGCAAACTCGTTCGAACAAAAACTAAGGTCATTCGAATGAGATTAGATTTTCATTCTAATGAAACTCCAATTCGTTCAAATGAAGAAGCTTTCTCGTTCGATCGTCCTTCTAACGAGAGTTGCACTATTAAACAGAGGAGGCCTTGTTAGAAGTATATTAGATGGTTATTCCAACGAGATTCCAATGTCATTATAATAAGACAAACTTTGTTTGAACGAAAACTCAATTTCGTTCTAACGAGGTACAAATTTTGTCTTAACAAGATTATAATAATATAAACGTGACTCGTAAAAAATCATATAAATGTTACTCGTAGAATCAGTGGAGTAGATTTACCTATATGAGTAATGAAAGTATGACCGCTTTCTATAGAACTAAGATCGATCCCAAAACACCCATGAGATCAAAATAAACACAAGGCCATAAATGTGCATGCTAACATAACACTCTTCAACACAGAGATCAGTATGTGTAATGGTTCTGGCTCGTCTCAAAGGGTCATCGGTTCAAGATACGTTCAACACAACAACCTTGATGAAGCTTTGAATTATTTTCACTAAATGGAAGTTCAAGTCCAAAAGACACATCTCATTTATGAACTAAGTTTCAATGATAGTGCCAAAAGGATTGTTATTGTCCTCATACTGTATTATCTTCGATTCCTTATAGTAAAAATATTCTTTCTTATTTACGTGTAATTTGAAATGGTGGGGGATTGGTGGAGTTTTTCAGAATATATTATTAATATTAATATTGTGTAAGTGAATTTTTATTTTGGGAATATAATTGAGTATTAATATTGTACAAGTGAGTTTTAATTTTGGGAATTTTATATTGGGTCTTCTTATAAAGAGAGCTAAAGGAAATGGGTGTAAATAAAGTGAGTGTGGTTTCAAAGTCCCATATAGAAACTTTACAAGAAAGTGAAAGGGTATATAACTAAAAGATAAAAGATAACTATTAGTCTTATAGTCAAAGAGGCTATAATATGGTGCTTTGCGGTGGTGCAAAGCACCACCAATCGTGACACGCGGCGCATGTTCGCGCAACGTGCGAAAGGACGATTGGGCGACTTAGGGCGCATTAGGCGTTTTGATGGCGCACTTGACACTTGGCACGTGCAAGTCGTCAAATTTGGACCGTGAGATCGAAAGAATCCTGAACATACATGATTCAATGGCTGGTGAGTTGTGCCCCTGAAAGGAGGTGACTATTCATGAACAACTATGAAAATGTCTATAAAAGAGTTCGAGGCCTCTGTTTTGGACACCGAAAATTATTATATTCTCCTCTCTACATCCTCTACGTTTTTCCATTATCAGGTTAACATTTCAAAGTGTTCTTAGTTTGATCAAACAGTACATAATTTGCATCAAACAAGTAACATCACTGCATTGTATCCTGAAGGCAAATTTCTACTACAAACTGCGTTGTGTACTCGCGGCTTTCATTCGGAAGGGGAGAAATATTACCTAAAAAACAACGTTCCTAGAACGTGCCTTGCAGTAACTTGGATTCATAATTTATTTATTATTATTATTATTCCTTTATAAATTTCCAACACATGTGACTAATAAATACATTGAATTGACCTAGTATCCCTTGGATGTTGCCTTGGGTATTATGCCAGATCTGTACCAACTATCGTTGGTAATTTTTTTTAATGCTACTATGATCACCTTTTATGTATATTGCATTTCTATTTTGATATGTATTAACTTATGTCACTAATGCAGGAAGAAACTCGGGGGCATTTATGTCAACATATTCTTTTAGGTCACAATATGAGAGAGGGGATGTATGACCAGATCACTATCCCATCTACCACACATGTAGGGCTCACTGAGGTAGACTATTCAAGATATTATTGCCATACGTACTGTGCATGATGCGATCTGGATGCAGCGTGATGTACTTCAACAATGGTACGACGGGGCGAAAGACACGCGGGACGAGCCAGAGTCATGATCCCGTTCGAGACGGCGTAGACCGCGCCCTAGTAGCTAGGGCAACACATTCTAATATATATTTTTGAAAAATACTACAGTGACATGCATTCTAGACATAAAATGGAGACTTAATGATGTGGCATTGCCACATCATTAAAACACACACTCCAAATTCATGTAGAAATACATTACAATTTTTTTTTTTTCAAAATATATTTTTTAAATTAAAAAAAAAACAGTTAATTAATTTTTAAAATTTATTTTGAGTTGATTTTTTTTATGTTTCACTTGAAATGTGTAAATACCACATAAAATAAACTCAACTTAAAAATAATTTTTTTACTATTAAAAAAAAAAATGGTCCGCGCTAGCGGTATGTATAGTCGGTCCGACAACCTATACACACTACTGGCGAGCACCATTTTTTCTAAAATAGTAAAAAGATTATTTTTTAGCTTAATTTTTTTGTGTGGTATTTAAAAATAATGGTACACGCTAGCGGTATGTATACGCTATCTGACAACCTATACATACTGTTGATGTTGACAATTTTTTGAAATAATAAAAAAATATTTTTGAGTTGAGTTTTTTTATGTCTGGTATTTAAAAAACAATAATACTAAGCCGACACAGTGATGTGTCGCATCGGTATTGATTATTCCCTTATGGATGTGAGTCCACGCCAGCGGCAATAGCCAATACCGGTGCGACGCATCAAATGTGTCGCAAATCTGTGTCGGCGTATGACTCTTAAAAAAAAGGGCCGTGCTAGGTGTATGTAAAGGTGGTCCGACAAATTATACATACCGTTGATGCGTACCATTTTTTACTATAAGCGTCACATATACATACCGCGGGCGCAGACCATTTTTTTTTCCAAATATCACACGAAAAAACTAAACTAAAAAATAATATTTAAACTATTTTAGAAAAATGGTCTGCGCTAGCGGTACGCATAATATTTTAGAAAAAATGGTCGAGCCGCCTATACATACTGCTGAAGCGGACGATTTTTTTAAAATGGTAAAATGATTATTTTTACCATTTAAAAAAAATGATCCGTGCCAGCGGCATGAAAAAAATACGATTCCATGCCATGTTGTGTTTTATTGGGGTCTTATTTCTGAAGGTCCGCGTCACTGACACACCTTGAGTGTTTTTATGTGGTTGATGATATTTTGGAACAAAATAAAAATACATGAACTAAACCTGTATTAAAAAATATTTGAGGAATTATTTGATATTTGATCCAAAAAATTAGCATTATAATATATTTTAACAAATAATTTTAACATATATTTTTTTTATATATTGCGTGTATTTATATTTTTTAAATGGACTGTTTTTTTTTTTAATTTGAAAGTTATATTTTGAGAAAAAAATGAATTTATAAAGTAATAAAACAAATAAATAAAGAAATGTTTAGAAATAAATAAGTATTGTTAGATTAATGATGTGGCAATGCCACATCATTAAGTTTGGGATTTAAGTATAATTCTCATGTCGCTGTAGTTTTGCTCTATATTTTTTTATTAAATGTTGTGAGACGAACAATTGTTTTATATTCTTGCATTTCGATATTTTGGTTGTGATGTATACTATTCGTCTAATATTATCTCTTTGTTAATTATTCTGAATTTACCATCTAATAAGAAATACATTCAATTTGAATTTAAACAAAATTAAAATAGAAAAATTAATGGGTTGGTTTCCCGCGACATTCCAGTTGCATTGCGCTCCCTCCCCACGGTGACTAGTTGCCACGCGAACCATAGGCTTACAAGTTACAACCCCCGGGGAAGCAAAATACTACTGAGTTTGCCCCCGGACAAAAATATTAGTCTGTCTCTTGTTCTGGAAAGTCAAAGCCACAAAACGAGGGAGAAAAATAACATTTTGCAAATGTGCCAATTGCTCCGGAGATGGTCCTACAGAATTTTAAATGAATTTAAAAAAAAAAACTTTTGTTTGCAACTAAAAGTGAGATCTGATATTCATGTCAAATACAGTTTACTGAAATTCAGGTTCCAGATAAATCCGAATATCACATTTATAAATTTAAACACATATTCTCAAAAATCACTTCGGAAGAACCAAAGGAACTTTTATGCAATTATAGAAGAAAGAAAAATGAGAGTTTAAACAAGAGTGAACTGCACCCATAAGAAAATTTGATTGGCTGAACATATTTAAAATGAAATACAAAACACCTAAATCAGCTCAGACTAGAACAAAGTAATAAGAAAACTAATATAAACTGATATCACATTTTCAATACAATGACTCTGATACTACAGAGCTAGTGGTATATACATTTACATACACATAAAGATAGACACGCACACGGAGAAAAGAGAACAATAACATGTATACAGGGGCGGACCCACCCCATCCCGAAGGGGTGCGGCCGCACCCATAGGAATCTCAGAATTTTGTGCTGAGTATGCAGTAGAAAAAAAATTTCTGGACCCATGTGTAAGTTTTGAATATAAGGGGTTAGCAGCAAATAAATTTTTGGGGACAAATATATAAATAGACTAAAGAGAAACTGACTTAAAACTAACCTAAATCTATTCTCTCCCTCTCTCTTTCAACAATCAGCCGCCTCTCCTCTCCCTCCCCTTCTCTAAGTTCTCTCCTCTCCCCTGCCTGCAAACTGGCACAGCAGCAGCCAAGCACACAGCAGCAGGAAGGAGCTGTCGCTGCCTGCACGCTCCTCCTCTCCTCTCCGCTGCCCTGCACGCTCCTCCTCTCCTCTCCCCCTGCAAATTTTTTGACACAAATCAGGTATTGCTGAATTTTTTAGGTGCTGAATTTTTTTAGTTATTGTTATTGTTGTTAATTTTACAGTTTAATAGTTTTTAGTTGTTATTTGAAATTAGTTTAGTTGCTGAATTTTTTAGTTGAAATTAGTTTAGTTGCTGAATTTTTTTAGTTATTGTTATTGTTGCTGAATTTTTTACTTTTTGTTATTATTGTTGAAATTAATATGTTGAAATTAGTTGTTGATTTTCTTTAGTTCTTGTTATTATTGTTGAATTTTTTATTTTTTGTTATTATTGCTGAAATTAACTGCTGATTTTTTTTAGTTTTTATTATTGTTGCTAAAATTAGTTTTTATTATTGTTGCTAAAAAAGATACTTGAAGAAAGTTAAGTCAAGAAAGTTCAGTATTTAATATGTTACTATGCTGAATTTTTTTTTGAGTATTTATGTTAGTATGCTGAAATTGTTGCTAAAAAATAATTTTTCCCCAAAATTAGTATGCTGTAATTTTATTTTGTCCCCAAAATTAGCTTTTCTTGCTCAAATTTGTATTAAATTTTAATTTTAATTAGTAATTATTGTTAAAAAATATTGGTTTATTACGTAGGGGCAAAAAATTATTTCACATTTTTTGGGGGTTAAAAATTGCAAAACAACTAAAACTAACCCAAAAAAAATCGCCTCGGGGGCTCCCTCATTTGATAAAATATTCCGCACCCACAGCTCGAAAATCCTGGGTCCGCCACTGCATGTATACATTCACATTCTCCCACATATATATAGGATTTTTAGCTGTATAACACACACACACACACAAACACACACATTTATATATATATATATATATAGAGAGAGAGAGAGAGATGAAATCATGCATGTACTTACATTAAATGTTGTAACAAAGAACACATTATTAATCATATTAAGGCATCCCCGAATTGATTGAAATAAAAAAAACACAGAATAATTCTTCAAACAAAACTAGAATAAAAGATCAGGAACAATATAATTAATAACAATTTAAACAGTAGAATAAGGGAATGGACATGGAGGAACAGTAACCTCCACAACTCCTTCAAGCATCTGGCAGACTTTTCTCATAGTTGGCCTTAGAGATGGATCTTCTTGAATACACCAAATGCCAACCATCACAAACCTCTCTAGCTTCTCCCTCTCAGTTAAGGCCTTCACGTCGTTTTCAACAAACGAGTCCAAGTTCCCGTCTTGAAAGCAATCCCAAACCCAATCCGTCAAAATAACCTTTTCCCCACCACAAATATCCACATTCTCCACACTTCTTCGACACGAAATGATCTCTAGTAGCAAAACGCCAAAGCTATACACGTCGACCTTAACGGTGACTGGGATGTTCCTAAACCATTCCGGAGCCACGTATCCTCTTGTTCCTCGAATTCCAGTTTCGGTTCGACTCTGATTCAGCACTAGAAGTTTGGCCAACCCAAAATCCGCGATACGACCGTTGTAGTATTCATCCAGAAGTATGTTCTGAGGCTTTATATCGCAATGGATAATCTGAGTGTTGCACTCTTCGTGTAGATACAACAGTCCTCTTGCCACCCCGAATGCAATATCGGTCCTTAGCATCCAATCCGGTTTTGCATCTCCAAAAAGGAAACTCGCTAGCGTTCCATTACTCATATACTCATAAACCAAAAGGCGGTTTTCTCCCTCATCGCAAAATCCAAGAAGCCTCACCAAATTCTTATGATGAGTCTGCGCAATTGCATTAACTTCAGCTTTGAACTCCTTCTCACTCTCTCTAACCACTCTATCTAACTTCTTCACTGCAACAATATTTAAGGACCCCACCTGAATTTCCCCTTTGTAAACAGTACCATAAGCACCTCTCCCCAATTCTTCCGTGAACCCGTTGGTAGCTTGTTTTAGCTCATTATAGGTAAAACAACGCAAATTAGTCTCCACACCATTATGAAGCTTTACGAGCTTCTTCTTGCGGTAGATACAAAAGTAACCCATACAACCTACACCCATCAATAGGAAGTTGATAAACACAGAGCTACCAAAGAGCACCGATCCCAAAACGATCTTACGGTCCCTGTCCTTGTCCTTGTCCTTGTCCTCCTTTGGAACTACAATCGGACCATCAGAATTTCGCGTAATTTTGAGAAAAGCCCTGCTGTTTAAATTGTTGTCCCTCCTTCCATTTGAGAGTGGCAACTTTTTCTTCCAACAGCCATCCCTTAAAATTGCAACAGCACAAAAACAATCCAGCAGACAAGACCTTTGGCAATCTTCTTCAGTACTAGGCCTCGCAAGTTCATAATCAGACGTGGGCCAGTCAATATTTACGAGCTGCACAAAACCATACTGTTCCTCTGCAGAACCAAGGGCATCTTTGTCACAGCTTTGAGTGAAATTCGCTTTGCAGCTACCGTAGTTATCGTTTGGATCAAGTAACGAATACCCTTCTGGGCATTGACATATTGGCCTTCCATTATCATCAAGGCTGCAAAAACTGTTGTAACCACAAGCCCCACTTCCTAGTCCTCCACCAATATTCACACATATATTATCTGGCTCAAACCACACAACAGTCCAGTTAGGACTGCCAGTGAAATTCCTCGGGTGAAAATACTGCGTAAAAACCCCATCAAAATTGAGAGTTGCCCTATGATAATAGTCCCTCATCGGGCGAACCATTTGCGGTGTGAGATCAACTCTTTGCCCGTTTTGCCTCAAAATGTACATGTAGCCCGTCTCATTGAACACAACTCGGGAACCGGAATTTGATGAATTTGAAGAATCATGAGTGCCACTTTCATAGTAACTATCATAGGCGAAATCGGCAGCCACGTTTCTGGTATTAAGCACGAGATTTCCATTCGAGAGGAAACGTAACTGGAACCTCCCACTTGAAAAATTCATCTCCCTGTGGCGAGAATTAAGCGCCCCGTTAATCTCCATCGTCTGTGTAGGCAACAAGGTATCTGTTGGATTCCTGAAGGTATCCCACAAGACAGAATTACTACCCACAAGCGCAAAGTTTCCTGTGTCATTCATAGAGCCATACTGAACAACACCAGCAATGGCCTCAGGAGACCACAATTCCTGGCCCTGAGGGTCAGTTAGAACTAGCCCACGGTTGGCATATAGTTCTACTTGTGACCCTCTTGGCACAGTATTTCCGTCATGTCCATACCAGACTATAGTCCGGTCGGGTATCCTATCATACCATATGGAAAGCAAGAAGTCATTCGTATCTTGAATTTGTTGAAACCCGAATGCAAAATCACCCGAGGGCGACAGCCACGAGGTAGCATTTTCTGTTGCTGTGAGAGATTGGCCAATGGCTACATTACCATTCGTTTGAGCTATACATGAAAATGGAAGGAAAGTTATTAGGAAAAGAAGATGAACAAGAGCATAGGCCATTGTTAGAATCCTGTGGAGTTAAAGGAATAGGAAAGTTGAGACTATAAAGAGAAAAGTTGGTTTTAAGTCGAATGAAAAACCAAGCCAATTCATACTTTTCAAAGAACCAGTGCCTAGTGCCTTGTGCCTTGTGTCTTCCTTCTAATTCAACTAGGGAAGCCTAAGACTTCTCAATTAGAGTCATATTCCCCTCCCCTTAAGACGGTTCCAATCCGCGTATTAGGATTGAGGTAAATGAAAATTGAAATATTCATAAAAGGGAATGTTCTCCTAAGGTTCAACATATCTAAATTTTTTAAAATCACATTGCACTAATCAATTAAAAGATAATATAACATGTTAATGATGAAATTTAAGGGTAAATATGGTTAGGCCACTAGAAAATGACAATTGACAAGTCAAAGGAAAAAATAGAAGTCATGAACTGTTCAATCAAAGATGGACCTGTTTTGGTTCGAATTAATGCCAATCTTTGTGATAGAAAGTGACATGCAATGAAAACGAGAATAAAGGGGTACAGCTGTAGTAATATGGGCCCATCTTAAATTTAAAAGTTTGATTTATACTTAAAACTCTTCAGTTACGTTGTACTAAAAAGAAAACAAGTCCTCGGGTACTTCTCAACCACATAATTTATGGCTAACAAAACTGTTCTGAATTTATGTTTTATGTATGTATTGTTAATTGAAGTTTTCCAAGTTGCGTAGGAAAACCATTCAATCAGTAGTAGGAGGACTATGAATTCTCCAATCAAGGGTGTTCAAACAATCGATTGGACCCACGGATCGAATTGAATCGAGCTGAATTGACTCTTTTTTTTTTTATCTTTTTTCTTAACCGATCAGGTCTCGATTTATTTTTTTGGCTGATCGATCTAGTAGGTCCGGTCCACGGTTTATCATTTCAAAAATTTTGTTAGGACCGATCCGGACCGACTATATATAAAGTAATATATTTTTACATATATATGTATATATATAAGACAAATAAATAGTGAAAATATATATTTTAATATTTCATTAGTTTAAATTGTAGTTTAATCCAATATTAGGTTTGTTTTAATTGTACATTTTGATATTTTTTAGTTTTTAATGTTTGAAAAAAATACACTCGGGTATATATTTATCATTATAAATGATGTAATTCATTAATGTGAGGACCAACGGGTTAGACCGGACCGACCCTATAAAAACGAACCGACTAGGGTCGGTTAACCGACATTATCGATCCGGTCTCGGTCCATTTTTTTAGAGGACCAACCAAATCGCTCCTATTGAAAAAAACTTTCAAAGGCCAACCGGACCGAACCGCGATCACCCTTATCTCCAACAATTAATCCAAAATCATAAGGCATTACCTATGCTATAAGTGATACGTGCCATTGTCACCTCAGTATTTAAAAAAAATTACACATACACACACACACACACACACACACACACACACACACACACATATATAGAGATAGACAGACTCCAGTACATACTAATTTTTTTTTAAATAGTAAAATAAATTATTTTTTGGCTTAATTTTTTTATATGACGTTTAAATATTATCAACTCAAAATAATTTTTTTTTGCTATTTGAAAAAAAAATGGTTAAACTTTCACAGCTTTAAAAAGCTACGAAAGTTTGATTGATTTTATTTAAAATAGGAAAAAAGTTATTTTGAAATGATTTTTTTATATGGGTCTCTTGAAATGTTTAAATACCATACAAAAAACTCAACTCAATTTTTTTTAATATTAAAAAAAAATCAAATGAGGACCATTTGGTTTAAAATAATAAATAAACTTAGGTTTAAATGATGTTTAGTCCCTAAACATCGTACCCATTAAATGTTTCAACCAATCACGTTGAACAATTAAAAAAATGACCTTAACACATAAACCTATTTCCTATATAACTTATTATCCGTGCTAGCGGGAGAACCCCCATCTCACCTCTGCCGGTTCTGGTGACTGCTCCGGCGATCGACTTGGTGACTGCGACTCTTTAGGAGGAAGGGGTAGGCGAGGCACGTTTTGTTAAATTGATAATGTGTTGGATTTGATTGGTTAATAAATAATATCTCGTGGGTGTTTTCTTAATTGCCCTCAAAATTTATTTTGTGCTGATTTTTTACTGGTATCTAAACATTTTTTTTAAGCAAACAAGAAGTATTATTGAAACAAAACAAGAAGAGTACAAGGAGAGATTACAAGGAAAAGTAAAAGGAAAAATACAATGGAGAATGAAAGAAAAAATCCTCCTGTCTTAATGAAACCTATAAGAGGGCATGACCATGAAGTCATTGAAGAGAGGACTAAAGAGATCTTTGGGGCATTGGTCTAACCATAGACCATTGTTATGGTCCAGACCTAGGTTGACAAGCTTATCAACATGACAATTCCCTTCTCTATAGATGTGAGAGCATTTGAAGTTCATATGTGATATTTGTTGGAGACAATTAATCCAAGCAATTTTTAGAGGCCATGGTGGGAAGAAGCCACTGTGGAAAAAATAAGTTAAAAAATATTTTTTTACTATTTAAAAAAGGGTTATTCGATTAAAAGTCCTTCAATATTTTTTCAATTAACATTTAGTTCAACCATTTTTATTTTGTTTCAAAAAGTCCCTCGCCATATAAAACACACTAGCACTTTTTCTCCTTTTATCCTAAACCCTAAGGAAAATTTTCAAAAAAAATGAATGGGAGATTTTCTAGAACATAGTAAATAAGGTGGACTAAAGGCAAAATGTACTTAGGGTGTGTTTGATAGAAAAGTTGAAAAATGGGAAGGTCGGCAAAATTTGCCATGGAAAATGTAATTTGGTGCTGTTTGATAGACTTTATTTTCACATTGAAAAATCCTGTATTTGCCATCTTTTTATGTTTGATATGCATAATTTGTAACTCTGAAACACATATTTTCAAACTTTTGCTGTTGAATAGATAAAATTTGTCAATGTTAATGAAAACTTTATCAATGTAATTTTTTCACTTTTGTAGTTTGTCCACTTCCGCATTATTCCACTTTTTAAATATTTAATAGTATTAGTTATAAATAATATCATTTTCAAGCACAATACGAAAATTTTTATTTGATAGAGGTCGTTCATAAAAATATTACAACATACAAATTTAAAACACACATTCAGAACATAACTCTCCCAGTCCTTCCACGATTGACTGATTCCTTATCATCCTCGATCACAAATTGCAAATTATTAATTTCTACTGTTAAGATGCACAGGTTTGGATTTGGGCTGAGTAAATATCATTCCGTTAGTATCATAACTGATCCTGCACGAATCTTTTGTGCTTGATGTCCATAAATTTATGCTTTGAAATTAACTCTTGCTCGAAGCGTACCAGCATGATCCCGCGGTAACAAAAAAGCTCCCCCAATTTAGTTGCTTCGAAATTCCATTGCAATTGCAACAACCTCAAAAAGGTAAATTTTGAAACGTTAATTAATACCATATTAATAATAATAAAAAATGTTTATTGTATATACCAGTGGTAGCCTCTCCCTTGGATGTGTTTTGTCGATTAATTGCAATATTACATGACATCCCAAATCCAAGTACCCGCAACTGATTTCTCGTTGCCATGAAGCTCTAAAGAAATCCATATCCACTCTCGAAAAAATATGTGTGTAATATTCAATAATTTCTATAGGCATATATAGACATTTTAAGACCCATAACTATTCCTTAAAATATTGTTGCAGGGGAAGTGATTGGCCAATGATAAAAGTGTCTATGGTTGTGTAATATTCAGTAATTTCTACAGGCATATATAGACATTTTAAGACCCATAACTATTCCTTAAAATATTGTTGCAGGGGAAGTGATTGGTCAATGACAAAACAACCAATGTGTAGCAGTACATCCATTAAATATTACAGTACATCCATCTCACATGCACAATGTTAGCTACAAGTGATGTAAATAATTGATGTTGTCAATATTTTTCCTTTTTCATGATAAATTTTTACCGGTGAAGATTTTCTCTCTCTAGAAAAAGCTCTCAAAACTTTATTTGCGTGTCTCAGTATGCATGGTGCACATGCGCACCACCTTGACCGGAACATCCCTGATGGTGGTAAGATTGGGAGGCCCCCGCCACCACTGTCAATGGGGAATTAAAAAGAGGAAGAAGATCTCCTACTAAGAAGCACTAAAAAATAAAAGGACAACCATGAAGCCCTTGTGGATATGGAGCTCGAGAACTATGAGGATGATATGAATACCCAGAATAACAATAAGGAACCACTTGCAACTGAGAATGGAACCATATCTGATATGATATTGGAAGAGAACACCAATATGACTACCACAGACCCAACCAAGGTACACAATTGCGATGAGGTGGGTATAACTACAAAGACTTTATCCTATAAGGATGTGGTGGGTAAGAAACTAAACTCGGATATACTTTTTGACGACGCTAACTGCTGTTGGTCCGATGATGATATGGAGGTAGCTCAGGAGAATAATTGTCACTCAATGGATCTTAACGCCAAACCAGTTGAAGAGGAGGTGGACCCATTATGCCCAGTGGTCTCTATTCCACAAAAACACGTTGAAAAACTGAGGGAGAAATGGAATGACAACATCATTGTTAGCCTTCTTGGTAAGAACATTGGTTTCAAAATACTTAGTGCTAGAGTTCCCTCCTTCTGGAACTTGCAAGGTGATTACGAAGTCGTGGACTTAGAGGAGGGACACTATATATTCAAGTTTATGATGAAAGAAGATTACTACAATGTATTAACAGGTGGCCCATGGGTTATCAACAATCACTACTTAATTGTTAGGAAATGGGTTCCAAACTTTAATCCCCTGGAGTCTAACCAGGTTACTACAGCCTTATGGGTAAGACTCCCTCGACTTCCTATTGAATGGTTTGATGAAAGAGCACTATTCCAGATTAGTTGTAAGCTTGGGAGACCAATCAAGACGGACTTTAATTCGGTGTCATCTACCAGGGGAAAGTATGCCAGAATATGTGTTGAAGTTGATCTGTCAAAACCCTTGATTCCATGTTATAAGCTGAGTGGTAGAAAATACAGAGTAGAATATGAATTTCTCCCCTATATCTGTTTTAAGTGTGGGAAGATTGGTCATAAAACTAATTACTGCCCTTTACATGCGCCAACATATAATTTAAATAACACACCGGAAAACTCAACTGCAAATCACCTGGGAACAGCTCTGGCTAAGAAAAATGATAACGGATACCTAGCTAGTAACTCTACCGTAGGCGGTGACGTAAGCATCACTGCTGATGTGGATAAAAACCAAGGCCGTTTTGGTCCTTGGATGCTTGTGCAACGGAATAGAAGATATGGTAACGAGAAAATAAAAATGACTTCTAATGGAACCAAGGAAGCTTTGGGAAGGTCAAATAATAGATATGCTGTCTTGAACAGTGATGGAAATAATAAGATACAAAACCATACGGACAAGCCACATTTAAGAAGTCTACATATGAAGGGACGGGTAGAGTCTTCTACAACTGCCAACCATAGTACAACTCATAAAGGCTCTGAACAAAAAAAAGGTAACGGTGGAAAAAATGGAAATTACCGTGAATCGTTGACTAAGAGGAAAAGCATTGAGGTAGAAAAAATGAAAGGTCCAAGTTCAACTAATATATTGCATACTGACAAGGCTAAGACTGAAATGACGGTTCTTAAAGGCATGGGGAAAAGCCCACAAGTCACCTCCAGTTGTCATAACACGGACAAATCAATGGTAATGGAAAATTCAATTGATAGTCTTACTATCAGAGTCATTTCTATTAAAGACACTGCCTCTCACCAACTGGAAACTCAAGCTATTTCTACCAACACCACAAGATGTAGTGGAGTTCTCCTACAAACAAATCACAGTCCGAATAAGATAACAGCCAACCAAATTGACAATGGTCCTTCCATTTCCACTAGCCTTACTAGGGGACGTGCAAATCCAGAACCAGACATTATTCAAAGGAGAAGTGCTAATCAATCTAATGGGGAACATAGAAGAGGCAACCATATTTCAGGTAAACTGGAAAATCTCCAAAGTCAAAGTCACAGTTAACATCATGGACCAGACTTGGGGAAATGAGAAGAAAATTACAGCGATTGTGGAGGAAAAACTCAGGGACACCCAACTACATCAGGAAGTTGCTAATAGAAGTATGTGGACAACTGTTGATGTGGATTCATTCATTCAACACATGCCATCTATGGTTGGGATTGTCTGGAATTGTCGAGGGGAGGGAAAACCCCTTTTTAAACCCACTATCGCTGAGCTGAAAAGAATATATAACCCAGACATAGTGGTTATACTTGAAACCGACATCCCTATATGTAATCTGGTTTGTTTTTTTGAGAATATTGGCTTCTCCAACAAGGAGGTTTCTGAACTCGTGGGCAGGTCTGGGGGAATTTGGGTTACCTGGAACCCGAACTATATAAAACTTGAAACTCTTTCAATAACTAGACAGGCTATCCACCTCATGGTTACTAAAAGAAACTACGAGGATTGGATCTTTTTTGCGATTTACGCCAGCCCCACCCGCGCCTTCGCAGAAAACTGTGGGAAAATATTTTTGATATTTCTGAAAATATTAGTCTTCCTTGGTTAGTTGTGGGTGACTTCAACGACCACGTGGACGAGTCTGAGAAAAAAAACTATGGAAAGCAGGTAATGGACAGAAAAAACTCTATCTTTCTTGACAATATTAGTAAATGCAAGCTTACAGACTTGGGGTGTTCGGGACCGAAACTGACTTGGACAAATAGCCGGAAGGGTATGGCAAACACCGTCATCAGATTAGATCGATGTCTTGCTAATGCGGAATGGAACCTTACATTTCCAGAAGCGAGTGTGGAGAACATTCCCCGTACTACCTCGGACCACTGCCCTATCTTTATAAGACTGGAAGGTAATACTCCCCACCTCACTAATTTTAAACCATTTAGACTATTATCCTGTTGGTTTGATAGAGAGGATTTTAATAAACTAGTAAACATTAAATGGAATGATAATGTCAATCTTGATACTAATATTCATATTTGCAAGGAGAACATTATTAGTTGGAATAATAGCACCTTTGGTAATATTTTCAAAAATACGAAACGTATATGTAATACCCCGTATTTTTGACTATATTTATTTTGGGATTAATTAATTAAATTGCGTACTAATTGGAAATTAATCCGGGTTATAAATACTAATGAGATGCGAATTGGTATTTGATTATGTGCATATATGATTATATATGTATTTGGTATTATAAAATTTGTCGTGAGATTTATATACGGCATTTTAGAAATTTTGTTGAGACGCGTGGGACCGCCGCGTCACGGTATAATATTTTGTTAATAAAAGTGAATTTAAAATCTATAATCCGTATGGTCATTTTGAGTGCACCAACGCGTCCGGAAGGGTCGAGATAGTCAGAAAATACTAGCCGGGGGTATAGTTTGGGTCCCGGGGTATCTTTAGGCCATTCCGGCACCATAAAGGGTATTTTAGTAATTTGGTATTTTTGGGTAATTAAAAGTGACGAAAATTGAGAGTTGTAATCTGATAAGGAATTGACCCTACCAACCCTTTTTAACCCAACAAGCCACGGAGGTTTATTAAATTATGATGAGAAAAAGTTAGGGTTTATGCTCTTGAAGAAAATTGGGAATTAATGTAGAAATTGTGATTTAATGATGTTTAGAAGATATTAAACCCTTTAATGATGTTAGTATAGCCCCTTAACATGTTTGAGGATGATTAGAGAACTCAATATATTGTGGGAACGAATTTTAGAAGAGGTTTGAGGAGTAAAAATGGTGAAAAATGAATTGGGGAAAAATCTGGGCCGAAACTGGCCACTCGTTAGAAGCAGCCCCCAGATCGTTCGAACGAGCTCGTTCGAACGAGCTTCTAACGAGTTGACCAGTCGTTATTAACGAGTAGGAATTTTCGTTCGATATCTCGTTCGAACGAGATATCGTTAGAAGGGTCAGTTCGTTCGAACGAACTGGGATCTCGTTCGAACAGCCTCGTTCGAACGAGACTTCTAACGACCTGACAGTCCAAACTCGTTCGAAGCCTCGTTCGAACGAGACTTCTAACGAGTTGACAGTTTGGTCCTTTTTGGACTGTTTTGACTTTTGGAGTCCCGGGAACTGGTTCAAGGGTAGTGTTAGTATTCCTTTGATGATATAGTGATTGATTTGGGACTTTTGGGTTATTGAGATGAGTAAATCATACACGAGAGTTATATTCAATGAACCGTTTGGGTTGAGACGTGAGTGTCTACTACGATGTGAGGATAAATTATGACACGTATAATTATGAACCGGAATAAAATAAGTTGTGATAATTATAATTAGTACGAGAGTGCAATATGTACTACGAATATAATACGGTATTACTAAGATGTGTGTTTACTTAGTATTGATATATGGATTGTATGTATGACATACCTACCATACTTTCTATCACGGGAGGTTTCGTTCACTTAGGACCCTCTAATCCTTGTGTGCCTACGGGGGGGATATAGACTGGTACCTTGATGAACATAGGTCATAGAAAGACTTATTGTGATATTAATAAGTCCGCTGACCATGGGAGCGTAGGTATGTGCGTGACCCATGTGATGGTGACTGTGTTCGCCTCCACTATTTGTGATTTGTGTTATCTGAACTATTCCTGAGAGATTCGGAATATGTGATCCTTATGTACGTGATGTACCGGGATGGATAGCAGAGTATGTGTGCACTACAACTTAGATTGCGGGGTGCTTGTATTGTATATTTATGAGATGAATAATATACGTTATATTAACGGGAATCCTCATGTTAATGTTGTAAAAATATTACGGTATTGTTTCGAGTTATAAAATGAGTTAGCTGATAGTTATATCAATAGCATATTTAGTAACTGAGTTTACGTTAAACCTCTATTAAATTACGAGCGTTGTTATGTTAAATTAACCGAGTAAAATGGGTAGAACCTTTGGTTGTCTAGCTAGTTTACGTTGTCACTTAGCTAGTGGAAAGGGTAGTTATAGATGGGTACTTACGTTAGGAGTGCACAGTTAGACGAGAGGTGAGAATATCATGCGAGTGTACGTCCTAACATGTATTTTGCATTTAATGTTTTAAATGTTTTTAAAGCACTTGCAGGTTTTTTTTTTAAAATATAACACATTCGGGCTCTGACCCGTTTGCTTTTTCAAATCTTTTTCTTGTAAAACCCTTTTAGGTGCCCAGCCACAAGGACACCAAGCATAGGTACTCATTCAGGTGACGAGCTGTAGCTGTTTGTGGAAGCTACAGGGATTTGCTCATAGACGCTTCTATCTTTTGGATTCCAGGGTCACGATCTATCTATCAGTTGTAGGGCATGTTGCCCATTTCTATTTAGAGCATCTTTTACATTTCAGTTTTCAGGCTTTAGCATGTAGTATTTCAGTTTCAGTTATTTATTTCAGTATGGGATTGTAGTGAGGGGTTTCCTCCAGACTCTATTTATTTCTATTGTGATGGTTATTCATTTTACTTCAGTATGGTGAATGGTGTTATTTATTTCTTCATTTTACTTGTTGCATGTTAATCAGACTTAAATTAATTTGGCACTTACTTTTTAAATACTAGGTGGATAGTAATAATAAAAATGTTTTCGACAGTGATGCTATTAACTGAGCCAACTTGGCATTTTGAATTAATTGTATAAAGGAGTAGCTACCCGGTATTTAATTAGTCGGGGTGTCACAGGTGGTATCAGAGCATCAGGTTCTAGTGTCCTTTAGGATCTGTACGGCTATTATGTTTCCGCTACGTTTTCTTTGATATAGAGCCCTATATTTTAGGACTGTTGTATTCTTTTGTGTATGCTTCGATCTTCAGCTATTTTAAGTTTATAAACCGTGAACTTATAAACTTTGTTCTTATTTCAGATGCCTCCACGACGTGCACGACGAGTTCCCAGGAATGCAGTGCCCGAACCCCAGCCCGCTCCAGTTCAGGGCATGTTGAGCGCCGCTGAGGTTGCAGCTATAGTAGCTCAAGCGGTGAATGCCGCGATTTCCGTTGTTCAGCAGGCACCACCACAGGCGCCGGTTGCCGCGCCAGTACAGGTTAATGCATTCCCGTCTGCTTGGGAGCGTGTACGTGACGCTTTTCAGAAAGCACATCCGCCAGAGTTTGCAGGTAGCTCAGACGTGGTAGTCTCGAGCCAATGGAGGAAGGACATACAGAGGCATTTGAGGATGCATGAGTGCACTGACGTTCAGAAACAGGTGCTAGCTACTTTCAAGCTAGTGGGATCTGCACTACAGTGGTGGGAGTCTATCACCACTGCGGAGGAGAGGGATACCCTCACGATTCAGGAGTTCTGGGTGCGGTTCGACCGCAAGTATTTTCCGTCCGCAGTCCATATAGAGATGAGGAGGAAATTGATGAGTTTGAAGCAAGAGGGCAAGACAGTGGCCGAGTATGAGGCCGAGTTCACTAACCTATTGAATATCGTTCCAGACGAGATTCCAACAGAGAAGAAGAAGATTGAGAAGTTCACCGACGGGTTGAATTGGAGGATCCGTCAGCATCTGCTAGGGAACCTATCGGTGGCCACGTATTCTGATGTGGTTAACGCTGCATTACTACACTGCCAGGACCACCGTTTTCATATGGCCGAGGGCAAGCGGTCGGGGGAGTCTAGCCATCAGGGTAGGACTGGAGGACATAGTGCCAGCGGGGCACAATCGGGTCAGGGGCAGAGGCAGAATGAGCAGAGTAACCAGCAGGGGGATAATAAGAGGTTCCGGTCAGGGAACTACAGGCAGGGACAGGGAGGTTTCCGCCAGGGCCATCAGGGTCCAAACGGCCATCAGGGCCAGCAGGGACAGAATGGGCAGCAGTTTCACCAGGGCCAGCAGGGCCAAGGGAGGAATGGTAACGGCCACCAGGGCCGGGGACAGCAGGGGCAGAGGGGAGGGAACTTCCCAGGGAAGTGCTTCACTTGTGGAAAAACTGTCCATAAGAAGCAGGATTGTCCTGATAGGGGCAGGGCCCCACAGCAGCAGCAGCAGGGTGCTCGCCAGGAGCCACAGAGACCTATGTTTCCCGCCGCTCTTCCTGCACCGCCACAGATAGCAGCATTGCCACCCATCCCAGCAGTCCCAGCTCAGCAGGGGCAACTACAGTATGGACGTGTCTACAACGTTCACCAGGCTGCAGTTCCACAGGCACCGCCCACGATCGAGGGTACGTTTCCTATCCATGGCACTATGGGTCGGGTGTTATTTGATACGGGTGCTACACACTGTTTTATTGCTACACACTTCGCGAAAGCTTTAGGATTGTTAGCTACGGCAGAGAGCACAGTGACGTGTGTCGACTCACCATTAGGGAGTGGGTCACTTATTTTCTTTATATGCCGGGGAGTGGGGGTAGAGGTTGGTGGTTTGGTATTACCTGCGGACATGTTAGTGTTAGACATGCATGTTCACGATGTGATCATCGGTATGGATTGGCTCGTAGCATATAGGGCCATGATTGATTGCTTCAGCGGGAGCATTGTTTTTGCCATTGCGGGGCAAGAGATGTTTATAGTGGCGATGCCTCGCCCAGAGGGAGGATCGACCGCTCATCTGTACTACATAGAGGAGGATACCTCTAAGGAGGTTGTGATTCCTTTGGATTCGATCCCGGTTGTCAGGGAGTATTCAGATGTGTTTCAGGAGATACCAGGCTTACCACCCAGTCGGGAGATAGATTTCGTTATAGATTTGCTACCGGGTACGAGACCTATAGCACGTGCACCGTACCGTATGGCTCCAGCTGAGATGCGAGAGTTACGGGATCAGATAGAGCAGCTGTTAGGGCAGGGATTTATTCGTAGAAGTACCTCACCTTGGGGCGCTCCAGTTTTGTTTGTGAAGAAGAGGGATGGTTCACTGAGATTGTGCGTGGACTACCGAGAGTTGAATAAGGTCACGATACGGAATAAGTATCCGTTGCCTCGAATCGATGACTTATTTGACCAGTTGAGAGGAGCTTCTTTCTTCTCGAAGATTGACTTGAGGTCGGGTTACCATCAGTTGCGTATCAGGGAGGAGGATGTCTCAAAGACTGCGTTCTTGTCGAGATATGGTTCTTATGAGTTTCGGGTTATGCCTTTCGGCTTGACCAACGCTCCAGCAGTGTTTATGGACTTGATGAACAGGGTGTTCAGAGATTTCCTCGATCAATTTGTCATTGTCTTCATTGATGACATTCTGGTCTACTCTCAGACAGAGGAGGAGCACACCGAGCATTTGAGGCAGGTTTTGCAGACACTTCGTCAGAACGAGCTGTATGCAAAATATGAGAAGTGCGGGTTTTGGCTGAAGGAGGTCCAGTTCTTGGGTCACATTATTTCCGACCAAGGAATATCTGTCGATCCGGGGAAGGTGTCAGCGGTGAGGGAGTGGGGACAGCCCACGACACCAACAGAGATTCGTAGTTTCTTGGGCTTAGCAGGATACTACAGGAGGTTTATTCGGGGTTTCTCGGAGATAGCAGGTCCTTTGACACATCTTACTCGTAAGGGTGTGCCATATATCTGGAGTGATGCCTGTCAGTTGGCATTCGATGAGTTGAAGGACAAATTGACCTCAACACCTGTGCTAGCATTGCCGAGACCGGGAGTTGAGTATTTGGTTTACACCGATGCGTCTTTGCAAGGGCTTGGAGGTGTGTTGCAGCAGGAGAGACAGGCCATAGCTTATGCTTCCCGTAAGCTTAAGCCTCATGAGAAGAATTACCCCACACATGATTTGGAGTTGGCGGCAGTGGTATTTGCCTTACGGATTTGGAGGCACTATCTTTTGGGGGAGAAATTTCAGCTGTTCACGGACCACTAGTCACTACAGTATCTGTTCACGCAGAAGGAATTGAATATGCGGCAGCGTAGGTGGCTTGAGTTTGTGAAAGACTACCAGTTCGACATCCAGTACCACCCGGGTAAGGCTAACGTGGTAGCAGACGCGTTGAGCCGAAGGCCAGCGGACGAGGTGGCAGAGGTGTGGAAGGCGAAGTGGAAGGAATTGGGACACCAGGATGCAGTGGCCCGATCTTTCATGTCCGTGATGACCGTTACACCACAGATTGTCACGAAGGTTGTACGGGCACAGGCTAATGACACGTTCTGTCAGGAGCAGATTGTTCGATTGCTAGCAGAGGGAGCCGAGTCCTATACCGTTAGCTCAGACGGGGGATTGCGCTTCAATGGGAGATTGGTGGTTCCGAAAGGGGAAGAATTGCGGCACGATGTGATGGCAGAGTCGCACGGCTCACGGTTCGAGGTACATCCCGGAGGGGACAAAATGTACCAGGACATGAGACGGCAGTATTGGTGGAGCAGTATGAAGAGAGATATCGCTGAGTTTGTCTCAAAATGTGCCACTTGTCAGCTTGTAAAAGTGGATCATCAGAGACCAGCAGGATTGCTACAGCCGTTGGAGGTTCCGGTGTGGATGTGGGAGAGCATATCCATGGATTTTGTCACGGGGTTGCCTACGTCGCAGAGGGGTCATGACTCCGTATGGGTAATTGTGGACAGGCTGTCCAAGGTCGCTCGCTTCTTACCCGTAAGGACTGACTACACTACGGGACAGTATGCCCAGCTCTTCATCTCAGAGATTGTGAGACTTCACGGTGTGCCCCTGAATATCGTGTCTGACAGAGACAAGATATTTGTTTCGAGGTTTTGGGAGAGTTTCCAGGAGGCCATGGGCACGGAATTGCGATTGAGTACGGCTTATCATCCGCAGACCGATGGGCAGACAGAGCGCACCAATCAGATGTTGGAAGACATGCTACGCATGTGCATTATTGACTTCGGGGGTGGATGGGAACAGTACCTCCCACTGGTGGAGTTTGCTTACAACAACTCCTATCAGTTCACGATTGGCATGGCTCCGTTCGAGGCATTGTACGGTAGGCCTTGTCGTTCCCCAGCATGTTGGTTGGAGGTGGGGGACAACAAAATACTTGGGCCGGAAGTGATTCAGGATACTTCGGCAAGGATTGAATTGATTCGGAGTCGCATACGGGTAGCTCAAGACAGGCAGAAGAGTTATGCTGATGCGAAGAGATTTTTCAGGGAGTTCCAAGTGGGGGACCAGGTTTTGCTCAGGGTTTCTCCGATGAAGGGGATTATGCGATTCGGGAAGAAGGGAAAGTTGGCACCGAGGTATGTGGGACCATTTCCTATTATTGAGCGGATCGGACCCGTTGCGTATAGACTTGGACTACCGGAGCACTTGCATCGGATTCACGATGTGTTCCATATTTCCTCGCTGAGGAAATACCTTAGAGATAATTTGGCTCATTCGCACATTGCTGTGGAGGACATCGATCTCCAACTGGATAGCTCCTACGAGGAGGGGCCAATTGCTATTTTGGACCGAAGCGAGAGGAAACTGCGGTCAAAGATAGTCCCGTTAGTGCGTGTTCAGTGGCAACATCACAATGTCGAGGAGTCCACATGGGAGCGCGAGGATGAGATGCGCGAGCGTTATCCAGAGATGTTTTTAGCAGGTACTTTCTAGTTTCGAATTTCGGGACGAAATTCAGTTATTAGGGGGGGAGTATGTAATACCCCGTATTTTTTACTATATTTATTTTGGGATTAATTAATTAAATTGCGTACTAATTGGAAATTAATCCGGGTTATAAATACTAATGAGATGCGAATTGGTATTTGATTATGTGCATATATGATTATATATGTATTTGGTATTATAAAATTTGTCGTGAGATTTATATACGGCATTTTAGAAATTTTGTTGAGACGCGTGGGACCGCCGCGTCACGGTATAATATTTTGTTAATAAAAGTGAATTTAAAATCTATAATCCGTATGGTCGTTTTGAGTGCACCAACGCGTCCGAAAGGGTCGAGATAGTCAGAAAACACTAGCCGGGGGTATAGTTTGGGACCCGGGGTATCTTTAGGCCATTCCGGCACCATAAAGGGTATTTTAGTAATTTGGTATTTTTGGGTAATTAAAAGTGACGAAAATTGAGAGTTGTAATCTGATAAGGAATTGACCCAACCAACCCTTTTTAACCCAACAAGCCACGGAGGTTTATTAAATTAGGTTTTCATAAGTTCCCCCAAAGCAAACCCTAGCCACCATAGCTTTTTAGAGAAGAAAGCTTGGAGAAGGAGAGAGAGAGAGTAATTCTGCAGAAATTCTACACCGAATCCACACCAAATTCAGAAATCAAACCAAGGCAAGTGACTTTATTTCATTTAAATTCGAAGAATGTCTTTTCCATGTTAGAAATTGAAGAATCTTGATTGTTCTTGAAAGATTAAAAGAAAACCCATGAAATTTGAAGTTATTATTGAATGTTGGGATAGGTTTGCATGTAGAAACATTGTTGGGAGATTTAATTTCGGAGATTTCATATCTACGTGATGTATAAACGAATTAAAATCTGGGAATTTATGATGAGAAAAAGTTAGGGTTTATGTTCTTGAAGAAAATTGGGAATTAATGTAGAAATTGTGATTTAATGATGTTTAGAAGATATTAAACCCTTTAATGATGTTAGTATAGCCCCTTAACATGTTTGAGGATGATTAGAGAACTCAATATATTGTGGGAACGAATTTTAGAAGAGGTTTGAGGAGTAAAAATGGTGAAAAACGAATTGGGGAAAAATCTGGGCCGAAACTGGCCACTCGTTAGAAGCAGCCCCCAGGTCGTTCGAACGAGCTCGTTCGAACGAGCTTCTAACGAGTTGACCAGTCGTTATTAACGAGTATGAATTTTCGTTCGATATCTCGTTCGAACGAGATATCGTTAGAAGGGTCAGTTCGTTCGAACGAACTGGGATCTCGTTCGAACAGCCTCGTTCGAACGAGACTTCTAACGACCTGACAGTCCAAACTCGTTCGAAGCCTCGTTCGAACGAGACTTCTAACGAGTTGACAGTTTGGTCCTTTTTGGACTGTTTTGACTTTTGGAGTCCCGGGAACTGGTTCAAGGGTAGTGTTAGTATTCCTTTGTTGATATAGTGATTGATTTGGGACTTTTGGGTTATTGAGATGAGTAAATCATACACGAGAGTTATATTCAATGAACCGTTTGGGTTGAGACGTGAGTGTCTACTACGATGTGAGGATAAATTATGACACGTATAATTATGAACCGGAATAAAATAAGTTGTGATAATTATAATTAGTACGAGAGTGCAATATGTACTACGAATATAATACGGTATTACTAAGATGTGTGTTTACTTAGTATTGATATATGGATTGTATGTATGACATACCTACCATACTTGCTATCACGGGAGGTTTCGTTCACTTAGGACCCTCTAATCCTTGTGTGCCTACGGGGGGGATATAGACTGGTACCTTGATGAACATAGGTCATAGAAAGACTTATTGTGATATTAATAAGTCCGCTGACCATGGGAGCGTAGGTATGTGCGTGACCCATGTGATGGTGACTGTGTTCACCTCCACTATTTGTGATTTGTGTTATCTGAACTATTCCTGAGAGATTCGGAATATGTGATCCTTATGTACGTGATGTACCGGGATGGATAACAGAGTATGTGTGCACTACAGCTTAGATTGCGGGGTGCTTGTATTGTATATTTATGAGATGAATAATATACGTTATATTAATGGGAATCCTCATGTTAATGTTGTAAAAATATTACGGTATTGTTTCGAGTTATAAAATGAGTTAGCTGATAGTTATATCAATGGCATATTTAGTAACTGAGTTTACGTTAAACCTCTATTAAATTACGAGCGTTGTTATGTTAAATTAACCGAGTAAAATGGGTAGAACCTTTGGTTGTCTAGCTAGTTTACGTTGTCACTTAGCTAGTGGAAAGGGTAGTTATAGATGGGTACTTACGTTAGGAGTGCACAGTTAGACGAGAGGTGAGAATATCATGCGAGTGTACGTCCTAACATGTATTTTGCATTTAATGTTTTAAATGTTTTTAAAGCACTTGCAGGTTTTTTTTTTAAAATATAACACATTCGGGCTCTGACCCGTTTGCTTTTTCAAATCTTTTTCTTGTAAAACCCTTTTAGGTGCCCAGCCACAAGGACACCAAGCATAGGTACTCATTCAGGTGACGAGCTGTAGCTGTTTGTGGAAGCTACAGGGATTTGCTCATAGACGCTTCTATCTTTTGGATTCCAGGGTCACGATCTATCTATCAGTTGTAGGGCATGTTGCCCATTTCTATTTAGAGCATCTTTTACATTTCAGTTTTCAGGCTTTAGCATGTAGTATTTCAGTTTCAGTTATTTATTTCAGTATGGGATTGTAGCGAGGGGTTTCCTCCAGACTCTATTTATTTCTATTGTGATGGTTATTCATTTTACTTCAGTATGGTGAATGGTGTTATTTATTTCTTCATTTTACTTGTTGCATGTTAATCAGACTTAAATTAATTTGGCACTTACTTTTTAAATACTAGGTGGATAGTAATAATAAAAATGTTTTCGACAGTGATGCTATTAACTGAGCCAACTTGGCATTTTGAATTAATTGTATAAAGGAGTAGCTACCCGGTATTTAATTAGTCGCGGTGTCACAGTATACTCAGGCGTCTTAGTGGCATTCAAAAAGCCCAAGAAAGGTATTACTCACATAATCTCTCTATTCTTGAAAATAACCTCCGTTATGAATTCAACACTCTACTTAGATATGAAGAAAAAATGTGGAAACAAAAGTTGAGAGTTCAATGGATTAACGAGGGTGATAGAAATACTAAATTCTTCCATACGACCACCATCATTAGACGTAGGAGAAATAGCATAAAAAAACTCAACATTAATGGAGAGTTGATTGATAATAATAATATCTTATCTAATCATATAAATGGTTATTTTAAAGAATTGTTTAAAGCTGAGTTTAATTACGACATTCAAAGTCAAATACGCAATCTTGAAAGAATGAGCTTTTTGGAAGATGATAATTTGTTCTTAACTACTCCTCTTTCATTGAAGGAGGTTAGGAAAGCTACTTTTAGCATGAAAGCTCTTAAAGCTCCTGGCCCGGATGGTGTACAACCTCTGTTTTATCAACATTTTTGGAATACTATTGCTAAAAATCTCTATGAGTTTTTCCAAAAATGTTTTCGCCATAAATCTTTTCCTAAAGGACTGAATAATAGCTTCATAACTCTAGGTCCCAAAGTGGATAACCCGGAGAGCATTACTCAATTCAGACCTATCACGCTTTGCAATGTCTCTTATAAAATTCTTGCTAAAATTATTGTTGACAGGCTTAGACCTATTCTTTTCTATAATATTAGTCCGCATCAAGCCAGCTTCCTTCCTGGGAGACAGGCCTCAGATAATGTTATTGTTACCCAAGAAATTATTCATACTCTGACTAACTCTAAAGGTAAAAAGGGGGGTTATATCCTAAAAATTGATCTTGAAAAAGCCTATGATGGAGTGGATTGGGACTTTCTTGAGGGAGTCGTTAATTGGTTCAAAGTTGATAAAGATTTTAGTAACCTTATCATGAGTTGTGTCAAAAACACAACCACCTCTATTCTATGGAATGGCTCCCCCCTCCTGAGCTTTGAGCCCACTAGAGGTCTTCGTCAGGGAGACCCACTTTCTCCATATCTTTTTGTCATGTGCATGTCTGCTATGATTCTGGAAAAAGTCAAAGGTAATAAGTGGAAAGGTATTAGGGCCTCCCCTAGGGGCCCACCCATCACCCACCTATTTTTTGCCGATGACATTATCCTTTTCACTGAGAATGATAACCTTTCTTGTGAAGCTATAATTGATACCCTTGAGGAATTTTGTCATGTATCTGGACAAAAGATAAATTACAATAAATCTAGAGTCTTTGCTTCCCCGAATATCCCTAAAAGGGAGGCCTTAGAAGCGAGCCACCTATTTGGTATGAGTCTCACTAATGATTTAGGAGTATATCTTGGCAATAGACTTATCCATGGCAGAATGAGAGACTCCCACTTTAAAGACATAATCGATAAAGTTCAAAAAAGACTAACGGGATGGAAATCTAAACTCCTTTCCCTTGCAGGTAGAAAAACCTTAATCAAGGCTGCCACATCTACCATCCCTAACTACAACATGCAAAATTTCATTCTACCGGTTAAAATATGTAATGAAATTGACAGACTTAACAGAAATTTCCTATGGGGTGCTAAAAATGATAAGTCTAAGATACATCTGGTTAGTTGGGAGAAAGTATGTAGACCCAAAATTAAAGGAGGCCTTGGATTGAGGAAGAGTAGTTTAAATAATCAAGCTACCGTTACCAAACTTGGGTGGAAACTTGCGAATAATGACAAGTCATTATGGGCTGACATCCTAAGGAATAAATATAAAATTGACCAAAATCCAAGATTGTGGAATAAGAAAAATGGCCCGTCTCACACTTGGAGAAGTATTTTTAAGTGTCGAGAAAACCTTTTAAAAAATGTCAAATGGAATGTCGGAAATGGTAAGAACATCAACATTCTTAATGACTGGTGGGTGGGTAATAAATTAATAAACCCTACTGAACAACCTGGAGACTTAAATAACTTGAATGTAGACACTTTTATTGGGGAGAACGGGAAATGGGACGTTAATACCATTGATAGCTATTTCAACCTGAACTCCAAAAATGATATTCTTAATATTCCTTTATCCCGTACTCACCCTCGCGATGACAAACCATCATGGTCCTTGAACAAAAATGGTAAATTCTCCATTAATTCGTGCTACCGATTCCTGGAGGACAAGAAAGATGAGCAACAACCTTGGGAGGTCTGGAAAAAGTTGTGGAAACTTAATATCCCACAAAAACTTTGTACATTTTTGTGGACCATTTTACATGGTAATCTACTTACAAATGAACACCGTATGAGAAGAGGTCTCACCTCAAATGGTGATTGTCCACGGTGTGGGCTTCTGGAGGACCTCAATAATCTTTTTAAGGAATGCACTCATTCTAGGGAGATTTGGTCCACTCTTGAATTCGACCATCCTATTGATCTCAACCTCACAGGTAATGTTAATGACTGGATTATCCCTAACATCTGGGGTAAACCAAATAGCGAAAGGTACAAAAGCTTTATTATCACTTTATGGTTTATTTGGAAATCCAGAAACAATTTCCTCTTTAATAATATTGAGGAGTCCCCACAAACGGTTACCCGCCTGGCTATGAACTTCAATAATTACATTATTGAAGCTCATAATTCAAAGCGAGTAAAGGGTTGTGGAGAAATCAATGATAATCTTACTATTATCCGGATTTTAATGCAGGTAAATTCATCATTCACACTGATGGTGGATTTGATCATGGGAGTGATACAGGCTCATTTGGAGGAATGGTAAGAAATGAAGATGGTGAATGGATTGTGGGATTCACTGGGAAACTCCAAGGCACTGCCAGCCCCCTGCGTGCAGAACTGAAGGGGATTTTTCATAGCCTGAACATATCCCTCAGAAAGGAATGGAAAAATATTTGTCTAAAGAATGATTGCCTGGAAGCCATCAACCTCATCAAACATGAGGCTACCCATAACTATCCCTTGGCCAACATCATCGAGGATTACAAGACGCTTGCTAAAGATCTAAAATCTAATATTGTTCACATCCCAAGGGCGAGCAACTTTATGGCGGACTGCATGACAAAAATAGCAAGAGAGATGGAAGGATTGTACAAGGAATATGACGATGCACCAGAGGAACTGCTTAGGATGGTTGGCAAGGAGATGGAGGAAGATGGGTTTTATTTTGTGTAGTGCCTGTATTTGTATCTCGTTCTGATTTCTTATTTTTCACCAAAAAAAAAAATTGATGTTGTCAGCTCATTTGGTATTATGTTGTCAAATCAGTTTAATAATAATTTTGAAAATTTGACCACTGAATATTGTAATACATCCATCTCACATGCATATTTTATAACAATACCATAATGGAAACAAAATATTTAATGCAACCAAGTAAGGTATCTCGATCTACCCAACATGATTACATCCAAAATACGTAATGGACTACTTCACAAAACAGACACAACTAAGTACGAAACAAATTCTTAAATAACATAATTGATACACTATTGCATCCTATTAAGCTTGTTAAAAGCCCAATCATGAGCAAAGGACTCCTTAGTTATCCCTATGAAGATACGACCTAACCCCTGGTCAGTTTCAAACATAGAGAGTAGCCGTATCATATCTGTTTCGTCCATTTGCATCCCTTCGAAATGATCAAGTATGCCTTGAAAATTAACATGCAAGAGTGAGACTTCTAGCTTCTTTGATGATTTTACAATTACGGTAAGGCACGTGCTCTTTTTTCATGTGGTTTCATCTTTTTACGGTGAGGCCTTAGCATGGGAATGGGCTAGGGCAATGCTCCAGCAGCCTTATGCATGGAAATGTTGGGTGGTGTATCTTATGATTTTTGCTCCTTGTCATCAAAGTCACTTCGAGGGGCATTATCCGTGGCATTATTGTTTGCTTGGTCAGGTTCTTCTATGCTTGCGGTTGATAATAAGGCGAATTAACGCAAAAGTGGTAATAAAACAATGCAAATGGGGTTGTGAAACCTTTAATATTACCATCTATGATTGAAAGTAATCTCCTCCTGAAACGGAGTTATCACCGGTTGCAATTACATTCCAAAGATAGTCTCCAACTCCTTATGGTAGGTGCAATGCATTCCTTTCAAATTTTGCAGCGTTGGGTTTGTCCTTAATATACTCTTCCCACACTCTTGGTTCGACGATCACCCCACCAGTGTTATTATCAAATACGAAGACACAAACCTGTAAGAGCTCATGTACATCAAGAAACTCATGCTTGAGGGTTTGCAAACACGACCAAACATGGGCTTTAGTAACGCTTTCGTGATATTCTCTATTCACGCTATCAATTTCCACTTTCAATTACCTATAAATATATCCATTGTCTGCTCTTTTTTCCTCGCCTAGTACTTTTGCGAAAAGTTCATTGATCTGTTAAGAATCCATCGCCTCACTTTAGCGAGAATTTCTGGTTATGATGATGAGGAGTTAACTTTAATCGGATCTGTGGGTTTGGGAGGTCGGAATGAAAAGTTCATCCGGTTCTTTACCACATCTACAACAAACATGAATAACTGAAGTCATATTAAATTGAACTTAGTTTAAATATAGTAGAATAATAGTACATTTGAACCATCACTCAAACGCTAAAAAGATCCTATGTTCATCCTTAATATTTCGTGGCAAACCCTATCACTCATAGCATATATACAATATAAGGATTCGGGGTGATGGTCATTCTAGTTCAGTTGTGGGGACCTAGGTATATCAGAAAACCTATCATTTTGGTATATACAGTTGCACCCACAACTAGGGACAAAATTAATCTCACTTATTCTTATTGGAGTTTTGATGGTGTATTTGGCATTTCAAACTTCAATGGACATTTAGGTAAAGAAATTAAAAAAAAAACAGTTACATTAAAGTAAACAACAACAATTTTGTTACATATACACATACAATTAAAATATCATAAATATTAATCATAAACCATTGTTTTTTCAGTGTTACCCATGGAGACTGAATCGAATGACATCGGTGATGAGTGTGTCTGTAAAAGGACAAATTGAAAAAGGAATTAGTTGGTTAGTATATAACAACATTATTATTTATGGACCAACACAACATAATACATATAAATAATTAAAAATGAACCTTTACTTGACCACAATATACATACAATTTCATAATGAGTTTTAAAATCTCAATCCTCAAAATAATTATACCTATTAAAACCTCATTCCTCAGAATAATTATACCTAAAAAATTACCCATCTAAATATCAGACAACCCCTTTACAACTTACAAAATGTACCACTTTTGCCTCAAAAAATAAAACCTTATATTACCATTGTACATCATAAATTAAACCTAAAGTTTAAACGCATGAATTGAAGACCTCAACCAAAAATCCCATTATACATAACCCTATTCTTTCATCAACTCAATCATACATATGACTATGATTTCTACTCTCTCGGTACTTATAAAATTATCCAATATTTTATAACCTCATTAGTAGACCTGTCAAAATGCAACACGACACGATAACAAGACAAAACATGACAAAAAACGAAATAATAAGTTAATGTGTTTAAGTTTCCCAGTTTTGAATTAATATCGGCTCAACACGGTAGACCCGTTAAGAAAACGGTTCAGATTTGGTAATTTTGATAAATTCGATTAGACCCGTTTGCCACCATTAAAACCCGTTAAGAATACCTTAACTATTCGCTTATAAATTATGTTTAATACATTTTGTAATATCGGCCAAGGAACATTTTGTTGTTCGAATCCTATTACTATTAAAATCTAGAATTTAGGATGTAGGAATTAATTATATTATATTTTGATGGACAATTTTCATTACTTAACGGGTGTTAACGGTTTGGGTCGTGCGACTCGTTGATACTAACGGTTCGAGTTTGGGCTTATTGTTTGGAATTGATTTATTAACGGGTCGTGTATGGGCTTTGGGATTTTTGACATGAACCCGATATCAAATGACCCCAACACGACCCGTTGACAAGTCTAGTCATAGGCGATTCATGAGATAGATAAACAACATTCATTTGTGCTTCTTAAGTATATGCATTGTTGTTTTACCGAACATCGAACCACTTAACATGAAAGATGATTGAAGAAAATGTTGGTTGTTTGTAGCACAAAATATAAAAACTTTTGTTTTTTTATCTTTTAACTTTAATACCTTACTACTTTTTATACTAAATTTTAAGACGGTTAAATTTAAAATTATACTTTGTTCACAATAATAAGAAAAACTACTAGTCTTTGTTTTAAGTTAAATAAAAGTTAAAACACTAAAAAAATAAAATGCATTTTAAATTGGAATAATTCAAAATCTTCAAAAATATTTTAAAAAAATGAAAAAGAAAATGCTTTATCCCCATTGATTCTTGTCACCCTAATAAGGACCTCTGAACCAAAATGGAACATAAAAAGAAATATAAATGGTGGGTGGGGAAAGTAGGAGATTTGTGTGAGAAGTTCTTCGGCGGAGTGAAAAACTTTTTAATGTAGTGAAATTTAAACTACGAAGTTGCGAGATCTAGATACAAAATTTGACATTGCCCAACAAATCTATCTTCACTGCAACAAAGGGCAATATAGCGAGTTGATGTTTGAGAAATAAACACGAAAATTCAAGGTACACACCGTGCAACAATATTTCTCTCTTAAACCACATTTACACAAATTTAGCATATTTTTCGATTTAAGAAAATTCAATTGAATTATGTAAAATCAAGATGAATTATTGATTCGTATCAAATATTGCATATTTGTACCCTCGAATCTTATGCATTTTAGCCCCCTCGGGTGCCTTAATCTCTATATTTATGCCCGTTAACCAGACAACCTCTATTTTATATTGTTAACATGCTATATGAGGTATAATTGGGCTTTTGTAGGTATTTAGATACCAAGTATGAAGTTTGGATGCATTCCTGCGAAGTTTCGTACACAATCACACGCACAAGTGCATTTAAGTCATTTTATAATTTGAGAAACTGGTTTAACATCTACATAGAAAGTGTATCCATCTGGGCAAGCTTCGCGTGGCCACAAATGATGCACAATTCCGAATCCAAACGAAGAAGTTACGGCAATTCTTGCGGAAGAGAAAGACATTTCAAATCAAAGAAGGAGAAGGAAATAAAAAACAGGGGAGCAAATCGACTCGTCCCTTTGTGAATCGATGTACGATGAATAAGTAGTCAATTTTCCAGGATCGAATCGATTCGTTCCTTGGCGAATCGATTCGCTACAAGGAAGTGCACCTGGTCCTTTCCAGCGAATTGATTTGTTTTCTGCCGAATTGATTTGCTCACTTGCAACCTTTAAGATATTAATCTAGCAAATCGATTCTCTCCAAGGAGAATCGATTCGACTCTGTAGATCTTTTGCTTTTCTTTTAATTGCAAGTTTGCCATTGGGACTTTTGTATATATACTTTTTTCATCATTTGAGAGAGATATCTTGTAATAATAGATTGTTTTGTTTAGGTTTTGTTTTGGTAAGCTAGGGTTTGGAGATTAGTTTGGGTGTTCCATTTTCTCCTTCCGAGGGTTTGCTCGTATAGAGGGGTTTTCTCGTTGAGGTTGTGTAGAACACTATTCATCATCTTCTTCATCAATCCGAGCTTCCATTGTTTGTTTGTATTTATTTTATTTATCGCTTTATTTACAACTTTACTTACTGTTTTCCTTTACTGTGTTCTTACTATGCTATCTAGCTAATTTAGTCTAGTGTGCGATTGATTGAACTCGCCTCGTGTTTAATACTTTGCTTTGCTTTGGTGATGGAGTTTGCGTATTTAATTCTATTAGGTTGTCCTAGTTGTTACGCTCAGGAGATTTGACGGGTATATCATGTATGCTCCGTACTTACGACCTTTCGTGCGTAATTCTCGGGATATTTGTTGACGCTAAAATCTTATTAGGCTTTTATACGAGTTTAGAGCATGAAAGTGATGATGAAATGGACGTAATATCCATTTGCAATGAAATGATTTATTCTTTGTCCCTCAAAGAAGAACATTTTATTAAAAATGATCTTATTTCCTTTGAAACTCACTCTTTAAGAGACAATGACTCATATGTTGAGTTTGAATTTCTTTACTCCCCCTTTTCATTCTCCATTATCGAACCGATGCTAGTACCCGATGAATCGGTTTCAAACTTTAAAGTGTTAAACCTTTTCACCGATGAGGAGTAACTGCTCGAGTCGCCTTCCATGATCGGATCTTTGCCTCCATGTGCGCCCCCTCCCATTTCAATTTCAAAATACTTGGGAGAAAATACATTTTTTTTTGGATCTCTCGTGTTTTTGTCACCTGTTTTATCCAAATCCCTCATCGTCTCCCAAAAACTTTTAATTGGCGATGGTTCATTTCTTTCGCCTTACACATGACTTCCGTTGTTCAAACGAAATTCTTATTTTTCGAAAGGTATGCATGTAAGGGAGGGCCTCCCGTTAATCCTTCAAAGTCAAATCGTATTTTGGGTGGACCCCCAAAAATTTTAACTTCTAGTGTATAGTTAGTTAGAAGTTAAAATTACAAGTTGTAAATAATTAGTTTATTTTTCTTCTTACTTATAGTTTAGTGTAATGAGTTAAAGTTTTATTTCTTCTTTTGTTATGCTTTGGTACTAACATGTTTTTTAGAATCATTGAACTTGTACTTTCATGAGATCGCTCCATTTTGGGTAATATCGCTCCTTTTCTCTCTTTGACTTGGTTCTTAGTTAACATTGAGGAAAATGTGAGGTTTTAGTTAGGGGGTGTGGGATATTCATTTTTTTGATTTAAGTTAAAAATAATTTAGGACCTTGAGAGATGAGGTTTTGAGGCAAAATTTTATTTTAATTAGAATGAAAATCTAATTAATTGGAATTGGGTGAGATAAATTTAAGGGTTAAATACGAACCAAGTTAGGGAGTCCAAAAAATTATTGTTGAGTGACACCATTGGCATACAATTAATTGGGCGAAAAGTAACTTAATTCAGGGTCGTGGATTAGACTCGGGTATTTATAGGCTGTGTGTTACAGGATTGGGGCATGGGATAGTCTGGTTAATTTATTATATAGTTTTATAATAAATTATTGGATATTAAATTTAATGAGAAGTGTTAAACTATCTAGTGGGATTTTGTGTAACAAATACTAAGAGTTTAAGTTATGGACCGAATAAGTGAGTCAAGGTATTGTAGTTGGGTGACACAACTTGAATGATAAAATAATTATTGTAAGATTAATTAAATTACAAGTCGGGATATGAGGATTTGGGTATATATTTTGGGCTAGTGCTATGGGTGCTAGGCATGGGTTAGTCGGACTTCATTTAATATATGTATACGATTACGTGTGATAGTATATATATATATATATATAGTGTGAATAATATTTATCGGTTGAGGGTATACCTATATTGATGTTATATGTATATATGCCGTTGTGTGATTACTTAATGGTTGAATCATTATGCGTAAACATACCTAGGCTACTTGCTATCACGGGAGGTTTCGCGTCGTGGTCCTATCCTGATGAGCCCAGTTGGGGGGATATTGACTTATACCTTAGAACATAGAACTTAGGGATTGGGCACCACTTGTGGGAATAAGGGTGTGACCGGTCATTGTGGTGCGTTAGGTGTGTGCGTATCCCAAAGGCTTAGGACTGTATTCGCCTCCAATATATGTTATTTGATTTTTGGTTTGAGAGTGATATCTGAACCGATACTTGATAGCAGAGTATGCCCGCATCGCAAGTCTCCACCTAGGTATGCTGTATACGTATGTATTATGATAACCATGTGAATATATATATAATTTATTCTACTTATGGTGCTTTAGTATACAATGTAGATAATGATATCTAAATTTATTTCGGTATGTGAAAACTTTATAATCAGTTGGTGACACTAAACGCATAATAATGGATTGGAAATTTGGTATCGTAATGTATGGGTAATACGGGTGGACCCACCAAAATATTAGGATGGGGGAAAGCCTTAAGTTTGAGAATATTATAGATGATTAATTAAGTTAATAAGATAAATGGCGTATGAATCAACAGTAAGAGTACTCGGATTATAGTAGTGTAGTAGAAAGAGGCATGATATGGCTAGTTAGGTGGGGTAGCTTAACTAGGAAGGTTAGCAAGCAAGCGTTAAGTGTGCACATTATAAGAGGGATGAGTTATACCTCAAATGAGCACGACACTAACTTAAATATGAAGAGTGTGTATGCATATTTAATTACTGCAATTTAACTGCTTGCTAAATATTTTCAAAATATTTTACTTGGGCTCTGACCCATGTCAAAATCTAATTCAAAACCTTTTAGGTGTCCAGCAACAGGGACGCCCAGTTTGAGGTCTTATCCAGGGATGTGTAGCTGCAGCTTATGTGGAAGTTGCAGGACTTCGCTATAGACACTTCGTTCATTCATTCCTAGTGTAGGATATCTACTTCTGTACTCATTTGGGCATGTCGCCCTCAAATTTAGTATTCAGTTATTTATTAGGCTTTGTATATGCTGGTTAATTTTTTTGTTTACTGTTGTATTTAAATTGTTGAACCGATAGTTGATTCGGTCATCGTTATTTATATTATTCACGAGTGTTGGATTTAGTTATTAGTATTTCCCCTAATTCTTTTATTCTCTTATTTTCCATTATTCTCATCGGAATTTTTCCCATTACAATTTATACAACTAGTTGGACCCAATTGTGCTCATATGCTTATCATTCGTTTATTCGTCTAATTGTATTCCTCAACAAAATACTAAATTTATCATTCGTCATCTATTTTTTAGGGCGGGGTGTTTTATTCTTCCCTCCTTAGGAAATTTTGTCCTCGAAACTTCTAGTCATTAATCTTAGAATCCAACTATCTTCGATCAGTTTCCAAACCTAGAGTCTTCTTAAAACTATGGTCTAAACCCAAAGATTTTGCTTTCATCAATTAAATCACCGAGCCGATTGTGGCAAACTCTAAGTCCTTAATACTAACCCCAAGCATGTTTAACTCGTCCATTTAAACAAAACCTCGAGACAATTGATACTCACCAAATATCGTACTATCACCAATGAACTCATTATCATGGATCATTCCTACGCTAGGGTTAACAACCTAAGTTTCCTCAAGCAACCTCATATCTCGCCTAGACTAGGTTGACACATTCGCGACATCACCAGTCATCACATCATTAATCAAAAGATGGTCATATAGTCTTATTGGTCTACCCGACCGATATCTCCTATGAGGTCCTTACGCTAATTTTGGGTCATCCCAAGGGTCATAACAAACATATATACGAGTGATTTCATCCTTAATCCACACATTTCCAAACAAAATAAAACACTAACATCTATTACTTGTCAGGTTCTAATACTCACATTATTCTAAAGTCACAACCTCGAGACACATGACCAAGTTGTAACTAGCTATACTGAAATATGTTATCCTAAATAAAAGCAACCAAGAAACACATGCAACTACATGAAACAAACATGAGACCACGTGAACATACAACTAGTGTAGAATAAGGTGCCTCCAAAGAAGAGTGCACTCGTTTATTGTGATGCATCAGCCACAACTGGATTTACCCACATCAATACTGCGCTTATGAAACGCTACACCAGAAACACAACTGATCAATAACTTTCCATTCTCGGGATTAAAAAAGACACAAGGAATACAACGAAATAGGCGACCGCCATGCCAAATGAAAATAATCAATTTCTGACAATGAATTGTGCCATACAAAGTATGAACCCATAACGTACCCTTGAAGTCTATAACCCTCACTGGAATCCGCTAAAGTCTTAGCCTTGCCATATACCTTGACTTGAACCATTAACCCGTATGAGTCCTAATCATGAATCGTTACTCCTTGCCAGACGAAAGGAACACAAGGTCAATTCCTTCGGAAAGCTAAGACGCTAGGATTCCCTCCTTTGGACCAATACTACTTTCTCCATCATCAATAAGCATAATCATCCCAAATCAAGGGGAAGTTAAATCTCTCGAGGCTCATTGCCAATCAATAAACCATTGTATCTAGGCCTCCACAATTTTAACACGTGAAAGCTAACCTCAGTTTCTGAGATCACTCGCATCAAATGAAACACAATGCTCACATGGTTTCAAACATTCATCTCTCGAACCATTGCTATGACTCTTAGCAACATCCTACGCAATCCCAAATCATAACTATTTTAAAGACATCTTAAACTTTCAAGAATTATCCATGCCTAGGACCCAATGATTCATTCACTAGTGTCATACCAAATAACCCAGGTAGCACACGCAGGTGCTATAATCGATCTTAACACTCCATTCCTACGGTTACCTCCAAAACCCTGATGAACATCATCCTGTTCTAAGTCTCCCAGGTGTATTATCTATCCCTTATCAATCTACTTTTGAAATAATCTTCAAAGGTCATATCCTGACATATTCTTATAAACCAAGGTTGTGGTACTAACTTCAAAGTACTCCCACAAGTCAACATGACTTAGACATACTAAAATTATCAATGATTTACCATCATCACACAATCCTCAGAGAAATAATGATTCCTAAATGCTTCTTGGGTGATGGACATCAAACTCAACCATCTCTCTAATAGCTTACACATGTATTATGTTGTGACCTACGCTACACGACCTCGAATTTACTACTACAAAATGTATATCACCACATTAAAATCGACGCAATAATGATTCTCCCAAATGTTTCACAGAAAAGACACTAATTTAATTATTCCCCAAATCGGACATATACATCCCCTTGTAAGAATTTTTATGGCGGGATCCTATATGATAACTGATCACGGTCACTAACTCGTAACCTCAAAGTATCAATGCTAGCCTCTACGTGTTAAATTAACTGAAAGTTTATGCCCTCGACATCATAAGGAATCCCATAGGGTCATGAAGAGACACCATTGCCATCGTAATGTACGGTACTTAATTTAAAGTTCACTATTACTTAGGAATGTCTACCACACGCATTAACAACTCGCTAGCTAAACCTTAGTATGCATCTCCAAGGAATTTTCAATAATGATTTACATGTCTATCAAAATTACTAACCCAAGGTTAATTTCATTAAACCACCTTACTTCTTATTTCCAAAGAGCGTCTAATGCAACTCAAGTACTTACCCAAAATGTCAATGAGCAGTTAAATTCACTAGACTACATCAATTGATCCTCAATGAGTGTTCAACTATGACACTAAATTGTCCTGGTAAGTCTACACCATACTAATGTGCTAATCTAAAAACCAACATAAGTCTAAGTTTTGGTAGGATATAGGACGTCGAGCATTGCCTACGGCCACACCATGGATGCCATAAGGAATACTATTCCTTGATACCCCACTATCATCTCTAAAACTATGAATTAATAATGCCAGAGTTTTGGTAGGACATAGGATGTTGGGTATTGTCTAAGATGAGGCCCACTTGAGTGATGCCACAAGAGGTCCTATTCTAGAACATCATAATGCTTCTTAACACTAAGTCACCAACATTTCTCTGCTCGCTCCTAGGTTAGTTCCAATCACTATGATTATCTAAACCCACATTATAGTCAAGATGCACTAAGGCAGAGTCCTCAACTAAGGGACCTAATATGTTCTCACCACAAAATCAACACTTATAAACATTATTAAGTCACCTAATCTCCATCGATGAAATATACAACTTTTATAGCTAAATCGCAATGAACACTACTCGACGTTGCTACCACTACTAAGGCTACTCTCAACACTAAAGTTGCACAATAAGGTTCACACAAAGGATTATGATGTTACCACTATTCGCTTACCATGATACCCATGAATTATCGATACATCTATATCAGAAACGCCACGAAACATGAAAGGACTACTAACTTATCCATTTAGCATCTCATAAAAAGTTGCATATTGTGCTAACGTCGTTGACTTCATCGTCCATGATATGAACCGAAATCGTCACTAATCTATTGTGATCGACCCAAACCAATCGACGTCGAGAAGATCCGATACCGACCTCACCACATCACACCTGAATGGAACATTGAACCTAAAGCTCTAATACCAAGTTATAATGACCCAACTCAAAATTAAGGGATAATAAAGGATCAACCCGATTCGGTTCGTTTGTTAATTGTGAATTGTAGTGAAACAACCTAAATAATGTTTCTAATCCAGTTTTATTATTATTTAACGTTACACTTGTTAGCAAGTGATTCCAATTTTCATCAACTATGTGATAGGACCCAGGGGAAGTGCCCCCAAGGCCAAGTAAACAGAGATACTAATCGTAAATGCAAGTAACTACTTACCTATATAACGCTCTCAAAGTACGGAACAACATACAACTTACTGTAACAAAAGAAGGGGTGTGAGCCGAATGCTTAGTGAGAACATATACAAATGCAGTATAGAAACAAACGACGAAAAGAACAATCACACGCTGTAATCACTTGCATGTGAAAATACGTATATATGTACATACATACCTTTTTAAAATACATGTCCCAATGTATTAAACCATTTTATTTTGAAAAACATTATTTGATACCGTTTGTCCTCCTTGTCTTTACAAATAATCATTTTGTCTGCTTAAAACTAACATATTCTTCCCGTCAACTCACCCAATTAAACAATTTACTATTGTTGGGACAAACCTTTCATTCATTTTGAAACGTTTATTACTCAACGTTCATTAATTCATGCTGAGTTATTAATCATTACTTAAGACTTTCTTTCAATGCACATGACGCGACTAAGAATGTGTCTCTAACGTGCGTACTCTCTAGGATCAAGTGCAAGCCTGTCACATTAGTAATAAATCCGGTAAGTCGGGATCATCTCCACAGGAAAATATGATGAGAAAATCGTGACGATGGAAGGACAGACGGTTAACCTAAATTCAACTCTAAAAAAAATGAAAAGATGATTGATTTGCGAATAATCCTACTAAGTAAAAGGAAACTAGATTAAAACTATGGAACTAACAAATTAAGAAAGGATTAATAACTAAGAATGAAGTAATAAATATGAAGAGGAAAACAGGCCAGGAATACAATCCCTCAACCCCTAGTGTGTTGCTAGTATAAAATTAATTATAAATTTAAGTGATTAATTAGACCCAGACTTTAGTACTTCCAAGCATTACATATATGAGGTTCAAGCCCGCACCATACGTAATTAGAGGATGAGTAAAGCGGTATCGTGATAGCTACACTCGCATTGCATTCTGAAACATCCCGGTTAACCCGAATTAAACGAGATCCAAAGATCTACAATGGTTGTGCTCGCTACGCAACACGGTCTAATAAACCTTTAAGTTTAGAGGATTAATTTTATACACATGCAACTCTCACATCGGGTTGAGTTCATGCATCCCAACCCTAAAAAATCTAGCTGGACATATTGAACCTAACTATGCATAAATTAACTACGTCGCATGTGAAAGAAATCATGATGAAAGTCTACTGAAACATGCAAGGAAATATTATAAACCTAGAAACCGTCTTAATTATGCCAGAAAAATAAACATGCAAGAACAATAATATAGAGAATGAAAAACGAATTAAAACTTGCAATCCAACCCAAAAATAATTGATCTTGAAGCACCAAATCAAAGCTATGTTCCTAGGGTATTCTCCTCCTTTTCTCTCTATCAAAAACTATTCAGAACTCTGTTTTCTAAGTCAATACAAAGATACAAATACGTTTTAGAAGAGTTTGTAACCTATTAGAACTCTTTGGACCAATCAGCATTTAAGAAGAAATTCGCGTCCTAGGCACCTCGAACCGGTTCACCATGTACCCAGAACCGATTCGCCCTGTGGTTCGGGGAAACACGCTGGTTTGGGCCTCCCTTCCTTCATTTCCAACACTTAGAATATTTTCATGTTCCTTTCTTTTGTGGATTTTTCTTCAACTTCAAGGGGTCATAACTCTTTCACCATAGCTCGAATTTGGGTGATTTGTTTTCCAGTATTCTCATTGTTCCATGATCTTTAACTTTCTAGTTGGTTCCTCCTCCGGGATCAGGCTACAGAATTACCAAATTTCCCTTGAACTTGCCTTCCTAGCCTTTTTTTCATTGTTTAAATTTCTCTTTGGCACCACTTGCATAATTTACATGTAAAACACATAAGAGAAACACACAACACAAACTACTTTCTAATGAAGGTTAGTATCATAATTACGAGTTAAATCCATATCAATTGCACCACTCGGATTCACAAAGGTACCGAAATTAAGGGGATAAGTATACAATATTTATGCTCGATCAGCACACACACACACCATATTTAGAAAATAATCATTTTCCTTTGAAAGACTTATATAACACATGCTCGTGTCCATTATAATTCAAACCTCATTAGGTAGCTTAAACATCATCATGTCATCTTATTTAACCATCCCATGTTACCACATGAATATTAAACATTTAGTGCGTTATTCTTGCATTAGTAAGTCAATGAATCAATACCATTCTTTATGCATCTTTCATGAAGATTTAATTGATCACTTAACATCTTCTTTAGGGATTCAGCAGACACACACACCCGTCACAACACACGGACACCCACAATTTCATGGAATCTCACCATCCGGCACTGAGTGCAAGTAAAATGCAATTGCTATTGGATTTTTTACCCTAGGGACAATATAGCCCTGCTTATTATTTAACCCCACACCATACAATATCATTATCTCGTCAATGTGCTCGACATATTATCCACGTTAATTTGACTTTTCTTGGCCGAAGCGAAAGCTTTAGACTTAACCATCCATTTTCCCATTATGCTTGGAAAATTGTCACTTTGTCTTTTAAATCCTTTGTTCACACACACATTGATTTCATACCAAAAATCATTCTCATTTTAAGACTTAATTCAATTTCACCCATACTAATGTAAAAACATTCGCCAATGTTTTTAATTCATTAAAATATTCTACTTTAAGTAAATTACCAATTTACTCTTCTTATTGCCAAACTTGCAATTTAGTCCTTGTGTCATTTTCTAAAAGTAGTTTAACTTTCTGATTCAACACTTAAACACATTTGTCCATAAAAAACACTTACTTATTAACACACTTTACCCAACTTTCACATTTTCCACTTTACACCTCTTTAATATGTAAGCTCATGCATTTTATATATTAAAACATCATTTTCCCCACACTTGATAAACACACTATATTTTTGATGTTTTGCATTTCAACATCTATTTACCAATTTCTTCACATTTAGCCTTATTTACTTTTATCATTTGCATGAAGACCTTAGTTTCACGTGTTTACACATTAAACCCACTTTATTTCCCATGTGAGTTTTACCCACTTTAATTAACCCATTAAAGTGAAAGTTTCCTTTTAAACATATCTTCATTATTAAAATAGGAAGTCACATTTTAATCTCATAAAATGGCTCTAGCATGCCTAGTGCACTTCTTTGAATAAAATCTCATTTTTTGTCTTTAAAATATCACACTAGAACATTTTGTTTCACAAAATGCCCATGAATAGTATTCTAGAAATTTACTCACCTTTAAAACTCATTCAAACATTCCTTTAAATGCCCCTATTTATTTAAAACACTAAGGACACAATTAATATACCCATTATAACCATTTTATTAGACACTTTTACCCCCAAAATGTATAAAAGAGTAATCTGAATTTTTTCCCATTTCAAAAGTCATTTTAAAGTACCTCTTCAAACCCATTTACCCATAAAATCATGAAAATCTACTCATTTATCTCATGGATGCAAACTATTCACAAATCCTAAATATATTATGCCTAATATATACAGATAACTAACTGAAATTATACTCACCAATAAACCTAAACCAATGTTAGTATATCCCACCTCAAAGACTCCAAAAAGGTGGTGGTAGTGGAGAAGATGGGTGACTCCCCCACCTCCAAAGGTGGCCTTAAAGGGAGTCACAAATGCCCTTCTTCCAAGCTACAATGAAATCTCCAACGATACTCTATGGAATACTTCTTCTAACTTCAAGATAACCCTTTTGAAACCCTCATCCAACTCTAAGAATCACATCTTCTTCAACCTAATATTCTGCTTAGGGTTTTATATTGACATCTAAGGTGTTTTGAGGCTTTATAATGGTGGTTTCACGGTGGAAATAATGGTGTTTGATGGTGGGAGGTTGTAGGAAGTTAAAAAATGGTGGAAGAGGCCACTCCTCCACTCTCTCTAACTCTTCTTCCCATTTCTCCCCACAAATGAGACCAACCTAACCCTAAATAAGCTCTTTCCAACCTCTAATCTTCGATCTGCCCATCAACTCAAAGGATCAATGGTACAAAACATGCAAATTCATTGATCCAAGTTAAACAATATTTCTGGCGGGACATTGTTAGAATGATGTGGGATGTTGTTCGAACGACATCTCATCTTGTTCGAAGTATGGGATCTTAGGACCCTCACGCAACTTGATACTGCATTACAGTAGCACCTCGTTTGAATAGTGCTTCTCGTGACCCTTGCATCTCGTTTTAATGACATTCATATGTCGTTCGAACGACCTTATTTTTCCCTAATTATTTTATTCTCGTCTTTTCCAAAATTTTCATCAAAATTTATCCCATTACAATTTATACAACTAGTTGGACCCAACTGTGCTCATATGTTTATCATTCATTTGTTTCTCCAATTGTATTCCTCGAAAAATACTAAATTTATCATTCGTCATCTATTTTCTAGGGCAGGGTATTACAAAACTCCTCGGGGTAACAGAACAAAATAGAGCATTTAAACCGCAAGAAATAAAATTTTCTAATCTATGTTCGGCTTTAGTCCATAATCCTACGAGTTTTAAATGAGTCTTTCACCTTCTCCAATGACAGGTGGAGGCCGCCCTTTAACTACTGCTAACCAAACTCGCTCATCTGCAGCCTTAAGTGCTGATTTCATATGCATTTTCCACCTATCATTGGAGAAGGTGAATAGATTCATTTAAAACATGTAGAATCATAGATAGTTTATTTACTCAATGACTCAATATATACAAGTCTTAACGCTCTTCGATATTTTACTGCTGCTCCATAGTGCAACGCAAGAGTCACCCACGCAAGTTGCCACAACACACGAGTTCACGCACGCCTCGATTTTCATCGATGAGTCTCAACAACCGTCTATGGATTGGAACACAGAATCCACCACTTCTTCACTATAACACCACAAGCACGGAGTCCACCGTGTGTAAACAACGAGTACATAGTCCACCGCACGAAACAGGTTCTCATAAGATGTTGAGAATCTTTATGCCCAAACTAAAGATTTCAAAACATATGAAAATAAAGAACTTGGATCTTTAAACTCAAAGGGTATAAATAGGGTTTTGGAACTTTATTAAAGAAATAGGAAAACATTTTTTGCCAATAGTTCTTGAAAAATTTGAGTCTAATGCGCCTCAAAAATTAAAACACAAATTTTGAGGTGGCAAACTCGTTCGAACAAAAACTAAGGTCATTCGAATGAGATTAGATTTCATTCTAATGAAACTCCAATTCGTTCAAATGAAGAAGCTTTCTCGTTCGATCGTCTTTCTAACGAGAGTTGCACTATTAAACAGAGGAGGCATTGTTAGAAGTATATTAGATGGTTATTCCAACGAGATTCCAATGTCATTATAATAAGACAAACTTTGTTTGAACGAAAACTCAATTTCGTTCTAACGAGGTACAAATTTTGTCTTAACAAGATTATAATAATATAAATGTGACTCGTAAAAAATCATATAAATGTTACTCGTAGAATCAGTGGAGTAGATTTACCTATATGAGTAATGAATGTATGATCGCTTTCTATAGAACTAATATCGATCCCAAAACACCCATGAGATCAAAATAAACACAAGGCCATAAATGTGCATGCTAACATAACACTCTTCAACACAGAGATCAGTATGTGTAATGGTTCTGGCTCGTCTCAAAGGGTCATCGGTTCAAGATACGTTCAACACAACAACCTTTATGAAGCTTTGAATTATTTTCACTAAATGGAAGTTCAAGTCCAAAAGACACATCTCATTTATGAACTAAGTTTCAATGATAGTGCCAAAAGGATTGTTATTGTCCTCATACTGTATTATCTTCGATTCCTTATAGTAAAAATATTCTTTCTTATTTACGTGTAATTTGAAATGGTGGGGGATTGGTGGAGTTTTTCAGAATATATTATTAATATTAATATTGTGTAAGTGAATTTTTATTTTGGGAATATAATTGAGTATTAATATTGTACAAGTGAGTTTTAATTTTGGGAATTTTATATTGGGTCTTCTTATAAAGAGAGCTAAAGGAAATGGGTGTAAATAAAGTGAGTGTGGTTTCAAAGTCCCATATAGAAACTTTACAAGAAAGTGAAAGGGTATATAACTAAAAGATAAAAGATGACTATTAGTCTTATAGTCAAAGAGGCTATAATATGGTGCTTTGCGGTGGTGCAAAGCACCACCAATCGTGACACGCGGCGCATGTTCGCGCAACGTGCGAAAGGACGATTGGGCGACTTAGGGCGCATTAGGCGTTTTGATGGCGCACTTGACACTTGGCACGTGCAAGTCGTCAAATTTGGACCGTGAGATCGAAAGAATCCTGAACATACATGATTCAATGGCTGGTGAGTTGTGCCCCTGAAAGGAGGTGACTATTCATGAACAACTATGAAAATGTCTATAAAAGAGTTCGAGGCCTCTGTTTTGGACACCGAAAATTATTATATTCTCCTCTCTACATCCTCTACGTTTTTCCATTATCAGGTTAACATTTCAAAGTGTTCTTAGTTTGATCAAACAGTACATAATTTGCATCAAACAAGTAACATCACTGCATTGTATCCTGAAGGCAAATTTCTACTACAAACTGCGTTGTGTACTCGCGGCTTTCATTCGGAAGGGGAGAAATATTACCTAAAAAACAACGTTCCTAGAACGTGCCTTGCAGTAACTTGGATTCATAATTTATTTATTATTATTATTATTCCTTTATAAATTTCCAACACATGTGACTAATAAATACATTGAATTGACCTAGTATCCCTTGGATGTTGCCTTGGGTATTATGCCAGATCTGTACCAACTATCGTTGGTAATTTTTTTTAATGCTACTATGATCACCTTTTATGTATATTGCATTTCTATTTTGATATGTATTAACTTATGTCACTAATGCAGGAAGAAACTCGGGGGCATTTATGTCAACATATTCTTTTAGGTCACAATATGAGAGAGGGGATGTATGACCAGATCACTATCCCATCTACCACACATGTAGGGCTCACTGAGGTAGACTATTCAAGATATTATTGCCATACGTACTGTGCATGATGCGATCTGGATGCAGCGTGATGTACTTCAACAATGGTACGACGGGGCGAAAGACACGCGGGACGAGCCAGAGTCATGATCCCGTTCGAGACGGCGTAGACCGCGCCCTAGTAGCTAGGGCAACGCATTCTAATATATATTTTTGAAAAATACTACAGCGACATGCATTCTAGACATAAAATGGAGACTTAATGATGTGGCATTGCCACATCATTAAAACACACACTCCAAATTCATGTAGAAATACATTACAAATTTTTTTTTTTCAAAATATATTTTTTAAATTAAAAAAAAAACAGTTAATTAATTTTTAAAATTTATTTTGAGTTGATTTTTTTATGTTTCACTTGAAATGTGTAAATACCACATAAAATAAACTCAACTTAAAAATAATTTTTTTACTATTAAAAAAAAAAATGGTCCGCGCCAGCGGTATGTATAGTCGGTCCGACAACCTATACACACTACTGGCGAGCACCATTTTTTCTAAAATAGTAAAAAGATTATTTTTTAGCTTAATTTTTTTGTGTGGTATTTAAAAATAATGGTACACGCTAGCGGTATGTATACGCTATCTGACAACCTATACATACTGTTGATGTTGACAATTTTCTTGAAATAATAAAAAAATATTTTTGAGTTGAGTTTTTTTATGTCTGGTATTTAAAAAACAATAATACTAAGCCGACACAGTGATGTGTCGCATCGGTATTGATTATTCCCTTATGGATGTGAGTCCACGCCAGCGGCAATAGCCAATACCGGTGAGACGCATCAAATGTGTCGCAAATCTGTGTCGGCGTATGACTCTTAAAAAAAAGGGCCGTGCTAGGTGTATGAAAGGTGGTCCGACAAATTATACATACCGTTGATGCGTACCATTTTTTACTATAAGCGTCACATATACATACCGCGGGCGCAGACCATTTTTTTTTCCAAATATCACACGAAAAAACTAAACTAAAAAATAATATTTAAACTATTTTAGAAAAATGGTCTGCGCTAGCGGTACGCATAATATTTTAGAAAAAATGGTCGAGCCGCCTATACATACTGCTGGAGCAGACGATTTTTTTAAAATGGTAAAATGATTATTTTTACCATTTAAAAAAAATGATCCGCGCCAGCGGCATGAAAAAAATACGATTCCATGCCATGTTGTGTTTTATTGGGGTCTTATTTCTGAAGGTCCGCGTCACTGACACACCTTGAGTGTTTTTATGTGGTTGATGATATTTTGGAACAAAATAAAAATACATGAACTAAACCTTTATTAAAAAATATTTGAGGAATTATTTGATATTTGATCCAAAAAATTAGCATTATAATATATTTTAACAAATAATTTTAACATATATTTTTTTTATATATTGCGTGTATTTATATTTTTTAAATGGACTGTTTTTTTTTTTAATTTGAAAGTTATATTTTGAGAAAAAAATGAATTTATAAAGTAATAAAACAAATAAATAAAGAAATGTTTAGAAATAAATAAGTATTGTTAGATTAATGATGTGGCAAAGCCACATCATTAAGTTTGGGATTTAAGTATAATTCTCATGTCGCTGTAGTCTTGCTCTATATTTTTTTATTAAATGTTGTGAGACGAACAATTGTTTTATATTCTTGCATTTCGATATTTTGGTTGTGATGTATAGTATTCGTCTAATATTATCTCTTTGTTAATTATTCTGAATTTACCATCTAATGAGAAATACATTCAATTTGAATTTAAACAAAATTAAAATAGAAAAATTAATGGGTTGGTTTCCCGCGACATTCCAGTTGCATTGCGCCCCCTCCCCATGGTGACTAGTTGCCACGCGAACCATAGGCTTACAAGTTACAACCCCCGGGGAAGCAAAATACTACTGAGTTTGCCCCCGGACAAAAATATTAGTCTGTCTCTTGTTCTGGAAAGTCAAAGCCACAAAACGAGGGAGAAAAATAACATTTTGCAAATTTGCCAATTGCTCCGGAGATGGTCCTACTGAATTTTAAATGAATTTAAAAAAAAAACTTTTGTTTGCAACTAAAAGTGAGATCTGATATTCATGTCAAATACAGTTTACTGAAATTCAGGTTCCAGATAAATCTGAATATCACATTTATAAATTTAAACACATATTCTCAAAAATCACTTCGGAAGAACCAAAGGAACTTTTATGCAATTATAGAAGAAAGAAAAATGAGAGTTTAAACAAGAGTGAACTGCACCCATAAGAAAATTTGATTGGCTGAACATATTTAAAATGAAATACAAAACACCTAAATCAGCTCAGACTAGAACAAAGTAATAAGAAAACTAATATAAACTGATATCACATTTTCAATACAATGACTCTGATACTACAGAGCTAGTGGTATATACATTTACATACACATAAAGATAGACACGCACACGGAGAAAAGAGAACAATAACATGTATACATTCACATTCTCCCACATATATATAGGATTTTTAGCTGTATAACACACACACACACACAAACACACACATTTATATATATATATATATAGAGAGAGAGAGAGAGATGAAATCATGCATATACTTACATTAAATGCCCACATTTTTACTATCCTTTGTTTCATTTCTATCAAAGTAAATCCTTAGTGCTCTTTTGCTGATGCATATATGTCTTTAAGCACATAAACCAACTAATATTATTAAGTGTATCTTTGGCCATTTGAAAAAACAAGTAAGACTTGTTAAACTCGAATTCCCCCGTCTCAAATTAATAGCCGTGCTTTCCTTTTTACTCGCTTGACAACTCAATTTCTCTGATGAATTTATCCTTCTACACAATATAAATCAAAGTTTGTAGGAGTGTTCGGGTGCATGTGTTGGGTTGGAGGGGGGGATTGTTTGACAGCAGAGGAGGAAAATGAGATGAAAAGACATGTTGTAACAAAGAACACATTATTAATCATTTTAAGGCATCCCCGAATTGATTGAAATAAAAAAAACACAGAATAATTCTTCAAACAAAACTAGAATAAAAGATCAGGAACAATATAATTAATAACAATTTAAACAGTAGAATAAGGGAATGGACATGGAGGAACAGTAACCTCCACAACTCCTTCAAGCATCTGGCAGACTTTTCTCATAGTTGGCCTTAGAGATGGATCTTCTTGAATACACCAAATGCCAACCATCACAAACCTCTCTAGCATCTCCCTCTCATTTAAGGCCTTCACGTCGTTTTCAACAAACGAGTCCAAGTTCCCGTCTTGAAAGCAATCCCAAACCCAATCCGTCAAAATAACCTTTTCCCCACCACAAATATCCACATTCTCCACACTTCTTCGACACGAAATGATCTCTAGTAGCAAAACGCCAAAGCTATACACGTCGACCTTAACGGTGACTGGGATGTTCCTAAACCATTCCGGAGCCACGTATCCTTTTGTTCCTCGAATTCCAGTTTCGGTTCGACTCTGATTCAGCACTAGAAGTTTCGCCAACCCAAAATCCGCGATACGACCGTTGTAGTATTCATCCAGAAGTATGTTCTGAGGCTTTATATCGCAATGGATAATCTGAGTGTTGCACTCTTCGTGTAGATACAACAGTCCTCTTGCCACCCCGAATGCAATATCGGTCCTTAGCATCCAATCCGGTTTTGCATCTCCAAAAAGGAAACTCGCTAGCGTTCCATTACTCATATACTCATAAACCAAAAGGCGGTTTTCTCCCTCATCGCAAAATCCAAGAAGCCTCACCAAATTCTTATGATGAGTCTGCGCAATTGCATTAACTTCAGCTTTGAACTCCTTCTCACTCTCTCTAACCACTCTATCTAACTTCTTCACTGCAACAATATTTAAGGACCCCACCTGAATTTCCCCTTTGTAAACAGTACCATAAGCACCTCTCCCCAATTCTTCCGTGAACCCGTTGGTAGCTTGTTTTAGCTCATTATAGGTAAAACAACGCAAATTAGTCTCCACACCATTATGAAGCTTTACGAGCTTCTTCTTGCGGTAGATACAAAAGTAACCCATACAACCTACACCCATCAATAGGAAGTTGATAAACACAGAGCTACCAAAGAGCACCGATCCCAAAACGATCTTACGGTCCCTGTCCTTGTCCTTGTCCTCCTTTGGAACTACAATCGGACCATCAGAATTTCGCGTAATTTTGAGAAAAGCCCTGCTGTTTAAATTGTTGTCCCTCCTTCCATTTGAGAGTGGCAACTTTTTCTTCCAACAGCCATCCCTTAAAATTGCAACAGCACAAAAACAATCCAGCAGACAAGACCTTTGGCAATCCTCTTCAGTACTAGGCCTCGCAAGTTCATAATCAGACGTGGGCCAGTCAATATTTACGAGCTGCACAAAACCATACTGTTCCTCTGCAGAACCAAGGGCATCTTTATCACAGCTTTGAGTGAAATTCGCTTTGCAGCTACCGTAGTTATCGTTTGGATCAAGTAACGAATACCCTTCTGGGCATTGACATATTGGCCTTCCATAATCATCAAGGCTGCAAAAACTGTTGTAACCACAAGCCCCACTTCCTAGTCTTCCACCAATATTGACACATATATTATCTGGCTCAAACCACACAACAGTCCAGTTAGGACTGCCAGTGAAATTCCTCGGGTGAAAATACTGCGTAAAAACGCCATCAAAATTGAGAGTTGCCCTATGATAATAGTCCCTCATCGGGCGAACCATTTGCGGTGTGAGATCAACTCTTTGCCCGTTTTGCCTCAAAATGTACATGTAGCCCGTCTCATTGAACACAACTCGGGAACCGGAATTTGATGAATTTGAAGAATCATCAGTGCCACTTTCATAGTAACTATCATAGGCGAAATCGGCAGCCACGTTTCTGGTATTAAGCACGAGATTTCCATTCGAGAGGAAACGTAACTGGAACCTCCCACTTGAAAAATTCATCTCCCTGTGGCGAGAATTAAGCGCCCCGTTAATCTCCATCGTCTGTGTAGGCAACAAGGTATCTGTTGGATTCCTGAAGGTATCCCACAAGACAGAATTACTACCCACAAGCGCAAAGTTTCCTGTGTCATTCATAGAGCCATACCGAACAACACCAGCAATGGCCTCAGGAGACCACAATTCCTGGCCCTGAGGGTCAGTTAGAACTAGCCCACGGTTGGCATCTAGTTCTACTTGTGACCCTCTTGGCACAGTATTTCCGTCATGTCCATACCAGACTATAGTCCGGTCGGGTATCCTATCATACCATATGGAAAGCAAGAAGTCATTCGTATCTTGTATTTGTTGAAACCCGAATGCAAAATCACCCGAGGGCGACAGCCACGAGGTAGCATTTTCTGTTGCTGTGAGAGATTGGCCAATGGCTACATTACCATTCGTTTGAGCTATACATGAAAATGGAAGGAAAGTTATTAGGAAAAGAAGATGAACAAGAGCATAGGCCATTGTTAGAATCCTGTGGAGTTAAAGGAATAGGAAAGTTGAGACTATAAAGAGAAAAGTTGGTTTTAAGTCGAATGAAAAACCAAGTCAATTCATACTTTTCAAAGAACCAGTGCCTTGTGCCTTGTGTCTTCCTTCTAATTCAACTAGGGAAGCCTAAGACTTCTCAATTAGAGTCATATTCCCCTCCCCTTAAGACGGTTCCAATCCGCGTATTAGGATTGAGGTAAATGAAAATTGAAATATTCATAAAAGGGAATGTTCTCCTAAGGTTCAACATATCTAAATTTTTTTAAATCACATTGCACTAATCAATTAAAAGATAATATGGTTAGGCCACTAGAAAATGACAATTGACAAGTCAAAGGAAAAAATAGAAGTCATGAACTGTTCAATCAAAGATGGACCTGTTTTGGTTCGAATTAATGCCAATCTTTGTGATAGAAAGTGACATGCAATGAAAACGAGAATAAAGGGGTACAGCTGTAGTAATATGGGCCCATCTTAAATTTAAAAGTTTGATTTATACTTAAAACTCTTCAGTTACGTTGTACTAAAAAGAAAACAAGTCCTCGGGTACTTCTCAACCACATAATTTATGGCTAACAAAACTGTTCTGAATTTATGTTTTATGTATGTATTGTTAATTGAAGTTTTCCAAGTTGCGTAGGAAAACCATTCAATCAGTAGTAGGAGGACTATGAATTCTCCAACCAAGGGTGTTCAAACAATGGATTGGACCCACGGATCGAATTCAATCGAGTTGAATTGACTCTTTTTTTTCGATCTTTTTTCTTAACCGATCAGGTCTCGATTTATTTTTTTGGCTGATCGATCTAGTAGGGCCGGTCCACGGTTTATCATTTCAAAAATTTTGTTAGGACCGATTCGGACCGACTATATATAAAATAATATATTTTTACATATATATGTATATATATAAGACAAATAAATAGTGAAAATATATATTTTAATATTTCATTAGTTTAAATTGTAGTTTAATCCAATATTAGGTTTGTTTTAATTGTACATTTTGATATTTTTTAGTTTTTAATGTTTGAAAAAAATACACTCGGGTATATATTTATCATTATAAATGATGTAATTCATTAATGTGAGGACCAACGGGTTAGACCGGACCGACCCTATAAAAACGAACCGACTAGGGTCGGTTAACCGACATTATCGATCCGGTCTCGGTCCATTTTTTTAGAGGACCAACCAAATCGCTCCTATTGAAAAAAACTTTCAAAGCCCAACCGGACCGAACCGCGATCACCCTTATCTCCAACAATTAATCCAAAATCATAAGGCATTACCTATGCTATAAGTGATACGTGCCATTGTCACCTCAGTATTTAAAAAAAATTACACACACACACACACACACACATATATAGATATAGACAGACTCTAGTACATACCAAGTATACATACTATTTTTTTTTTAAATAGTAAAATAAATTATTTTTTGGCTTAATTTTTTTATATGACGTTTAAATATTATCAACTCAAAATAATTTTTTTTGCTATTTGAAAAAAAATGGTTAAACTTTCACAGCTTTTAAAAAGCTACGAAAGTTTGATTGATTTTATTTAAAATAGGAAAAAAGTTATTTTGAAATGATTTTTTTATATGGGTCTCTTGAAATGTTTAAATACCATACAAAAAACTCAACTCAATTTTTTTTAATATTAAAAAAAAATCAAATGAGGACCATAAATATGGACCAATTGTTTTAAAATAATAAATAAACTTAGGTTTAAATGATGTTTAATCCCTAAACATCGTACCCATTAAATGTTTCAACCAATCACGTTGAACAATTAAAAAAATGACCTTAACACATAAACCTATTTCCTATATAACTTATTATCCGTGCTAGCGGGAGAACCCCCATCTCACCTCTGCCGGTTCTGGTGACTGCTCCGGCGATCGACTTGGCGACTGCGACTTTTTAGGAGGAAGGGGGGAGGAAGGGGTAGGCGAGGCACGTTTTGTTAAATTGATAATGTGTTGGATTTGATTGGTTAATAAATAATATCTCGTGGGTGTTTTCTTAATTGCCCTCAAAATTTATTTTGTGTTGATTTTTTTACTGGTATCTAAACATTTTTTTTAAGCAAACAAGAAATATTATTGAAAGAAAACAAGAAGAGTACAAGGAGAGATTACAAGGAAAAGTAAAAGAAAAAATACAACGGAGAATGAAAGAAAAAATACTCCCGTCTTAATGAAACCTATAAGAGGGCATGCCCATGAAGTCATTGAAGCGAGGATTAAAGAGATCTTTGGGGCATTGGTCTAACCATAGACCATTGTTATGGTCCAGACCTAGGTTGACAAGCTTATCAGCAGGACAATTCCCTTCTCTATAGATGTGAGAGCATTTGAAGTTCATATGTGATATTTGTTGGAGACAATTAATCCGAGCAATTTTTAGAGGCCATGGTGGGAAGAAGCCACTGTGGAAAAAATAAGTTAAAAAATATTTTTTTACTATTTAAAAAATGGTTATTCGATTAAAAGTCCTTCAATATTTTTTCAATTAACATTTAGTCCAACCATTTTTATTTTGTTTCAAAAAGTCCCTCGCCATATAAAACACACAAGCACTTTTTCTCCTTTTATCCTAAACCCTAAGGAAAATTTTCAAAAAAAATGAACGGGAGATTTTCTAGAACATAGTAAATAAGGTGGACTAAAGGCAAAATGTACTTAGGGTGTGTTTGATAGAAAAGTTGAAAACTGGGAAGGTCGGCAAAATTTGCCATGGAAAATGTAATTTGGTGCTGTTTGATAGACTTTATTTTCACATTGAAAAATCCTGTATTTGCCATCTTTTTATGTTTGATATGCATAATTTGCCAACTCTGAAACACATATTTTCCAACTTTTGCTGTTGAATAGACAAAATTTGTCAATGTTAATGAAAACTTTATCAATGTAATTTTTTCACTTTTGTAGTTTGTCCACTTCCGCATTATTCCACTTTTTAAATATTTAATAGTATTAGTTATAAATAATATCATTTTCAAGCACAATACGAAAATTTTTATTTGATAGAGGTCGTTCACAAAAATATTACAACATACAAATTTAAAACACACATTCAGAACATAACTCTCCCAGTCCTTCCACGATTTACTGATTCCTTATCATCCTCGATCATAAATTGCAAATTATTAATTTCTACTGTTAAGATGCACAGGTTTGGATTTGGGCTGAGTAAATATCATTCCGTTAGTATCATAACTGATCCTGCACGAATCTTTTGTGCTTGATGTCCATAAATTTATGCTTTGAAATTAACTCTTGCTCGAAGCGTACCAGCATGATCCTGCGGTAACAAAAAAGCTCCCCCAATTTAGTTGCTTCGAAATTCCATTGCAATTGCAACAACCTCAAAAAGGTAAATTTTGAAACGTTAATTAATACCATATTAATAATAATAAAAAAATGTTTACTGTATATACCAGTGGTAGCCTCTCCCTTGGATGTGTTTTGTCGATTAATTGCAATATTACATGACATCCCAAATCCAAGTACTCGCAACTGATTTCTCGTTGCCATGAAGCTCTAGAGAAACCCATATCCACTCTCTAAAAAATATGTGTGTAATATTCAATAATTTCTATAGGCATATATATACATTTTAAGACCCATAACTATTCCTTAAAATATTGTTGCAGGGGAAGTAATTGGCCAATGATAAAAGTGTCTATGGTTGTGTAATATTCAGTAATTTCTACAGGCATATATAAACATTTTAAGACCCATAACTATTCCTTAAAATATTGTTGCAGGGGAAGTGATTGGTCAATGACAAAACAACCAATGTGTAGCAGTACATCCATTGAATATTACATTACATCCATCTCACATGCACAATGTTAGCTACAAGTGATGTAAATAATTGATGTTGTCAATATTTCGCCTTTTTCATGATAAATTTTTACCGGTGAAGATTTTCTCTCTCTAGAAAAAGCTCTCAAAACTTTATTTGCGTGTCTCAGTATGCATGGTGCACATGCGCACCACCTTGATCGGAACATCCCTGATGGTGGTAAGATTGGGAGGCCCCCGCCACCACTCTCAATGGGGAATTCAAAAGAGGAAGAAGATCTCCTACTAAGAAGCACTAAAAAATAAAAGGACAACCATGAAGCCCTTGTGGATATGGAGCTCGAGAACTATGAGGATGCCATGAATACCCAGAATAATAATAAGGAACCACTTACAACTGAGAATGGAACCATATCTGATATGATATTGGAAGAGAACACCAATATGACTACCACAGACCCAACCAAGGTACACAACTGCGATGGGGTGGGTATAACTAAAAAGACTTTATCCTATAAGGATGTGGTGGGTAAGAAACTAAACTCGGATATACTTTTTGACGACGCTAACTGCTGTTGGTCCGATGATGATATGGAGGTAGCTCAGGAGAATAACTGTCACTCAATGGATCTTAACGCCAAACGAGTTGAAGAGGAGGTGGACCCATTATGCCCAGTGGTCTCTATTCCACAAAAACACGTTGAAAAACTGAGGGAGAAATGGAATGGCAACATCATTTTTAGCCTTCTTGGTAAGAACATTGGTTTCAAAATACTTAGTGCTAGAGTTCCCTCCTTCTGGAACTTGCAAGGTGATTACGAAGTCGTGGACTTGGAGGAGGGACACTATATATTCAAGTTTATGATGAAAGAAGATTACTACAATGTATTAACAGGTGGCCCATGGGTTATCAACAATCACTACTTACTTGTTTGGAAATGGGTTCCAAACTTTAATCCCCTGGAGTCTAACCAGGTTACTACAGCCTTATGGGTAAGACTCCCTCGACTTCCTATGGAATGGTTTGATGAAAGAGCACTATTCCAGATTAGTTGTAAGCTTGGGAGACCAATCAAGACGGACTTTAATTCGGTGTCATCTACCAGGGGAAAGTATGCCAGAATATGTGTTGAAGTTGATCAGTCAAAACCCTTGATTCCATGTTATAAGCTGGGTGGTAGAAAATACAGAGTATAATATGAATTTCTCCCCTATATGTGTTTTAAGTGTGGGAAGATTGGTCATAAAACTGATTACTTCCCTTTACATGCGCCAACATATAATTTAAATAACACACCAGAAAACTCAACTGCAAATGACCTGGGAACAGCTCCGGCTAAGAAAAATGATAACGGATACCTAGCTAGTAACTCTATCATAGGCGGTGACGTAAGCATCACTGCTGATGTGGATAAAAACCAAGACCGTTTTGGTCCTTGGATGCTTGTGCAACGGAATAAAAGATATGGTAACGAGAAAACAAAAATGACTTCTAATGGAACCAAGGAAGCTTTGGGAAGGTCAAATAATAGATATGCTGTCTTGAACAGTGATGGAAATAATAAGATACAAAACCATACGGACAAGCCACATTTAAGAAGTCTACATATGAAGGGACGGGTAGAGTCTTCTACAGCTGCCAACCATAGTACAACTCATAAAGGCTCTGAACAAAAAAAAGGTAACGGTGGAAAAAATGGAAATTACCGTGAATCGTTGACTAAGAGGAAAAGCATTGAGGTAGAAAAAATGACAAGTCCAAGTTCAACTAATATATTGCATACTAACAAGTCTAAGACTGAAATGACGGTTCTTAAAGGCATGGGGAAAAACCCACAAGTCACCTCCAGTTGTCATAACACAAACAAATCAATGGTAATGGAAAATTCAATCGATAGTCTTACTATTAGAGTCATTTCTATTAAAGACACTGCCTCTCACCAACTGGAAACTCAAGCTATTTCCGCCAACACCACAAGATGTAGTGGAGTTCTCCTACAGACAAATCACACTCCGAATAAGATACCAGCCAACCAAATTGACAATGGTCCTTCCATTTCCACTAGCCTTACTAGGGGACGTGCAAATCCAGAACCAGACATTATTCAAAGGAGAAGTGCTAATCAATCTAATGGGGAACATAGAAGAGGCAGCCATATTTCAGGTAAACTGGAAAATCTCCAAAGTCAAAGTCACAGTCAACATCATGGACCAGACTTGGGGAAATGAGAAGAAAATTACAGCGATTGTGGAGGAAAAACTCAGGGACACCCAACTACATCAGGAAGTTGCTAATAGAAGTATGTGGACAACTGTTGATGTGGATTCATTCATTCAACACATGCCATCTATGGTTGTGATTGTCTGGAATTATCGAGGGGAGGGAAAACCCCTTTTTAAACCCATTATCACTGAGCTGAAAAGAATATATAACCCGGACATAGTGGTTATACTTGAAACCCACATCCCTATATGTAATCTGGTTGGTTTTTTTGAGAATCTTGACTTCTCCAATAAGGAGGTTTCTGAACCCGTGGGCAGATCTGGGGGAATTTGGGTTACCTGGAACCTGAACTATATAAAACTTGAAACTCTTTCAATAACTAGACAGGCTATCCACCTCATGGTTACTAAAAGAAACTACGAGGATTGGATCTTTTATGCGATTTACGCCAGCCCCCACCCGCGCCTTCGCAGAAAACTGTGGGACAATCTTTTTGATATTTCTAAAAATATTAGTCTTCCTTGGTTAGTTGTGGGTGACTTCAACGACCACGTGGACGAGTTTGAGAAAAAAAACTATGGAAAGCAGGTAATGGACAGAAAAAACTCTATCTTTCTTGACAATATTAGTAAATACAAGCTTACATACTTGGGGTGTTCGGGACCGAAACTGACTTGGACAAATAGCCGAAAGGGTATGGCAAACACCCTCATCAGATTAGATCGAGGTCTTGCTAATGCGGAATGGAGCCTTACATTTCCAGAAGCGAGTGTGGAGAACATTCCCCGTACTGCCTCAGACCACTGCCCTATCTTTATAAGACTGGAAGGTAATACTCCCCACCTCACTACTTCTAAACCATTTAGACTATTATCCTGTTGGTTTGATAGAGAGGACTTTAATAAACTAGTAAATATTAAATGGAATGATAATGTCAATCTTGATACTAATATTCATATTTGCAAGGAGAACATTATTAGTTGGAATAATAGCACCTTTGGTAATATTTTCAAAAATAAGAAACGTATACTCAGACGTCTTAGTGGCATTCAAAAAGCCCAAGAAAGGTATTACTCACATAATCTCTCTATTCTTGAAAATAACCTCCGTTATGAATTCAACACTCTACTTAGATATGAAGAAAAAATGTGGAAACAAAAGTCGAGAGTTCAATGGCTTAACGAGGGTGATAGAAATACTAAATTCTTCCATACGACCACCATCATTAGACGTAGGAGAAATAGCATCAAAAAACTCAACATTAATGGATAGTGGATTGATAATGATAATATCTTATCTAATCATATAAATGGTTATTTTAAAGAATTGTTTAAAGCTGAGTTTAATTACGACATTCAAAGTCAAATACGTAATCTTGAAAGAATGAGCTTTTTGGAAGATGATAATTTGTTCTTAACTACTCCTCTTTCATTGAAGGAGGTTAGGAAAGCTACTTTTAGCATGAAAGGTCTTAAAGCTCCTGGCCCGGATGGTGTACAACCTCTGTTTTATCAACATTTTTGGAATACTATTGCTAAAAATCTCTATGAGTTTTGCCAAAAATGTTTTCGTGATAAATCTTTTCCTAAAGGACTGAATAACAGCTTCATAACTCTAGGTCCCAAAGTGGATAACCCGGAGAGCATTACTCAATTCAGACCTATCACGCTTTGCAATGTCTCTTATAAAATTCTTGCTAAAATTATTGTTGACAGGCTTAGACCTATTCTTTTCCGTAATATTAGTCCGCATCAAGCCAGCTTCCTTCCTGGGAGACAGGCCTCTGATAATGTTATTGTTACCCAAGAAATTATTCATACTCTGACTAACTCTAAAGGTAAAAAGGGGGGTTATATCCTAAAAATTGATCTTAAAAAAGCCTATGATAGAGTGGATTGGGACTTTCTTGAGGGAGTACTTAATTGGTTTAAAGTTGATAAAGATTTTAGTAACCTTATCATGAGTTGTGTCAAAAACACAACCACCTCTATTCTATGGAATGGCTCCCCTCTCCCGAGCTTTGAGCCCACTAGAGGTCTTCGTCAGGGAGACCCACTTTCTCCATATCTTTTTGTCATGTGCATGTCTGCTATGATTCTGGGAAAAGTCAAAGGTAATAAGTGGAAAGGTATTAGGGCCTCCCCTAGGGGCCCACCCATCACCCACCTATTTTTTGCCGATGACATTATCCTTTTCACTGAGAATGATAACCTTTCTTGTGAAGCGATAATTGATACCCTTGAGGAATTCTGTCATGTATCTGGACAAAAGATAAATTACAATAAATCTAGAGTCTTTGCTTCCCCTAATATCCCTAAAAGGGAGGCCTTAGAAGCGAGCCACCTATTTGGTATGAGTCTCACTAATGATTTAGGAGTATATCTTGGCAATAGACTTATCCATGGCAGAATGAGAGACTCCCACTTTAAAGACATAATCGATAAAGTTCAAAAAAGACTAACGGGATAGAAATCTAAACTCCTTTCCCTTGCAGGTAGAAAAACCTTAATCAAGGCTGTCACATCTACCATCCCTAACTACAACATGCAAAATTTCATTCTACCAGTTAAAATATGTAATGAAATTGACAGACTTAACAGAAATTTCCTATGGGGTGCTGAAAATGATAAGTCTAAGATACATCTGGTTAGTTGGGAGAAAGTATGTAGACCCAAAATTAAAGGAGGCCTTGGATTGAGGAAGAGTAGTTTAAATAATCAAGCTACCGTTACCAAACTTGGGTGGAAACTTGCGAATAATGACAAGTCATTATGGACTGACATCCTAAGGAATAAATATAAAATTGACCAAAATCCAAGATTGTGGAATAAGAAAAATGGCCCGTCTCACACTTGGAGAAGTATTTTTAAGTGTCGAGAAAACCTTTTAAAAAATGTCAAATGGAATGTCGGAAATGGTAAGAACATCAACATTCTTAATGACTGGTGGGTGGGTAATAAATTAATAAACCCTACTGAACAACCTGGAGACTTAAATAACTTGAATGTAGACACTTTTATTGGGGAGAATGGGAAATGGGACGTTAATACTATTGATAGCTATTTCAACCTGAACTCCAAAAATGATATTCTTAATATTCCTTTATCCCGTACTCACCCTCGCGATGACAAACCATCATGGTCCTTGAACAAAAATGGTAAATTCTCCATTAATTCGTGCTACCAATTCCTGGAGGACAAGAAAGATGAGCAATAACCTTGGGAGGTTTGGAAAAAGTTATGGAAACTTAATATCCCACCAAAACTTTGTATATTTTTGTGGACCATTTTACATGGTAAGCTACTTACAAATGAACACCGTATGAGAAGAGGTCTCACCTCAAATGGTGATTGTCCACGGTGTGGGCTTCTGGAGGACCTCAATCATCTTTTTAATGAATGCACTCATTCTAGGGAGATTTGGTGCACGCTTGAATTCGACCATCCTATTGATCTCAACCTCACAGGTAATGTTAATGACTGGATCATCCTTAACATCTGGGGTAAACCAAATAACGAAAGGTACAAAAGCTTTATTATCACTTTATGGTTTATTTGGAAATCCAGAAATAATTTCGTCTTTAATAATATTGAGGAGTCCCCACAAACGGTTGCCCGCCTGGCTATGAACTTCAATAATTACATTATTGAAGCTCATAATTCCAAGCGAGTAAAGGGTTGTGGAGAAATCAATGCTAATCTTAGTATTGATCCGGATTTTAATGCAGGTAAATTCATCATTCACACTGATGGTGGATTTGATCATGGGAGTGGTATAGGCTCATTTGGAGGAATGGTAAGAAATGAAGATGGTGAATGGATTGTGGGATTCACTGGGAAACTCCAAGGCACTACCAGCCCCCTGCGTGCGGAACTGGAGGGGATTTTTCATGGCCTGAACATATCCCTCAGAAAGGAATGGAAAAATGTTTGTCTAAAGAATGATTGCCTGGAAGCCATTAACCTCATCAAACATGAGGCTACCCATAACCATCCCTTGGCCAACATCATCGAGGATTGCAAGACGCTTGCTAAAGATCTAAAAGCTAATATTGTTCACATCCCAAGGGCGAGAAACTTTATGGCGGACTGCATGACAAAAATAGCAAGAGAGATGGAAGGATTCACTACAAGAAAATGGACTTTTCTCGGCATTTATTTTGCGGCATTTTTTAAAAATGTCGGGAAAAAATATTTGTCGGCATTTTTAATCAAGTGCTGAAAATTTACGGGACTTTTATCTAGTGCTCTTAATATACGGGAATTATTATAAAATGTAGGGTAATTTATGTCATTTTTAGAAAAAAAATAAAGAAAAAATAACGCCTGATATTTCGCCAATAATATTGGCGCTCTAGTGTTTTCTCTATCCCGCGCAATTTTTCACCCCAAAATTAATGCATCCCCTAATCGACCTACCAGATACCTCCGAACATATCAAATTGAAAACCCAAAGCCTTCAAGTGTTGTGCGATCTCTGCTCTTCTTCCAAAATATCAAATAGAAAAATATGAAGCTACTTTGTGTATAACGTTGAGGTAACAGCTCTTACCCTTTCTCCTCCTTTTTTGGTGCGATCCAAGACAAAAAACTAATTATTGATTAAATTTATCACATGTTTTATTGCCTTGAAGGTGTCATTGTTGTTTCTTTACTTGATTTGTGTTTCTGATTATATTTGTTTATGTATTTTCGACAGTGTTTTTATGTATGTTGTGTGAGCTTGAGTTACAAGTTGATTTTTTGTGTGTTTTTATTTTGTGAGATAATACCCAATTGTTTTCTTTAATGTCAATTTATTTTTTTAAGGCTGAGATTGTGTAGTGAAATTTTGTGTATAGGTCAACATATATATATAAGATTTGTGCGATTCTGGAAATGGGAGTTTTTTTCTCAAGTTTAAAGGTATGTTATTTGTATTTGATAACTCCATTGTTGTCTGTTCATTCATCCATGTTCTTCCCTTTTCAAGCCACTTCTTGTTAAAGACTAAATTCAAGAATATTTTCTTCTCCTTTTTTAGTGATTCTAAATGATATATTTCCTTGCGAGATAAGAGAAAAAAATGATAAGACATCAATAATGTGAGGGATCAAGTTTTAAAGAATGGTTCTCATGAGTTGGTTTAATAGATCAAGTCTACCAAATGGTTCTCATAGACTTCAACCATTAAAAAAAGCGCGTGGAGGAGATTCGTGAAATTTGACACAATTGTAAATTTGATGCGAAGAGGTACAAGTGAGACTTTAAAAATGTAGGATTCGAGTGCATTGAGAAATAAATTAATAATATAAAAATAAATTATATTGTTCCTTTATTTTTTGTAGATGATACATTGGTTTTTGTACAAATTAATAACTACCTTCATTTGTCTTCAACATAAGTATAATTGACCATAAAAAAGGATGGAAGATGTAAGTGATAATATAATATGCCAAAAATATTTTTTTCCCAATACATAATTTCATCTATCGTAAAATCTAGACACGCGTCAAACTTTTCAAATGTCACTTGTACATGTCATTCTGAAACTCAAGTCCAGAAGATGTTGAAATGTCGAATCTCAAATCTCTCATTATCTCGGGCCAACTCTCATCCTCTCTCCTTCTCAAAGTTCCATCCAATATAGAATATATATCCTCGTACAAAAAGGGTGTTGATCCGAAAAATATAACCAAGCTTGGTTGAGCTTTGAAAAATCAGGATTCTTGTAGACTACATGAAGAATCCGTTATTAAATTTAATTGAAAAAATTTGATTCGCGGTGGGCGCGAATCAGAGGATAATTGGTGGAGAATTACACCTGCTTCGGATTCACTTCCATTTCGATCCGTGCATCATAGTTTGACAACATTGATGGTCTTATTTAGGTGGTGACAATTTTTGATGTAATAATACATTTTCGCCAACCGTATTATAATATCGCAAGGTGATACGATTAATAAAAGATCTAATTTTAAATTCATTATTACAAAAACTTAGTATTCAAATCCAAACTAAACAACACAATAATGACACGAGTAACCCGGATTTCCACCCCTTGTTTTAATATGAGTATCTTTTATACTTTTTTTTAATATAAGAGGGACAGAACCCCCAAGAGTAATATAACAAAACTAGGATGGAAAAGCCCCATCCCGCCGGCTCACAAGCAAGAGAAGATACATACACAATTGAAAGAACAAGGCTCAAGAAGAGCTAAAAAAGCCCCAACTACTGAGAATTTATTTCTTTTTAACTCTGAGGGTAGGCATGCCGAGCTGGTCCAATCTGAGTAAACCATGTATTTCCTTGGGGAAGTTATGAATCTCATCGGGGATGATAGATTTCCTGCTGTAGCATCCAAAATTATCAAGAAGATCAACTATCTTATTGCCTTCTTTGAAAATATGAGTAAAACTTACATTGTGGCCTCTGATGGTGTCCAAAACGTTTTGAAGAGTGATTTTGATAGACCAAGGGCAAGAAGTCTTTTGTTGCATAATCTCTACTAGCACTTTACAATCCGATTCAACTATGATGCCATACTGAAAGAGGTCCCTACATTCCCTTAAACCCACTAAGATCGCATACACTTGAGCTTTGATATTAGATTTTTCACCCAATAATCTAGCAAAACCTCTCAAGAATTGGCCATTAGCGTTTCTCATAACTCCTCCAATTCCAATATGTCCAAGATTCTGCTTGGCATACCCATTAACGTTTAATTTCAGCTCCATACCCCTAGGGGGAATCCAACAGACTTTGATGACTTCCTGAGTGGAAAGGCTCCTATTGAGAAAATTCCCCTCAATATTATTATAATAGAGGGCTAACAAGAACTTTATGTGCGACACAACTCTATGAATAGATATTATGGTTCCCTCATACATGGCTTTATTCCTAGTAATCCACATTCCCCAAATGATAAAGGCATGTATAATGGTTTTAGGGGAGTCTTTAATAAGACTAGTCCACAAATTAATCAGTCTGCCCCTGATGGAAGTATTTATGGTATGGACAACATAAAGAAAATTAAAATGATACCAAACTTCCTTGGCCATATCACTCTCTCCGAATAGGTGATTCGAGTCTTCTTCCTTGTGTTCTTTGTAACAATCGCACATAGAAGGACCTCTGATCCCCAATTTTCTAATAGCTACATCAACTGGAAGTTTGTCTGTCAAAAGTCTCCAAAGGAGAATAGAGATTTTAATTGGAATACCTTTGTTCCAAATTAGAGAGTTAGTCCACGATCTCACCCTGTTTGTTCGAATGGATTGCCAAGTAGTTTTCATAGAGAATGTACCTGACTGCTCTTTGGTCTAAACTAAAGTGTGGTCCGATTCCATACCCAAGGTCTGCATAGATACTATTTTGTACACTGTTTGCTTGCTGAGGTATGCTAATGGATAATTTGGAAATATTCCATTTCCCATTATCTTCCAACATCTCCTTAACTAAACAATTAACATGGCACCCTTCTAGAGCTAAAGGACCATCATCTATCCAATTATCCCAACTGAAATGAATATTTCCTTTGCCAATAAGCCACCGCGAGTGATATTCAGCTTCTTCTCTGCCCTTTATCATTCTTCTCTAAAGGGTAGACCCCCCTTTAGAATCCGTAAGCCAAGCGTGTTTCAATCTGCAATATTTTTTCAACATGTATTATGTGAATTTCCACCAAATATTTGTGTTGAAACAAGTAATCCAATCGTCCATTGATCTAATGTTGAAGCCACCTTCCTCCATAGGTCCACATATATCTTTCCATTTATCCAAGTGGTGCTTATGTTTACCCTCAATGGAACCTCATAAGAAATTTTCCAAGATCATTTCTATACTGTGGATGACCATCTTAAGAGGGTCGATAGCTGCTATGGAGTGGATTGGAATAGATTGAAGGACATGGTTGATCAAAATGAGTCTGGAACCCATTGAGAGGAATATACCTTTCCAACCAGCTAACTTAGATCTTCTTTTCTGGAGTAAATTATCAAACAAAACACTTTTCTTTCTTCCTGTGAAAATTGGACAACCCAAGTATAAGAAAGGGGATTCTTTTACATCAACTTTCATTAAGTTTGAAATCCTTCTTCTTCTCCCTGTTTCAATGTATTTGGAGCAAAAAATAGAGCTTTTCCCATAATTGATCGGTTGGCCAGACATGGTTACATATTTGTTAACAATCGTCTGCAACTTCTTTATAGATGAGATATTTTTCGGAAGAAAACAAAATGATGTCGTCAACAAATGCTAAGTGAGAAATGATAGGGCAACCGATAGGACTATTGAAAGATTTGAAGTTGGTCTCCCTTGAAATGACATCAAGATTCCTGGAAAGAAATTCAGTGGAAATAATGAAAAGGCTCGGGGAGAGAGGGTCCCCTTGCCTCAACCCCCTAGTAGATTTAAAGAAATCATTTGCCTCGCCATTAACCATCACCAAGAGCCAAACATTTGATATAAGCCCCCACATCATGTCAATAAAATCTTCATTAAATCCGAACCTTCTTAACAATTTGATAAGGCAGAACCAATTCACTCTATCATATGCTTTGGACATGTCTAGTTTAATTGCAATATTACCTCCTTTATTTTTGGCATTCAACTTGGAGATCATTTCTTGAGTCAATAGCACATTATCCGTAATTTCCCTCCCTTTAACAAAACCACTTTGATTTTGAGAGATGATCCTAGGAAGTATAGTAGCCAATCTAGAAGCAAGAATCTTAGGGATGATTTTATTCGAAAAAATTCAATAGCGTATAGGCTGCATATCATTGTAATTAGACACATTCTCGGTTATGGGAATGAGGACAATCACTGTAGAGGTTATGATTTTAGGCAGCTCCAAGCCTAAAAAGAATCTTTCCACCATTTTTCGCACACCATTTTTGCCTTCAAAACTCTTCTTCAATCTTCATATGTTGATTAAGATTTGCCACTGCAACTGACATAATTGTTGTATTTACCATAGTAAGATTCTCTTCAAATTCAGTTTCAGCTTTTAAAATCACATCCTCTGCTTCAATAAGATTTTGGAAGATAGTCCCAAAAGTCTCCTTGTTCCATCTAGAAAGAATTATCTTCAGCTTTTTAAGATTATTAGCCAACACATATATAGGTTTACCTCCAACACAGGGCTCCCAATTATTCTTGACTAACTCCAAGAAAGAAGGGTGTTTCATCCAGAAATTCTGGAAAACAAACCTTTTAGGAGCCTCATCCAACACTGTATTTAGGGAGACTAAGAGAATAGAATGGTTCGAATAGAATCACTACCACTTCGTTTGTTCCACTAAGTAAACTTTGACCCGTAGTAACCCAAGTCAACTAAGCCAGCATTCGCGACATGGTCTAAAAGATCATTAGTAAACACTAGATTAAAGTCATTGCCACCAACCTTTTCACTGGTTGTGGTTACAGTGTTAAAGTCCTCTCCCACGACCCATGCTACATTAGTGGCTTCATCAGTTATATAATCCCACAGATAAATTCTCTTATTTCTAGTGCATTTTGCATAGATAATAGACGTTTTGTAATGTTTTTTCAAGCTTGGGTGATGCACTTGAAATGATACAATGGTGTCTTAATGAGGGATATCACTAAGTTCAAGTCAAGCGCAGTGAATATCAATCATGTAAAAGTTAGCTAGAAAGAGTGAAAGAAATCTCAGGAAAGCATTGATATCAATCATGTAATAGTTTAGTTTAGGTATCATATAACCAAATGAATTAAAAAAGGTAGATTGTTTAATTAGGCGTAAAAAAGATGTTTTAGGATCTAGTTGAGTTCTCAAATGCATTTGCTTGAGCTTCATCTTGGTTGTGACCTGTAAGATACAAATTCTAAATGCTTCTCAAATCTATGTTAGATGCATTATAAACAGGATCATAATGCCTATAATGATATATCAAAATTTATCTTTCGCAACAGGACTAAAGTTGGAGATATGGACCTTATGGCTAATTATTGGGTTGGAAGCTCTGGCTTTACTCATAGCATGCTCATCGTGATGTTTAGTAGGAAGAAGGCTCATCGTGAAAAGTGAGACCGACAAGTTATTACATATCCTTAAGAATATATCTAATTGTCTTTAAATGACTAACCATTCTTAAATTGAATTGTCACATTTGACAATTAGGAAAGGCAAAAAGAAGACAGAAAATGCAATTGTATGAGTTAGGAGCTAATTCAACATCTCCTACCAAATACACAAAAGTTCATAATCTAAAAAATTTAATAACACAACAATGATGTGTTACCTAAGCAAATGACTTTAAATAATCAGTAAACAAATATCATGAACCATGGTAATTTTGTGTAGTTCAGCAAGGACCTTGATTTCTATGGATAAAGTACTTTGAGTTGAGTATGACCCACTTAGTCTGCAGGTATCCCAACTTTTGTTCATTACAATTGTAGTATGCAGTTGCACTGCTAAGGAGTCGCCACTATTAAATCAGCATGTTATTATTGAATCTGTTCTTAGATTATGGAAATATCTTTCTCGGTGATACTTATTATCATAATTGTTTATAAGTCCCCGCACTCATGAAATGTAACTCTTGGTGATTGTTGCAGATCAAGTAGCTTTCGAAAGTAACATTCCTTTGTCTCCGCAATGGGTTTATGCTAAACCGAGTCTAAGACGGTGAGTACTGTCATTTTTGGGCCATAAATTGTTCGTCTACAATTCAAATATAACATATTGAATTTTGTTTATACTCCAATCTTCTATAGAGACAGCTTGTCTTTTCTGTTTAGCTTCTATTTTTTGGTAGCTATTTTTTATTTTTATTTTTATTTTTATGTTAGTTTCACTGACCAGATCACTGCATATATATTCAATTGATGTTTGGATAACAATAATGGCTTGTTGCCTTTTTTCAAACTGTGTTACTTATGGGCCACTTATATGTTCCTTTTTATTTTTTTGTAAAGATCTCTTAAAAAAACACAAATAGTTATGCTTAGCACAAAAATGTGTTCCTTGGCCTTTATTTCCTTCTCAAGTACATTGGAAATGATCATTAGTGCTAAACTTCCTTATTTACATGCAGTGGTAAACTTGGAAATGATCATTTTTTTTGTTTGCTTCATACCAAATGTGGTAATAGACTCTTCAGCTTCTGCCGAGATTGGGGGAAGACAAACGCCAAGCCTACAATTCCCTCGAACGAAAGATTGGTATGCTGCCTGACATGCCTGTTATGGCTCTCTTGTTCCTCCACTCTGATTTTTTGGGACTTGCATCTGTCATCTGTCAATCAATATCTCATAACTTCAAGTTTTCAGTAAGTTTTAGTGGACTTTATCACCCAACTAAGATCTTGTTTTAATAGTTTATATGCTGAAATTAATGACCTGTGTACATGCTGAAATTTGAAATTTAATGACGTGCTGAAATTTGATACATGCTGAAAGATGGATTTCTAACTTGTAGTTTTATTTATTTGAATGTTTGATTGTGTTTGTGAAAGATAGATTTGTAACTTGTAGTTTTTCTTTTGTCCGGTTAAACTGATATAATTGACATACATAATATAGTTTATTTCTTTTAGTCTTTGAATTTCATGACCTGACTTTTAAATAGCTTGATTTCATAAGTTTTTATGCATATTGCAAACATGACATTTCTCAATTTTTCTATTGCAAACATGACTGAAATAATTCACTCGTTTGGTAGGATATGTTATTAAGCATCAAGGAATTCAGCAAGGTATATGTTAGAGGTCAGTCAAACTTGATGGTGCATTCGCCCCAAAACCATCATCACAAAGGGTCGATTCGTCTTCACTCAGTCAGGGTTAAAGAGTCATAGTTCAAGATGTAAAAGGCTCGACCAGTCCATTTCGAGTTTAAAGGCATTCCATACATCAATACCTATGACGGGAGGATCATTTGCTACCCTGAACCTTAGATTATTGTCTAGAAATCAAGTCATACCTCAACCTCATATGTCGTTGGTTAATGAGATGGGACAATTCATTATGGAGCCAGCAACTATTTTGGAGCATCGTCCAATATGACGTGGTAATGTTGCAGTCCCACATGTCAAGGTACAATGGTTTGGTACTTCTCGAGCTGATGCCACTTGGGAAGACTACACATAATTGATCCATCGATTTCCAGAATTTGATCTTTGAGGACAAGGATTTGAAAATGGAGGGGGTAATGTCATCACAGTTGTGTTAATGCTTCCGTGTCAATATGTTGTCATTTTATATTTTGAGTTGTTTGCTGGTTTTAATTAAAGATGTCAATAAGAAGTCAATTGTAACTGAAAGTCGAGTCGTCAAGATTTAGCTGTTGGTTAGTTATTATTAGTTTGCTTTTGTCATTTATTTGCATCTTTGCATATATAATAGCCTTTATTGTTGCATATTCAACCTTTGCAACATAATGGATTTGCGGATCATGATGAGTACATATAGAATAAATAGAATCCAGTTGTTTTGGTAAAAATAGGTGCGAAAAATAGTGAAAATGTTGCTGATTTTTTTTTTGGGTAATATTATTTATAATTATTTTTTTTCTTTGATCCAAAAATTTGGCATGGTTCAAAACTATGCCAAAAGTGTGGCAGAAATATCAAATTCTGGCACAGTTTAAAAATGTGCCAGAAGTGTTCTGGTTTGGCCAAATCTGGCACACTTTTAAACCGTGCCAGAAAAAATGGCCATTTTGGAAGACTTGATTCTGGCACAGTTCAAAATCATGCTAGATTTGATCTGACACAGTTTTAAAATGTGTCAGATAGCTGTTTTTGGTGTAGTGTTCACGCTCTTCTAATATTTAACTGGAAGCATTATCACTTAGCTATTCCTTTTCTCTTTCCTTTACATGTATTTATTCTATTTCCAGGTTCATACCAGAACACTCAAGGAACTCAAAGTGAGGAGGATCCCAATAATACAACTGTCAGTATTTTATATGATATAAACAGCTGATTTTCTTTCCTTTTTTATTAAGAATATAATGCTCACGAGTCTACAAATTTCATTGCAGATATTTGTTGGTGGCTTGGATGCTAATGTTACGGATGACCATCTGAGGCTAGTTTTCAGCGAGTACAGACAGTTAGTTCATGTGCAAATACCAGTAGGCAAACGATGTGGTTTTGCTCAATTTGCTGAGAGGTACGAATAACCATAATTACTTGGGAGTTATTAGAAAAAAGCATGCGTAACCCATTTGAACTCAATTAACCATTTCCATACCGTTAATCTTGATAAAAAATAACCATAACTGGTATAATAGTTTTATTTAAACAATACAGTATACTACATAGCAATAGAGATGTGATGATAATTATGGCCTCTCTCTCTCTCCCTCCCTCCCTCTCTCTCTCTCTCTCTCTCTCTCTCTCTCTCTCTCAGGCACACGAGAGAGTCATGACTTTTGTTAGAGTGTCTTATTTAGGTGTGAAGTTTTAGTTTTCTTTGTATTTTAGTGTTCTGCATTTTATTAGGATTTACAACTCAATAAATATCGCGATTTTGTTTTTTTTGTAGTGGTTTACTGTTATGTTGCATTGAGAGGGAATAATCCTAGGGGAAAAATTGAGCTAAGTTGCCATGATGCCTTCTTCTTGGGTAATTTCCAGTTCTGAGTTGATTTCTGTCAACTTTACTTCTTCTGTGTCTTGTTTATCTCCCGGATCATACTCCCGTACTGCTACTAACCCCCTTTCCACTTCTTTAATTCCTTTCACTCCTTCTATAATTTCTCCATCTTCTGTTTATGTTTGATCTTCTATGTTAGCATTTCCTTTACCCATTACTTCCCTTTCTTCTTGATAGTTTGTTCTTTGCGACTTAGCAGTTAAAGGTATTTCTAATTAATTATCTACTCTCGTATATTTAAGTTCATGTTGTAGGTCACTAAATATTAATATTTGGGAGTAGAAATTTTCAATAGGATTCCCCACTACTCCAACTCTCAACATTTTTTGCACTCATCTCTTTCTAATTATGAGTATCAATTGTGTATGATGAGATAATAATTATTATTGGGACATTTTTTCAATTTTATGAATTTATGGTATCTTGTATCTCATGAATCTATTATATCATACGCATGACAAGAGGTCCCCATAGAGTTCAAGACCATGCGTACGGTTTGTTGCAATTTTAGGCAACACAGGATGCTAAAGTGAGGTAACCAAATGCTTACCTCTCTTTATTATCTGAAGTTTTTTTAGTATTGTGTGATGCTACCAAACTCACCGAATACGAGGCTTTTGAAAATGTGGAAATAATTACTCTTCGATATGTAGTTAATTCCCTTTTATGCAACAAAGACTTAGCTATACTACTTAGTGGTCATTACAACACAATAACAATGAATAAATGTTTTGAACATCCTTGTTACTGATATGGCTATAAAACTACCTCAAGGACCCAAAATGTTCAAAAATGTTCAGCTACTCAAAGAATACCACATACTTTCGGAATAAAGTCATGCGAATGCTGCTCATAATGTGTTTTATAAAATATATTGATTGTGAATATTATCTTATGTTATCAAACTTATTTATGTAACGACTTACAAGTCATTGAATTTATGAAGATGGATGTTGATCAAGGGAAAAAGGTTTCGTTAGTTGATGTTTACATCAAAACACACGAGAGGAGCGATGACTTAGCCATCGATAAGGATTCCGCTGAAGCAATGGTACAACAATATTATGCATGAATTATCATGTGTATATATATATATATATATATATATATATATATATATATATATATATATATATATATATGTATAGATATGTTCTAATAATAAATCATGCTATTAACAGGTTCCTCAATCCTCCAACTAGCAAACCATATCATCATATAAGTCTATTTTGCAACCCGAGCAACAATCAGAAGAAACCAACCAATTTCAACTTGTAGTGGTACCACAATCAAATCACCATTTAGCTCCATCTCAACAGGTAAGTAGATAACTACTTTTTAAAATCATAATTTAAGACTCCACGTTTTCATGATTGAAATAATTCATTTTTTGTAGATTGCAAATTCTCAACACTTGGCTGCCCCGAGACTGCTTCTCGTGTTAGTGAACAAACTAATGTTACTTCAATCTAGGTATGTTACTAATTTAAAGAATTTTAAAGGGCACAATATATATGCGCTTCCTTGGGGAGTTTATGTATACTTGACATTTGGTTGCTGGTTTATTTGGTTGTATATAGTCTTAAAACTTTGGGATGCTTAAAAATAAATAAAACTATGTCCATTTTTTTTTCTAGAAATACATGGTTGATGACATATTCATCTTTTTTGTAGAAACAACCATCAAAGAAGAAGTACAATCAAGCACGACAAAGAGTCTCAAATGATGAACTTCTCAAAATTGTAGACCTTATTACTTTCGGACTTCCAAACGTGGTTGTGGCACATGGATTCACTGTGAGCAAGGACCCCTTCAACAAAAGTAGGTGGTACGCCACTGGGTGAAGACTTTTGGGAAGTATATATTGAGAAAACATTTATAACAAATGAACCATTGCCTAGACCTTATGGAAACGAGTCCACAATTAGAGATGCATATCATTCAACCGTAGCGTGGCATATTGTTAATGTACTAATTTTTAATTTTATTTTTTTTAATTAAAATACTAAAGAATAAGTATCAATGACTAACGATTGACTTTTTTATTCGTAGGTCGAAGATGATGTTTGACTTTGATGGACAAGATTATATAAAATTTTGTTTCGCTTCATGTTTCCCTGTTTTTTTTTATTGGACATGTAATACATTTTATTTTGTAGATGGATATTTGTTCCAAGCTCAATTATGTTTATTTATGATGAATGTTATTGGTTTCAATTTAATGACGTTTTAATTTGATTATCGCCCTCTTAATTTAATGTTAGGGTAGTGTATTTGCACATTAATACAACACTTGTTATAAATAATTTTTTTAACACTTGTTCCCAGTCAATATTGCTAAATAATATTAACATTTTGTTTAATGCCACTACTATCATTCTCGGCATTTTTTTAGTGTCGCCAAAAGTGTGTTGAACATTATATAGGTGCTGCAAAAGGTTATTCTCAACATTTTTTTAATGCCGCGAAAAGATTATAACCAGTATTAATATAAATGCCCCCAAAAGTTTTTTTGTAGCAATTTAAATAATGCTGCTAAAAAATGCTGCTAACTTTTTGCGGCATTTTTTAAAATGCCGTTGTTTTTTACCACATTGGCTATTACCGCACTTGTGGAAATGCCGCCAAAAGTGTTCCCGGCATTTTTACTACTTTTCTCAGCATTTAATTTGTGCCGGGAAAAATTAATATTCTTGTAGTGATTGTACAAGGAATATGACGATGCACCAGAGGAACTGCTTAGGATGGTTGACAAGGAGATGGAGGAAGATGGGTTTTATTTTGTGTAGTGCCTGTATTTGTATCTCGTTCTGATTTCTTGTTTTTCACTAAAAAAAAAAATTGATGTTGTCAGCTCATTGGTATTATGTTGTCAAAACAGTTTAATAATAATTTTGAAAATTTGACCACTGAATATTGTAATACATCCATCTCAGATGCATATTTTATAACAATACCATAATGGAAGCAAAATATTTAATACAACCAAGTAAGGTATCTCGATCTACCCAACATGATTACACCCAAAATACATAATGGACTACTTCACAAAACAGACACAACTAAGTACGAAACAAATTCTTAAATAACATAATTGATACACTATTGCATCCTATTAAGCTTGTTAAAATCCCAATCATGAGCAAAGGACTCCTTAGTTATCCCTATGAAGATACGTCCTAACCCCTGGTCAGTTTCAAACATAGAGAGTAGCCGTATCATATCTGTTTCGTCCATTTGCATCCCTTCCAAATGATCAAGTATGCCTTGAAAATTAACATGCAAGAGTGAGACTTCTAGCTTCTTTGACGATTTTGCAATTACGGTAAGGCACGTGCTCTTTTTTCATGTGGTTTCATCTTTTTACGGTGAGGCCTTAGCATGGGAATGGGCTAGGGCAATGCTCCAGCAGCCTTATGCATGTAAATGTTGGGTGGTGTATCTTATGATTCTTGCTCCTTGTCATCAAAGTCACTTCGAGGGGCATTATCCGTGGCATTATTGTTTGCTTGGTCAGGTTCTTCTATGCTTGCGGTTGATAATAAGGCGAATTAACGCAAAAGTGGTAATAAAACAATGCAAATGGGGTTGTGAAACCTTAAATATTACCATCCATGATTGAAAGTAATCTCCTCCTGAAACGGAGTTATCACCGGTTGCAATTACATTCCAAAGATAGTCTCCAACTCCTTATGGTAGGTGCAATGCATTCCTTTCAAATTTTGCAGCGTTGGGTTTGTCCTTAATATACTCTTCCCACACTCTTGGTTCGACGATCACCCCACCAGTGTTATTAACAAATACGAAGACACTAACCTGTAAGAGCTCATGTACATCAAGAAACTCATGCTTGAGGGTTTGCAAGCACGACCAAACATGGGCTTTAGTAACGTTTTCGTGATATTCTCTATTCACGCTATCAATTTCCACTTTCAATTACCTATAAATATATCCATTGTCTGCTCTTTTTTCCTCGCCTAGTACTTCTGCGAAAAGTTCATTGATCTGTTAAGAATCCATCGCCTCACTTTAGCGAGAATTTCTGGTTATGATGATGAGGAGTTAACTTTAATCGGATCTGTGGGTTTGGGAGGTCGGAATGAAAAGTTCATCCGGTTCTTTACCACATCTACAACAAACATGAATAACTGAAGTCATATTAAATTGAACTTAGTTTAAATATAGGAGAATAATAGTACATTTGAACCATCACTCAAACGCTGAAAAGATCCTATGTTCATCCTTAATGTTTCGTGGCAAACCCTATCACTCATAGCATATATACAATATAAGGATTCGGGGTGATGGTCATTCTAGTTCAGTTGTGGGGACCTAGGTATATCAGAAAACCTATCATTTTGGTATATACAGTTGCACGCACAACTAGGGACAAAATTAATCTCACTTATTCTTATTGGAGTTTTGATGGTGTATTTGGCATTTCAAACTTCAATGGACATTTAGGTAAAGAAATTAGAAAAAAAACAGTTACATTAAAGTAAACAACAACAATTTTGTTACATATACACATACAATTAAAATATCATAAATATTAATCATAAACCATTGTTTTTTCAGTGTTACCCATGGAGACTGAATCGAATGACATCGGTGATGAGTGTGTCTGTAAAAGGACAAATTGAAAAGGAATTAGTTGGTTAGTATATAACAACATTATTATTTATGGACCAACACAACATAATACATATAAATAATTAAAAATGAACCTTTACTTGACCACAATATACATACAATTTCATAATGAGTTTTAAAATCTCAATCCTCAAAATAATTATACCTATTAAAACCTCATTCCTCAGAATAATTATACCTAAAAAATTACCCATCTAAATATCAGACAACCCCTTTACAACTTACAAAATGTACCACTTTTGCCTTAAAAAATAAAACCTTATATTACCATTGTACATCATAAATTAAACCTAAAGTTTAAACGCATGAATTGAAGACCTCAACCAAAAATCCCATTATACATAACCCTATTCTTTCATCAACTCAATCATACATATGACTATGATTTCTACTCTCTCGGTACTTATAAAATCATCCAATATTTTATAACCTCATTAGTAGACCTGTCAAAATGCAACACGACACGATAACAAGACAAAACATGACAGAAAACGAAATAATAAGTTAATGTGTTTAAGTTTCCCAGTTTTGAATTAATATCGGCTCAACACGGTAGACCCGTTAAGAAAACGGTTCAGATTTGGTAATTTTGATTTCGATTAGACCCGTTTGCCACCATTAAAACCCGTTAAGAATACCTTAACTATTCGCTTATAAATTATGTTTAATACATTTTGTAATATCGGGCAAGGAACATTTTGTTGTTCGAATCCTATTACTATTAAAATCTAGAATTTAGGATGTAGGAATTAATTATATTATATTTTGATGGAGAATTTTCATTACTTAACGGGTGTTAACGGTTTGGGTCGTGCGACTCGTTGATACTAACGATTCGAGTTTGGGCTTATTGTTTGGAATTGATTTATTAACGGGTCGTGTATGGGCTTTGGGGTTTTTGACATGAACCCGATATCAAATGACCCCAACACGACCCGTTGACAAGTCTAGTCATAGGCGATTCTTGAAATAGATAAACAACATTCATTTGTGCTTCTTAAGTATATGCATTGTTGTTTTACCGAACATCGAACCACTTAACATGAAAGATGATTGAAGAAAATGTTGGTTGTTTGTAGCACAAAATATAAAAACTTTTGTTTTTTTATCTTTTAACTTTAATACCTTACTACTTTTTATACTAAATTTTAAGACGGTTAAATTTAAAATTATACTTTGTTCACAATAATAAGAAAAACTACTAGTCTTTGTTTTAAGTTAAATAAAAGTTAAAACACTAAAAAAATAAAATGCATTTTAAATTGGAATAATTCAAAATCTTCAAAAATCTTTTAAAAAAATGAAAAAGAAAATGCTTTATCCCCATTGATTCTTGTCACCCTAATAAGGACCTCTGAACCAAAATGGAACATAAAAAGAAATATAAATGGTGGGTGGGGAAAGTAGGAGATTTGTGTGAGAAGTTCTTCGGCGGAGTGAAAAACTTTTTAATGTAGTGAAATTTAAACTACGAAGTTGCGAGATCTAGATACAAAATTTGACATTGCCCAACAAATCTATCTTCACTGCAACAAAGGGCAATATAGCGAGTTGATGTTTGAGAAATAAACACGAAAATTCAAGGTACACACCGTGCAACAATATTTCTCTCTTAAACCACATTTACACAAATTTAGCATATTTTTCGATTTAAGAAAATTCAATTGAATTATGTAAAATCAAGATGAATTATTGATTCGTATCAAATATTGCATATTTGTACCCTCGAATCTTATGCATTTTAGCCCCCTCGGGTGCCTTAATCTCTATATTTATGCCCGTTAACCAGACAACCTCTATTTTATATTGTTAACATGCTATATGAGGTATAATTGGGCTTTTGTAGGTATTTAGATACCAAGTATGAAGTTTGGATGCATTCCTGCGAAGTTTCGTACACAATCACACGCACAAGGGCATTTAAGTCATTTTATAATTTGAGAAACTGGTTTAACATCTACATATAAATTGTAGCCATCTGGGCAAGCTTCTCGGGGCCACAAATGATGCACAATTCCGAATCCAAACGAAGAAGTTACGGCAATTCTTGCGGAAGAGAAAGACATTTCAAATCAAAGAAGGAAAAGGAAATAAAAAATAGGGGAGCAAATCGACTCGTCCCTTTGTGAATCGATGTACGATGAATAAGTAGTCAATTTTCCAGGACCGAATCGATTCGTTCCTTGGCGAATCGATTCGCTACAAGGAAGTGCACCTGGTCCTTTCCAGCGAATTGATTTGTTTTCTGCCGAATTGATTTGCTCACTTGCAGCCTTTAAGATATTAATCTAGCGAATCGATTCTCTCCAAGGAGAATCGATTCGACTCTGTAGATTTTTTTCTTTTTTTTTAATTGCAAGTTTGCCATTGGGACTTTTGTATATATACTTTTTTCATCATTTGAGAGAGATATCTTGTAATAATAGATTGTTTTGTTTAGGTTTTGTTTTGGGAAGCTAGGGTTTGGAGATTAGTTTGGGTGTTCCATTTTCTCCCTCCGAGGGTTTGCTCGTAGAGAGGGGTTTTCTCGTTGAGGTTGTGTAGAACACTATTCATCGTCTTCTTCATCAATCCGAGCTTCCATTGTTTGTTTGTATTTATTTTATTTATCGCTTTATTTACAACTTTACTTACTATTTTCCTTTACTGCGTTCTTACTATGCTATCTAGCTAATTTAGTCTAGTGTGCGATTGATTGAACTCGCCTCGTGTTTAATACTTTGCTTTGCTTTGGTGATGGAGTTTGCGTATTTAATTCTATTAGGTTGTCCTAGTTGTTACGCTCAGGAGATTTGACGGGTATAGCATGTATGCTCCGTACTTACGACCTTTCGTGCGTAATTCTCGGGATATTTGTTGACGCTAAAATCTTATTAGGCTTTTATACGAGTTTAGGATGTGAGAACCTTGGATTTAATTAACTATCGAAATGAGACCCAATCTTAATGAATCTGTAGTCCCATGTAACCATTTATATGTGTTAAACTGAGGCAAGGGATATTAGTCACAGTCTATAGTTGTTATGTCTTCGTTAATCTAGTTTTAATTAACCCATGCGTTGTTTATCTTTTCTTTATTTGTAGTTAAAATATTACCTTTTACACTTTTATTTTAGGAATATTAAACCTTATAAATTCTTGCACTAGTCTTTGTGGATTTTTTGATACTCAAACTTAGCCGCTATACTCCCTTAAAAGAGTGTACTCATAAGTTTAGGTTTTTGTATTGAGGAGGTGAATAGAAAACAACGATCGGCATGTTGACTACGCGCTACTTTTCACCCTTAGTCAAAATGGCACCGGTGCCGGGGACTTGTTATTTTAGAATTTATTTGATTTAGTATTTCATAGTATTTTCTTTCTATTTGTACTTTTTTCCTAACATTTTTGTAGGACTTCTACATTTAAGCGCTAAGAACCGCTTGAGTTTTTCACGCGTACATCACTTTGTGGAATTCTCCACTTCGAGCCATCTTTGGGGTATGCATGTCTTATTCCAATCCTTTCGGTAATCATTATGATAATTCTCAAAATTCCCGTAAACCTATGACTTTCGGTGAATACTTAGAGACTCAAAAAATTGCAAAATCTAAAATGACTTTGTGTAATTATTACGAAAGTCAAGATTTGGAGTGCGTGTCTTTTGAGGATGATTGTAACGATTTGGGGCCTCTAATGCCTTATAATAAGAATATTGAAACTGAAAGCTATAGTTTTGAAAATTCTTATAATAATAAGTTTGAATATAGTTTCGATAATAATTTTCAAACTTCTCATTTCCAAGAATCCGCACCTCGGCTTATGACTTTCGGCGAGGGTTTGTGCATGCTTGAAATTGAGAAAATTGAAAATCGTTATCGGGAAGAAAATTATTTGTGGGAGCATGAATTGGATTTATTATTTGAATCCGATGACGATTTTTCTTTCGAGACTTTTGAAGTCGAGGAATGTTTTGAACCAAATGAGGAATTTTTGCCTAGTTTGGAACAAATCATTTTTGACTTGGCCCATGGTATAGTAGAGCATGAAAGTGATGATGAAATGGACGTAATATCCATTTGCAATGAAATGATTTCTTCTTTGTCCCCCAAAGAAGAACATTTCATTAAAAATGATCTTATTTCCTTTGAAACTCACTCTTTAAGCGACAATGACTCATATGTTGAGTTTGAATTTCTTTACTCCCCCTTTTCATTCTCCATTATCGAACCGATGCTAGTACCCGATGAATCGGTTTCAAACTTTAAAGTGTTAAACCTCTTCACCGACGAGGAGTAACTTCTCGAGTGGCCTTCCATGATCGGATCTTTGCCTCCATGTGCGCCCCCTCCCATTCCAATTTCAAAATACTTGGGAGAAAATACATTTTTTTTGGATCTCTCGTGTTTTTGTCACCTGTTTTATCCAATCCCTCATCGTCTCCCAAAAACTTTTAATTGGCGATGGTTCATTTCTTTCGCCTTACACATGACTTCCGTTGTTCAAACGAAATTCTTATTTTTCGAAAGGTATGCATGTAAGGGAGGGCCTCCCGTTAATCCTTCAAAGTCAAATCGTATTTTGGGTGGACCCCCAAAAATTTTAACTTCTAGTGTATAGTTAGTTAGAAGTTAAAATTACAAGTTGTAAATAATTAGTTTATTTTTCTTCTTACTTATAGTTTAGTGTAATGAGTTAAAGTTTTATTTCTTCTTTTGTTATGCTTTGGTACTAACATGTTTTTTAGAATCATTGAACTTGTACTTTCATGAGATCGCTCCATTTTGGGTAATATCGCTCTTTTTCTCTCTTTGACTTGGTTCTTAGTTAACATTGAGGACAATGTGAGGTTTTAGTTAGGGGGTGTGGGATATTAATTTCATTCATTGGTAGTTTCTTTGATTTGATTATATGTGTGGTGACAATTATATTCAACACAAATATATAAGAAGTGCGCAATCGCCAAGAGAAATAAAGAACATAAAATGCCAATCACACAACACAGTATGTACGTGGTTCAGCAAGAATGCCTACGTCCACGGTGGTGCAGTCAGTATTATTTTTATATACTCCGGGAAGCGTTTACAGAGAATACAGTGCGTGCCTCTTTCCCCAGGCTTAGGGTTTATTATATACCTATTTATCTTCGGGGAGTGGGGGTGTTGGACTCCCCCACGTCCATCTTTTCTCTCCTAGAATATCTCTATACGAGATTTTAGGAGAGGACTAAGTCATAACAGAATTTAGTTAAGGTGTTAGGGGCTCGGACTTTGGGCCGTTTTTATTAGGCTACTCGTCTGGGCCCATGATGGCAAATCCGGGTACCCACAATTGCCCCTAAAGTTGTTGGGCCATAATTTAGGCTCAATAAATTTAAATGATTTGTCATAATGACTCTTTTGTAAATTGTGTAACTCTTCCCAAAGTTGAGAACTGATTTAGGCGGCAGTTGCTTCGTGTCTGTGCATGATGATTGAGAGCACTTAAAAGTTATTTGGAGCAGAGTTCCGTAGTTGTCGTTTCAAACTTCTTAGTTCCCTCATCTTCTTCGAGTTTGAGATGTTGTGCCCTCTTCTCCAGGTCTTAATTTTCTTCGCTTTCAATCTCCCTCGTCATCTGGGCTTGTGATCTTGCATCGTCGAAGCCAAACTTTCATCTCGTAAGTCCCCTTTTCTCTCTCTCTGTGCTTTCTCTGTTGAGTTTTCTTTGAATTTGCAATTTAGGGTTTACAAATGACAAAGATAGGTAATAGATCAGTGTCTGAGTTTAGGAAGTTTTATAATATCCCAGAATGGGTAGAGATTGAGTGCGCCTCTCTCCCTAAGAATGCTAGAGAGATAGAGGGCGCTCATTGGATTCATGTCCCGTTGCTTTCCCAAGGGGTGCTTAATTTTCCTCCAAATAATTTGTTCCTGCATTTCTTTGGTTATTTCAACATTGTCCCTGCACAGTGTTCGCCCAACGTCTGGAAGATAGTCAATGGTGTCCATAGAATAAATCAACTTTATGGCACTAAATTAGGGCTCGCTGAAGTTTATTTTTGTTATTCCTTCTCTCGAACGAGCTCTAGTCTTCTTTAACTCAAGGACAGGAGTCCTGACAAGGTATTGGTAGTAAATTTATCTGATTCCCACAAGGACTACTGGCAAGATGGCTTTCTTGTTAGGAATTGGCAGTTCTCCCCCCAGACTGAGGGGACGAGGTTTGATAGATTCATTGTTCCCTTTTATGAGGAAGAGTACATAGGTAGTCTTCGCTCTGCTCTTTCGATCTCCTTGTTAATGTGTGATTTTTATGATACTTTCCTTTTTTCTTTTCAGCGAGGACAAAGAACTTGGAACCTGCCCTTAGCGAGGTTCGAGCTGCCGAGCTGATTAAAGCTTAGAATATCAGGGAATCTATGGCTGACGGTGAACATCCCCGGCCCGCTGCTTTCCTGCTGGAGTACAAGAACATTGGGTCTAATTTTATTGCGAGGCCTGTGGACAACATTCCTGACTTAGATATTTCTGAAGAAGATGCTGCTGATCCCATTCAGTTAGAGGAGGAAGAGAGCCGTTCTGAAAGTGATATCAGAGGGGGTGCTGAAAGCGGTTCTGGTGAGGCGAGCTCCAGTAGTGAAAGTTCCTCCAGCTCAGAAGAGGCTTCTAAGGCTCAAGAGTCTTCAAGTACATCCAGCAGTTCTAGCGAGGAAATGGCTCCCCCTAGGAGGAACCTGATTCATGATGATGATGAGGATGATGGATTCTAGCTCAGCTATCGAAGAAGCAAAAGTCCAGCAGTGGGGCTATTGCCACTGGTTCTCAATCTTTGCTCATGAGCAGGAGAAAAAGATAAAAGAAGAAGAGCAATTGAGAGAAAAAGAAAGAAAGAGAGAAGAGGAGAGGAAGAAGGATAAAGAGAAAAAGAAGGTTGAGGAGAGGAAGAGGGTAGAGAAGGAGAAGGAGAAGGAGAGAGAGGAGGAGAATGGAAGTGAGGACGAAGGCTGGGCAAGCTTTAATGCCCGTATCTGCGTTTCCAGAGGGGGCCTCGGTTGCCATTTCTCCTCAACTGGCTCATGCGCTTCTCGAAAGAGAAGTCCTACCTACTAATCGCCAAAGGGTAATGGGGACTGACCAGTTAGACTTGCAAGCGAGTTAGAGGCTAGTCTTGGTAAGTCAATTTATTCTCTTTAACACTGGTAAAACTCTGTTTGTTGCTTTCTTCTAATGCCTTCTTTTTACTTGCAGTTTGTGAGTGAATTTGTCGTCCTCTATCGCTCTCGCGACGAGCTGGTGAATAAAAATAATGAGCTGGAGAAGCAGAACACTGCTCTGAAAGGGAAAAGTATCGAGCTCGAGGCCAGCTTGAAGACTGTTGATGCTGCTCGGATGTCTTCTGATCTGGACCATATTGAAGCCAATCGGGCGAGGGAGGCAGCGGTCAAAGAACTGAATGAACTGCGGCAGGCCTATGATTTAGTCTGCTCGAGCAAGATAGTGGCAGTGGAGGAGAATAAAGTGCTGTGGAGAAGCTGAAGGAGAAGGAATCTGAGGCAGCTGCTTTGAAGGAGAGTTCTTACAATGATGGTTGGGCCGCGGCGTATGAATATGCCGATGTTTAGATTGGCTACATCAGCAGACTGAACTTCAAGAAGGGCTGCAACAAGGCTCTTTTGACTACTGGGGTGGATACTGACTCACCCCTATTTGACGAGCATAATCCAGGTCCAAAGCTTGTTATAGATGAAGCTCCTGCCCCAATCATTTAAGGTGTTACCCCTGTCTCCCAAACTATTTCTGTTGGTGTTCTTCCCGCTCAGGGAACAAAAGTTGTCCCTCTTGAGGGAGATGCTCCTACTGTTGCTAATAAGGGGAAGTAATCAGCTTCTTCTAAACAAACCGAGGTCGCTAGTTAATTTACTCTTAGGGTTTCTCTGTATTTTTACTTTACTTGTACTCTTCTCAAACAAATTGATGTAATTGTACTCTTTTATTTCAATGAAGTGAGAGTTATTTCCTTTCTGTACATTGATTCTTCTGCTTTTTTACTGCTCGTATGGCCTGTAGTTGATTGATGTAGACGAGTATATACCTACCACCTCTCAATTAGGAAGGACCCTTGGTCCTAATGTGAGTCCTCAAGTTTGTTAAGCCTTCGTTAAGATCTGCAAGTCCCTTAGGATGAGGAATAAGAAGTTTAAGGACCAGTCTGAGCTCATTGCCAAACTGAAGGACAGACTTCAAGAAATGGAGGAAGTTGGTGCCTCAGTCCAGGAAGAAGTGAATACTCTGAGAGCTAGGCTTCTGGATGCCTCTGAGATCAACCAAGTCATAGAAATTCTTCAATAGGAGAACGAGGCTCTGAGAAGGGAGGTTTCGCAACTTAGGGAGCATGCGTCGAGCATTGCCCCCCGTGTATTATGAGGTTCTTCTTCATCAAATCTTCCACAAGTTAGCATAGAGCCCAGTGACGTAACTCAAAAAGTGTCTCTAATGTGCGTTCACTCTAGGCTTAAGTGCAAGCCTGTCGCGTTAGTAATAAACCCAGTAAGTCGAGATCGTATCCACAGGTAAATAGGACAACAGAGTTATGACGACGTGGGACAGACAAGGAAATATTAACTTCGACTCTAAAAAGGAAAAGGAAAAAATGATTTGGTCTGTGGAATAACTACACTAGATGCAATTATGAAATTATGAAAAGGTGCAATTATACTAAATTACCTAAAATACTGATGAAGACTGATTTAAAACTTTAAAATATAAATGAGAAAAATAGGACGGCAATACAATCCCCTAAGCCTAGTGTATTGCAGGTATAATATTAATCGTAAATTTAACTGATTAATTAGACCCAGAATTTAGTACTCCTAAGCATTACGTATATGAGGTTCCAGCCCGCATCAAACTTAATCTGAGAACGAGTAAATCGGTATTACGATAGTGACACTTGAATTACATTCTAAAGCATCCCGATTATCCTGAAGCAAACGAGATCTAAAGATCTACAATTGTCGTGTTCCTACGCAATACAGTCGTAATCAATCACTAAATTCAGAGGATTAATGTTATACTTATGTAACTATCACATCAGGCTGGGTTCATGTATCTCGACCCTTAAAATTTATCCGAACATATAAAAATTTAAAAACAACATGATATGAAGGAATGCAAACATTTTTATTAAGTAATGAAGATGAAGAAAGATAAAATTATAAGTGAACAAACAACTAGAACTCAGATTGAAACATAAATTGGAATACTTGTACTTGAATTGCAACTTGAAAATAACTAGGGTTTTTTGTTCTTCTCCTTCTAAATGAATTACAAAGCTCCCTTCAGGAATTAGAATACCCCCTTTTACGTTTGGGAGGAGTTTACTATTTATTAACTACTAAAAACCAGAGTTTGAACCAACTAGGACTCTATTTTTACAAGTGGATAAAGACGAAAATTCGATAACATAATCGATTCGGGTAACTGGTTCGGTTCGGTTTCATTTTTTTATAGTCTTTACAAAAAACTCTTCGAACATGGGATCGGTTCGTTATTCTCCATCTTCGGTTCGATTCCATTTTTTTGTCCCTTCACAGGAAGTTTATCCAAGGTGGATTCGGTTCATTTTTCCCTTGATTCGGTTCGGTTCATTTTTTCCTTCCCTTACAGAAGCTTTGCCCATGAGGGATTCAGTTCGTTATTCCTCCCTAGGGTTCGATTCCCTTCTGTAAGTCTTCGCAGAAACCTTGCTTTCTTGTGTTTCCTATCTTTTGGTATGGAACTTGGTTTATACACCGAACACCTGCAAAATAGATGACGAACACATGAAACTCGACGTACTCATTGGAAACTTTCCATTATCAAAGATATGATATAATCCACTTAAATTACATTGCGCGCAGCGATAAAACCTTCTAAATTATGGGGATAAATGGGAAGAGTTTATGCCTAATCAAACCCCCTAACTTAGAACGTTGATCGTCCCGAGCAATGTAAAAGAATCACAAAAAGGTCTAGCTCGTAAAAAGGAATAGGATACCTCTTTCGCGGGTACGCGATTGCATTTAGCGTATGCAACAAGCCTTTAAACCCCTAGGTTACCCTACTAGGACGAGTGTTGTCTCGTGAGGGTTTGCAGAGAATATACCCACAAAATTCGACTCATATAAACTTCAAAATATGCAAAAATTGTATTATTCAAACTTTTCCAGAAAATAGTCATCATCAAGTCATGTTCAATAGTCTCAAATCATAGTGCGTGTGTGCGAAGCCAGAAATTTAACCGCGGATTTCCACCGATTGACCATTACGTTACTTATCTGAAAATTCGTTTTGATTTCAAATTCTCACGGAATGCTCTCTCAAACGAATCACTCGGATTGTGGCTATTCTCTTGGTATGCGTGATATATAGAGTAAATATATTGGATGCAAAGTCATGCACACTTGGTATGCGTGATATATAGAGTAAATATATTGGATGCAAAGTCATGCACACAAGTAGAAAGACGGAAATTTTATAGTGATAGGATTTCTTCAACGAAATACGGTTTTTCAAAATGGGAACATTGCATTTTATTCGCGCATTCAATCTCTTTTTATTATCTTTTGGTGTATTATCTCTCCACGCAGTAACCAATTTTGCAATTTAGACTCGGTTAGGACTTTTTCGGGTTTTAAGGTATATGGGGTAAAATGAAAATGCTAGGAAGGATTGGAATTGGAAAAGTAATTTATGATGTCCATTTGTGCTTTTTTCGGGATATTGCTCATTTTCTCTTTTTTTCTTTCTTTCTATATTTTTCTGTTTTTCACTTCTTTTCTTTTTTTGCTATTTTTATTGAGCATATCTATTTTTTCTTGCCCCTTTATATGCATTTTTTGGACTTAATTCTGAATTTTTCCATTTTTTGCAATTCTGGGCTATTTGGGTTTTTCGGATTGTCAAACGAAAGGGAAAATCTATTTGGCTGAATTTGGGTTGCAAAAGGGGTGATTTTTCACATCTTTTTCTGGCCAATATTTTTGGTTCACAAACGATGGCCTACTTCATTGTCCAAACTACCAATTGCGTTACCATATGCGTTTCGAGATGAATTTAAGTTTAGAGATCAATTTTGACATGTTTCTCAAAGCAATATCACACATGTTTTCCATAACCAATCAAAATGAAAGGATTGAGATCGACGATGACTTTTTAGGCGCTGAAAAGAACTTTGAGTTAACAATTAACTTGGATTGATTTAAAAAATAGAAAAAAATGATAGGCTCGAATCTCATCGGGTTTGTTAATCTCCACACTTATTCGTTAAGTCGTCAATCTTCGCTCAATTTCCATCTTTGGTCAATTTTGGCTTTGTGTATGTTGAATTTTTACAACTTGAGACTTTAATCCGACTTTTAATGATATTTTTAAGAAATTAGAATTCCAATTTTTATTTATTTTGAACAAAAATATTTTTGGATTTTTTCAAAATTTTATGATTTTTTTGAAATTTCAGGGCATTTTGAAAATTTGTGAAGTTTTAGAAATACGCACTTGTGACCCCCCCTAACTTAGACTTTTGCATTGTCCTCAAGCAAAAAGGACTAAAAGCTAAACACGACATAATAATAAGTGCGATAAATAAAACAATCAAATGGAGAAAATGCATAAAGACACTAAATGACCCGAACACATGACTCAATAATACAATAAAAATCACCCCATACGCGTCGAGGGTGCGATGACCTCTCATATCTCCACAAAATCACCCGACCCCACTCATGGGGTTCAATGCTCTCCTCGTCTCTCCCGTATTCATATCGTAAACCAATAATCGGAACAAGTTGGGACCTCGCTCATAGATAAAGGATAGACCGAGAGACTCATCGTGACTAATTGGAAAAGGGATCCTCGTGATGCTTACTCAAAGCATGGCCTGCTTGCATCGACTCGGAGGGAACACCTAGGTTTCTTTCCATTTTTGGAACGCATGGGTCATGCTTTAGGTCGGATGAAACATAACTTTTCTCCTCACTCGCCTTCGGGACCTCTAGTGGTATGGGTGGATGGTCACAAAGAAGGAATTCATCGATTTTATCTTTACATTCACTTTCTTCTAGGTGACTATATGAATCCAATAGAGTTTGGACTTCGTCGTTAAGGCTCTCATCCACCAGACCGAATTCTTTTTTAAATTCTTCCATGCTCATGTCCCCTAGCTCTCTCTCTCGAGTAGTGCCTACGTCCTCCCTTACTTGCTCGATCTCTAACTCCACCGTTTTTCTCTCTTCTAACCCCCCTCTCTCTCTCAATCGCGGTATAAGTTCCCTCGCTCTCATGACTAGACACTAAGCAAGATTCTAAGGCATCTTCACATAAATTTTCCTCAATGTGCTCTTCTACGATCTCATCAATTAGGCTCATCTCATGAAGATCATTTTCTTCCCCCGTATGCTGGGTGATATGGAAGATGTTAGTCTCTAAAGTCAAGTTCCCAAAAGTGAGTTTTATTCTACCATTCCGAGTATTGATGATTGCGTTAGCCGTAGCTAAGAAAGGGCGCCCAAGAATGATGGGAACATGGTTGCTTGAGGTGAAGGAGGGATCTGTGTCCCAAATGATAATGTTTACCGGGAAGTAGAAAGTATCAACTTGGACGATCACGTCCTCAACTATGCCTCTTGGGATCTTCACGGTTCGATCCGCTAATTGAAGAGTGACCTTTATGGGATTGAGGTCGCCTAAATCAAGTTGCCTATAGATGGCGTAAGGGAGGATATTGACACTTGCTCCCAAGTCAAGTAAGGCTTTTTCAATTTTATTTTCTCCAATGGTGCAGGAAATGGTGGGTGCACCGGGATCTCTGAATTTTGGCGGGAGATCATTAAGTAGAATGGAGCTCACGTTCTGTGCTAGGAATACATTTTTATATAGCTCCATCTTCCTCTTCACTGTTAACAAGTCTTTGATGAATTTTGCATAAGCTGAAATCTGCTTAATGGCATCGAAGAAAGGTAAATTTAACTTTACTTGCTTTAGCACGTCTAGAACATCATCACGGGTGTTTCCTTTATGGGAAGGAATTGGCCTTTGAGGAAATGGTGCCGCGGAGGGTGGTTTTACTACTACCTCGGGCTCACTAGTGTCTTATTTGTCACTCTCATTCAAGGGGACATCTTCAGCCTCTTTCGTGTCCGGCGAAATATCCTTGTCTTTCGTTGTGTCATGTGGGGGAGGTGATAAATCAATGACTCTCCCACTACGAAGAGTGGTCACAGCTTGACATTTCTCCTGATGTTCAGTAGAAGTATAGCTAACACTAGTTTGACCTTGAGGAGGTCTTTGGCCCTGGGCAGGAAACTTGCCATTCTCTTGGACATTCAACGAGGATCGTATCTTTGACAGATTTGCATTAATGTTGTTGATTAGGCGATCATATCTAGCATTTGTTTCAGTTTGGATATTGATAAATTGATTCATAGTATCCTCGAGAGTTCTCCACGGTGGAGGGATATATTCTCGAGGAGGTGGTGGTGCTTGCACATGTCCTTGCATGTGTGGAGTTTGTTGAAAGTGTTGTGGTGGAGGAGGGGCAACATGTGAAGGAGGGTTCATCGCAGCATTTTGTTTCCCATAACTAAAACCAGGATGGTTTTTCCATGAAGGGTTGTAATAATTCCCGTACGGTGCACCGAAATTACCCTTAAATCCTCCTATACCACTAACTTGCTCTTGAAGCATCACTTTGTAGGCGCGTATAGTCGGGCATTCCTCAGTTGAATGACCCACCTCATAAATTGCACACACCTTTTCGATGGGGTTTGGTATGGATCCAGTTGATCCTCTTCCATATACCTCACATAGGTCTCGAAATCCTTTCTCAAGGGTCTCCAATCGACTGTCCGTCATAGAGTTCTTATCTACGTGAAGTAGACCGGACGCCGGTGGAGTGGTGGTCACTTGACGATTTCAATTTTGAGCAGTAGGATCAGATGTATCCCATGATTGGTAGTCTCGGAGACATGCCTCAGGTGAAGCTCAACATCGTGGGCATCTAAGTCGATAAAGGGACCACTACCCATGGTCTCAACGAGTTGCTTGGAGTTAAGATTCAGCCCATTATAGAGAAAGGAAATGATCTGCGCTGAATAATATCCATGATGGGGGCATGAAGTAACTAACTCATTGAAATGCTCGTAACATCGATGAAATGTCTCATTTTTAGATTGTCTGAATGCTTGAATTTGAGCCTTTATGGAGATTGTTCGAAGTGGTGGGAAGAATTTCTTGAGAAATCTAAATTGCAATTCGTTCCAAGATGGAATCGAGCTTGGAGGTAAAGACCATAGCCAGGTCTTAGCTTTATCTTTTAGCAAAAAGGGGAAGAGTTTGAGGCGGATCACCTCTTGTGTGCAAGTTTGATCATTAAGAGTATCACACACATCCTCAAATTCCCTGATATGGAGGTATGGCTTTTCAGAATCCATACCATGGTAATGAGGTAACATCTGGATCATCCCATTTTTGAAACAAAATTGCCCGACATTATACGGGAGTATAATGCATCCCGGAGTGACAATGCGCTCGAGATATAAGATTTCTCTCAGCGGGCGGTATGGGGCCTCTTCCTCATCGACGGCTGCACTACCGTGTTGCGACATCTCTCTCTCTCTCTTAATGACTCGGTGCTCTCACTTGGTGTGCTCGAGGTGTGCTAGGAGGTGTGTCCTAAGAAGGAAAATGGAGTGTTGTTTGAGATTGAGTGTGATGGTGTGGGAGGTGGAATCCAGAACTGTGGGGCGTTAGGAGTATGGGGGCTATCGGGGTTGTACTCAACTATTGGATTTTTGTGAATACTGGTTGGAGTATTATGGGGTGTGGGAGTGAGTTCAGAATTTTGCATTAATAGCTTATGAGAGATGGTGATGAATCTTTTTGTGCTTTTTGAATTTTTTTTATGTTTTTGGATTTTTGGAAATTTTTGGTCAAAGCTTTAGATTGACTCGATCTAATCCTAAGTCTACCTATTTCCCCGGCAACGGCGCCAAAAACTTGACACGACCCAGAAAGTGTCTCTAATGTGCGTTCACTCTAGGCTCAAGTGCAAGCCTACCGCGTTAGTAATAAACCCGATAAGTCGGGATCGTATCCACAGGGAAATAGGACAACAGAGTTGTGATGACGTTCGACAGACAAGGAAATCTTAACTTTGACTCTAAAATGGAAAAGGAAAAATGATTTAGTCTGTGGAATAACTACACTAGATGCAGTTATGAAATTATGAAATGGTGCAATTATACTAAATTACCTAAAATATAGATGAAGACTGATTTAAAACTTTAAACTATAAATGAGAAAAACAGGACGGGAATACAATCCCCCAACCCTAGTGTATTGCAGGTATAATATTAATCTTAAATTTAACTGATTAATTAGACCCAGAATTTAGTACTCCCAAGCATTACGTATATGAGGTTCAAGCCCGCATCATACTTAATCTGGGGACGAGTATATCGGTATTACGATAGTGACACTTGAATTGCATTCTAAAGCATCCCGATTACCCTGAAGCAAACGAGATCTAAAGATCTGCAATTGTCGTGTTCCTATGCAATACGGTCGTAATCAATCATTAAATTCAGAGGATTAATGTTATACTTATGCAACTATCACATCAGGCTGGGTTCATGTATCCCGACCCTTAAAATTTAGCCGGATATATGAAAATTTGAAAACAACATGATATGAAGGAATGCAAACATTTTTATTGAGTAATGAAGATGAAGAAAGATGAAATTATAAGTGAACAAACCACTAGAACTCAGATTGAAACAGAAATTGGAATACTTGTACTTGAATTGCAACTTGAAAATAACTAGGGTTTGTTGTTCTTCTCCTTCTAAATGAATTAAAAAGCTTCCTTCAGGAATTAGAAGCCCCCCTTCTACGTTTGGGAGGAGTTTACTATTTATTAACTACGAAAAACCAGAGTTTGAACCAACTAGGACTCTATTTTTACAAGTGGATAAATATGAAAATTCGATAACAGAACCGATTCGGGTAACTGGTCAGTTCGGTTCCATCTTTTTATAGCCTTTACAGAAAACTCTTCGAATATGGGATCGGTTCGTTATTCACCAGCTTCGGTTCGGTTCCATCTTTTTGTCCCTTCACAGGAAGTTCATCCAAGGTGGATTCAGTTCGTTTTTCCCTTGGTTCGGTTAGTTTTTTCCTTCCCTTACAGAAGCTTTGCCCATAAGGGATTCGGTTCATTATTCCTTCCTAGGGTTCGGTTCCCTTCTGTCAGTTTTCGCAGAAACCTTGATTTCTTGTGTCTTCTTGGAGCTTTTGGTATGGAACTTGGTTTATACATCGAATACCTGCAAAATAGATGACGAACACACGAAACTCGATGTACTCATTAGAAACTTTCCATTATCAAAGATATGATATAATCCACTTGAATTACATTGCGCATAGTGATAAAACCTTCTAAATTATGGGGATAAATAGGAAGAATTTATTCCTAATCACCGAGCGGCGATCCTCCATCCTTGCGAGGATCTACCTCATCGGATGCTCCGAGAGCAGATCCACACATAGGTGGTTTATCTAGGGAAATGGACGAGCTCTGAGAAGATGTCCGTCGAGCATACGTGATTGCTGCTGAGTTTTAAAGGGATGTTACACGGCTGAGACATCTGTTCAAGAAAGGTCCTCGGTGGGTGTGGCTGATGGTTACCACCAAGGTTGGGAAAATGCTCCGATGAGGCTGACAGAGTTTGAAGAGCTGTCTTTCATCAGGGGATGGTTGAGTTCTCTCAGGGAGCTACTGGTCCCAAGGAAATCTGTACTCTGGTATCGTCATGAGATCTCCCCTTCATCGTTGAGGCCTAATCCCTTCAGGAGGGATGATCAGTGGATCCCTATTAACGCCATCCCCCGGTAGCTGTTGAAGTCAGATACGAATGAGGTCGAGGAGGATTTAGCTCCTCATCCGGATGACGGTCGAAGAGCACAAGTGGATGATTATCTTGCTCAGAGGCCTCAGCCTCATTAGGGTTTTACCAGTTGTAACTCTGTGTACATATGTAATGAAGTGATGTAATATTGATGTTTTGGGTGATCTCGCCGACTAAACACGGGTTGTACATTCTTGTTGTAATTGTGATAAAGTAATATAATATCTATGTTTTTGGCGATCTCGCCGACTAAACATGTGTTCTATATTTTTTACGTCATTTATTCTTCGCTTAATAATCTTGGGCCTCTCATGGCTGACTAGATTGGTAAATTTGCTTTGTTGAGTAAGTGTTCTTCCAGTCCAGTATACTTATGAGATACCATTCTGCCCCACTTTACCTTTTAGGTCGTGCCGTCACACTTCCTTAGGCCTAAGTGTGTCAATTGGCGAGGGCACACCTGGTGTTGGATGTTCTATCCGATTAGGGTTTTGTTAACCAAACATTGTTTGGCGACCAATTTGAGTTGTCCAGATTGCCTAAGGATCTCTTGTCAGGCTTTATATATTACCAGGGGCAATGCTAAGAGGTTGTTCGTGCTTCATAACGAAAACCTGAGGAGGGTGATTTCCCTGCTATAGTGTACTGAGTAGTGTGCTTGTCACTTGGAAAGGGTGTGAAAGTTATAAAGTTCATATACTAGTTAACTGACAATTCGTAGAATGCAACTGGCAAACAACTTTTATTTATCACAAGTAAATATGCTGCCAGTTTCATAAATCTGATAAAAGAAGAAAGAAAAAATTAGAAATAGAATTTCTTAAGATTGGCTTAATTCCATGCTCGGGGTATCTCTCTGCCTTCTAGAGTTTCTAAGTGATAGGCTACTTGCAGATCATCTCTTATTATCTTAAATGGTCCTTCCCAGTTTGGCCCCAACTTGTCATCTGATGGTTTTACTGCGCTGCCAAGGACTTTCCTTAGGATATAGTCCCCAACTCGGAATGCCCTTGGATTGACCTTCTTATTATAGTGCTTTGAGAGCTGTTGTTGATAGCTCGCTAGTTTCACTAAGGCTAGTTCTACGTGTTCGTCGACTAGGTCGAGTTCAGCGAGCAATGCTGCATCATTTTGGCCCTGGTCGATAAGGGTGGACCTCATAGTTGGCAAGCCTGCTTCCAATGGGATGACCGTTTCTATTCCATACGTTAGTGAGAATGGGGTTTCCCCCGTTGCCCAACGTGGGGTAGTGCGGTAAGCCCATAGACTATGCGGTAGTTCATTCACCCATGCTCCTTTGGCTCGCTCTAATCGTTTCTTTAACCCATCGATCACCGTTTTGTTGGAAGCTTCGGCTTGATCGTTGCTCTGAGGATAGGCCACCGAGATGAAATGGTGCCTGATTTCGTGGTCATTATAGAAATTCTGGAAAGAGCCGTTCTTGAACTGTGTTCCATTGTCGGTGATGATGGTTCTGGGAATCCCAAAGCGGGTAATTATATTTTTCCATATGAATCTCATCATATCTGCATCTCAGATGTTTGCCAGTGGTAATGCCTCGATCCATTTGGTGAAGTAGTCAGTTGCGACCAACTGATATTTGCGATTGCCGGCAGTGGTAGGAAGAGGTCCCATGATGTCCATTCCCCATTGGGAAAATGGCCATGGGCTAGAAAGTGATCTTAGGTTGCTGGAAGGTTGATGGACCATGGGAGCTTGAAGTTGGCATTTCTTGCATTTGCGAACATATACTACAAAATCTCTTTGCATATATGGCCACCAGTAGCCTTCCTTCATTGCTCGGAAAGCTAATGACCTTCCTCCAATATGGCCTCCACAGATTCCCTCGTGGAGTTCACGTAGAATTCGTTCGATATCCTTTGAGTGAACACATTAAAGGTAAGGACCAGAGAACGATCTCTTATACAGCTTGCCCTCAGGAGATAAGTGAAAACGAGCAACTTTGACTCTTATCTGGTGAACGGTCTTCTTATCGTTTGGAAGTGCGCCATCTTTCAAATAGTCCCTTAAAGGGTCTATCCAACTGGGTGCTGACTCAATCTGGAGCACATGCTCCACGCTTGGCCGCTCATTGCTATGGTTGATGCTCGGATGGGTGAGGAAATCGATGGGGATCATTCTTTTTAAGTCAGAATTGATTACCGAACTCAGGGCTGCCAGGGCGTCAGCATGGCTGTTCTGTCCTCTGGGAAACTGCTGGACACTGACTTACTCAAAGCTGGCCATTAGCCTCTTTGCCAAGTCAAGGTAGGCTGCCATTCTTTCATCCTTTGCGTTATAGTCCCCACTTATCTGATTGGAGACTAATTGTGAGTCACCGAACACCTATAACTGCCTTGCCCCCAAAGTGTGTGCCTTATGGAGGCTGACTATCAAAGCCTCATACTCTGCCTTATTGTTGGAGGATTCAAATCCAAGCCTGATTCCCTGTTCGAGGATTGTATCTACTGGAGTAACAGGCACAATGTCTACTCCTGCCCCCTTTAAGTTGGAGGCTCCATCAATAAATAATTTCCAGACTCCCTCGGTTGCGCGATTCTCTCTTTGCTTCATGGGTTGAAGTTGATCGGGAGGATGCTCGCCTGTGAATTCAGCTATGAAATCAGTAAGGACTTATCCTTTGATTGCATTCCTTGGTTAAAATTGGATGTCAAATCATTCGAGCTCGACCGACCATTTAGTTAGTCTGCCCAATAAATTTTCTTTCCTCAGGATTGCTTTGAGGGGGTGCGATGTAAGGACGATGATGGTGTGAGCTTCAAAGTAGTGCTTCAACTTCCTTGAAGCTACTACAAGTGCAAAGGCGAACTTCTCTACTGGTAGGTACCACTCCTCAGCCTCTAATAAGGTCTTGCTCGCATAATATACGAGGTGCTGGATTCTTTCTTTCTCACACACTAGTGCAGAACTGAGGGCATGGTTGGAAACAGTGAGGTATAAGTACAAGGAATCTCTGTCTTGAGGTATAACGAGCAGTGGTGATGAGCTAAGGTAAGCCTTGAGCTCGTCCAATGCTTGCGAGCAATCTTGATTCCATTCTACTGTCTTGTTTCCCTTCAAGAGATGGAAGAATGGTTTGCACTTCTAGGAGGACTTTGAGATGAAACGGTTCAAGGTAGTGAGCATGCCGGTGAGCTTCTGTATGTCCCGTATTGTGCGAGGGGGCTATACCATATTGATTGTATCGATCTGGTCTGGATTAGCCTCGATGCCTCTCTTACCGACCAAGTACCCAAGAAATTTTCCTGACTGGACACCGAAAGAGCACTTGCTCGCATTAAGTTTCATTCTGTACTTCCTGAGGATTTTGAAGGTGCTCGATAGGTCTGATAGGTGGTCTTCTTTCTTCTTGCTTTTAACGAGCATATCATCGATGTAGACTTCCATAGTGTCTCCTATTTGGTCTTTGAACATTTTAGTGACCAGTCGCAGGTAGGTTGCCACTGAATTTTTTAGCCCAAAGGGCATGACTTTGTAACAGTATAATCCGACGGTGGTGATGAATGCTGTCTTACCTGGTCTGGTGCATACAGAGGGATCTGATGATACTCTGAATAAGCGTCCAGAAAACTCATTCTTTCGTGAGCTGCTATGGCGTCCACTAATTGGTTGATTTTTGGGAGAGGAAAACTGTCCTTAGGGCAGGCCCAGTTAAGGTCAGTGAAGTCAATGCAAAATCTCCATTTTCCATTGCTCTTCGAAACTACTATTGGGTTGGATAACCATTTAGGGAATTGAACTTCCCGAATGGATCCTGCATTCAGCATTTTTTCAACTTCTTTTTCTACGGCTTTGGTCTTTTCGGGCTCAGTTCACCGTCCCTTATGCGTGATAGGTTTGAAAGTGGAGTCAAAGTGAAATCGATGACAAACCACACTAGGATCAATTCCAGGCAGCTCGTATGGTTCCCACACGAAAATGTCTACGTTGTTTCTTAATAGAATCGTCAATTACTTCTTTTCTTGATCTGTGAGAGAAGCTCCAATCAAGAAAATTTTGGCTTTCTCGCTACCACCAACTGTAACTTCCTCTAAGGTTTCGATGACCCGTTCAGAGGGGAGGAGCCTGGTCTCTTCCACTCTGGGTCTTCAGTACTTTAACTATTATTTTGAAGGTATCAGACCTTCTTGTTCCTCGACCTTCTCTCTGGGCTGTTTGGACTTCTTCTCTGGTCTTGGGCGGATGGCCGCTATGAAGCACCTTCTTTCCATCGCTTGATTACCATTGATCTCCATTACTCCTCGCTCAGTCACATATTTGAGTTTTTGATGGTAGGTCGAGGAGACTGCCTTCATCACATGTAGCCATCCTCTGTCGAGGATAGCTTGGTATGGAGAGTCAAAGTCGACTACCAGAAACTCAATCATCTTGGAGACACTCCCTACCCTCACTGGCAGCACGATCTTTCCCAATGGAATAGTCACTTTTCCAGCGAAGCAACCTAGGGGGACAGTGGCCTCCTTCAGGTCGGCGATGCTCAACTTCAATTTTTTGAATAGATCAAGATACATTACCTCGGATGACCTTCCTTGGTCAACGAGTAACTTGTCCATGTCATAGTTGGCTATCCTGAGTGTAATGATTAGGGAGTTATGATGTGGGGTTCTCACTCCCACCAGATCTTCTTTTGTGAACACGATATGTTTGCTATAGTCGATGTCATCTTCTCGTCGATGCTTTCCTAATTATGTCTTTGCTGGATCGATCTGAAAAGCTTACATCACTGCTGTAAGATTTTTCACTTCCATTCGAGTTGAATTTCCTTGAATCTGCTTCATATCATATGCCCCATAAATTATGACGAATTCATGTCCAGCATTATCCTCGAGTACATTGTCAGGTCTTGCTTCTCCATTAGTAGTGAATTTCTCTGCCATCTTCTCCACAAAATCATTCAGGTGCCCAGACTGGGCCAGTTCTTTGAGGTTAGACTTAAGAGCTTTGCAATGCTCAGTCTTATGTCCTCCCTCTTTGTGAAAAGTGCATCTCAGCGCGTTGTTCCTCTTCGAGGGATCTCCTCCCATCTTTCTAGGCCACTTAACAAATGTCTCGTCTTTGATCTTCGCCAGGATCTTGTAGATTGGTTCTTTGAAGACACTGTTTACTGCTTGAAATTCTTTCGAAGCATCAATCTTGCCTCCGTTCTTGGAGACATTCTTGCCCCCATTCTTGCCTTTTTTCTTTTGGTTCTCAACCTTGTCGTTGCCCTTGGCAGCGAGCCTAGTCCAAGCGTTCTCCCCTGTACTGAGGTGTGTCACATCCTCTACCTTGGCATACTTCTCGATGCGGGCCATCAGGTCATCAATGGTTGTGGCCTCCTTCTTCGTCAGGGATTGGTGCAGAAGGCAAGAGTTTGGCAAAATGATCTTGAAAGAGGCCACTTTTACTTGCTCTGAGCAGTCCCGACCTCATTGAATAATTCCCAGTACCGCTTTACGTAGTTCCATAGGCTCTCCTGTGATATCTTCTTCATTATTAGCAAGGCATCTATCCTCTTAGGATGGGAGCTGCTAGTGATGAAGGGATCCATAAAGAGTTCGATAAGGGACTCAAAGCTTCTGATGGACCTATGAGGGAGCCTCTTGAACCACTTATGCGCCACATCATGCAGACTCAAGGGGAAGATCTGGCACATCAGGGCATCTCGGTGGTTCCAGAGAGTCATGGCTTGCCTGTACTGCCTAACGTGATCAATAGGGTTAATTTTTCCATCATAGATATTGAATCTTAGAATAACAAATTTCTTGGGTGATTCTTCTTCTTCTATCTCTCTTGAGAAAGGAAATTTCATCTGGGTCTTGAGAGCTCATCTAGAGAGCTCCCTGGTCGATCTGGCACCGCGATATGCTGGGTGTTGATCCATATCCCTTCGGACCAAATTTCGTATGTTCTCATTGCTGCAAGCTGGACTCCTGTAATGGCGAGCTAGTCACAGTTTCTCGAGCATATCATCATCCGATTCGTGTCCCTTAACTCTTTGGGATTCGCATCTTGGGCTCTTTCCTCGGTTGAGAGGCTTGCTCACCTAAGGGCTAGGAGTGCGGTATGGATGTCTTTTGGTGCTACGATGGAGTTCTCTCTCCATCCTTTCCAACCTTCTTTTGAGGCGAGCATTCTCAGCCTCTTTCTTGCGAGTAGACTCTCCTTGCTCTTGGAGCCTTGCCTCATAGGCATCGATCAATCTGTAGATTTTTGTGGACTTCGCTGGTCCCTGACTTCCTTCTGAGGCTTGCCGCTCCGGGCGAGCCCTCTGATTTGAACGACGAACTTCGAATCTGATCCTGTGGGGAGCAGGCTGATCTTGAATATCTCCTGCTTAAGGGGCGTTACTACTGTGACCAGACATTCTGGATTCTTTGTTGGTGAGGGATTTCACAAGGAAGACTAAAGTTTCCCACAGACGGCGCCAATTGTGGTGACAATTATATTCAACACAAATAAATATGAAGAGCGCAATCACCAAGATAAATAAAGAACATAAAATGCCAATCACACAACACAGTATGTAGTGGTTCAGTAAGAATGCCTACGTCCACGGTGGTGCAGTCAATATTATTTCTATATACTCCGGTGAGCATTTACAGAGAATACAGTGCATGCCTCTTGCCCCAGGCTTAGGGTTTATAATATACCTGTTTATCTTCGTGGAGTGGGGGTGTTGGACTCCCCCACGTCTATCTTTTCTCTCCTGGAATATATCTATACGAGATTTTAGGAGAGGACTAAGTCATAACTGAATTTACTTAAGGTGCTAGGGGCTCGGGCTTTGGGCCATTTTTATTAGGCTACTCGTCTGGGCCCATGATGGCAAATCCGGGTACCCACAATATGTTATTCCCAAACATGCCTTTCTAATAAAAAGTTGAAAATTTCAAAAAGATTTTCTTTCTTTTTTCTCCTTTATTGGGCATTTTGCCTTTGTTTCCGATGATAAATTTCAATAATTGCCTGATCCATTAGACAACTCAACGATGCATGTTTTTGATTTTAGAAGTTATTAGACTTTAGTCCTCAATTATTGATATTATGAATAATTTCATGAACTAAACTTTAATCCCATGAGCACATGCGCTTTTCTTGCTTTATTGATTTGGTTTAAGATTTTTATAACCCAATAATCTTTTGTTGCATTGTATATACTTACACCGAGTGAGCTTTGTGCTTTTCATTATTTATGAGTGTTATACACTATTCATTCCTCATTGAAAACGTTGAATTCGTTAGGTAATCTCACTATTCTTTCATTCGATCGTTCATTAATTGAGTCCATTCTTGAAATGTGTTACTTGAGCGTGATTTTCAAAGTTTGTTTTGACTCGAAAATTGAGTAAACTTTAGGAAATGATTATAGGCCATGTTTGTTATATCACCCATATTGACCTTGACCTCGCCTTAAATGTTTTTCCTCGTCGACCCCCTTTGAGCCTAAATATAGCCTTTCGTTTCATAAGCCCAATCCCATAACCAACTCCGTATTGGAGTTTTAAGCCATATATATACATTACATACCTTTGTTTGGGATGTTACTTGGGATTGAATGGTCTTCTTATTATGTGGTTGCAATTTGGGCATGTGAGAGTGAAAAGTAGAGAAAAGAAAGAAGTGAAAAAGAGAAAGCAGAAAACAAAAGAAAACAAAAGAAAAAGTGAGAAAAATAAGAAAAGAAAAGAAAACTGAAAGTTTGTATATATGTGTTATGAATAGTTCAATAACCTTTGTTTACTCTCCCTATTGCTATGTTCAATGCCTTTTGTGGATGTTATTTGTCCAATTTTGAAATTTCCCACTATTTAGTATTTACCATTATCACGAGTTTTCATCCCCTAACACGTTGAATCCGTACATATTCCCTTTGTTTTGTACCATTAAACCCAAACCTACATTACAACCCTATAAAGTCCTATGTGATCTTAGGTAAATGTAATTTAAAAGTTTAAATAGTTTTGATAATAAGTGAAAATGCATTTCTCCTCCTTTAATGAGCGGTATCTTTCATTGAGATTACATGTTTTTATTTTCTACATATCGTTCTTCATTTGTGACATGTGCGCGATCTAGTTTCCATTTCCATTTACTCTTTATTTCCGCAGTTCCGTATGTTACCTCCCTTTTTGAGTGAATTCATTTGATGAGCCTAATGCCCATGAGGATTGAATATATGCTTTCTTTAATGCTTATCCGATTTATTTAAGTTTTTACTAAATCATACTATGCATGTGCTCTCCTCCTCCCACTTTAAAATTTTCAATTCTATGAGTTGCATTCAACTTGTTAATAACAATGGACTTTAGCTTAAATTCGTTCAATATGCTAATAACGCATTTGAAAATTTTTCATTGTTGTTATTGAGTTTGTCGGATGTTGGCTTGGGCATATTTTGAGGAAACCATATGATGTTTGTGGATTTCATCCCTGAAAACCCTCACGAGACGACACTCGTCCACTAAGGTAACCTAGGGATTTAACGGCTTATTGCATACTCTAAATGCAATCGAATCGCCCACGAAAGTGTTTTTTATGTTTTTTTCCCATTTTTATACTTGCCTCCAGCTTTGATTTACATGTAGTTCTTGTTGTTTCCTATTTCATTACTAGGGACTAGCAATGGGTAAGTTTGGGGGTGTGATTCATATAAAATATTACATATTTGTCTTATGCATTTTACCCCCTCGAGTGTCTTAATCTCTATATTTATGCCTGTTAACCACACAACCTCTGTTTTATATTGTTAACATGCTATATGAGATATAATTGGGCCTTTGTAGGTATTTAGGTACCAAGTATGAAGTTTGGATGCATTCTGGGGAAGTTTGGTACACAATCGCACGCACAAGGGCATTTTGGTCATTTCATAGTTTGGGTAACTAGTCCAACATCTACACGAAAGTTGTAGCCATCTGGGAAAGCTTCACGTGGTCACAAACGGTGCGCAATTCCGAATCCAAACGAAGAAGTTACGGCAATACTCGCAGAAGAGAAAGACATTTCAAATCAAAGAAGGAGAAGGAAAGAAAAAATAGGGGAGCGAATCGATTCACCCTTTTGCGAATTGATTCGCTATGAACCAGTAGCCAATTTTTCAGGACCGAATCGATTTGTCCCTTGGCAAATCGATTCACTCTAAGGCAGTGCACCAGGTCCTTTCCAGCGAATCAATTCGTTTTCAATCGAATCGATTCGCTCACTTGCAATCTTTGAGGTATTTACCTAGCGAATCGATTCGCTCGAAGGTGAATCGATTCGGATCTGCAGATCTTTTTATTTTCTGTTAATTGCAAGTTTGACATTGGTATTTTTGTATATATACTTTTTTCTCTCATTTGAGAGAGATATCTTTAATAATAGATTGTTTTTCTTAGGTTTTGTTTTGGGAAGTTAGGGTTTCGAGATTAGTTTGGGTGTGCCATTTTCTCCCTTCGACGGTTTGCTCGTATAGAGGGGTTTGCCCATCGAGGTTGTGTATAACACTATTCATCGTCTTCTTCATCAATCCGAGCTTTCATTGTTTATTTGTATTTCTTTTATTTATCGCTTTATTTGCAGCTTTATTTACTGCGTTTTTACCATGCTTACTAGATAATTTAGTCTAGGGTACGATTGATTGAACTTGCCTCGTGTTTAATACGTTGCTTTGCTTTGGTGATGGAGTTTCCGTATTTAATTCAATTGGGTTTTCCTAATTTTTACGCCTAGGAGATTTGACGGGTATATCATGTATGCTCCGTGCTTACGACCTTTTGTGCGTAATTCTCGAGATATTTGTTGACGCTAAAATCTTATTAGGATTTAATGTGAGTTTAGGGTGTGACAACCTTGGATTTAATTAACTGTCTAAACGAGACCCAATCTTAATGAATCCGTAGTCCCATGTAACCATTTATATGTGTTAAGCCTAGGCGAGGGATATTAGTCGCAGCATATAGTTGTTCTGTCTTTGTTAATCTAGTTTTAATTAACCCATGCCTAGTTTATCTTGTCTTTCTTTGTAGTTAAAATATTACCTTTTACACTTTTATTTTAGGAATATTAAACCTTTTAAATTATATCACTAGTCCTTATGGATTTTTTGATACCCGGACTTGGCCGCTATACTCCCTTAAAAGAGTGTAGTCATAAGTTTATGTTTTTGTATTGATGAGGTGAATAGAAAACAACGATCGACGTGCTGACTGTGCGCTACTTTTCACCCTTAGTCAATTATGTTATCTAACTGCTTTACGTTCATCCTAATGTAATAATTTTAAATAGTTATGATCATTAATGAATTCGGTGAAATATGGTGAATTAACCTTGAGCATGATGTTTTCAGGATTGACCTCTTGGACTAAGACTTAAAAGAATGTTTTAGTCAAATGGAATAAGAAAGTAAATGAAGGGAGAGTACTATAGTATATATTTACTCTGACGAAGTCATTTGAATATGATTGTCAGTAGTTTAATTTAATCTAACGATATCTGTATCTTATCTTAGGGATATTATTAAACATTGATTAACAAAGAGATCAAGATCTAATTTTGATATTGGACTAGAGTGAAATTATTATTCTGTAATGGAATGAATAATCGTTAATATACATTAAAATCAATATTAGAGTTTAACTAGGATTCTTAGTTATATTTTAAGTTAATCTTCTATTTATCGTGGGGTTCCAGTGCTAAGGGTTTGCACGGCGGCTCAAATTCTTGAAAACACCATTACACCCAAACTTCCAGACCCAAATAACGTTTGGTCTCCATCTTTTTCATTTGTAGTTGCTAATAAACCACATCACGAAGTGAAACTCAAGAGTCCTTCTATGTATGAAGGAGAACCTGTGGTACTTTTTTCTAAAGTAGATGCTGAGGTAGTAGCTGAACCCTTTAAGTTTTTGATAATAGGAAAGTTTTCGCATGGCAGGACCAGTATAGATGAGATTCGTAAGAAAGTTCTTCTATTTGACCTGAAATAAGAATGTACTGTTGGTTTGATAGACAAAAAACATGTCTTGTTCAGATTAAACTGTGAAGAAGATTTCGTTAGACTTTGGACTAAAGATGTATGGTTTCATGGTAGATTACCAATGAGAACTTTAAAATGGTCTCTATTGTGGAAGGTAAAAGAAGAAAACTCCTTGGTTCCTACATGGATCAATTTCCCTAACCTACTAATACATTTATTCACTAAATCCTTTTTATTCTCTATTGCCCAGTTAATTGGTAAGCCCCTAAAGATGGATTCTTCAACCATCTCTCACACAAGACCTAGTTTAGCAATAGTGTGCATAAAATTGGATCTAATTCAAGACATGCCAACAAGGTTTTGGATTGGGGTACGTGACACTGGGTTTTGGCAAGATGTTACCTACAAAAATCTCACTGAATATTGTAAACACTGCATGAAGAAAGGTCATCAGGAAAAAAACTTGTATTTTCTTAAAAAAGAACAATTACGTGAATAAACAAGGATTCAATGAAACCATCAAAAATAATAAAACCACAATCAAACCCTTTCAAGCCATTCCCAATAAACCAACAAGACCAACCAATTTTGTTAACCAAACCCTAAAAAAGACTCCACCCTCAGAATTATCCTCCTTGAAAGCCACTGATAGTCATCCACTAGACCCTCCTTTTTTCCAAAGTACCAAACCAGTTGAATTTTAAACTTATCCTATCAATAACCCTCTATAAACTTTACAAAGCCCTTCTTGTCCCCTAACTCTTAACCAAGACTAGAGTCCTCAACCTCTAATTAAGTTCCCCGAACCCAAGACATCAACTCTTATTTTTCAACATATCTAAAAATTTAGCATTGTGAGATCTCCCATCAATAAACTTTTGTTGTTGATGAATTGAACCTGTCCCCTAAAGCCACAGACCTTCCAGATTATGATGTTCATTCAGCTAAGAAGAAGGATTATAATTCAGATTATGAGAGCAAGCAGAAAGGGTTGTATGTGATGAAGGAGGAACTCCATATTTTTCTGATTGTTTTGATAGAAAATGGCAAGCCTATCAAGAGAAGAAAAGACAAAGAAACAAGAAGGTTGAAGAGTTGAATCAAGTGGATACAAGGGTTGTAGAAGAAAATCAAGTGAAGAAAACCCCAATGGATCCTATGTTCCGGAGGATTACACGATCTCAGGTGAAAAGAACTTGGAGGAATTCCTATAAACTATCTTAATGATTAATTTTTAAGTTGGAATTCTCGTGGGGTGGCTAATAAGCTAACAAATAGAAGGATTAAAAAGTTAATTAAGAAATTAAAGCTGCCAGTTATGTCCATTATAGAACCAAAGGTGGACAATCTAAAAATTAATAAATATCCGATGAAGTGGAATTTTGATGAAGTTGTTGTTAATAAAACCAATAAAATTTGGTTCTTTTGGAGGGAAGTGATGAAAGTGCAGGTCCTGTTGAATGAAGAGCAATTTATGTCTTTGAAAATTTCAAATGATAATATGGAGTGTGATGTTTTAGTCACTAAGGTATATGCTAAACACACTAAAGAGGAGATAAGACACTTGTGGAGTGAGTTGGAATTTATCTCTTCTAATTATGGACATTTGCCTCAAATATTTATTGGTGATTTTAATATAGTTTCATGTCAAGAAGAAAAAATAGGGGGAAATTCTATTGAATTTCAGTCAGTGGAAGATTTCAAAGATCGTGTCAATTATTGCGACCTTTTTAATTTTCTCTATCATGGATCTTGATATAGTTGGTCTAATTATAGAGTAGATGAAGATGCCATCAGTGCAAGGCTTAACAGATCCTTAGCCAATCTCAAATGGTCATCTACCTTTCAGAATTGCTCAATTACTCACCTTTCAAAAAGGTGTAGTGATCATTCTCCTCTCATCCTTTCTATTCGAAGTCATTTGGACCTTGTTCCTAGACCTTTTATCTTTTAGAAAATGTTGCTTTCCCACAACTCCCTTAAACTCTATGTTAGTTAGTCTTGGTCAGGTCAGTCATATGGTAATCCTATATCTTTTTTCTCTGAGAAGTTGAAAAGATTGAAGTCTGCCCTTAAGGTGTGGAATAAAGAGACTTTTAAAAATTTATTTAGAACATTCATGATTTGGAGGATTTAGTGTTAGCATTAGGCATAAATTCTTCACATTTATCCCCTTAATTTCAGTATTTTTATGATCCCGTGCAGTGTAAATAGATTGGATTTGTCTCATATTTATGCTACTAACCCTTTTTGGCAAGTATTTCGTATTTTGTGTATCTCCTATGTGTTTTACAGATATTTCATTCAAGTTAGTGCCAAAGAGAACTCAAAATAGTGAAAGAAACCAAGAATCGGGGAGTTAAAGGGCATTTTCGTAATTTTTCAGCCTGATTCCGGAGGTGGGGCCTTCTGGAAAGTTTAAGATCTTGGAACAACAAGAATACTGGAAAAAACGGCACCCAAATCCGAGCTACGGTGAAGGAGTTATGATCATTTGAAGTTGAGAAAAAATCCAAGGAAGAAAAGAAGAAAGTTGGAAAATATTCTAAGTGTTGAAAGAGGCCCAGAAACCAGCAAACTCACCCGAACCGGTTCGCTCAGGACCCGAACCGGTTCGCCCATTAGTCACGCTCAGAATCCGTTACTAAATTAGTCACGCTTTCTAAGTGTGACAAATTGGCAGATACGGGATTTTTATTTTGTGCTTATCTTTTAGCCAAAAGAGTTTTATGTTTTGGGGACTCTTCTAAACGACCCTTAGCCTATATATTTAGTCATTAGGACTCTTTTTATGAAGATTTCATTCATGTAAAAGCTCCATAACAAGTAGGAACATCTAGGAGAAGAATTTACATATTTTGCACCATTAATTCAAGAGCTTTTCCGGTTTTTCTTCAATCTTTGATTTCTTCTTGCATGTTCTTGTTCTTCAATCGTGGTAACTTTAATTTCCAATACTTTTATTATTATTTACCATGTTAGGCTAGGTTTTTGAAGGTTGGGATACATGAACCCAACCTGATGTGTTAATTGCATGTGTATAATATTAGTCCTCTGAATTTAATGATTGATTATGACCGTATTGCGTAGTTACACAACAATTGTAGATCTTTATATCTCGTTTGCCTCTGGGTACTCGTGATGATTTAGAGTGCAATTCGAGTGCAACTATCGCGATACTGATTTACTCATCCTCAGATTAAGTATGACGCGGGCTTGAACCTCGTATACGTAATGCTTGGGAGTACTAAATTCCGGGTCAAATTAATCAGTTAAATTTACGATTAGTTTTATACCATCAATACTCTAAGGTTGGGGGATTGTGTCTCTACCTTAATTTTCCAATTAGTTTTAGTTAACTTCTTTATTTTTTCCTTTTTCCTTTCTCACTCAATCATCTTATTTTATTTCTTTTTAGTGTCAAGTTAGGATTAACAGTCTTACCTTTGTCGTCACGTTCACTCGTCCTAGTTCCCTGAGGATTCGATACCCAGACTCGCCACTATACTCCGCAAGAGTGTAGTTAAAGTTTAGGTTTTTTTGTATTGTGGTTGGAAGCCGACAACAACGACTAGCGTATTTACACGAACGCTCGGTTTCTGACTCGATCAAAATGGCGCCGTTGCCGGGGAATTAGGTAGACTTTAGGTTAGGTTGGTTAATACCGAATTTGATCTTTTAAAAAAAAAAAAAAAATCAAAAATATGGGTGTCACGTTTTTGAATTGCCCAATTTGAAATGTCTTACTTTAACTCCTTTAGTGGGTTTAATTGTTATGATAATAGTGAGGAGGAGGACGAGCTCACGATTTATAAACATTGGATCAATATCACTAAAGATGAGTATAAAAAATACAAGCCCAGTGCTAAGGCTATCCAAATTTATCAAAATGAATTGCTTGAAGAAAAAAGACTTGAAAAAGAATATCGGGAAAAAAATCGTTATTGGGAGCAAGAGTTAGATGCATTATTTGAACCCAATGAGGATTTTCCTTCCGATATTTTTGAAGTTGAAGAATGTTTTCAACCAAATGAGGAATCCGAGGTTCTAGAACCAAGGAAGCCTACTTTGGAAGAACTCATGCTTATTAGCAAAAAGCAATCCGACGACCTTGCTACTTTAGAGTTGAAAGTTAGAGCAACTTGCAAGGAGTTTAATGATTATTTGGATAGCTTAGAGAAAGTCGGGACTTGCGCTTCCCCTAACAATTTTGAGAACGAAATCATTGAGAGTGATCCAAGTACTTTTGAACCTCAACCTATTATAAATATTTCAAAATCTATTGAGGTTGAGGATCAACTGTCTCCTTGTGTCACCACTATTATCGAACCATTAAATCCATTACAAGAACTGGATGAATGTCTTGAGGATGTTGATCCGATTCTTATATGGGAATGTTTTTTTGAGATGCTTCATCTTACGGGCCATACACTTAGACGTGTCACTCCACCAGATCCAGTTGAAAATTTTGGGGGAGAAGATTTTGAGGACAAGGACTCTATGCTTAAATTGTTTTCCAAGATGGACTCTTTATGTTTGTGTGCCCCTCTCCCCATACTACTTGAAAAATCTTTGGGAGGTGATTATATTTTTCTTGGATCTCAATTGTACTTGTCCCACCTATCATCCAAACCCCCCATCATTCCGTTAAAATTTTTAATTGGTGATGGTTCATTTTTTCCATCTCACACATGCCTTCCGTTGTTCAAACGGAATCCTTATTTTTCGGGAGGCATGCATCCTAGTGAGGGTACACCATTAATCCCTCAAAGTCATATTGTATTTTGGGTGGACCCTCAAATTTTTCGACTTCTAGTTTATAATTTATTAGAATTTGGAAATCGTAGGTTGTACAATAGTTAGCTTATTTTTTTTTTAGTTTAGAGTTTTTGTTATTATTTTTGCTATGCTTGGTTCTAACATGTTTTGTAGATTCAATGGACTCGCATTCATCGGGGATCGCTCCAATTGGGTAATATCTTTATTTTCCTCTCTTTATGTTGTGTTCTCGATTCGCATTGAGGACAATGCAACATTTAAGTTAGGGGGTGTGGGATATTCTTCCCATTTATTGTTTAGTTTCATTGATTTGATCACGTGTTCGTTCCAAGTATGTTTTTTTTAGATAATAAAAAAAAAATCAAAATTTAAAAATAAAAAAAAAAATCATAAAATTTTGAAAAATTCAAAAATATTTTTGTTCAAAATAAATAAAAATTGGAATTCAAATTTTTCAAAAATATCATTAAAAGTCAAATTGGAGTCTCAATTTGTAAAAATTCAACATACACAAAGCCGAAATTGACCAAAGATGGAAATTGTGCGAAAATTGACGACTTAACGAATAAATGTGGAGATTAACAAACCCGGTAAGATTCGAGCCTATCACGTTTTGCGAGATTTTAAATCAATCCGAGTTAATTGTTAACTCAAAGTTCTTTTTAGCGCTTAATAAGTTGTCAAGGATCTCAAATTTTTTTTCATTTGATCGGTTTTGAAAAATGTGTGCAATATTGCCTTGAAAATCGTGCCAAATTAGTCTCTAAACTTAAATTCATCTCGAAACGCATATGGTAACGCAATTGGTATTTTGGACAATGAAGTAGGCCCTCGTTTGTCACCCAAAAATATTGGCCAGAAAAAAAATAGCGAAAAATTATCCCTTTTGTAACCCAAATTGAGCCGAATAATTTTCCCTCTCGTTTGACAACCCGAAAAACCCAAAATAGCCCGGAATTGTGAAAAATGAAAAAAATTCAGAATTTAAGTCCGAAAAGTGCAACAAAAAGGGGGCAAGAAAAAAAAATAGAAGAATGCTCAACAAAAATAGCAACAAAGAAAAAAAAAATAGAAAAAGAAGAAAAAATGAGCAATAGCCCGGAAAATGCACAAATGGACATCACGAATGACTTTTCCAATTCCAACCTTCCATACCGCCTTTATTTTACCCAATGCAACCTTTAACCCGAAAAAGTCCTAACCGAGTCCAAATTGCGAAAATTGAGTACCGCGTGGAGAGCTAATACACCAAAAGATAATATAAGAGGGTAAATGCGCGAAATAGAGGCGATGTTCCCGTTTTTAAAACCGTAATCCGTTGAAGAGATCCCTTCACCATAAAATTTTCGTCTTTCTAATTGCATGCGTGAATTTGCTTCCATTACATTTACTCTTTATATCACACATGCCTAGAGAATATCCATAATCCGAGAGATTCGTTTGTGAGTGCATTCCGTGAGAAATTGAAATCAAAACGAATTTTCGGATAAGTAACGTAATGATCAATCGATGGAAATCGGCGGTTATATTTCTGGCTTCGCACACACGCACTACGGTTTGAGACTTGTAAATATGACTTGATGATGACTATTTTAGGGAAAAGTTTGAATTGCACAATTTTTGCATATTTTGAATTTTCTTTGAGTCGAATTTTGTGGGTATATTCACTGCAAACCCTCACGAGACACCACTCGTCCTACTAGGGTAACCTAGGGGTTTAAAGGCTTGTTGCATACGCTAAATGCAATCGCTTGCCCGCGAAAAAGGTATTCTATCCCAATAAAGTTTTTGAAGGGTCCTTAACTCATACTCTCATTCTTTTACATTGCTCGGGACGCGCAAAGTTCTAAGTTAGGGGGATTAGGCATAAATTCTTCACATTTATCCCCTTAATTTCAGTATTTTTATGATCCCGTGCAGTGTAAATAGATTGGATTTGTCTCATATTTATGCTACTAACCCTTTTTGGCAAGTATTTCGTATTTTGTGTATCTCCTATGTGTTTTACAGATATTTCATTCAAGTTAGTGCCAAAGAGAACTCAAAATAGTGAAAGAAACCAAGAATCGGGGAGTTAAAGGGCATTTTCGTAATTTTTCAGCCATAGTCTGGAGGTGGGGCCAACTAGAAAGTTGAAGAGCTTTCAATTACAAGAACACCGGAAAAAACGGCACCTCAATCCGAGCTACGGTGAAAGAGTTATGATCCCTTGAAGTTGCGGAAAAATCATAGAAGAAAGGCTAGGAAGGCAAGTTCAAGGGCATTTTCGTAATTCTGCAGCCTGATTCCGGAGGTGGGGCCTTCTGGAAAGTTTAAGATCTTGGAACAACAAGAATACTGGAAAAAACGGCACCCAAATCCGAGCTACGGTGAAGGAGTTATGATCATTTGAAGTTGAGAAAAAATCCAAGGAAGAAAAGAAGAAAGTTGGAAAATATTCTAAGTGTTGAAAGAGGCCCAGAAACCAGCAAACTCACCCGAACCGGTTCGCTCAGGACCCGAACCGGTTCGCCCATTAGTCACGCTCAGAATCCGTTACTAAATTAGTCACGCTTTCTAAGTGTGACAAATTGGCAGATACGGGATTTTTATTTTGTGCTTATCTTTTAGCCAAAAGAGTTTTATGTTTTGGGGACTCTTCTAAACGACCCTTAGCCTATATATTTAGTCATTAGGACTCTTTTTATGAAGATTTCATTCATGTAAAAGCTCCATAACAAGTAGGAACATCTAGGAGAAGAATTTACATATTTTGCACCATTAATTCAAGAGCTTTTCCGGTTTTTCTTCAATCTTTGATTTCTTCTTGCATGTTCTTGTTCTTCAATCGTGGTAACTTTAATTTCCAATACTTTTATTATTATTTACCATGTTAGGCTAGGTTTTTGAAGGTTGGGATACATGAACCCAACCTGATGTGTTAATTGCATGTGTATAATATTAGTCCTCTGAATTTAATGATTGATTATGACCGTATTGCGTAGTTACACAACAATTGTAGATCTTTATATCTCGTTTGCCTCTGGGTACTCGTGATGATTTAGAGTGCAATTCGAGTGCAACTATCGCGATACTGATTTACTCATCCTCAGATTAAGTATGACGCGGGCTTGAACCTCGTATACGTAATGCTTGGGAGTACTAAATTCCGGGTCAAATTAATCAGTTAAATTTACGATTAGTTTTATACCATCAATACTCTAAGGTTGGGGGATTGTGTCTCTACCTTAATTTTCCAATTAGTTTTAGTTAACTTCTTTATTTTTTCCTTTTTCCTTTCTCACTCAATCATCTTATTTTATTTCTTTTTAGTGTCAAGTTAGGATTAACAGTCTTACCTTTGTCGTCACGTTCACTCGTCCTAGTTCCCTGAGGATTCGATACCCAGACTCGCCACTATACTCCGCAAGAGTGTAGTTAAAGTTTAGGTTTTTTTGTATTGTGGTTGGAAGCCGACAACAACGACTAGCGTATTTACACGAACGCTCGGTTTCTGACTCGATCACTGTGGAACATGATTTTGAGTTTAATCCATCTCAATCAAATAGAGTGAAGATGCAAAATTCTAGAATCAAGCTTGAAGAAGTTTTGAAGAAGGAAGAATTTTTCTAGAGGCAAAAATCTAAAATCAAATGGCTTAAAGAGGGAGATAAAAACTATAACTTTTTTCATGCTGTAGTCACAGCTAGTAAAAGTAAATTGGCAATTCTCAAAATCAAAGATGGTCTGCAGACTTGGTGGATATTGATGACTCTTTATTGGATATTATTCCAATTGTCATTAATGAAGAGATGAATGTGAATCATGCTCAGATTCATGAAGAAGAGGAGATCTATTATGCCAATAAATATTTAAATGAGGGCAATTGTCCTGGTCTTGATGGCATTAGTGGTGATTTTTATCTATCATGTTGGGAGATTATAAAAAATGACTTGATTAAAGGTGTGTAATCTTTCTTTGTTGGTAATACCATACCTAGAAGTTAGTCTGCAACTAATGTGGCGCTTATTCCCAAAGTTAAGAATCCTTTGAAGTGCTCTCAATTCAGACCTATTAACCTTGGGAATTTCTCTCAAAAAGTTATTTCTAAAATTCTCAACTCCAGACTTAGTCATATTCTTCCTCTTATCACATCTAAAAATCAAAGTGGTTTTATCAAGGATAGAAATATCAAAGATAATATCGTCCTAGCTCATGATATGGTTAGTTTGCTTAATAGGAAAAGTCATCGATCTAATGTGATCATTAAATTGGACATAGAGAGCATATGATAGAGTGTCATGGATCTTCCTTCTCAAAGTGCTTAGAAGATTTGGTTTTAATGAAACTTTCATTGATTTCATTTGGAGGTTGCTATCCAATAATTGGTTATGTATTCTTATAAATGGCAAGCCATCAGGTTTACTTCAATCATCCAGAGGTTTAAAACAAAGTGTAACCATATCCCATTCTCTTTTTATTATTATGGTAGAAGTTCTCTCTAGAGGATTAAACCATTTAGTAGAGGTTAAGAAGATTGGTCCTTTTTCTCATACTCCTGGAAGCTCTTTAATATCTCGTTTAAGTTTTGTTGATGATGTGATTATTTTTGTTAATGGGAGGAAAAGATGTTCGCAAAACCTTATGAAGTTTTTGGTCAAATATGAGAAATCCTCAAGTCAGTCTTTAAACAGGGAAAAAGTAGCTTCACAGTATCTGAAGGTCTTTCATTGGTTAGGAAAAATGAAATTTCAAATGTTTTGGGTCTGAAATCCAAGAAGCTGCCTTTAGTTTACTTGGGTTGTCCTCTTTTTGCTGACACGAATAAGGCTATTTTTTATTCTGACTTGATTGAAAAGATCAGAAATAAATTATTGGGTTGGAAAATAAAGTTTCTGTCTACTGTAGGTAGGATGGTTTTGATCAAGCATGTTATATCTTCCTTTCCTATTTATACCTTAGCAGCTTTGAATTATCCTATTTCTGTTATAAATAAAATTTACTCTAATTTTAGCCAATTGTTTTGGGGTTCAGACACTGTTAGAGGTAAAAAAACGCTTGGATCGAGTGGGAAAATTTATGTCTGCTAGTAGAAGAAGGAGGATTAGGCCTAAGAGATATAAATGATGTGAATACATGTTTTTCTTTTAAGATTTCTTGGACGTTGAATCATTCTAAAGAGATTTGGGATAGCTTCATGAGGAATAAATATAAGAATTCCTTACAACATGGTGTTAATGGGTCTCATGTCATCAAAAGAATTAGAAAAGTTTAAGAAGATGTTACAAAGCATTCAAAGAGTGTTGGTGATGAAGTGATTTGGAAACCTTCTCCCGATGGTCAATTTTCCATTAAAGATTCTTTCTAAGTGTGTAGAAGATACGTAGTTAGCTCTTATACTTAGAAACTTATGTGGTCTCCTTTCATTCCTAATAAAATAACCATTTTTGTTTGGAAATTACTCAAAAAAGCCATCCCCACGGATGATAATATTCAGAGAGATGGAATCAGGTTGAGCTCGAGATGTCAATGCTGTAAGGCCAATATAGAATCAATGAGCACCTGTTCCTTGAAGGGAAGATTGCTTAGGAAGTATGGAAGTTTTTTCTCAACTTATCTAAAGTAAAACCTTCTTTTCAGTTTATCAAAGCCATACTGATGGCTTGGTGGATATCTAAAGCTAGAGGAATTTTTCAAAAATCTTTATTTCAGATTCTTCCGTTGGTGATTTTATGGGAAATATGGAAAGCTAGATGTCAAATAGTGTTTGAAGATGAGGAGATGAAGGAGGGAAAAATCATATCTCATATTTAGAACTATGTATCAAATGTTTTCACTAACATTTATTTTGCAGGTCCTCTTATATTATCTTCTAATAGTCAAGAAGCTTTCAATTTCAGAATCAAAGTAAAGTGACATCATTTTGAGATTGTTCGATAAGAAAGACCTTCAAATGGCTTCATTAAGCTTAATGTGGATGGTTCAAGCATTGTTAACCCAGGAGTTAGTGGTATAGGAGGCATTTTCAGAGGTCACAAAGGGGAATTATTGTTTGCTTTTGTTCAATCCATTGGTCAATCATCTTCATTAATAACAAAGATTAAAGCTATTCAGACAGGTCTTCAATGGATTGTCCAAAAAGGCTACTCAAATGTAACTCTTGAATCAGATTCCAAAGCACTGATCATGATGATTTTAGATCAGTGGAAACCTACATGGGAAGTGAAAGAATCAATAAATGCAATAAAAGGTTTTATTAAACATAATGGCCTTCAATATCATCACATTTGGAGGGAAAAAAACAATGCAGCAGATGCCTTGGCAAAATTTTCTCCCTCTTCAAAAGATTCCAAGTGTATACATTAATTTAGTGATCTTCCTCTTCTTGCTAAAAGAGCTTTTAACACGGATAGACTATGTATTCCTAGTATTTGAACTTCGAAATAGTTGTAGTTTTTAGTTTGTAAAGCCACATAGGAGAGGCTCTTTCTCCTTTTAATAAAATCTAGGGGATTAATATCCTCTTGTGTTAAACAAAAGGGTTCCAGTGCTAGAAAATATAAAAACATTGGTCTACTAATTGTGTAAGGGGTCATTATATATGAAAAAAATACATAATAAGGAGTGGTAGGATTATGCTATTTGGTGACCTCACATCAATGGAATTTTCATCTTGAAAGAAATATCATGGTACATCTCGAGGTTTCTTTCATAGCCTTGCCTTATCGAAGGTGTATCTCCTTAACCATTCATTGTATAGGGTTAAATTTTTAGACAATGTTACATAGGCCGAAAATAAGAAATAGTCAATATTAATACCCAGAGTTTTAAATAATTAATTTAATTAGAATTTTTTAAATAATATGCTGAATTGATTTAAATTGGAAAAGATAATTTTTTATAATAAAATAAATGAGATTTTGATAGTAAATTAAAATTGGATAAATTTATAGTATCAAATTAAAACAATTTTTTTCATTACAAACTAAATTGGATAATTTATGATTGGTTATATTTTTTAGTTCGACTTATGAGGTCATTTGGGGGCTCGAATAATGTTTAAAATTCAAACCCAATGCATCCAAAGTTAATTCCAACAATATAGATATATTTAGGGACCAAAATCTAACATAAATAAGCTACATCATGTGTATAATCCATAACTAGCATTCATAATATAACGATTTACAATTTCATCCTACTTATGAACATTAAATATCCGACTCATGAATTCATGCCAATTTCTAGAATTGCAATCATTTATAACTAAATTATCGACATACACAATGATTCTAACATAGTTTGATTCTATAACCAACGTAATTAATCAAAACATACAAAAATTCCCACCCAAATACCAATTTAGCATAGTAACCCCAGTTTATACAATTCTTGACTATTATAACTAGTTTCACAAGTTTTGCCAATTAACCTAATTTTACATAAATACATACTATATACATAGATTCCAACTTGTAATGGTCCTCAATATGTAACTCAGTTGATTAATTCTAATCTAAATAAACAATTGACACAAGGTCTCTAATTTAATAGTTTGACTTTAACTAAAATTCCCAATTAACATAACCATATATTAATTCTCCTAATTTTATATTTTTGATCCAATTTTTATCTCTTGAATATTTACAAATTAGTACACGAATCTAATGTAAACTAATCAAATAAAAGAAATCAAATAGAAGAATTCTTGCCATGTGTAGTTATAGATGATCCTAACCTAGCCTCTTACTAGGATTAGGGTTTTGTTTAATATGATGAAATTATGTTATCTAACTAACTTAGGTTATATTTTATAATTTAATTTTCATCATTTTAGTTAACCCAAATTATTTTTAGGTTATGGGCTAATAACCTAAACCTAAATTTCTCAAAACTTGTACCAATGGCTTACCCAAGACATAAGACCAATTTCACATCGTATTATTGGAATTGAAGAGAAAAAAATAAAAAATAAAAAATTTAGAGGTTCTAGGCACGATGGCAGGACCTAATAAATCGGTCCTGGAGGAGGCCGAACGTTCGGGGTAGGCTGGGGCCTAATCGATCTTAAACCCAATCGACCGGGGTTCGCTAGGTTGTGATTTGGGCTTATTTTAAGTTGTTTGAAGGATCGATTTATTCCAATTTTCTTCGAGATGATTCCTAAGTTACATTTTAGGACAATAGTCTAGGGTTCAGGGTTGGAGTTAAGGAACAACCTAAACCTTAAATATTATTCATTACGGGTATTTGTTGTTACGCCTAGATGATGTTTAGATTTCATTATCAATAATTAATGTTTATCATAATCTTAAAGGTTTAATCATGACTAGTGGGTTAACTGATTTAAGTAATGAACATATTACACCTCTTGAGAGGATAGGGACGGTGTGGAATTTTATTTAACGGTTAGGGGATAATATATGGTTGGTTAGTATTATTGGGAATAATGTAACGATTGGATAGTGTATGTTGTGTAGACTGTGTGTATCTACTTGTATGTTTTTTCATGCGTGAACATACCACAACTGGGGTATGTAGTATCGTGGAGCAATAAACTAATAGGGATTTCATGGGATGCTTACATTAGTGATGCAGTTAAAACTCCCCACTCAGATGACATCGGTTGGACAAAGGTCATTTGTGTATGTGGTTAAAATACTAGGGATATTGATTCCGTTTAGGCATAGGTTTCATCATGATTCTATATGTTAAGGTCCTTATTTATAAATTTGGTTCGATGCGACTAGATCCTTTCATGTAGATGTTGATATGTTGTTACACAATTAGTGTGATGGTGTAACGATTTCCTTATCTATGTTTTTGTAAACTTTAAGAGCGGGACCTCCTAATTTTTGGACTAATATATGAACAAAATATCTCTAAAGGTGTACGGTTAGACATTCTTGAGACATTATGTGTGGAAAATGAAGAGGCTTTATGTTATGTATGGCCTATCAGGATGCCCTATGTTTTATGTGATGGGTCGTGAATAGTCATGTGGATATTATACATATATGTTTACCTGTTGATGGGTATGGGGATAGGATATCTAGAGCTAACACTCTATCTGTTAGCGCCTTATATAAGAGAAGGGGTATGATAAGGACAACACCATAGGTGATTTGGGTAGTTATTACTAAACTTACTTTAAAGCATGGGATTCGGTGAAGGCTTTAATGATTATGATTAGCTACTTGTTTTATCATTTGGATTGGGTAGTTCATTATAATATAGATTATTGTATTATTATATTTGGATTTGTATGAAATAGTTCATGACGATGGAAAATGTGGATGCCTAGTTAGATTAATGAGCTTTAAAGGTGCTCCAATGGGATACATAATGGGCTATGTTCTCACCAAGTGACCATTGCTTAGGGAATTTTTTTTAGAAGTTTTTTTAAGTATATATGTGGAGTATATGGTTTTGTCAACCCTATGGTGGGGAACTTAAGTTTGAATATGCTATAATCAATAAACAATGCGGGATACTTGATATATGTCAGGTTAAAGGATTAAGATATGACTCTAAAAGATGCAAGTGGTTATATGAGTTATAGTATCTCTAGAGATAAGTATACGTGATTAGGGAAATTCTTGTGACACCCCACCTAATCAAATACCGGGTGATCAGTCCTTTATTAAATTAAACCAATGTATCTGTCTGGTTCATTCTTAGCATCACTGTCGAAAAACAATTTCTTTATTTATCACCTAATAAATAATTAAACTAAGTGTCAAAATATTTAATTTTATTAATTAAATTTCAACGATCGTACTAGATAAAAACATTCACCATTTTAAAGAACACAATAGTAATAGGTGCTAACCATCCAACTGAATTAGATAAACTAGAGTAAACAGTCTAGTAAAAATATCTCAAACCAAGAAATAATAATAATCACAAACCCAATTCAAACTAAGTGTTGAAACCAAAAGAGTACAATATCTCTCTGAATAAAATAAAAGATGGAGATGGGAGACACGTTACCTATATGAAGTGACTGGGAATGATACTAAGATGATAAATATGAAGCATAAAAATGCAAGGACCTCCAAATCCCACCCTAGCTACAGCACGCCACTCAATCCAACAGTCTAAGCTTAGCATCCTTATGGCTGGACACCTGATATAGTATATATATACAAGTGGGAGAGAAGAGATGACAATAAATGGGTCATAGCCTGATAGTAACATAGTTTTAAAATAGTTTAGCAAGTATTTAAAATGCTTACTAGTTGATATCACATACATGTTAGTATTTTGACACTCACTTGGGAATTCTAACCTCTCAACTAGTGTGCACGCCTAACGTACCGCTAAACCATCCAAGTTAATGCTAACCTAGTAACAAGCTCGAATTGAGTTTCCTCTTACATTTTCTCTTTCGTATGCTCGTACGTATTACACACTAAATACATTATCACAATCCTGGAAATTATGAATCAATGTTATTATTTAATTACCGTCTTAAGTTCCCACACACTTAAGTTATTCATTAATATCATTATCTTTCTCATCTACTCGCAAGCACAGTAGATTAAACACATGCATATATAGTTTATCAGTCAATATATATAATAATAGATCACCCCACATAAAATCTATGGTGCAGACATACTCTGCTATCATGTCCCCATATCTCTCGTAGAAAAAGGGAAATACTAGTTGGGAATCACTCTCGAACTGTATTACCACAAAACACACATATTGGCGGCGAAGCATATTTCCCAGTCTCTAAGAGGTCAGCACATACCCTCATGTCTATTAGGAACATCTGACTATCATTCTCAGATAGCCTGTACCAAGGATCCTATGTTCTAGGATACAAGTCAATATTCCCCATAAAGGTCACATTAGAATAAGACTGTCTCGGTGCGGAAACTTTCGTGATGGAAAGTAGTGCGGGTATGATTTATGACATAGAATACTCATACAGTAGATATATTCACACACCTATGTATATATTGATTTGAATTAGGATAGGTACACTCACGACCTAACCACATATGATCCGTACGTAGCGTATAACTCTCGAATGCCCTACGTAACATATAATTATCGTAATGAGTTTCATCGTATAATTTAAATTACATTTCCCCACTCTTAAAAAGGTTACCAACTCACCCCACCATGCCTTAGGTTATTTCAGTGGCTATAATGACTCCCTTAATACCGACCTTAACCTTAAGTTATCATATTTCCAATTTAAACCCGGAGTTACATAATTTCCAATCGTAACTCACTCGGTGAACAATCGTACATTTCTCATTTAATCCCTTTCAAAATCACATTATTCAAGTCTTAATCACGACCCTACTGATCTTCCTTAAGTCTTATTATATTCAATTAATAAACACCAGGGATTTGAGAAGATTGGGGTTAAATCAAAACATAAAGGAAAATATCTTTACAATTTCGAAGGGAGTCAATCGATCGAAAAAAGGGTCGATCGATTGAACCTGTCGATCAATCAACATTCATGATCAATCGATCGATCCATCAGGTATGGTTACGTTTCTGCATATTTTTGCCTACCAGTTTCTTCTATTTTAATCCTCAAATATACATTTAAAAAGTCCCTAACTCCAACCCAAATATCACAGACATTATATTGGCAGTATAGATGATTTCTTACGTAAAACATTCATTAATTCTCCAAGAATTATCATCAAATGGTTTCAATTCAAGAATTTATCATATAAACCCTAGATTATTTTACTTTCTCAAGAACTCGATTATTTTCCCGAATTCTATCTTTACTGGGCATCAAAATTTAGTGGTTAATGTTATACATACCTCAAGGAAGTTAACTTAACATCATTCCTACTCAATATGTGAATTTAATCTTCCAAATAACATTAAATCTTCTTGAAAACTTGTACTTATTCATCCTATTCTAACATGGATGTCTTATCAACACAAGATTAGAAGAATATATACTTTCTTGTCTATTGAAGGTGTGATTTGTAGAAGATGATGGGTATATTTACACTCCTCATCCTTCGATCTACGCGTTGGTGGAATTGGTGGAAGTGTTATAGGATTTATGGTTCTCCCCCTTGGAAACCTCATTTCTTCGCCCTTCCTTAACCTCTATGCAACTCAAGTGTTTCTAACCCTCAAAGGTTCTAATTTCCATCAGATATAACCTCTTAATTTTCGTAGGTTTAATTACCCCAAAAATGTAAATGACCAAAATACCCCTCCCGGGTGTCAGTTTGGCCTAAAATAGTATTGGGACCTAAATTAAACCCCCGGTTACATTTTATGACTATCTCGACCCTTCCGAACATATTGACATGCTCGAAATGACCATACGAGTGACCTAGAATTAATTTATTTTATATTCCATTAAATTAGTCCCGATACGACTAACATGCGCATCCTGACTTAATTTCCATAAATTGTCGTATTCATCACTCGCGATAATTTTATAAAATCAAAATCATATGAAAGTCATAATCATATATATTACTTTTAATCATCAAGTAATATTCAACATAAATCACATATTACTTTACTCACTAGTAATATTTAAATCCGAATTAATTTTCAATTATCTCATATTTATCCCATTTTAAAAGTCATTAAAAATATGGGGTGTTACATACTTCCCCCCTTACAATGAAATTTTGTATTGAAATTCGAAAAAAGCATACTAGATAAGAACAACTCTGGCTATATGTTGCGCATCGCATCCTCGCGCTTATGAGTAAACTACTTCATACCACCCATACATTACGCTATCAAGTACCCTTAATAATGAACACCTCACGTATGTTCGTTTTAAATTCCAGGTTACCCTGCAGCGGAGGTTCTTGTCCAAGCCTTATTGTTTAAGTTTAACTACTTAAACTTATTTTGATATTAACTATCTAGCCTTCTACTATTCGCACCTTAGTAGATTAATCGTTCTTTAGATACATACAATCTTGTCTCGCGACAATCGCACACAAGTAGTTTATTTGTGCAGTATATACTTTACACACATTATATACTCTAAGTATCAACCCATCTCTGATTTTCGTAATTGGACTTGGTCCCCCACATTTAGCTAACAAGAAGGAAAACAACGAGACTTATCGTGCCATACCTCAACTGACACTATGCCTAAAAGTGAACTTATATGAGTTATTATACACAAACTCAACTCATGGAAGGTATTTCTCTCATCATCCCCTAAGATTCAAGGGTATACATATAATTTATTTTCCCAATATCTTATTAGTTCGCTTTTTCTGCCCATTCGTCTACTAATAAGAGGCCGTACTCAATCACAACTCGGTCCTATGGCCTTGTGAACACTCTTCCAAAATTAAAAGACAAGGATCTTGTCTCAATTGGACATAATAGTAAATGGTAACCTATATAACCTTATTATCTTGGTTATAAAGATCTCGCATACTAACCCCTAGTATGATCAGTCCTAACTGCCATAACTTGAGCTACTTTGGTCAATCGATCCACTATCACCATATAGTATCATGACCCCCTCCGTGATAAAAGCCTTGGGAATTCTTTCCCCTTACTACTTAGGAATCCCTAATGTTTGAAGAAACCCCAGCTGGTTTCGGATGGTCCACCCTTTACCAATAGACAGGTGACCCATTATAAAATGGATTTAGTAATATTTATTTTCATTAAATCCCATTATCGCTGTCATTTATAACATGATACATCTTATATTCTCTCAAATGTACCTCAACCTTGATCCATGTGACTTTGCCTAACCGCGTGTCACAAATCCTTCCCCTTGCTCTGAAAATAGTTTCTCATGAAATGTTGGCCTCTCACAAATCTTATGGTATAAGCTTTAACTTCCTCAGCTAAATGTTGTCGAATTCATATGACAATTATCATCTACTTCCTGATACAAAACCATTCTCATGGACATTTGGGAAATGATGGTCCTAACTGATATAAATTACTGGAAATGAAAAGAGACACGGGGCGTGCTTATACGATAAAACTAAACTAAAATCATCAACAACAGTATAGAGCATGAAAATGTACACAATTTAAATACAACAAATCCACAATTTCTATTTCCACAATAATGATTACAATAACATTTCTCTCAAAAACAAAATTCTCCAACTAAAATTACACCACTAAATCATAAATAAAAAATCTGACAAATCCATGCTCTAAAACAATTCTCCAAAATAGTCCATAGCGACCCAATCCATGCTAACCTGCCTGCCCTTATAAGAAAATACGGGGAAGCATACAGTATAACATGAATAAATGCTCAAAGATAATTAGTATGATGAATAAATCGCAGCAATACGAATCGTATATACAAATAAATTGCATAACGCAAGCATTATATCAATTAATTTCTTAACCTCTATATATACCTTATCCCATAATTTCCAACTGCTGACAAAATCAAGATTTAGTCACTGAGGGTACCCATACACCCTATGTCTCGTGCATTAATGCCTAAATCAAATATAATCCTCTTAAATCAATCTTCACATCAGGATTAGGCGACTCTACTAGCCTTAAGTCATAATAGAATTATCAATTATGATTATATTATCATATATGTACATTAGACATGGTACGAAACCCATGTACTATTATCCAAACTTCTCTCCAACTCCCGACGTTCGCTAGTTTTATCGTGGGATGTCTCGCAAAGTGAAATCCAAACAAGGAACCCCCCGATACACTACTACCTAACATTATCAATCGTCGAGATCCGTAAGGTCCCCAGTCCATAATATGTACCTTCCCACAATCTCCGTATGTTGGCATACAAGTCTACGCATCCACTCTTATGTCCCTAAAAATAATATGAAACATGGCGCTCTCACTATCCTAAGTTCTTGGCGCTATATATATAACAAGTTATATCACTTGCTCGATACAGAACATGATATATCTTGAGTCATAATTAAATAAATCCCTACACACTGGGATTACATATAACTAGACAACTTACTCCCGAAGTCTACGATATCATGAAATTTTCATATATATATATATATATATATATATAGGCCCAACCCTATTTCAGGTGGCACATCGTCAAAGTAATATTACTCACCCGGAGTATCCAGCACGATAGTATTATCACTCAATCTACTATCATTCAAAAATTCGGTAATTAATCACTGCACATTACCATAAGAAGCCCTACTTTGTGAACTACATGCAGGAGTAAATTGTAATAACAAAATATGCTCCTAGGGCATGCTCGGTTCACTCATAGGAGACATTAGGAAGTCCCGTTATCAATAAGAAATACGTTTGTAACCAGATTGTTAACATTGACGTACCCACCAAACTAGGCTCGCACGCGAATTTTAGTGCTAATCGTTCATATAGTTAAATCCTTTACTCACAAGGATGAAAAAAAAACTTCATCAATCTCTCCTAATCGTATGGTCCTTACGTGAACTTCTCACAGCCAAAACAACTCATGATCACTTGGACTTGTTATACATCTAGGATTTTATCCAATAGTTGCCTTCTCCACGTTGTGGGAAAATTATTCTATTCTACGGTTTACACGCCCATCACTAAAATGTTGGCCTGACATCTCTAGGCCTCACTCATGGCTTTACTGGCCACCCTATTTCTTCCTGGGCCCCAATTTCCCTGAGGATTTAATATGCTATTGTTATCGAGGACTCCACTGGTCCTGCCTAAACCCACCACTCTCGGGTTGTAACTTCTTGGGACCAATTCTCTTGACCCAATTCTTCCTCTAAAATATCACCCCTCCAGTTATCATACCTAACTGGCATGTTTTACCATTTTCAAATTTTATCGGTTGCACTTCTCAATGTGGACACATTCAACACTAGTGGCCCCACTCTCTACACATAGGGGAAACTTCTCGAGCCATTTTTTGTCACTGGTCCCACTGACCATTTTGGAATGTCCTTCCCTCGGACTGGCAGTCTTAGCTCCCAATTGTTCTCCCATTGTCCCTTTGCTTATGCGGTCCATTCGGAACTATTGTTGGCCTTTACAGCCCTGATTGAATTCATCGTCACTCTGTAGGAAGTTAATCAATCGAAATTATCTAAATGAGTTCCCTATTAGGCATATTCTCATGGGGTGTTTCACTAACACCATTAAGTTCAGTTTTTGCTTCTCAGCCAAATTCTCTAACTCTCTTGACTCACTTCTTCTGGAAGTGTTGAAGTAACTTGCAAATGCACAACCTTGATGACATCAAAATTAGTTATCCTAGCTATATTTCTCATCCATCCTCGTATTCTACACATGGTCCTTTATCAACTATAAACCCTTTTATTTTTTATGCCCCTTTTCTAGGTACGGAGTTTGTTATGAAATTCAATCTTTCTCTCATGGTCAGTCTCTAGCTTACCCACTGTGCTAAGTTTCAAAATTTCCCTTATATCTCTGTTATAACATTGAATAGAAGACCTCACGATCAAATCGTACCCAAATTTCTCTTTAAATTTCAAACACACTTCTTTATATGTTATGATTGACTCTAATCGCTTTATGTAGTTCCAAAGAGCTACAAAATTAACTCCAATTTTAATTCTGAGTGTAGTTTCAGTCCACGCTACACATTTTCCTTCGGATTTTCTACTTCCATTGGCCTGTTACACTTTCTCTTTTTTTTTCTCCCCATCTTTACCGATAAGTTTTTGAAAGGGTCTCTTTAATTTCCCCCTCCTTAACTATGCTCTGTGATCCTAAAATTGCTCTACCGTTACCTACGATTGTTCCTAGGGAACCCTTTGTTCCCAAGTGATGATTTTATTACCAATTGCTTAAATAATACTCATAGTGACTTTTTTCACGACCAACATTCCCAGATTACCCTATGTCTTCTGTCGGACTTCTTCTCTTGAAGTCCATCTTGCGGCCCTCGTTGGTCGTCCTATAATATTCGGTGCTCGAAGTACAAACAATTTCATATAATGAGTGACATAAATTATAATTCATAGTAGGAGAACGTAAGTCGCATACGTAAGGGAAGACAACAATCCTATAATAAGGCTCTACATCAAAGAATGCTATGCTGAAATATAAAAATCTGTATAGATCCTAAGGAAACTAGAACCCGATGATACACCCTGCCAAATTAAATAGTGGGTGATAAGTCCTTTATTAAAGTAAACCAAAGTATCTGGTGGGTTCATTCTTAGCATCACTTTTGAAAAACAATTTCTTTATTTATCACGTAATAAATAATTAAACTAAGTGTCAAAATATTTAATTTTATTAATTAAATTTCAACGATTATACTAGATTAAAACATTCACTATTTTAAAGAACACAATAATAATAGGTGCTAACCATCCAACTGAATTTGATAAACTGGAGTAAACATTCCAGTAAAAATAGCTCAAACCAAGAACAAATAATAATCACAAACCCAATTCAAACTAAGTGCTGAAACCAAAAGACTACAATATCTCTCTGAATAAGATAAAAGATGGAGATGGGCGACACGTTCCCTATATGAAGTGACTGAGAATGAGATTGAGCTGATCAAGATGAAGCATCTAAATGCAAGGACTTGCAACTCCCACACCACCTACATCACGCCAATCATTCCAATGGTCTAAGCTTGGCATCACTGTGGCTAGACACCTTATATAGTATATATATACAAGAGGGAGAGAAGAGATGACAATAAATGGGTTAGATCCCGATAGTAACATAGTTTTAAAATAGTTTAGAATGTATATAAAATGCTTACCAGTTCATATCACATACATGTTAGTATTTCGACACTCACTTGGGAATTATCACCTCTCAACTATTGTGCATGCCTAACGTACCACTAAACCATCATAGTTAATGCTACCCAGTTAACTATCTCGAATTAAGTGCCCGCTTACATTTACTCATTCGTATGCTTGTACGTATTACACACTAAATACATTATCACAATCCTCATATTTATGAATCAATGTTATTATTTCATTACTGTCTTAAGTTCTCACACACTTAAGTTATTCATTAATATCATTATCTTTCTCATATACTCACAAGCATAATAGATTAAACATAGGTATATATAGTTTATCAGTCAATCTATATACTAATAGGAGATCCCACATAAAATCTATGGTGCAGGCATACTCTGCTATTAAGTCCCCGTACCTCTCGCACAAAGAGGGAAATACTAGTTCGGAATCACTCTCGAACTCTATTAACATAAAACACTCATATTAGAGGAGAATCATAGTTACCAGTCTCTAAGAGTTCATCACATACCCTCATGTCTCTTAAGACCTTATGACTATCATTATCAGATAGCATGTACCAAGGATCCTATGTTCTAGGGTACGAGTCAATAAATGTCACATCAGAATAAGACCGTCCCGATGTGGAAACCTTCGTGATAGCAAGTAGCGCGGATATGATTTATCAAACAGAATACTCATACAATAGATATATTCACACACCTATGTATATATTGATTTAAATTAGGATATGTATAATCATGACCTACCCACATATGATCCCTACGTAGCGTATAACTCTCGACTGTCCTACGTAACATATAATTATCGTAATCAGTTTCATCGTATAATTTAAATTAACTTTCCCCATTCTTAAAAAGGTTACCAAGTCACCCCACCACGCCTTAGGTTACTTCAATGGCTATAATGACCCTCTTAATACTGGTCTTAACCTTAAGTTATCATATTGCCAATTTAAACCCCGAGTTATTTAATTTCCAATCGTAACTCACTCGGTGAACAATCATAAATTTATCATTTAATCCCTTCCAAAATCACATTATTCAAGTCTTAATCATGCCCCTACTGATCTTCCTTAAGTCTTATTATATTCGATTAATCAACATCAAGGATTTAAGAAGGTTAGGTTTAAATCAAAACATAAAGGAAAATATCTTCACAATTTCTAGGGGAGTCGATCGATCGAAGAAAAGGGTCGATCGATCGAACCAGTCGATTAATCCACATTCATGATCGATCGATCGATCCATCAGGTATGGCTACGATTCTGCATATTTTTACCTACGGGTTTCTTCCATTTAATTCTCAAATCTCCATTTAAAAAGTCCCAATCTCCCAAGAAAATATCACATACATTATATAAGCAGGTATAGATGATTTCTAATGTAAAACATTCATTAATTCTCTAAGAATTATCATCAAATGGTTTCAATTCAAGAATTTATCATGTAAACCCTAGATTATTTTACTTTCTCAAGGACTCCATTATTTTCAAGAATTCTATCTCTACAGGGCATCGAAATTTTGTGGTTACTGTTCTACATACCTCAAGGAAGTTAACATAACATGATTCCTACTCAATATGTGAATTTAATGTTCCAAACAACATTAAATCTTCATGAAAACATGTATTTATTCATCCTATTCTAACTTGGATGTATTATCCACACAAGATTAGCAAGATAGATACTTTCCTGGAAATTAGAGGTCTGAGTTGTAGAAGATGATGCGTATATTTATGCTCCTCATCCTCCATCTACGCGTTGGTGGTGGAATTGGTGGAAACGGTGTAGGATTTATGGTTCTCCCCCTTGGAAACCTCATTTTTTTCTCCCTTCCTTAACCTCTCTGCAACTCAAGTGTTTCTAACCCTCGAACGCTCTAATTTCCATCAGATATAACCTCTTAATTTTCGTAGGTTTAATTACCCCAAAAATGTAAATGACCAAAATACCCCTCTAGGGTGTCGGTTTGGCCTAAAATAGTCTTGGGACCCAAACTAAATCCTCGGATACACTTTTTTGACTATCTCAACCTTTTTGAACACATTGGCATGCTTGAAATGACCATACAAGTGACCTAGAATTAATTTACTTTATATTCCATTAAATTAGTCCCGACACAACTAACATGCGTGTCCCGACTTAATTTCCATAAATTGTCGTATTCATCACTCGCGACAATTTTATAAAATCATAATCATATATAAAGTCATAATCATATATATTACTTTTAATCAACAAGTAGGATTCAACATAAATCACATATTACTTTACTCACTAGTAATATTTAAATCTGGATTAATTTTCAATTATCTTATATTAATCCCATTTTAAAAGTCATCAAAAATACGGGGTGTTACAATTCTTGGGTGAAATGATTTAGTTTAGTAATTGAGTTCAACGTACCATTATCTCTAAATGACTGAGATAGACAAAAGTTTATGGGGGGTTCTTTATTTGAACTTTTACACCTTACACATGGATCTAGTGTTGGTTAGGAGTTAGGACATGTTGTGATGTAGTGACATTTAATTGTACTATGGATGAAAAATATAGGGAACAAAAAAAGTGAACACATTCTATCCTTAAACCTAATTGATGAATTTTAACTCGTTACTAGAGTTAATTTATCCACAAAATAATTTTGGTTTAAACTCAATTCAATTCATTTATAATAAGGCCATTTTGTCAATTTACCTAATATAATTAGATCCAATTTTCACATGAGATGACTTAAAAAGAAATCACACACAACATTCTATTTTGATTGGAACCCCTATAGGGAGAAATTAATGTGCACACCCTAATTCCACTAGTGTTAATGAATGTTCAAGATTTTTTTAGATAGTAATACATGACTTATAGTACAAAATTGATACCATGCCACAAATCTTCCTTCCCCATCAACCTCTGCCTATACTATTTTTGATTGCCTTATTACAGATCCTCTACAACCAATTGTGGGGAAACATGATTAACATAAATGAAAAAAAAATTCATCCAAAATAACTTTAATCAATCAAATATTAGAAAGTAATAACTAAAACTAGGTTTAAAGCACAAACCAAAAGTTTGAAATATAAGACCTTAGAGATCTTGTTGTGATTCATGTAAGGAGAAAAATGTTAGTGAAAATGATGATCTTGATTCCATCCTAAGGTCTCTAAAATCCTTACAAGAATCCTTCAAACATATTGAATCTTCTAGTATATGATCCACCCAAAGTAAGCCTTATGTGTGGGCACTCTTTGCGATAAAAACTTAGTGAAATATGAGAGAAATAATTTTCTCCCTCCTCACACTGTCACAAAAACATAAATAGCATTTTTCCTCTCCATATCTAACCTTCCATATCATATCATTACCCTAATCCTCTAGCTTACACCAATATATATATACACATATAAGTCACGCGCTTTAGCTAAACTAGGCATCTAGAGAGTTTTGGACCTACTTTTAGGCAAGGGACTATACTAGGTGTAACACGCGCCCCGCGACTTTGATATAATTGTATATTTGGTGACTTGATAGGACCAATTTGGATTTGGACTTGTTGACGTGGACCATAAGTCAAACTTGGGTAACGTAGTGGCTTTAACGCAACCGAATTGGAGTTTCTTTGGCCTAAAGTTTAAAAGGTGAAAAACAGAAGTCCTTCGAATGAAGTGCTCATATTGTTCGAATGAGACGTTTCAAAGGGCTTCACACGAACTTCTAACAACTTGAAAATGGTCGATTTTCCTCGCTCTCTGGAATCTCGTTAAAAGCCCACGTGCGAACGAGGGGGCATTGCCCGTTCGAACGAGATGTTCCTCGTGCCCATTTTAACCCTAGAATTTGGCCTCGTTAGAAGTTTCATTCGAATGAGAAGGCAATCTCATTTGAACGAGGGGGAATTTTGTTCGAACGATTAGAGAAAATCTAGAAAATTCTGCACATTTTAATTTACTGTCAGGACATGGAGCATCGGATTGGATAACGTGTCGATCTTTTACCCGTTCCTATCAAAACATAGAATATAAGACTTAATTGCCATTGTCTTAATGGGTTAGGTGTAGGGGCATTTGGGGAATATGATCCTTAGGGTATGGGGATATTTAAGTGTAAGTTGGTCCATTATAGGGCATTTCCAATCAGATTTCCCCTCTCTCTAGCCTTGAGAGCTTCCCCATCCCCAACCACCATACACCACGCTAGAACCACCAACCATCCACTTTGAACCACCATATTTACCTCATATTACACCATATATAAGCCTTATAAACCCATATACACCATTATTGAGTTAAGTTACAAATTTTGGAGGTGTTACTGGGGGACCTGGGAGACAAGATGAGGAAAAATCTATGAATTTCGAAGGGGTTTTTACTGGAGCTTTGAAGGAGAAAGTTTTGTGAAGCTAGGCATCCTCTTTAAGGCCACCTTAAGAGGTGGGAGGCTGCCATCTTCTTCTACAGTTCATCCACCATTGTTGAAGCTCCTTTTGAGGTAAAAAACTTACCTCTTAGCTTAAGAACTCTATTTTGCATATTATTGGTCTTGTATCTAGAGTTTGTTAGAGTAGAATGAATATATGATTAAAAAGGTAATTTCCTATGTTTTGTAAAAAAGAAGATGATTTATAAAATATCCCCAGAGTTCTGAGAAAAATGATATATTTCTAAATCTTGATATCTAAACATTTTATGGAATAAAATGCTTGAAATAAATTTCTCTTGTTGAAAATATTTTACGAACAAAATGTCTTAAGGTTTTCTTATGAAAATTTGGATTTTTATATGAATAGACATTTACTCAAGTTTTGAATAAATAAAAATATCTTTTAGCTTGAAAAGCATGTTAATGCCAATATTGTAAAATTTCTAGAAGTAATCATATGTTAGACCCATTTAATAGGATTTTTGGACTTAAAATCAATATACTCATGTATATAAACTTGTAGGATTTTGATGATGAACACATAAACAAGTTTACTGAAGATTTTACTGGGTTTAAACATGAAATAAAGAAAATAGAAATTTCATCCTTTAAGAAATGTTAAAAGGTATGGAAAATGTAATAAATGGACATTTAAGACTACATGTGGAAATAAAGGGAAAAATGGTATTTTCTTGTGAAGTAGTATCCAAAGAACAAAAGAGGTTTCTTAGTAAAGAAAGTAATGAAATAAGGATATTTCTAACTTGATATGTATGGTACTCAAAATTGTTAAATAAGTGTTAATGAGTTAAAAACATTAAAGAAGTTAGTGTGTATAACTTAATAATGTTTTTGGGAAATAAAACTTGTGAAATTGGAGGAAATGACAGGTTTGGAAAAAAATGGGTAAAATGATAATTTTACGTAAAGAGGAAGATGACAAGTTTTTGGGTACAAATGGAAATAACACAATGATGTTTTGCCACGGTGAGTGGATAAGTGTAATACCCAGGCGAGTGTTCTCTAGTAGTACACCTAGAGCGCCCCTAGGTTCGTAGGAGGGTACTATGGAAAGGTATTAATTGTACGTATGATTTGGGACTTAGTTGGAATGTCTACTTTATGTGAAGTACTAGAGAAATTAGGCTAGTATCGAGTTTAAGGGAACTTGTGTGGTCAGGATGACTCGAGAATTCAAAGAGACTCGGGATACGTGATCCTAAGAATTAAAACAATTTATGATGATGGATTGGGTAATTATTTATATGTCGTTTGATCATAGGTGAGTGTCAAACACTAGAGATTATTGTCCCAGTAGAGGCGCCGATATGCTTTGGTGTTAGAAAAGAAGTCTTAGGAATTGATTAAGAATGATAATTGAATAAGGGAAGACTCGAGGATTATTATTTAAGTTCGAGGTCTAGCATGATGGTGAGCGTTAGAATATGATGCAATTTGAGTTCTATGGTGACAACTCCTTGTGAGAAGACATATGATGACTTTTGGTGATTTAGGACTTCGATGACTTAGCCCTAAAAGATTCATATGACTTAGAGTTAATATTGATAATCCCCAGAATTTGTGGAATTGGGGGATTGATGATTTTGAGTATGAAATTCACTAAGGAGGAAGAGTGTAACACCCTCCACACTAATTTTATCGTACTTTTATAGTTTGGTGACTTGGTAAGACCAATTGGTAGTTGAACTTTTTAAGGTGGACCATAAGTCAAACTTGGATAACCTAGTGGCCTCGACGCAATCGAATTGGAGTTTTTTGGCCTAAAGTTTAAAAGGTGTAAAACAAAAGCCGTTTGAATGAGGTGCTCATATCATTCAAATGAGCCATTCGAACATGCTTCAAAAGAACTTCTAACGACATGGAAATGGTCAATTTACCTCGCTCTCAAGAATCTCATTAATGCCCACCTTTCAAATGAGGGGGCATTTCCCATTCGAATGAGCTGTTCCTCATGCCCAATTTAAACCTAGAATTTGGCCTCATTATTACTTTGTTAGAAATCTTGTTAGAATGATAAGACAATATCGTTTGAATGAGGGGAAGGTCGTTTGAGCAACCAAAGAAAATCTAGAAAATTTTGCACATTTTAATGTGCTGTCATGATGTGGAGCATCAGATTGGATAATGTGTCGAGCTCTCAGCAGTTCAGATCAGAACATGGGATAAAATACTTAATTGACCTTAGATTAAAGGGTTAGGTGTAGGGGAATTTTTGGAATATGATCCTTAGGATTTGGGGGGCATTTAAGTGTAAGTTATTCCATTCTAGGGCATTTTCAATCAGATTTCCCCTCTCTCTCTAGCCTTGAGAGCTTCCCCACCCCTAACCACCATAAACAACCCTAGTAACCCCACCCTTCCATCTTATACCAATATATTTCTATCACATTCCACCATATATAAGCCTTATAAACCCATCGACACCATTGTTAGGCAAAGTTACGAATATGGAGGTGTTATTGGGGGACCTTGGAGAGAAGATGAAAAAGAATCTATGGAGTTCGAAGGGGGTTTTCATGGAGCTTTCAAGGAGCAAGTTTTGTGGAGCTAGACATCCTCTTTAAGGACACTTTAGGAGGTGAGGAGTTGCCATATTCTTCTACATTTCATCCACCATTGTTGAAGCTTCTTTTGAGGTGGGAAACTCTACTCTTAGCTTAAGAACTCTATTTTGCATATATGATTTTAAGAATGCAAATATGATTCGAGAAGGTAATTTCTTATGGTTTTGTGAAAATAAGATAATTTGTGAAAGATCCCAGAGCTTTGAGAAAAATGATATATTTCAAGAAATCTTGATATCTAAACATTTATAGAATAAAATGTTTGAAATAATATTTCTCTTGTTGAAAATATTTTATGAACAAATGTCTTAAGGTTTTCTTGTAAAAATTGAAATTTTTGTATGAATAGACATTTACTCAAGTTGTGAAGAAATAAATTGTCTTTTATCTTGAAAAGCATGCTTATGCCAATATTGTGAAATTTAGAATGAACCATATGTTACACCCATTTAATAGGATTTTTGGACTTAAAATACATCTTCTGATGTATATAAACTTGTACTATTTCGATGATGAACACATAAACAAGTTTAATGAGGGTTTTAGTCGGTTTAAACATGAAATAAAAAAAATAAAAATTTCATCCTTTAAGGTGCGTTAAAAGGTGCGAAAAATATGATAAATGAACATTTAAGACTACATGTGGAAATGAAGAGAAAAATGGTATTTTCTTCTGAAGTAGTCTCTAAATGGAAAAAATAATTTTCTTAGGAAAGAAAGTAATGAAATTAGGAGATTTCCAGCTTGAGATGTATGTCACTCCAAAGTGTTCTATAAGTGTTAATGTATTAAAAATATTTAAGAAGTTAGTGTGTGTAACTTAATAATATTTAAAGATGAACATTTTTAAGAAATAAAAAGGTTAAAAAGTTATTTAGATAAAATGGTCCTAAAATGCAAGTGTATAAAGGACAAGAAATGATGATTTTAAGGTGTAACACAAGTTGGGGTGAGACCCCGGGTTTTGGCTTTGGTCGTTAAAGGAAAGTGTGATAATGTGGACATTTAAAAAATATTAAAACACATTAATATGGATTTGTATGACACCAAAAATAATTAAGAAGAGCCCGAAGCCCTGGGGTGAAAGACCAAAATCACTGGCGAGAGCATATGGTAGCATAGCTGACGGTGGGGAGCCTCGTTAAAGTATGGAGATATTAAAAGATTTTAAGAAAAAGATAATGAAAAAGTGGAATATGTCAAGAAATGGGTTGTGTGGTGAATATAAGAAAAGATAACCTAACTTGAATGAAATTAATAAATGTTCCGATAAAGAATAATGTGGACAAGTGATGCAAGAAAATTGATTAATGTCCATGAAGTAAATGGAATGGTAAAGTGAAGTGTCTAAATGGCTAATTAAGCAAACCTAAAGAGGTTTAACCCATAGTTAACACAAGAGTGTGCTTGCATGTGCTAAAAGGTGATTTTCAATGAAAATATTAAGGTAAACTTAGTGATGATACGAGAAATCATCCACTTGTCGTTCTTGTACTAGCAAATCAAGTATAAAGTGTATAATAAACAAATAGAGAAGATAAAGAGAGATAAAAGACATGATATAGAGTGGTTCAACCTCTAAAACAGGCCTACGTCCGCTGTGTTGCTCCATTCTCATTATATACGTTGCATAGTACAGTATAATCAAGATTAAAGGGGCGTACACGTTTGAGAATAAAGGAGAATACATGATAATAATGAGGATTCCGGTGTGCCAAAGAGATGGCTGTGATGCCTGCGAGTAGCCCCCAAGCTATGCCCAACAGGGTAGGGAGAGTAATCAGCTCTGAGCTAAGTGTCGGTGTAGGAAAATGAATCTGCTCCTATCTCGAGGTGTGGACCTATATTTATAGGTGTAGATGTAGTATTGCTGCTGGGATGAGAGATGCTGCGGTCAGTGGTTTGATGAGTTTAGGGGCTGTGGCATATATTATAAATGGGGCCGCGATATGTATGCTCAAGGCCGCGGCAGGTAGAGAATAAGCGGTTGTAGCCTATGTTGAAGATCAACATGTATGCAAGGAATTTATGTATTCAAATTAGAATTATCAATAGATGATAACACCGATACTAACTATCTGTGGCAGTTGGTGCAATATTTGTACTACCAATAAGCCCCCCAGTCGTAGTTCCAAGAGATTACGACTGGGGCTACGGTTGAGTAATATAATCTTCTCAAGGTTCCGTGATATTTCCAAGGCGATGCTTTGTCTTCCTGCTCCCCCTTATATAAATTTTACCAGCCATGGACTTCATTATGTTTCCCAAATATTTAAGAGCATATCGATAGCCAACCCTTGTTCGTTCGTCTTCTTTCCTTTTCCGGTAACTTTCTAAAGCTGCGTGTGGTGGTTCTGAGGTGTTTCAAGGTGGTTTGAGGCTGAGCATCGTTGGTTTCTTTATTTCCAGTTAATGTTTTCAATTAACAACCTCTTTAATAGCTTTTCACTTCACAATTCACAATTATCAACTGAAATTCTGAATTTTTGCCTTTATGAATCCACCCATATTGAATTATATCCGCTACACTCATTTCGAATTAAAATTACTTGAATGTGTTTTTATTGAATTGCAATTGTGTTTGCTACTTGAATATATTTTCTTCTATGAATTTCTCAACTGATCGAACCTATATGATAATACGTAGTTTTTTGATTTGAACTATGTAACCGATCTTGAATCAATCTTTAATGTTGACCCGATAAATGAATTTCGTTGATTTGGGTTAGACTTTAGGGTTTCTGAACTCCCATTATATTCTTGACTTTCTTGAGAGGGCTCTTCGCATTTTATGGTTTTTGATCTTAGAATTTACCAAGACTAAATACTAACCTATTTGAGTATGGCCGCGATATGGAAAAATCCCTTTAGTAAATTAAGCCTATACTATATCAATGCAACCTTCAAATATTGATTTGTTTAAGACACATCTGCAGCATAGAAAATGTTGCTGCGGCAGGCATTAAACATAATGCTGCGGCATGCAGAAAGTATAGGTTGCGACATGTAGATATTTGGCTACGGCTTGTAGTAACTCTTATTTAGTGGGATATTCCTTTCTTTAGGTTCTCAGATTAGAGTCCGCAACATTTAACCCGTAATTTAATGACTATGACATTTTTGATGATAACGCCTCCTTCCCTCCAAATAATATTCCGCGGCAACATTTAACTTCCAGGGCTTTATGACCCAACACTTTGCATTGTTAGACAATTTTGCTAATCATTTCTATTGAGTCGTTAATCTACATATCATTATTCATGCTGCAGATTCTTAGAGGCTTTTTAGGACCATATTGGCTGCAACGCCTAACTGTGGACTCTTTGCTTTTCAGGTACTGCTGCAGCCATTGAACTTTGACCCACACGAATTTCTGGGAGGCTTTTGGAGAAAACATTTTGGAACCTCTCCTCCTGAAATTCCTTAAGTGCGCCCTTTGAGGACAATAGGGCCATTCTAGTTGATAGATTGCCCCAATTGTGTGATGCTAGATTCAGACTTAGATTTTGCGACAATGGAGGAAGAGGCCAATTCTAGCAACCAACCAATGGATATAGATGAGAATGCCACAGTAGGGGGTCCGTCTGAGGTTAGGGATACACCTGCTATTACATCTGGGAGAGTTGAAAGACCACCTCCTGCACTTGGTATCCGCAACAATATGACCTAAGAATGGGTAGCTGAGGCCTTCGAGTTCCCTGAGGGTTTGATGTGCTCAACACCTGCCGCGGAGTAAAGGTCATGCACAACACTTGTTAACGATGGGGTCTGCTTCCCCTTGTACTCTTTCATTTATGGGCTGTGACTGCCTATCCTTGTTCCCATTAGGAGAATTTTTCAAACAATGAGGTTAGCCCCATCCCAATTAGATCTCAATGCATGAAGGACCATTCTCACAGCTATCGTACTATGGGAGAATAAATTTAAGAGAGATATTACTCCTGTGGAGTTTTTCCACTTCTACCGCCCAAAGGAAAATTCCGTGAAGTTTGCGGGGTACTATTACTTTTTTATCCGTGGCAAAGTGAGACCCTTTACTCTGGGAGGCCTACCAGTGTAAATAACTAGAAGGTCAAATACTTTTACATTTCTGGATAAGGGTGGGAGATCCACCCTGAAGAGAGTGAGAGGGAGAGAAGCTTTAGGATGCCGCGATAATGGGTGTGTCCCTCCAAAGTTGGTACTTTTTCAATTATAGTCGCATCCCCTATTTATAGTTGCATATTATTCTTCACACCTTGCTTTTTTACTAATTTTTGTATTTTTCTACAGTTCTTGACAATTTGTAGCCGAGTAAGTGGCAAGAGAAGAGAGTTGGCAAGACCACGGCAGTTCCAGCTGGGAAGAAGAAGTTCAACATACTTTTTTCCTCTTCCTCTATTCCATTCAAATTCACCACCACCCATAATTATTTCCATTAATGCAAACCTGACACCTCCTTAGTGCCGTGCCAGTGTTGGTTTTGATGGCCATCTGCAGCCACAACTTAGGCAGCCCTACCCAGACTCCTCTTGGGACACAACTGTGAGGGCTGTTCGCAGGATATAGAGGGTTCCAGACACTGTGGACCTTGATAGACTCGTGGATGAAGACCAAGATGACTTGGAGGATTATGGTCTCCACAGTCTGTTGAGGGTGAGTGCAAGTACCTTCTTAGCTTTATTTTAACATTTCATATCGTGCTCCTAACTTTAAATCTCTTTGTAGGCCGCGGATGCCATGATTTCTCAGAAGAGGAAGTATGAGGCCCTGTAAAAGATGAAAGAGGCAGTGGAGAGAGTTCACTCCACTGATTTGGAGAATGCCAGGGCAACTTCCTTTGAATCTGGAAATAAGTCTTCCGCTACGGCCCTTGATTTGTGCAAGATGAACGTGGATGCCACCATTAAGGTTGTGGAACAGGCCAAGAAAGATGCCAAATAGAATTTCAGGCAAGCCGTAGAGTCCATTAAGGTTTCCCAATCTCAGACTGCAAAAGCTGCCAAGGCCGCAGAGTCTGCCAACAACAAGCTTTAACTTATATAGAAGAAGTATGATGAATTGGAGGCCAATACTGCTAACGATGCTGGAGCCCATGCCACGATGGTCAAGATTATGGGAGAAGATCATGCTACGACCCTTCAATTGGCGATTGGCAGTGATGTAGAGTCATTCAAGGGCTCCAAAGACTTCTACCTATAAGGACATTATTCTATAAGTCCATCAGAATTAATTATGTCGTATACCATTACAACCGTCGAAGAATTTCAAGAGCATTCTACATCAAGATGGATCTGAATATATCAAGGTTCTTCATCAAAAATCCTCCGCAAAAGTTTACTTTGGTAAGGTTATGTTTTAAATACCTTAACTTTGCACTTAGAGCTTTGGGATATTTTTACAAAATATTTTCTAAGTGTTGGAGAGGACTTTCTTGTCAAAATTTATGAATGAGTAAATTTTCTAAGTCCTGTAGCGTACCTCAATTTTGACGCCCAGGTCGTTCAAGCGAGATCACCATCTCGTTCGAGCAACATGGAGATGCCGTGCGATGTCGTTCAAATGACACGTGTACTTTGTTCGAGCGAGATCCCTTTATCGTTCGAGCGACTGAGGCGACGCGTTTTTCTATAAATACTCATTAATTGGTTTCATTTTCATTAAGAAGTCCCAAACTTTTGAAAGACAAAAAACTACGAATCTGCCGAATTCTTTTGACTTCTTCTTTTAGGGTTTAATCCTTTTTTTTTTATTTTCAATTCACAAAAATCCCATATTCTTTGGTGAATTGTTTTGGTGTTCAAGAACACACTTTTCTATTTGTTCATTCTTTGTGGGGAGAACTCTACAACCGAAGAGCTGCGTGCTATTATGGACGGAGTCTCTATGAAGTTAATCTTATAAGGAGGATAACCTACACCGTGAAGACTGCGTGTCTGGACTGAACGTCCTTGTGGTATAGCTGCATGTGAACCATTGCTGATTTATTTATAGCCGTTGCTTTAGAGGTTTGACGAAGACACCATGCGTTACTCTTGTAGGCGAAAGAAAGATGGTATGTAAGTCAATGATCTTGTAAACTTGTCAGAGTTCTAGAAATAAAAGGTTTTGCCATTCGGGGATTTTTCCTGAAATTTTTGTCACATGCTTTATTTATTTATGATTTGACACACGCACACACGTAGTTGCATGTTTAGGGGCTGAATTAATTTGGTTTATAAATAGACTCTAATTAAATAAGGTTTAATTGGAAACTTGCGAATTAAGTTAAATCGGTATCACACACCGTCGTCATATTTAACAAATTGGTATCAGAGCTTATTTAAGCGATCATCACTTTTACAAATTGATATCAGAACGAGTTACGCTAATTTATCGAGTGATTATGATTTATCAATGATTTATTTTTTTTGATATAATTTGACTTCTGACATCGTCAAATTGGTATCAGAGCGAGTACGCTAATTTATCACGTATTCCTATTTTTCGCAAAATCGTTTGATATTGATTTTTTTTGAAAAATTAGTTTTGTGAAAAATCGCAATCTTTTCGATGGAGCACTTATGTAATCGGATGCCCCCCTTTAATGACACGAGTCAGAGTTTTGATGATATAAATCATTTGAATTTGACATTTACTAAAAGAATTGATTTTTTGGAAAAAAAATTCTTGTTTTAAATCCGCCATGGATCTTTTGCAAACGGTTCAAAATCAAAGAGATTTTTATCGTGAAAATTTTGTTTCTTTGTACCATGAATTTAATGATTTAAAATTGTCCAAAAAGGAGAGTGTTGAGAGAGTCCTATCTTTAGAAAAAGAGTTGGAGGACTTTAAAAATTCTAGGGTTCCCGTTTGTGCCGTCGAGGATAAAAAATTAATCGATAATTTTACAGCACGTGAAAAGACACTTAGGGATAAGTTTGTTTTAATTGAGGGGGAGCGCGATAAACTATTAAGTTTAATTGAAAATTTGGAAAAGAAATCCCTGTCTTTGGAAGAGTCTAATTTGTTGCTTGAATCAAATATTTTGAAGTTGAAAAATAGTTTAAACCATTCAAGTTGGTTTGATAGTGATGATAATAGCTCATCTTGTTCTCATGCTTCTAGTGCTAAAGACAAAACCATTATTTGTTTTAGAGGGTCAATTAATCCCAAGGACGTTAGAAAAGATCACAATTTAGGTAACATTCCTTCCTGTTTACACATGTTCACATTGTGGTAGGAAAGGTCACCTTAGGAGATTTTGTTTTGATCTTGGAAGAAGTACTAGGAAGTATAAGTCTAGTGTTTTTTTGGTTCCCAAGACCCCGTGTCAATGTGTTACATCCGTTTAGGTTAGGAAATCACTTTTGGATAAGCTAGATTTTAGACTAGATGATTCTCGTTTGCTTGCACATGATTCTTCTCTTGCCATATCATATAGATGATTATGTTTGCATTTTTTTGTCATACACTAGTTGTGGTTTCATGATATATATTTTCTAGTGTAATGGAATATACTTTTTGTATTAGATTTTTATTTTTGAAAAATACAAAACGATTTTATTTTGAAAAAACCAAAAAGATTTTTGTATTTTGTTTACACCATTTATGGATGGACACTTAGGATGATCGAGTCACAACATCATTCCATTTTTTCATGTGACTATTTGATAGTGTTTTGAGATAATAGGTAAATTTATCCATGTGCTTTATAATGTTTGGAGTCGTTAAGATGTAATTTGTTATTACTTCCTATATTTTTGACTCATGATTTCCTTTATTGCACACGTGCATGGATTTGTTTGATTATTGTGCTTGTCTTATCACATGTTGGTTGGGTGTTTTCACTTCAATCCTGTCCTTAAAACGAACCAAGCATGATAAAACTTGACAAGAAAATAGTGCATGTAAGAACCGTTTGGCGAGGTTGTGTGCTTTATTTGAAAACGGTGAAGGGCTATGAAAGGTACTCATCTATCCTTTGCGATTAAGCCACCGTTTAAATATCGGACCTAAAAATTGAGGAATTTTATTATCCGGGGTGCAAAGAGGTTTAAAAGAGCCCAAAAAAATTTAAATGCAATAAAAAGAAATTCATGCCAAAAAGGGGCCAATTAGGTTTTTGCACTAATTCTCCAATGTTTGAGAATTTAGATTACCTCAAAAAGAAAATATGCATGAGGGAGTTTAGATGAAATTTAAAATGGGTTTGCACATCCTCGAAAGTCTTGAAAAAAAGTTAAATAGTTTTGAATGTTATTGGTGTGGAAATCACTTTGACATTGATTTGTTGATTTGCATAAGACGATGTCATCTAAATTCAACAATTTTTACACCTAAGGATACTTTTGATGTTCATTTGTTAGGGATACACGTATACTTTGTGCACATATGATTAATTGAGTTTATTTACCTATTGAATGTGTTCACACCCATTCATTCCATTTCCATGACTTGGTTGTTTTAATTTAAATCCACGGTGTGTGATTTTTGGTATCTTATTTTTGTACGAAAAATTTGAAGAATCAAAAATAGTTTGTGAAAGTTTTTGAGATATACCTTTGCATGCGCGTAGTTTGATTCATGTTTGCTATGCATTTTTTCGTGACACTCCTTGATTCATGTTTTGATTATTTCTTCTTATCTGTCTATTTGGGGACATCATAAAAAGGGGGAGAAAGAATTATCATGTTATGGGGAGTTTTTGCATTATGGAGGATATTTGATTTATTAATGATTTATTCTTATATAATTTCAAACTCTATGCGTCACGAAGGTATTTTGCTTTATCTCATGTGTGTAGGTACAAAGATTGAAGATCATGATATTAACACCCTGATGAGAAAATCTTTGAGATTTGATGAGGATTTTTTAAGAACAGTTTGAGATCTAGCAAATTTATGTGACACCGAGTCTAATTAAATACCAGGTAGCTGCTCCTTTATTCAAATTAATACAAAATGTCAAGTTGGTTCGGTTCTTAGCAACACTGTTGAAAACATTTTTAAACAATTACTATCCACCTAATATTTAAAAAGTGAGTTGTCAATTTTAATTCAATTAAATTAACATGCAACCAAATAAATTATTAACTAAAGACATCACAATCACATTATAGTCATAATGTAAAATACTGGAATAAAATGGAGTCTAGAGTAACACTCCCTTGAATAATCCAAATACTGAATAAAACCAAATACAAAGTCTGAATAATTAATATATTAAAATTCGAAACTGAAATTAAACTGAGCATGATAAAGCTGCTCTAAAGGAAAAGGTTGACATGCCCTACAGATGAATAAATCTAAAGTGGAGTCAATGCAGAAAGTGGTGGCGTTTACTATCGAGGTCCAGTAACTTCCACAGCATCTACACCACGCCACTGGAATGAAACTCTAAGCTTGGTGTCCCTGTGGCTGGGCACCTAAAAGGTTTTTACAAAACAAAATGGATTTGAAAGCAAATGGGTCAGAGCCCGATATGAAAATAGTTTAAAATATAGCAAGTGTTTAATAACATTAAATAGTGAATCTAAATACATGTTAGTTACATGCACTCACATGAGTTCCTCACCTCTCAACTAACTGTGCACACCTAACGTATCCGTAACCCGTCCTAGTTATGCCGCTAACTAACTAGTCTAATTCACCACCTGACTTTACGTTATAATATGAGGGTTAAAACAAGACATTCTAATATAACCTGTGCGTGTCTTCCTTTTTATTTCTCAGATTTCCTTATAATAATTATTATGTGAAATTCCCATTTTTAACTCTACTAAAAATGTCACAAGTATTCACACTTACACTTAAATAAAGAGTCCATTTCAATTACAAGTATATTAATCTCATAATAAATATACAATTAGGGAACCCCTAGGCTAAGCTACGGTGCACACAAACTCTGCTATCGAGTCCCGGTACATCACGTACATATGGGCCACGTATTTCGAATCTCTGCGAAACCGTCTCAATAAGCAACAATCACACATAATGGAGGCGAACATAGTTCACATACCCATGGGTCACGCATATACCTACGCTCCCATGGTCAGCTGACTTATTAACTCACAAATAAGTCATTCACAGCCCTATGTTCTTAAGGTACCAATCTAAATCCCCCCATAGGCAAACAAGGATTAGATGGCCCAGTTCAAAAGCCGACCTCCTATGATAGCAAGTATGGTAGGTATGTTATACACATAAATCCATATACTAAGCATTCACACAACTTAGATATCTTAAAATATTAATAAAGGTATATTCAACATTCCTATACCGTTATTCCAATTTGTACATTTTTAAGTCTCCGGATAATATATAATATAGACCGCTGACACATCTCACGTCGTAGTTTCAAGTGCCTAAAGCCTAACCCACAAGGTTACCAAGTCTCCTATTATTCCCACATTTAAATCCACTATTCTTAAGGTCCTCATTTCTGCCACTAACCCTATATTTTCCAACTATATAAAATTTACTCATCAAATCTCAATCTCATATAGTATCACACTCGTCGAGCCTTATTAAGTTTAATATAAATCCCAATTTGAACTCTAATTATAATTCGGGTCTCACAAACATTCCTACTGGTCTTCCTTGAATCTAAGAGTATTCACAAAGTCCCCACCAATAATTCTCTAGGGTCGAAACTATTAAAATCCAACAAAGGAAAAATATAATCGATTCGGGGAAGGTCGATTGATCGACCTTGAGTGTCGATCGATCGACCTATGAGTGTCGATCGATCGATTGCACCAGATGGGTTACGAACTGCTTCGTTTTTCAGTCCAACATTCGTCCCAAAACTTCATTAGAAGGTATGAAATTCTCATCTAACGTTATAGGATCATCATACAACCAAAATACATCATTGTTAACATTCCAAAACATTTTAATCATGAATCATTGGCCTTATATGGATCAAAACTTCAATAAAAACCCTAGTTTTCTATTTTCTTCAAGAACAATGATAATTCTCCTCTTTAATACGTTTTTAAATCGTCAAAAGTTATGTTTTGGGTACTGAATTCGTCCAGAACAATTCTACAAGTAATTCCTAACCAAAGTTTAGAGTTGTACATCAAATTCATTGGGTTTTCATCAAATCTTTCAAGACAATTATTAATTTCTACATTAAATATGGAGGAAATATTCAGTGAAACTAATGAAACAAAATCACTTGCCTTAAGTTTGATGTTTTGATTTGTTGTTGGTGTTCAAGTGCTAATTCTCACTTCTTTCCGGTCACAATTTTTGTCAAAAATGGTGGTGGTGGGTGGTGGTTTTGGTTTGGAAACCCTTTTTGCAACTTCCCTCTACCTCACGTAGCCCACTCTCTTGTTTTGGCTGATAATGGCCCTAATGGATTTTATAATATTATATAAATAGACTCTAAAATTCGTGGGTCTTAATTCCTTAATTTTTAAAATTATCAAAATACCCTTCCGGGTTGCCGGTTTGGCCTAAAAATGCCCCGGGACCCAAACTAAACCCCCGGCTATTATTTTCTGACTATCTCAACCTTACGGACACGTTGGCTCAATCAAAATGACCATATGGTTGATAAAATTATAATTTACAATTTAATCTAATTAAATTTATTTCTGACGCGATTGACACGCACGTCCCAACTTAATTTTCCAAATTATCGTATTTCTGACTCGTGACAATTTTAATATTTTCAATACTCCTATATTACCATATATACTCAATAATATTTACTATTATAATCATAATCAAATACCAAATCACGTCTCGCTAGTATTTAAATCCGGATTAATTTCTAATTAATTCTCATTTAATTTAATTAATCCATTAAATAAAATCAATAAAATTACGGGGTATTACATACTTCTTCCCTAATAAAAGAATTTTGTCCCGAAATTCGGAACTAAAGTATACATGGCAAAAATAACTCTGGATAAAGCTCGCACATCTCATCCTCGCCCTCCCATGTGGACTCCTCGATATTATGATGCCACCACTAAACATGTACTAACAGTACTATCTTCGACCTCAGTTTCCTCTTGCTGTGGTCCAGAATAGCATTCTGCCCCTCCTCGTAGGAACTAGCAGGCTGAAGATCGATGTCCTCTAAAATAATATGGGTATGGGCCAAATCGTCCCTAAGATATCTCCTTAGCGAGGAAATATGGAACACGTTATGAATCCTATGCAAGTGTTCCGGTAACCCAAGTCTATACGCTACTGGCCCAATCCGCGCGATGATAGGAAATGGGCACATGAATCTGGGTACCAATTTACCTTTCTTATCGAAAAGCATAATCCCCTTCATCGGAGATACTCTGAGTAACACCTGGTCCCCCACCTTGAAATCTCTAAAGAATCTTTTGGCATCGGCATAACTCTTCTGTCGGTCCCGAGCTACCCGAATACGGTTCCGTATCATCTCTATCCTTGCCGAGGTATCCTGAATCACCTCCGATCCAAGAAGCTTGTTGTCCCCCACCTCTACCCCACATGCTGGGGAACGACAAGGTCTACCATATAACGCCTCGAATGGAGCCATGCCGATAGTGAACTGATAGTAGTTATTATAAGCAAACTCCACCAGTGGAAGGTACTGCTCCCAACCACCTCCAAAGTCTACGATGCACATACGCAACATGTCTTCCAACATCTGATTCGTCCGCTCGGTTTGCCCATCTGTCTGTGGGTGATATGCCGTACTCAGCCGCAACTCCGTACCCATGGCTTCCTGGAAACTCTCCCAAAATTGTGAAACAAATATCTTATCTCGGTCAGACACGATATGGAGAGGCACCCCGTTAAGTCTCACTATCTCTGCTATGAAAATCTGGGCATACTGTCCCGTAGTGTAGTCTGTTCGGGTGGCAGAAAATGAGAAACTTTGGTCAACCTATTAACGATTACCCATATGGAGTCATGACCCCTCTGTGAAGTAGGTAACCCCATGATGAAGTCCATGGAAATGCTCTCCCATTTCAGCATAGGAATTTCTAATGGTTGTAGAAGTCCTGCCGATCTTTGATGGTCCACCTTTACCAGCTGACAAGTGGCGCATTTAGAAAAAAACTCGGTAATATCTCTCTTCATCTCGCTCCACCAGTACTGTCGTCTCATGTCCTGGTACATCTTATCCCCGCCAGGATGTACTGCGAATCGTGAACCGTGCGACTCTGTCATTACCTCGTGTCGCAAGTCTTCCCCTTTTGGAACGACTAGTCTCCCATTGAAGCGTAAGCCCTCATCTGAACTAACGATATAGGACTCGGCTCCCTCTGCTAGTAATCGAACTATTTACTCTTGACATAACGAGTCTTTTTCCTGGGCCAGTATCACTCTCGTAACGATCTAGGGTGTAACAATCATCACAAACATGAATGATCGGGCCACTGCATCATGGTGTCCCAACTCCTTCCACTTTGCTCTCTACACTTCGGCCACCTCACCTATCGTCCTACAGATCAACACATCTGCTACCACGTTAGCCTTCCCTGGGTGATATTTGATCTCGAACTGATAATCCTTCATGAAATCGAGCCACCTACGTTGATGCATATTTAGTTCCTTTTGCGTGTAGAGGTACTGTAGGGACTTGTGGTCCGTGAACAAACGAAATTTCTCTCCTCGGAGGTAATGCCTCCAAATCCGAATAGCAAATAAGACTGCTGCTAACTCTAAATCGTGGGTGGGGTAATTCTTCTCTTGAGGCTTAAGATTACGGGAAGCATAAGCTATAGCCTGACTCTCCTGTTGCAGTAAACCTCCAAGTCCTTGTAAGGACACATCGGTGTAGACTAGATACTCAACTCCCGGTCTGGGCAATGCTAACACTGGCACTGAGGTCAACTTGTCCTTCAACTCATCGAATGCCAATTGACAGGCATCGCTCAGATGAATAGCACACCTTTACGAGTCAGATGTGTCAAAGGACCCTCTATCTTAGAGAAACCCCGAATAAACCTCCTGTAGTATCCTGCTAAACCCAAGAAACTATGTATTTCAGTTAGTGTTGTGGGCTGTCCCCACTCTCTCACCATCGATACTTTCCCCGGATCAACTGATATCCCCTGTCTGAAATGATATGCCCCAAAAATTGTACCTCCTTCATCCAAAACCCACACTTCTCATATTTTGCATATAACTCGTTCTGACGCAGCGTCTGCAAAACCTGTCTCAAGTGCTCGACATGTTCCTCTGTCTGGGAGTAAACCAGAATGTCATCAATAAAGACGATGACGAACTGGTCTATAAACTCTCTAAACACCCTATTCATCAAGTCCATAAACACGGTTGGGGCATTGGTTAGGCCGAAAGTCATAACTCGAAACTCGTAGGACCCATATCTCATCAAGAAAGCAGTCTTTGAGACGTCCTTCTCCCTGATACGTAACTGGTGGTATCCCGATCGCAAGTCAATCTTTGAGAAGAAGGCCACTCCTTTCAACTGTTCGAATAAGTCATCGATTCGGGGCAACGGATATTTGTTCCATATTGTGACTTTATTCAACTCCCGGTAATCTACACACAAACTCAAAGATCCATCCCTCTTCTTCACGAATAGCACTGGGGCACCCCACGGTGAAGTACTCCTATGGATAAACCCCTGACCCAACAACTGCTCTATCTGATCCCGTAACTCCCTTATCTCAGCTGGAGCCATACGGTAAGGTGCGCGGGCTATTGGCCGAGTGCCTGACGTCAAATCGATAACAAAGTCTATCTCTTTACTAGGAGGTAATCCCAGAATATCCTGGAATACATCAGCGAACTCTCTAACAATTGGAATCGAATCGAGTGGTATTACCACTTCCTTAGAGGTCTCTTCCTTTATGTACTACAAGTGAGTGGACGATCCTCCCTCAGGATGAGGCATCACCACTAGGAATATCTCTTGCCCACGTATGGCCCAAATAATACTCCTGCTAAAACAATCAATCATGACTCGATACGCAATTAGCCAATCCATACCAACGATCGCATCGTACTCAGTCATATCTAATACTAGTATATCAGCAGGTAAAGTAAACCTCCCGATCTCTATACCCACGCTTCTACATATAAGGGAAATCACAGAACCCCTACTGAACGGTGAATCTATGCAAGTAGTTGGGCTCTCCGCAGTGTCTAATAACCCTATAGTGCGCGCAAATATCATGGCAGTGAAACAGTGTGTGGCCCCCGTATCAAATAAAATATGCCCCATAGTCCCCTAAATAGAGAACATACCCTCAATAGCGGGTGGATCCCGTGGGACTGCGGCCTGCTGGAGCTGATAAACTCGCCCGTACTGAAGCTGTCCCTGCTGAACTAGTGAAATTCTGTTACTAAAGTCGTTTAATATAAAATTAAACTATTTAAGTAACTCCGAACAGTTTTTTGAAGAAACTCTTTTCTTTAAAATCAAAACTAATTGAACACAAGATGTGTTTAACAAAATTATGTACGAGATCTGTTCAAGATTTGATTAACAGGTTTAATAAAACAATTTAAAAACTTTAAACTCAGCATAACCAAGAATGAGATGAGGAGATGTAGAAAGATTAAGAACAAGGATTTTTTACGTGGTAAAACCTCACCCAACTGAGGAAACATCCACGACTCCCGCTACGGAGTAAACCAAAAATTCGACTAAAATAAATTTTAACAGTTACAAACTATATAACAAACATGCATACAACTCAGACCTATATGAGTTTAGGAATGTACCCTCTGGTGTCCTTATAACTTCTCTGCAGTTCTGATTGTTGATGTTGTTCTCTCAGTTTGCTAACTTCCAATTTGTTCAAGTTCTTTACGTCGACTCTTGTTCTCAAGATCTTATTACCAATACTTTTAGTGTAGTAGGGTGATAGTGTTTGTGGAGGTGCTTTCTAACACATGCATGCACACACACACACATACACTTATTTTATACAACCAGTCCTAACAAATTACATATAAGAACTATATGATGTGATTTTTCTATTTCTCTCTTCTCACAAAACTGAACCTTATTTGACCTCTACAATAATCCCAGAATCCATGGCTATCTTGCTCAGAAGACGTATCAAGATCTTAATCAATCTCAGGTTTTGAAAAGATTTTTGAGATTGAAAATACCAAGTGCGATTCCAAACTAGGTCAAAGGTCTTGTTTCAAGAGAACTATAAGCATAAAACATTATTGTTGATTTCAAAGTTAAAAACATTTACAAAAAAGAATTAACAATATATTTTTCAAGATGAGAAACAAAATATGTAAATCTAAGTGAAATGTAACATGAAGTACTCAGATCTTAAATTTCTATAAAGTAGAAACTTAGATGTAAGAAAGAATGTTTAAGTTGGACACAAGATCTAAGAACGAAGAGGTTACATCATCAAACCAACTAAACAAACCAACTCTCAACCTCTCAAAAATACTCAAACACTCAAGGTTGTGTTTGGTATATACAAGACTTGAAAAGAGGTTTAGGTTTGAAAAGGTTTTGACGATTTAGGGTTAGGGTTAGGGTTAGGGTTTCTAACTCTTTCTCTATCTTTCTGGTTTCTCTCTTTCTGTCTCTTTTCTCTCTTCTCTCTCTACTCCCACTTTTCTCTCAAAAGGACGAAATGGCAAAAGTCTCAAATGGCTGAGTGAAGGGGTCCTTTTATAAGAGGCTGAGAAGATTCGAGAATAAGGTTAAAAATGAATGGTTCAGAGCGAGTCAAGGTTGATTGACTTTGATCCAAGGGTTCACGATATGCGGTGATTAAAACTCTCCTGATTGGTTCATATGTGGTTCACGGGGATTATAAAGGAGCGCATGCAGATCATTGATAAAAATGATCCAAGGGTTGTAAACAATCGTTGGATTACTCTCTATAAAGAAACACACACTCCACCAATCAGAAGACAACAGATGTTGGGAAATCATAAGAGATCAAACGCGCGTCTTAAAATAAATACAAACACACCCTAAAGTCTCTACCGCTTTCGGATTCTACCCAAGGTAACTTTCAGCCAATATAACCATTAAAACTTAATAGCAGATTGACCCTAAAAACTTTTAAAAACAAATTTTTATTAAAAAAAAACTTATTTTAAATGTTTATAAAATCCCAAAAAATATTAAAAATCAATTTTAGGGATTTAAACACACTCAACATATGTACACATAATTATATGCAATATGAAATGTATGAGATCAATTCTAGTGTGTGTGAGTGTTGGTAATATTGTCTAGATCAATCAAGCAAGAAGGATGAAATATAAAACCAAGCTCTGGGGTTCTTTAGATTCTAGGATATACACAATTTTGTCATAATTTCCAAACTAGATGAACACTTATACAATATAGACTCAAGTGAGTCAAGAGTATAAGGTGCTTCAACTAGGACTACTGGGATGGGTGGTAAAGCTGGCATCTGTGGTGGAGCTGGATGGGCGACGGGAAACATAGGTCGCTAGGGCTCATGTCGAGCACCCTGTTGCTGCTGCTGTGGGGCCCTACCCCTTTAAGGACATTCCTGACGTTTGTGGACAATCTTGCCACAAATAAAACATTTCCCCGCAAAGTTTCCCCCTCTCTGACCCTGCTGCCCACGACCCTGATGACCGTTGCCATTCCTCCCCTAACCATGCTGGCCCTGTTAAAACTACTGCTGTTAGCCATGCTGACCTTGATAGCCGTGCTGACCCTGCTAGCCATGACGAAAACCTCCCTAACCATTTCTGAAACCTTCAGATCAAAATCTCTTAGATCCCTGCTGGGAACTCTGATCACTCTGCCTGTGTTGACCCTGAGCTGATTGTGCCCCACTAGCACCATTTCCCCTGTCCTGCCCTGATGGCTGGACTCTCCTGATCGCTTATCCTCTGACAAGTTGAAGCGATGGTCCTAGCAGTGAAGCAGTGCTGCGTTTACCACACCAGAATAAGTGGCCAACGAGAGATTTCCTAGCAACTGCTGGCGGATCCTCCAAGTCAACCCATCCATGAATTTCTGTAACTTCTTCTCTTCAGTCAGAATCTCATCGGGAATGATGTTCAGAAGATTAGTGAACTCGACCTCATACTCTACCACTGTCTTCCCCTCCTGCTTGAGGTTCATTAACTTCCTCCTTATCTCGGTATGAACTGCTGAGGGAAAGTACTTGTGGTCAAACCGCACCCAGAACTCTTGAATGGTAAGAACATCTCTCTCCTCCGTGGTGGTAATGGACTCCCACCACTGCAACGCTGACCCTACCAGCTTAAAAGTAGTCAGTATCTGTCTCTGTACATCCGTACACCTATATATCCTCAAGTGTCTTTGGATGTCCTTCTTCCACTGACTGGACACAACGACGTCGGAGCTACCTGCAAACTCCAGAGGGTGTGCCTTCTGAAAGGCATCACGAACACGTTCCCAAGTAGACGGGAATGCATGAGTCAAGACTGAGGCTACCATCGGCGCCTGAGGTGGTGCCTATTGCACAACTGCTAAAGTGGCATTTACCGCTTGGGCTATAATAGCGACAACCTCTGTGGCGTTCATGGAGCCCTGAACTGGTGCAGGCTGTGGCTCGGGCTGAGCATCCCTGGTAACTCTCTGTGCACGTCATGGAGGCATCTAAAATGAGAGAGAAGTCTTATAAGTTCACAGTTATTATCTAAAAATAGCTGAAGAGCGAAAGATACACAAAAGAGTACAACAATCCTAAAATATAGGGCTCTATATCAAAGAACGCTATGCAAAAACATAACACGTCGTACAGATTCTAAGGATACTAGAACCTGATGCTCTGATACCACCTGTGACACCCCGTCTAATTAAATACCGGGTAGCTACTCCTTTATTCAAATCAATACAAAATGTCAAGTTGGTTCAGTTCTTAGCATCACTGTCGAAAACATTTTTAAACAATTACTAGCCACCTAATATTTAAAAAGTGAGTTGTTAATTTTAATTAAATTAAATTAACATGCAACCAAATAAATTATTAACTAAAGACATCACAATCACATTACAGTCACAATGTGAAATACTGGAATAAAATTGAGTCTGGAGTAACACTCCCCTGAATAATCCAAATACTGAATAAAACCAAATACAAAGTCTGAATAATTAATTTATTAAAATCCGAAACTGAAATGAAACTGAGCATGATAAAGCTATGACATGCCCTATAGATGAATAAATTTGAAGTGGAGTCAATATAGAAAGTGGAGGCATCTACTATCGGGGTCCTGTAACTACCACAACAACTACAGCACGTCACTGGAATGGAACTCCTAAGCTTGGTGTCCCTGTGGCTGGGCACCTAAGAGGTTTTTACAAAAAAAATGGTTTTGAAAGCAAACGGGTCAGAGTCCGATGTGAAAACAATTTAAAATATAGTAAGTGTTTAATAATATTAACCAATGAATATAAAATACATGTTAGTTATGTGTACTCACATGAGTTCCTCACCTCTCAACTAACTGTGCACACCTAACATATCCGTAACCCGTCCTAGTTATGCCGCTAACTAACTAGTCTAATTCACCACCTGACTTTACGTTATAATATGAGGATTAAAACAAGACATTCTAATATGACCTGTGCTTGTCTTCCTTTTTATTTCTCAGATTTCCTTATAATAATTATTATGTGAAATTCCCATTTTTAACTCTACTAAAAATGTCACAAGTATTCACACTTACACTTAAATAAAGAGTCCATTTCAATTACAAGTATATTAATCTCATCATAAATATACAATTAAGGCACCCCTAGGCTAAGCTGCGGTGCACACATACTCTGCTATCGAGTCCCGGTACATCACGTACATATGGGCCACGTATTCCGAATCTCTCCAGAACCATCTCAATAAGCAACAATCACACATAATGGAGGCGAACATAGTTCAAATACCCATGGGTCACGCACATACCTACGCTCCCATGGTCAGATAACTTATTAACTCACAAATTAGTCATTCACAGCCCTATGTCCTTAAGGTACCAATCTAAATCCCCCCGTAGGAACACAAGGATTAGATGGCCCAGTTCAAAAGCCGACCTCCTGTGATAGCAAGTATGGTAGGTATGTTATACACATAAATCCATATACTAAGCATTCACACAACTTAGATATCTTAAAATATTAATAAAGGTATATTCTACATTCCTATACCGTTATTCCAATTTGTACATTTTTAAGTCTCCGGATAATATATAATATAGACCCCTGACACATCTCACGTCGTAGTTTCAAGTGCCTAAAGACTAACGTACAAGGTCACCAAGTCTCGTATTATTCTCACATTTAAATCGACTATTCTAAAGGTCCTCATTTTTGCCACTAACCCTATATTATCCGACTATATAAAATTTACTCATAAAATCTCAATCTTATATAATAGCACACTCGTCGAGCCTTATTAAGTTTAATATAATTCCCAATTTGACTTCTTATTATAATTCGGGGCTCACAAACATTCCTACTGGTCTTCCTTGAATCTAAGAGTATTCACAAAGTCCCCACCAATAATTCTCTAGGGTCGAAACTGTTAAAATCCAACAAAGGAAAAATATAACCGATTCTGGGAAGGTAGATCGATCGACCTTGAGTGTCGATCGATTGATGGTGGTCGATCGATCGACCTATGAGTGTCGATCGATCGATTGCACCGATGGGCTACGGACTGCTTCGTTTTTCAGTCCAAAATTCATCCCAAAACTTCATTCCAAGGTATGAAATTGTAATCTAACATTATAGGATCATCATACAACCAAAATACATCATTTTTAACGTTCCAAAACCTTTTAATCATCAATCATTGGCCTTATATGGATCAAAACTTCAATAAAAACCCTAGTTTTCTATTTTCTTCAAGAACAATGATAATTCTCCTCTTTAATCCGTTTTTAAATCATCAAAAGTTATGTTTTGGGTACTGAATTCGTCCAGAACAATTCTACAAGTAATTCCTAACCAAAGTTTAGAGTTGTACATCAAATTCATTGGGTTTTCATCAAATCTTTCAAGACAATTATTAATTTCAACACTAAACGTGGAGGAAATATTCATTGAAACTAATGAAACCAAATGACTTGCCTTAAGTTTGATGTTTTGATTCGTTGTTGGTGTTAAAGGGTTGATTCTCTCTTCTTTCTGGTCACAATTTTAGTCCAAAATGGTGGTGGTGGGTGGTGGTTTTGGTTTGGAAACCCTTTTTGCAACTTCTCTCTAACATACGTAGCCCACTCTCTTATTTTTGGATGATAATGGCCCTAATGACTTTTCTAATTATATATAAATAGACTCTAAAATTCGTGGGTCTTAATTCCTTAATTTTTAAAACTACCAAAATACCCTTCCGGGTTGCCGGTTTGGCTTAAAAATGCCCCGGGACCTAAACTAAACCTCCGACTAGTTTTTTCTGACTATCTCGACCCTTCCGGACACGTTGGCGCACTCAAAATGACCATACGGTTGATAAAATTATAATTTACAATTTAATCTAATTAAATTGATTTCTGACACGACTGACACGCGCGTCCCAACTTAATTTTCCAAATTGTCATATTTCTGACTCGTGATAATTTTAATATTTTCAATACTCCTATATTACCATATATACTCAGTAATATTTAATATTATCATCATAATCAAATACCAACTCACGTCTCGCTAGTATTTAAATTCGGATTAATTTCCAATTAATTCTCATTCAATTTAATTAATCCATTAAATAAAATTAATAAAATTGTGGGGTATTACAATTTATTCATGGGAGGGTAGATTTGTATAGGAGTTTTGGTATTTGATAATTAGGATGTTTTTATGTATGTACCGGCATAGATATATGGGGAGATTTGTAAGGATATTATTTTATAAGTCCGTCATAATTAATTATGTCGTATACTGTTACAACCATCGAAGAAGTTCAAGAGCAATCTACATCAAGACAGATCCAAATATTTCAAGTTTCTTCATAAAAGAGCCTCCGCAAAAGTTTACTTTGGTAAGGTTGTGTTTTAAATACCTTAACTTTGCACTTAGAGCTTTGGGATATTTTTACAAAATATTTTCTTAGTGTTGGAGCAGACTTTTTCGTCAAAATTTGTGAATGAGTAAATTTTCTAAGTCCTATAGCGTACCTCGGTTTTGATGCCCAGGTCGTTCAAGCGAGATAACTACCTCATTCGAGCGACTAGGAGATGTCATGCGATGTCGTTCAAACGACACGTGTACTTCATTCGAGAGAGATGCCTTTATCATTCGAGCGACTAAGGCGGCTCATTTTTCTATAAATACTCATTAAATGATTTCGTTTTCATTAAGAAGTCCCAAAATTTAACAGAAAAGAAAAACTACGATTTGCAAAATCCTTTTGGCTTCTTCCTTTAGGGTTTAATCCCTTTTTTCTTTTCAATTCACAAAAATTCCATATGCTTTGGTGAATTATTTTAATGTTCAAGAACACACTTTGATTTTGTTCATTCTTTGTGGGGAGAACTCTACAACCGGAGAGTTGCGTGCTATTGTGGAGGGAGTCTCTATGAAGTTACTCTTGTGGGGAGGATAACCTACACCGTGAAGATTGCGCGTCCTTGTGGTATAGCTGCATGTGAACCACTGCTGATTTATTTCTAGCCGTTTCTTTGGAAGTTTGACGAAGACACCGTGCGTTACTCTTGTGGGCGAAAGCTAGATGGTATGTAAGTCAATGGTCTTGTAAACTTGTCAGTGTTCTAAAAATAGAAGGTTTTGGCCATTGGGGATTTTTTATGAAATTTGTGTCACATGCTTTATTTATTTATGATTTGACACATGAACGCACGTAGTTGCATGTTTAGGGGCTGGATTAATTTGGTTTAAAAATAGACTCTAATTAAATAAGGTTTAATTGGAAACTTGCGAATTAATTTAAATCGGTATCACACACCGTCGTCATATTTAACAAATTGGTATCAGAGCTTATTTAAGCGATCACCACTTTTACACTACCTCATCAACAATAGAGCCTACCTCCGCGGCTACCATGATGCTCAGCATAGAGTCATAAAAAACTTCCCTGATAATAAAGAGAGAATTCTTTTTTGTGGACTTGGTGATGCTGAGCATCAGCAGTGCATTGTTGAGACATATATATGTATATCACCTATCCCGACTATCGACAGTGCCAGGAGTAGTGTAACGAGGCGGTTCCTTGTTTGGATTTCGCTTCGGCGGGACGTCCCACGCATGAAACGCCGTGTACTGTTGAGAATTGGGAATATTAATTAATTAAAATTTGGATAATAAATTGGGTTACATGCATCTTGCATTGAGGGTATAATGAGCCTCGAGGATTGATACGGTCAGGAGTAGTGTAACGGGTGGGGGGGTCCTTGTTCGGATTTCGCCTCGACGAGACGTCCCACGCACGAAACGCAGTGCCGTGTCGAGAATCGGGAGGAGTTTGGTCCTTAACTCTTGATGCTAATAACTCATATATAATAATTACATATATATTTTTTACATGCCAAGGGCATCACTAGAATATAATATTCTAATAAACGAGAATGTTGATGTATTGTGTCGATACGGTCATGATTGGATCATGTAACTTTATATGTTAACAAATGAACATTATAAAGATAACTATAACTATTACATTAAAGTTAATGTATATAACTTATAGATTATTGAAATAAGTGTAGATTGGGAGATAGGTTAGATGGTTTCGCTTAAATACTTCATTTGGGTTTAAGTTAGAATCCTTTTACCTAAATTAGAATCGGGCATCCATTTGGAGATCACGTGCATACGCTTAGTGCGCGCTTTAGATGAGAGGTGAGTTGAATTGTTATGGAGAGTTCGATTCCACCTTAATCATGTAATAATGCATTTATAATTATTATGCATTTGAATACACTTGCTATAAAATGTTTTTCAACTCGGGCTCTGACCCGTTTATATTTTCTCCTCCATGTATATATTGTACTACTTCAAGTGTTCCTCCGCAAGGACGCCTTTGACGTTCATCCATTCAGGATCCGTGGAGCTCAATAGCGAATTGTTGAGGCATTTTATTTTAGTCGATTCCTATATTTGTATATCTAGATTAGGATTCAGTTGTATATTGAGTTAGTATTCAAGTGTTGTAGATTAACACTTTCATATTTCATTTCTCAGATTATTGTATTGTCTGTTACCCGACAGCATATTCGTGTATTTTATTTGTTCTATGTATTGTACTCATCATATTATTGGAGTGTGCACTTATCACTCATCATAGTTAGATGTGTATTGTTGGTTAAGTTGCATTATTGGTTTTGTTGTTGTTGTTAAATAAAAAGTTTTAAATTTTTGACAATCCACTTTTAATGATTTCGGGTAGTTAGCCTTATATTATTAGTATTGTCAGTTGATGTTGAGACTCTGCCATCTGGGATACCTGATTTAATGTAGTATAGGGCTGGCCACCCGTTATTATTTTGAGCGGGTTGTCACAGATGGTATCTGAGCATCAGGTTCTAGTGTCTTTAGGATCTGTGTGCGTTACTACGATCTTTCGTAAGCATTTTTGATGTAGAGCCTTATTGCTAGGACGGTTACATTCATACGTCCATATCTTTCTGTGAATCGAAAATATTTGAAAGGCGTTCTGATACAATTGTTCTTGTTTAAGAAGCCATCGAAGGGAGGTAGTTCAGTCAGGGCAAAGAAAGGGCAACCCCAAATGCCTCAAAGGAACATGACTACGGATGATGTTGCCAATATTGTGGCACAAGTGGTCACTGCTGCCGTTTCTACGATGGCTCAGCAATCTGCCACTTGAGCAGCCCTACCCCATTTAAGATTGTCTTTATGGGAGAGAGTGAAGGAAGATTTTAGTAAGGGGCATCCTCCCGAGTTTGTAGGGGGAGTTGATGCAATGGCTGCAAGTCAATGGAAGAATAGTATACAAAGGAACCTTCGTATGGTGGAGTGTAGTGAGGTGCAGAAATAATTTTTAGCTACCTTTAGGTTATCGGGTGCAGCTCTCCATTAGTGGGAGTCTGTCACCACATCTGAATAGAGAGATACTTTACTTATAAAAGAATTTTGGGAACTTTTTGATCGAAGGTATTTTCTTTCCTCTACTAGGAATATGAAGATTTTTCAGGGTAATAGAACAATGGAAGACTATGAGGAAGATTTCTCTAGATGGGCAAAACTAGTACCTAATGAGGTAAATACGGAAGAGAAACATATATCGTAGTTTGTTCGAGGATTAGATTGGAAAATCCGACAACATTTATTAGAGAGTCCTAGGTTAGTGACTTTCGTTGAGGTGGTGAATGCAGCACTACTAAAGTGTCATGAATATCGTCTTCGTTCGCAAGAGGGTAAGAACTTTGGAGATTCAAGTTCATCACGTAAATTTGGCGAAAAGAGTGCCAATAATGCAAGTGGGCAGAAAGGATTGGTGGGTAAGTGTTTTTTTTGTAAAGAAATAGGTCATAAAAAGATAAATTGTCCTAAAAGAGGTAAATGACCACAGTTTGATGAAATTTTGGAAGTGCAACCCCTACAGCAGATTCGAGGTCATTTTAGACCGGGGGACTTTGTTTGGGAGCCCATTGATGAGGAAGGGCAATCGGACTAGAGGTGGATGATGTAAGATAATTTTCCTTTATAAATAGGATAATTACTAAAATGAGTTTTGGGGATATCGTATGTAAGATATTTGTGAAAGGGTAGTACTATAGCCCTATTATGTATGTAATGACCCTAAGGGGAATTTTGAGCAAGATAGGCTCTTATTCTATTATTTTGTAAAAGGATAGATGATTTTGCAAGGTGCTAAAAAAGAGCTTTAAACCATGTGGTAAATGTAAGAATGGTAATGGTGATGAGTAGTAATGATAAAAGCTACTTCTTTTTATATAGTCATGATTAGACGATTATAATTGTTGTATTCCAGTTATGGATGAGCCTTATAAATGGCGATATATTGAAATGATGAATAATGTTGTTTATGTTTGAAAGTTGAGATTGTGGATTGATGGGACGCAGGAAAATTTGAGCTCATGATTATGATAATATTTGTGAGCTACATATTGCTATATATATGATGATTCAAAAGACCTTGTGTTGGACATAAGGCATTTTATATTATATTATAATATATAAACCGTTTTCAAAATAAACTATTTTCAAAATAAAACTTTTATCGGCCTTCGGGCCCTTTCAAAATGATTTTCACAAAATTAAATTTTTTAAACTCTAGTCCGGATTTAACAAACTCTCAATCCCCGACGTCGTCACATAGTAGTGTATTGGGGGGGGTTCCTTGTTTGGATTTCGCTTTTGCGAGACGTCCCCCGCACGAAAGTGGCGAATGTCAGGAATTGAGAGGAGTTATTTCTTTGGACCATTCAAAATTTTCACACTATTAAAATGTTAGTATTATATTTATGGAATTGTGGAATTTTGGAGGCAAATAAAGACTCATTATGATTGCTGTGAGCATAAAGCTCAAATATAAAGGGTGTATGGGCGCCCCTGTTGTGGAAATTGATTTTATAAAACTCAAAATTCACTTGACTTAAAGTAAATTAAAATAAACTCGTCGTGGGAAGTTAGAACTTTGGAGATAGGATTAGTAAGGGTGAGTGTAGTAGAACTAATTGAGCTTTGGAGAATTAGGGTTAGCTAAAATTTTGAGGACGAAATTTTTGTAAGTGGGGAAGTTTGTAACAATCCGAGGTCTTGGAGAGGAGGATTTATTTATTTTGGGAGAAATAAATAATATTTTATTAGAGAAATAATTAAATTGGTAATTGAGGTCAAAATTTGAAGTTGTTAGAAAGAGTGTCGAATGTCGATTCTGAGGGTACCATAGTGTCCGGAAGGGTCGAGAAAGTCAAAATGACTGTACTTGGGGTCTATTTAGGTTCCGAAAAGAATTAGTACCGTTTGACTCGAATTAAAGTTACCGGGTCATTTAAGGTGTGTATTATCATTTAAAGATGTGTATCTTGGGATTTGGGGCTTATTAAGCCTACGAGAGATATTTCTCCAAAGAGAGAAAGAGAAAAAGAAAGAAAGAAAGAGATAAGAAGAAAAGGAAGGAGAAAAGAGAGAGAAAGTGGAGATTTCCAGCCAAATACGCAATCTCAAGGCGGATTCAGACCCTACGAACCCGAGGCAAGTGATTAAACTTGCTAAATAATTGTTGTGTACCATTTATTGCATGATTTGTGGATTGAATATTTGGGTTTTAGGTTTAGTTTATCAAAACCTAACTTTTGGGTATAATCTTAGATTTGATATGTAGATCTTGGATTTGATGATAGAAATTAGTTTATATGTATTCTAGGATGAATATTAGTGATATAATTGTGATTGGATTGAAGAGAGATGGAGAGAAACGGATTAAAATGAATTTTGGGTATTTTAGGCTTACAAAAAGTAGCCATTTTTGAGATTTCTGAAGGACCGAATCGATTCGGCTTCCTACCGAATCGATTCGGAATTATGCAGGTGCCCAGGTCTGAGTGACCGAATCGATTCGGACTCCAGCCGAATCGATTTGGCCTGAGACAAAATCCCAGGTCTGATGACCCGAATCGATTCGCTGGGCCGAATCGATTTGGAATTGGCCCGAATCGATTCGAAAACAAGGCTTTTGGGGGATTGTTTTTCTAAAAAGAATTTCATCCCGTTTTTTTCGAGGTTATCGATTGGGGATCTCTATAGGAGATATTTGGAGTATGTTTTGGAGACTTCTAGCGAGTTTCCCTTATCAGAAATTTTGGAGTCATATTGACTAAATTTGAGGAATACCGATTAGATATTTTGGTATTTTTGTAAGTGGGGAAGCCCACTTTTATTTGGGGGTTTTAACGATTTCACGATTTGATAATGAGAATAACTTAGAGATAATGGATCTTAGGATCCAATCCCAAATGGGATAACTTTAAAGGTTCGTGAAATGAATTGAACCCTATTATGGACGGAGAATTATAAATGCTATTTGAGGTGCATACGGATATAGAAATATCCTTATTGATGTTGGATTTGGGAGATGTCTCACACAATGAGAAATGCTAATTGAAGAGCATTAGGATAAAAGAACATCCTTAACTTAAATAGAATTGAGAGATAATTCATAATTAGAAGAGACATGTGAGCTTCAAGTGAGAAATAGTATAGTGTATACTAAGTGGGGAAGATGTGTGAGAATTGAAGATTAGTATATCTTGAGAGTAATATGCTAAACAATGACATTAAATCTATTGCGCCTATGAGAGTATAATGAAAATGAAAATGATGTTGTAGGTATACCTTATATGATGGTATATCTTTATTATGTGGGATGTATGTATACCATATCTGATGGTGTATATTCATGTTAAGCATACCCCCTCCTTGCTATCATTTGAAAGTTACGTGCATAGAGGGTGAGCATTCTGGCTAGATGAGCCGGGTGTGGATATACCCAAGGTCATAGTCGTCCATGGTGGTCAGCAAATGACATATATATATACATTTATTTATTTTGGGGGTGAGAGGTCGTGGGTATGTGTCGCTCTCACTTGCCTGTTAGGAGCTATGACCTCTTCCTGGGACGTCGTGTGCGTGAGTTGATCACGAGGTGGGTGTTGTGTAACCCCACCAAGTGACCCTAGTTTGCTACGTATATGGGCTGCTGGAAGATGATAGCATGTGAGCCTGGGTCCTTCGAGTTATAGCTCGGTTGGATGGTTATTATTGCTTGTGCTTGTACTTGGGTATCGAGGGCATAATGGACCTCAAGGACTGACATTGCCAGGATTAGTGTATCAGGGGGGTTCCTTGTTTGGTTTTCGCCTCGGCGAGATGTCCCACACACGAACCGCAGTGTAATGTTGGAAATTGGGGATAAGTCAGTCCTTAATGCTCATATATATATATATATATATATATATATATATATATATATATATATATATATCACCTATCCCGACTATCGACAATGCCAGGAGTAGTGTAACGGGGGGGGGGGGGGTCCTTGTTTAGATTTCGCTTCGGCGAGACGTCCCACGCATGAAATGCCATGTACTGTTGAGAATTGGGAATATTAATTAACTAAAATTTGGATAATAAATTGGGTTACATGCATCTTGCATTGAGGGCATAATGATCCTCGAGGATTGATACGGTCAGGAGTATTGTAACGGGGGGTTCCTTATTTGGATTTCGCCTCGGCGAGACGTCCCACGCACGAAACGCAGTGCCATGTCGAGAATCGGGAGGAGTTTAGTCCTTAACTCTTGATGCTAATAACTCATATATAATAATTACATATATATTCTTTACAGGCCAAGGGCATCACTAGAATATAATATTCTAGTAAAAGAGAATGTTGATGTATTGTGTTGATGCGGTCATGATCGGATCATGTAACTTTATATGTTCAACAAATGAACATTATAAAGATAACTATAACTATTACATTAAAGTTAATGCATATAACTTATAGATTATTGAAATAAGTGTAGATTGGGAGATAGGTTAGATGGTTTCGCTTAAATACTTCATTTGGGTTTAAGTTAGAATCCTCTTACCTAAATTAGAATTGGGCATCCTTTTGGAGATCACGTGCATACGCTTAGTGCGCGCTTTTGATGAGAGGTGAGTTGAATTATTATGGAGAGTTCGATTCCACCTTAATCATGTAATAATGCATTTATAATTATTATGCATTTTAATACACTTGCTATAAAATGTTTTTCAACTCGAGCTCTGACCCGTTTATATTTTCTCCTCCATGTATATATTGTACTACTTCAGGTGTTCCTCCACAAGGACGCCTTTGATATTCATCCATTCAGGATTCGTGGAGCTGTGGCAGTAACGGACTGTTGCGGCATTTTGTTTTAGTCGATTCCTATCTTTGTATATCTAGATTAGGATTCAGTTGTATATTGAGTTAGTATTCAAGTGTTGTAGATTAACACTTTCATATTTCATTTCTCAGATTATTGTATTGTCTGTTACCCAACAACATATTCGGGTATTTTATTTGTTCTTTGTATTGTACTCATCATATTATTGGAGTTTGCACTTATCACTCATCATAGTTAGATGTGTATTGTTGGTTAAGTTCCATTATTGGTTTTGTTGTTGTTTCTAAATAAAAAGTTTTAAAATTTTGACAATCCACTTTTAATAATTTCGGGTGGTTAGCCTTATATTATTAGTATTGCCAGTTGATGTTGAGACTGTGCCATCTGGGATACCTGATTTAATGTAGTATAGGGCTGGCCACCCGTTATTATTTTGAGCGGGTTGTCACACAAGGCTGCGACCACTTTTGGAAATTAATAGTTTATCTCATTTGCATACCTTATTCTTCCAATACCTTGATGCTTGAACTGATGCTTTTACATTTTAATTGCTTGCTTGTATGCTCTTAAGAAAACCCTTCAACGATGCACTTACCCAAACTAGCCCGCTTCACTTTTCCTTTGAGATTGAATGAGGCTCCCTTCTCTGAATAGAGTAGGAATAAGGTTGAATGCATTTTGCTGTTGCTAGCAATAATGAATATTGGGGAACAAGTCTCTTGTCGCGGATCATTAAGTTTTTCCTTTGATGTTTTCTTGATTGATTGAATGAGCTTGTAAATCTTCAACAGGAACTATATTGGTCATAAGGCCGCGGCGTCACTGTATAAATTGTTTATCCAAATAGGTTGCTGCCTGTTGTTCTTTGACCTAGACTTTACACTTGTATTTTGGCTTAAAGACTTCAAATTTTTCCTGCATGTGTCTATATTCCCCCAGCCGTAGATATATTCCCCTAGCAGCAATGCCAAAGATAATAACTTGGGGATTGTGGCTGGATTGCATGACTGTCGCTTCCATTTATAATTAAACTTGGGTATGCTCGTGCCTGAAGGCACGCTGATAATATTAAAAAGCATAGAGTCATGCCTTAGTGCGATGGCAAGTTCCTTCACTAAAGCTACAATTGGTCTTGGGTTTGAAACACGGGAGAAAACTCCTCATATATCGGGGTAAGCAGGCCAACATCCGCCTATTCAAGATCCTACACTTACGCGTATTGCCCTTTGACTGAAGGCACGAAGATTTTTTTTCAAAAGATCAAGTAATGTATAATTTAAGTTTAATGCTTTTATATAAAATAAATTATCGTAAACAATTTAAATTTTTTGGGCAAAAAATCCCTAGTTTATAAGATTATTCCCCATGTATAAGAAATAAAATATACACCAATAACCAAACTAATAGTTTGTAATTCAAATACAATATCATTGTTAATTTAAATATGTATAACATGTGGAGTACTCATTTCTAGTTGCTTTCATATTTTGCAAGGGCCAAACAACATTTTATAGAATGTGTCTATCTAAATAAATATTTTACAAAAGAAATAAATAAGTTCTCAATATTACCAACATACATCATCTTGATCTAGGAAAACACTTTTGAAGAAAAAAAGAGAAATGGCAAATGCTCGATCTACCGGTTTCCTATCTCCCATCCCACTAAAGATCTCATTTTCATCCTCTTTTATATAATGGCGCCAATGTCCATACAACTGGAGATACTTCACAACGACACTTCTAGTCGGTCAAGCACAAACTACTTCTTTGGGCATGAGCTACTGCATGGGGGATACTGCAGGTCTGCTGTACAAAATATATGTGCACCATTCTATAAAGGAAAGAGAAGGCACCAAGTGACACATTCTACTGGCTGATATCTGTTTATCACAAAATAAGAAATTTAAAATAAATTAAAAAAACTCTTAAATGTGTAGTGCAGTAATGACTCGATGAAAAAATTGCATATAACATAACAAATAAGTAATTAATCTATTTATGTTCTCACACTTGTTGATAGTTAAAAAGAACAAAATGGTGCCTGTAATTCAATTCAAACACATCATCAGATTGTACATCTATTGTGAAGGTGTCTGACTTGTAAAATGTTAAAGCCTTCACATTGGGGTTGGATGTCAAACATGCTACTGCATTGTTATAAGAAGACTAACAATCTAAGATCCTAAAATAAAAAATAGAATATATTAACAAAATATAATGAAAAGTTAGGATTTTTAGAATTAGAACAATTGAAGATATAAAAGTCCTTAAAATATGTTTGGTAAGTGTGCGTGTGCACAATCGATACATAGACTAAGATTTGTAAGGTAGAATTAACTTCTTCACCACACTTGGTCCTATCAAGGCATTGATATTTAGTACTATATTCAAAGAAACAACATACAATAATATGATAAGGATCAAGTATTTTGTCATAAATAAGTATACCATGGCAAAACAAATATACCAAGAGGTGATTAACATTAATATGAAGCTTCCAGCAGCTGCAACTCATCTAAGACTGGGTTTTCTTTCCTAAGCAAGGAGCAACAATCCTTGTCACATTAGCCATGTGCAATAGTCCTTGTCACATTAACTGCTGTTGTGCCTCCCATTAGCCCTTGCAACAGTCCTTGTCATATTAGCCTTGTGCAAATAATACATTAGAAATATTACCATTTTCTTTCAGTCGATTAACTTTCTCTGCACAACTATTTCAAAAAACTGGAATTACTACAATTGATGATATGTAATCAAATATTGAATCAATCAAGTGAAACCATTGATGATATATTATCCTAGTATCCACATTCAAAGTTTTATTCTCATTCGAAGTTTTGTTCGAGAATTTATTATGATTTTCATGAGAAATATAAATTTTCAAGTTGGTGTTGAAGTGTGTGTAGTGTGCTGGTTTACCGTGTGGGCATGTAGTGTAATGTATGCAACTGTGCTGTAGTGTGTTCAGCGTGTGTATATATGCTTGTAATTGAAACAAAACAAATCCAAATTTCAAAAAAGCTCAAAAAATAAAAAAATACATAAAGGAACATAAAAATGAAATCCCCAAACCTCTACAGACCTGAATATAACCAAGAAATAAATCATGGTTAGAACAAAACAAACCCAAATAAACATTCAAATAGCCTTTTAAGAAAAAAAAAAGAATTCAGCGTGCATTACACCTCAATTAGTTGTTACATTGAGAGACTTACACAATGGGGATAGGGTTGACAACGCTATAAAGCGATTCAATCACTCCAACTGATCATCCTCGAACCTAACACGAATATGGGATATTGGTTAATTAATGTTCATTTAAAAAAAAAATAATTTATAGTCTCTAAAACAAAATTTTCATCGAATAAGAACCTGCAAGTTGACAAAGGCGTAGACTGTGAGGGGAATTCTAAAGAAGAAAGAATTATGTCGGAAGAAAACTACTGCTACTAAAAATTGAGTGAATTATGTCGAAAGAAAACTGCTGCTACCAGAACAGTTTAACTGTTATGTTTACAGTTGAGTGAATCTGCCTCTACCAAAAATTCCGAAGGAACACAACATGTCAGTGATTTGTGGTGGCATACAACTATACTTTCCAGCATGACCTGCAGATAATGAAGCTGTGAAATTTGAAAAAGTAAAGAATCATGATTTGTATAGAATCTAGATACGTTTCTCAGAAGGGAAAAAATAAAAGAGAAAAAGAAACTATACTTTAGCAAAAAGATACCCATTCAAGTTTTGACGAAGATGGTAGGGGCCGATATATATAACACTTTTCAACCTGGGTTCGTATGTATTAAAACTATTTGCTAAGGGCTGTTATCTAATTTTCTATAAAAAATAACTGTAAGTACAGATACCACCACTCGAAGTTTCATAAATTATTTCAATTAAGTACTTCACCATTAAAGGGAGAGTATGACAATGGGAATATTGTGGGGCTAAATCGGCACACCGGGGAACCCATTTATAACTACTCAAGTCGTCTATCTTTGTAATTATACCAAAAGTAACCCCAACCTCTCGTTCTCTTGCTCACTTCATTATGAATATCCATAAAAATGCTTGAGTTTGATTTCTCCTCAATTTATGCACAAAAAATGGGGGCCATTTCAATAGCCAAACACAGTGCATCAAAAATAAATAAAAGTAAACAAAAAAGTAGCGGGAGCAAATGTAAACACTTTCCCACATATGCATAGGTTGCCAACAATATAGAGATGTTCAAAACTTATTTTAATTAACTGACTCACTTTGAGAGAGATAACTTAACTTGAGATCCAAACTTATCTTAATTGCATATATTTTGTTAGGGTGGATAAGTGAGATGAGAGAGCTGAAATTGAAACTCAAATCCAAAGAATTAAACACTAGGAGCGGTAGAATAAAATAGTAGAACTATTGCAGTAGAATAAAACAGTAGGGGTCAATAGAACTATCACGGTAGAATACAAAAAATTAGTTAACCCTTAAATCATAACTAAAAAATACAGGCATGATGAGAAAACAAAACAACCTTATTTTTATACCCAATGCCAGTGTTCGATCCCCTACTATGTGGATAAAAACTATGTCATCTGGCGTTGACTCTTTTGGAGGTTAATTGTTGCAAAGTAATCTAAAACTTTGGACATTTAATGAATAATAGTTAGGATAAAATGAAAATGGCTTTACTAGCACATGCGTTTGCAATGGCTACTACAAAGCTATTGGATTTGCAATATTAAAATTCACTGATTTCATTGAAAAATTAAGGCGTTTTTGTAATTGAGATCTATAACTGTAACAGGTACATAACTGATTTCATATACAACATCATTGATATGCATTGTAGTCCTCAAAGTTTAGCACTTGAACAAAACAACAAATAAATTCATTTAAAGTAGTCCAAAAAATGTAGCATATAAGTAAAACTCGTGTACGAACCAATGCATTTAACATAATCGAATGAAGAACATACGACTCGGTGTACGAACCAAAATCACCAATATGAAATAATACCATTCAATACATTTAAGGTGAAAATAAACTCATTAGTATATAAAAAAATTTGCAGCATTGAGAGAAAAAGAGTGCAGAAGAATGATTAGGATGCAGTGAGCTGAATTATGCAAAAGAACAGAACAAACTCTAGTTATAATGAGTATACAGTGGGATCAATTATGTAATAGAACAAAACCGAGTAATAAAAGTATAGTTAATACTCCTATAAAAGTAGAGTTAATACTCTAGTCACAAATAGTGTAGTTCAATAGTTAATACTCCTAAAAGTAGAGTTCATTATCTCACTGGTTAAAGTAAGAAAAGCCTTACACGAATAATGTTAAATCTTAAATATGCTATATTGATGATTGTACAGATTGCAATATTAGTGAATTCAAGGTATGTTGCACACTTGTGTCATGAATAAATCTTTGAAAGTGAATACTAATCTAATCAAAATATATTAAGAACTTAACTCGTACCTTTTCTGTAATAGCTTGGGCAACTTTTGCTCTTTCTTGAGAAATTTCATCATTTCTCTTGATCGATCAAGTTGTTCTCGTAATTGGTCACGAACTTAACTCGTACCTACGCTTTCAATACTGCAAATGGATGGCTTCCTATAAATTAATGGTGTTCGAAGGAGAAAGGAGGTTATTGGCTTGGCATAGATCACATTCTCCATGTGATGATAAATTGGCATCAATCTGTGAACTGTGGTTGCATTTCAATGTTTATTTTCATTCTCGCGAAATAAAGTCGCAGACCATTCAGTCCCTCACTATTTATCTAGGTACATCCATTCAAAGATGATAACTCTTACTATTCATGTGTGCACTATCTTATAACTATCTTGTAGACATAAAAAAAAGTCCTTGAAGCAGAATGTTTGAAACCCAATAGGGGTTGACATCCACACTTGTAAGAGAACAGAGATAGAGAAGGATTTGTGTATCATTTATATGACCAATTACTACCTACAAAATAAGACCAAATTAGTACCTCAAATCACATCCCACAAACTAACATAAGTAAATGGTAATTCTCAATTCTAAGCATATAAAAACATAAGTAATGTTCGAGATTATCATATGAGAGATCTTCCTCTGACTCCAAGAAACCGGTCAAGCACGAGGGAGAGGAACATCCATCAGTTGGAACTTGAGAAATTCCTTATTAAACTTATTTATATATTGTAGTTTAAGTAGTCATTTTCTGTTGTTTGTTGTTTTGATAATGAAATGAGGGTCGTTTTTTCATTTTATTCATTTACTAATAAGGTTGTTACAATGACAGTACCATTTGTGATGAGTATTCATTCAAAATGTGTGGAATTCCTACCTTAGTCCTATATATCTGCTATACGATGGTTTTAGAAAGCAAGAGAAATGCATGGTTGTTCCAATCATTCATGCTTATCTACATGTTTTTCACTATAACCATTCTAGTGGATTAAATACCATCTCATTAGGCCCGAAACTCTCCAAAGTACAGACTGTAGTCTCTAAAGAAGTAGAAATGTTAGCAAATAGATGTTTTTTAGCTTTAGGTAGAAATTCTAACCTTGACGATGCTCTGATACAGATATGTCATGAAAGCAACATCGGGTTCTGTCGAAAGGGTGAGAATGAAGATTAATATGAATAAAATAATAGTTTCAAAACTCGTGTTGCAGTTATAGTGCTCTGGCTCAAAGATTTAATAATATGTCGCTGAAATCCAATTACAAAAACTATACATGCTTGTACAGAAAAAAAATGATGAAAAATAATTCTAATAGATCCATACAACTAACCTAAATAGCTTAATTTTAGGTTTTGTACATGATTCATATAAATTAAGTTATGGATCAGTGTATCATAAATCATAAAATTCCAACAACTAATGTGAATAGCTTAATTCAAGTGTTTTCCACACCTGTGTTGCAGTTTGACACCCGACCATACGATTAAGAAGACGTTCAAACATAGAAGAAAGCAATCAGGAAACCAACAACTGATCTTATTGTTCCCAGTCCAGATAATCTTGATTCCATTTTCCCCCAGCACGATCAGATTTTGTTATGAATTTTGGCAAAATTAATTCTAGAGAGTCATAATCGAATTTCTACAACTTGTGACCTTTAATGCCTGCATTAACTTGTTGCCGCCATAGCAGATAGTTGTTATTACCAATTTTAAAAAATAACAATACATCATTATATACTAAAAACAGTTATAAAACAAAACAAAATGACAAATAATAAACATTCATAACAAATACGAAACAAACACAAACATTAATAAGAAAAAAAGTCGGATCATCAAAATAGTTACTAAAAATTAAGAAGAATATCCACAAAATGTATACCACATACCTAAACTCAAGGACTCGAGGTAGAAATTGAAAAATAGAATCCTTGTTAACTTTGGCACCCACCTCTTCACTAATGGTGACCTCGGCTCTAGAAGTGGTCAACATGTCCATGACCCCAGCCAACACTCTACCAAACCTGTTCACCTCGACTTTCAAAAGATGGACATCCTCCTCAAGCTTACTGATCAGTTCTACACTGTTTAACAGTCATTTATTAGCCTCAACAAGATTCTTGTAGGTGTTATCCCTCACTTTTTTAGCATTTTGTAAGTCCGTAGTCGGAGTGTCCAGTCGAATCTATAAATACTCTTTGGTCTTCTCTAAATCTTGGGTTTAGTGGCATAAGATTTGGCCCTTTCCCTAAGAATAGCGGTGCCATATTTCTCTACATAAAAACTGAAGGATGAGTTTAGTATATGTGTAAATCCAAAACATATACCAAAACCAAGTAATAACATAGAATGGAATAGAAAATTAAACTTACCACATAAGCCCTAAATATTGCCTAGGTTCCTCATATAATTAAAGATTTTTGAAAATCCTATATATCGTAAGATGTTGTGGAGGTTCTTAGGATTGATCAGAAATACTTTCTCTTTCCTCAGCTTGGCCAGAGTCATGCCACAGTCGGATTGATTTAAGACACTTATGCTTGTGCCACGATCATGCCATGGTCCGATTGATTTAGGTTGTATAAGAAAAAACTATCCTGTGACTTCAAAGAGAAGGTTGAACTCAAAAGTAAGCTAAAAGAAGGAGACATTGAGATAAATGTCTTTGAAACTATTTAAAATAAAAAATACCCCCCAAAATATTAACATTAAATACAAAGCCACCTGTTCTGAATAAAATCCTTCCGATAAAAGAGAAGGTGGTTCGTCCGGACATGATCCCAAGCGTGGTCATCATTGGATTGAGGATGCTTTTCATCCAAAAATACCCCCCAATAAGAAGCCAACTTGTGATGTTTTGACCAGTGAACAAATGACCATATTTTCAAATGTTAATCATTCTCTGGGATAGTAATTCAAGTATTCAATCACGCCGTCTAGTTGGATCTCGGCCCAAGCCAGTTAAGAGTTTCGATCTTGCTACTAACAATATCTCATCTAGCGGTGCTTTAAATGAAAACATGAAAAGATGGAAGGAGTGGTGGTTCCACCCAAAACGACGAGCAAATTGGCAGTAACAACCTTCATCTCTACTCAAATGGATCTGTGATACAACGGGGGAGAAAATTAGCCTTGCACTTATATACAAAACAGGCCTCACACACACCAAATAACTTCATAGAAAAATATACCTATGGAACATTAAATCAAAAATACATTAGAATCAATTCTACCCAAACAGAAAGAAAAGAAGTAAAGGGCTGACATGTTACCTAGGTTTATACTTATGAACTAAAGCAATATGAACCTTATAAAAACATATGCATAAAGTGAAACAAAATCTAAAATACTTAAGACATCATTTCTTCCGATGGCCTTAAGCAATCACCTCATCTCCAACCTTTCATTCATCAAATAAACTTGTATAAACCTAACATCATTGCTTCCCATGACACGCTACATTTTACAAACCTTTTATTATCAATGTGCTCCCTTTTCCGTAAATTGACATCCAACTAAATAGATATTAAAGAAGACCCAAAACACTAATCAACCCAAGTAAAAACATTAAACAATTTGATAACTATCAAAACATAAAACATATTTGAGAGAACTATGTTGTACCGAATGATACCTCAATAAAGGAAAAACATGGTCACCATAGAGGATGAAAACCAGCAAAATGCAGGACTGGTATAATGGCAACTAAAAAGAAAAAATATTTATTTTAATCACCACATAGTTTTCATTACCATAAAAATGAAGTCCCAATTTTCTTGGTATTGGATCAACCCCTTTGTTCCTTCAAAATTGTACCCCAGCAACTCAAAAATCGACCACACATACACATTTTAACTTCAATACTTCAACTGAATCAAAATCAACCACACGTGGAAAATAACAACTATTATAATCAAAACCAATATACATAAAACACTTCGGTGGTGCTCTAGTTCACAACAAAAAATTCAATATTTGGGTGTATACGGATAGGGATAGGGATTGAAACTCAAGAGTAAAGTAGTAGTATTATCCATATGAATAAAAAATGCAACATCCAATATTCAAAGCTGCCCTCAAGAACCATGCCACAATCTGAAATCATAGCACCCAAATGTGATATTCAATCCCTAATATCTGCAACCTCTCTACAAAATATACACATAATATCAACAACAAAATAATACACACGCAAAATTATACGCACATGTTGAATCACATACATGAATGTAACCTTTGTTGGTGATTAAACCTAAGGTTCCTTTAAATACCACACCACAATTTTGAATGAATCACAATCTGGAACCTAAATGCGAAATAAGTCCTAATTTCTACAACAAAATAATACACATGCAAAACTGAAACACACGGGTTGAATCACATACCTCGAGCTGACAAAAATGATTAAATGGAAAGTTATCTAAAGCATCCAACCTGAAACTGAGCACCATCTCATACACAGATCAAAGATAACAAAATTATTAACATCAAATTAAATACTCACCTTCAAATCGCACAACCCATGAAATCGCACAATAAAAAGTTAAGGGCGATTGTGTGTTTGCGTGGGTAAAATAGAGGGGGGTTACCTCAAGGGAGGCGGCAGAGGAGTTATCATGACCTGGGAGAGAGAACGGGAGAGAAGTAGAGAACGATAAGTTTGTGTGGGAAATGAGAGGGTGTGAACAAATTGATGAAGTGATTTGGACAAAAGTACCCCTAATTTTGAATTGAAGTGTAAATTTGGTAAGTATAAAAAGAGGGGGAAATAAAATATTTGAGGGTAAAATGGGTATTATAGGAAAAAATGCATATTTATGACATCATCAACTAAGCTTATGACCTACATAAGTTTTCTACTTTATTATATAGATGTATGGGAAACGTGGCCGTGGCAACATGTCCAATAGCAATCCCTTTAAAAAGGGGTTCCTCAGAATAGGCCGCAGCACATTACATGCTTCAGGTTGCTAATGCCTTGGAACCTTTGGTCGCTTTAATTGCATGGAACTTCCTTAATGCTACTGCTTTTATTTGGTCTTTGATGCATCTGCTAAATGAACTCTTTGAATGGCGTGGCTCTTTTCGATCCCTTGCTAAGAAATTAATGTCAGGATGCTGGGCTAAAGCTATCTTCTTTCTGTAGCTTTGGTATGCTTTATGAAGACTACAACATACTATCCTTAAGTCACTTCGATTGCCTTTCATGGCTTTTCGTTGGTCGATTAGGTTATTTTTAGCCCCCCGGGCTATTATGAAGGTTCCCCAAGCTAATGCGAGATCACCAAGTTAATGATGTTTAGTCTCTATCCACCAAGTCAATGATATTTTTGGGATGAAATCTCAAACTAAATGATGTTTAGTCTCATATCCACCAAGTTAATGATGTTTTAGGGTTGATATCACCAAATGAATGATGTTTAGTCTCTAACCACCAAGTTAATGATGTTTGCCGGGGGAGTAACCTCCCTGGGCTAATGACGCATCCCGAAAGATAAGAACGGGCACTTGAAGCCCCATATTCTTATAACGCATCCCGAAAGCTAAGAAATGGCATTGTAATCCCTCATGGATACTGACACCTTCTGATAAATTCTTTCAAGAATATAGTCATAATATGCTAGAATATAGTCCCTATAAGTGATGTTGCAGATCAATTTAGATAGCTGCTCTCAATAGTTGCTTTAGCCATTTCAATTAGCACTTACATTCAGATAATCAGGCATCACGGTGGGCGTTGTGGTTCCATTTAGATATTATCATCCTCGATATAACATATTGTCTCAATTCAGAATGTTTAAGATAAAGAGTCTTTTATAAGATAACTTTTAACGAAAATGAGAATCAAAACATGGCACTATAAAGTTAACTTGATTTCATATATCTATTCATATATTCATGACTTTGTTAGGACAGTACAAACTTAACATGGAACTATTCAAAAGAGATTTCACTAAGAGCAAAAATATATGAAATATAAATATGGGCATAAAAAGAGGAATGTGGCCTATCAGACTAGGCCACATCCCTTAGGAATCCTTGAGTAAGCGCTGCAACATCCCTTTCCTTATGAGACTCTCAATTTCATTCTTTAAAGCGTGACACTGTTTGGCGAGGAGGCCGTGATTATTGTGGAATTTGCACCACTTGGCTTTGTCCCTTTTATGAGGTGGATCTCTTTGCTTTTCTGGCCACCTGAGAATTTCTCATCGATGCTTTCAAGGATATCCTCCAGGCTATCGTTCAGTGGTGTGTAGTTCTCACGCAGCTCCCTTTCTTATTGTTTCATCCTCCTCTTTAGGGCCCTGGTCGCGGCATTGCCTTCTGCGGCTAGTGCTCTTAGTTGGGACACTTCCTTAGTTTCTGATGTTACGGTCATGGTAGTGATAGGAGCCGCTGTAATGATCGTGGGTGCCTCACCCTCATTGGTTGAGTCCGCGACCTCTAGTATGATGACCCTCTGGATCAAATAGTTGACCTGGGTTTGGAGTGAAGCATGATTGTCATAGAGATAGTTGAGGTGATTGTACAGCTGCACAATCTCATCTTTGACTTATATGCTCTGGCTAGATTCTCCTTCCATTCTCTCCTTTGTTAGTCTTTACAAAATATATAATATGGGACAAAACTAGCAGAAGTGAGTAATCACAGAAATATTGGATTAACCAAGTAGGAAGTTGGGATGCAGCGTTTGGACTGCTGCATGATACTACTGTCGAGGCCACGGCTAGTAAGGCACATAAGTGTACTGCCCTGTCCGTTGAATGATATTCACTACGGTTGAGCTGAAGACCACCTGAGTCAAATCCCCGATGATTTGAAGTTGTTGTAATACAACCGCACTAGCAAAGGCCGTGATAAGAAAGGTAGTTGAACTATTGGGTCGCATCCCTACCTAGGGAGTGAAGGGAATAATCCCAAAATTGAAACCCAAAAATTGAGTTTTTCTCCCAAAACTCGTGGAGAGCATACCTATTAGGGTCTATCCATGAGAGAATAACCTCTCAGTGCATAAAATGAAAAAATTCCCGTGATAAACCCTATATCATAGGCAAAGAACAACAAAAATGGAGTAAATATAACTCTTCCCTAATCACCCACCTTTACAGGGCTAAAGCCCATTAAGCTTTCCTACCTTATCTAGGTGAGGCGATATCACAGGGGTATGTAAAATAGATCTAAGATCATGAAAGAGAGACCCGTTAACATATCTGAATATACAAAATGCCCATTTAAGGGTGTAAGTATAAAATAGAGCTCAATAATCGAAATTTACTCATGGGATGATGATCCAGAGGATCCCCATGAATAGAATAGGTGTTTAAGAGCTCGAAATATAGAGAAACAAGATTGAAATATCTCGTTTCCCACAGACGGTGCCAAATTGATGATATGAGAAATTATCCACTTGTCATTCTCGTACTAGCAAATCAAGTATAGAGTGTATAATAAACAAATAGAGAAAATAAAGAGAGATAAAAGATAAAATATAGAGTGGTTCAGACTCTAAAACAGGCCTACCTCCACTGTGTTGCTCCATTCTCATTATATGCGTTGCATAGTACAATATAATCAGGCCTAAAGGGGCATACACGTATGATAATAAAGGAGAATACATGATAGTCATGAGGATTTCGGTGTGACGGAGAGATGGCTGCGATGCCTGCGAGTAGCCCCCAAGCTATTCCCAGCGACGTAGGGAGAGTAATCAGCTCGGAGCTAAGTGTCAGTGTAGGAAAATGAATCTACCCCTATCTCGAGGTGTGGACCTCTATTTATAGGTGTAAATGTAGTATTACTGCTGTGATGAGGGATGCTGTGGTCAGTGGTTTGATGTGTTTAGGGGTCGCGGCATATATATTATAAATGGGGCCGCGGTCTATATGCTCAAGGCTGCGGCAGGTAGAGAATAAGCAGCTACAACCTATGTTAAAGACCATCATGTATGCAAGGCATTTATTTATTCAAATTATAATTAGGGCCGCGGTCGATAAATGATAACACTGATACTAACTATCCGCGGTATGTGGCATAATATCTGCACAATCACTTAGTATGAACAAAAGGGTAATTTTGGTGACAAAAATGCTTTTTTCTAAAACAAAGAGTATAATTTTTAACGTATTTATCCGGGTGTGTTAAATCAAGAAATAAATGTCAAGTCAATTAAGATGGGGTTCTTTATAAGATAAAGGCGAATTAATCCGAATTAGTAACATTTTTGGAATAAAAATGGTTTCATGCATTAAAGTGTGTGTGTGTGTATATATATATATATATATATATATAGGGAAAGGATCAAGTGAGGTCCCAGTTTGAGGATCCTAAATGAGGTCCATTTTTTTAAAATAGTAAAAAAATATTTTTTGGCTGATTTTTTTTATATGGTTTTTAAACATTTCAGTAGGACCATAAAAAAATAATCAACTGAAAATGAATTTTTTTGCTATTTTAAAAAAATCAATCAAACTGTGTCGGTTTTTAAGTTGTTTTTAAACTGTTAAAACTGACAAAGTTTGACCGATTTTTTTAAAGTAGTAAAAAAATTCATTTTGAGTTGATTATTTTTTATGGTCCTACTGAAATGTTTAAAAACCATAGAAAAAAAGCTCCAAAATATATTTTTTACTATTTTGAAAAACTGGACCTCATTCAGGGTCCTCAAATGGAGGGACCTCACTTGATCCTCTCTCTCTCTCTCTCTGTATATATATATATATATATATATATATATATATATATATATATATATATATATATATATATATATATATATATATATATATATATATATATATATAAGTTTTTTGCATGTGCACGTAGATGTAACGTGCTAGAGTCTATTTTCTACCATTCTATTCTATATTGCATTGTTGTATTTTTTCCACTGGGCATTCGACTCTTTCCCTCATCTTTGTTATGACATGATGGTGCAGTTCCGTATTTTGAGAGCATTGTACAAGTAAGTATCCTTTTTTAGTTACATTAGTATCTTTATATGCTTGAATTCTGGGTATGTTTTCCACGGGCCCCTCACGTAGTTTGATTTAAATGAAAATAGCTATATATTCGAGCCGGGGCACTACACTAGGGATCGAAGACTGAATAAGTAAATTGGATTCCAAATAAATAATCAAAAATCCCACATTAAATTTCGTAATCTATTTTCATTCTTTATTTCATTGCAATTAATTCCACTAAATAATCGAGATTGGACTCCAATTTAATTATCTCTAAGTCAACCGGAATAAAGATGTCTTATTTCCAAAATGGATTTGGTTCATAATATGATTCCCCCTATTAAGTGTCCAATACACATTTGGTCAAATCAGTTTTTCGCTAATAGATCTTAACCAATATTTAATTAATTCCTTGATTCTCAAACATAACTTATTTGATACTCTATTGGACCATAAAATCCTATGACCGGGTTTACTACAAGAATATTGATTTTTCTCGGCATAAATTAAATGCCGAGAAAAGTACTCAAAATGCCGGTAACACTTTTTACGACACTTTTGGCGACATTTTTACAAGTGCGGTAATAGCCAATGTGGTAAAAGAACAACGACATTTTAAAAAATACCGCGAAAAGTTAGTGTCACTTTTGGCGGCATTTTCACAAGTGCAGTAGCCAATGTGGTAAAAGAACAACGGCATTTTAAAAAATGCCACAAAAAATTAGTGGCATTTTTAGGCATTTATATTAATGCTGGTAATAACCTTTTAGCGGCATTAAAAAAATATTGATAATAACCTTTTGCAACACCTATTAAATGTTCAACACACTTTTGGCGGCACTAAACAAATGCCTAGAATGATAATAGCAGCATTAAACAAAGTTTTGAAATTATTTTGCAATATATGAGTGGGAACAAGTGCTAAAAAATTCATTTATTACAAGTATTGTATTTATGTGCAAATACACTACCATAATATTAAATTAAGAGAGCAGTAATCAAATTAAAACATCATTAAATTAAAACCAATAGCATTCATCATAAATAAACATAATTGAGGTTGAAATAATTATCCATCCACAAAATAAAATGTATTACATGTCCAATAAGAAAAGGTGGGGAAACATGAAATGGAACAAATTTTTTTATAATGTACGATCCTTGTCCATTAACGTCAAACATCCTCTTCGACCTACAAATAAAAAAAGTCAATTGTTAGTCATTGATACTTATTCTTTAGGATATTAATTAAAAAAATAAAATTAAAAATTAGTACATTAGTAATATACCACGCTACGGTTGAATGATATGCGTCTCCAATTGTGGACTTGCTTCCATAAGGTCTAGGCAATGGTTCATTTGTTACAAATGTATTTTCAATATATACTTTCCAAAAGTCTTCACCAAGTGGAGTAGCCTCTACTTTTATTGAAGGGTCCTTGCTCACAATGAATCCATGTTCCACAACCACTTTTAAAAGTCCGGTAGTAACAAGGTCTACAATTTTAGCAAGTGCATTATGTGAGACCCTTTGTCATAGTTGATGGTGCTTATTTTTCTTCTTTGATGGTTCTTTCTACAAACAAGATGAATATGTCATCAACCATATATTTCTGAAAAAAAATCGATAGAGTTTTATTTGTTTGTATGACATCTCAAAAATTTTAAGACTATATACAACCAAATAAATCAACAACCCAATGTCAAGTAAACTCTCCAAGAAAGCACAGATATATTGTGCCCTTTTAAATCCTTTAAATTAGTAGCATACCTGAATTGAAGTAGCATTCGTTTGCTCACTAACACGAGCAATAGTCTCGGGGGCATCCATGTGTTGAGAATTTGCAATCTATAAAGAATTAATTATTTCAGTCATGAAAATGTAAAGTCTTAAATTATGATTTTAAAAATTATTTATCTACTTACCTATTGAGATGGAGCAAACGGTGATTTGATTGTGATACCACTACAGGTTGAATTTGGTTGGTTTCCTCTAATTATTGCCCGGGTTGTAAAATAGACCTATATGATGGTATGTTTTACTCTTTGGAGGATTAAGGAACCTGTTAATAGCATGATTTAATATTAGAACATACATTTATATATATAAACGATAATTAAGCACAAAAGATAAAAGTGTGTACTTATTAACCTGTTTGGATACAATGGAAGGGAAAGTCATCATGTGTGTGCATATCAACTCAAACTGAGCCTCTAAATTATCAAATTTATCCTGAACTTCAGATCGAATCTCAGATTGTAGTCACTCGTACTCTTTTTGATTAACCTTAAGCCGCTCAATTCTATATACATCAGTTGGAGATGGTCCATACCCATAAGCTCGACAATGATCGTGTTTATCAGGTCCTGGGACTTGATAAAAATTTCCATCTTTACTACTGACGGATTCATTACAATCTGATAGAAGTTGTTCAACAATTCCTCATATGTGGTCAACCTCATCATTAACTGGGAGACCAGATCCTGAACTACATCCATGCATTACTACCTCAACACCTACAACTGTTCCTTTCCATTAAACCAAGGCCTATATAAATTTCCTTAAAGCGAAAGAACGGCATAGTCATATAAGAACAATGAAAGAAAAGAAAAGAAAAAAGTATAATACAAACAGAACTTTAAGATGGTCTATGACTCACAAATAAACAAAATGTTCATTATTCAAAGAGTTTGGGAAATGGAAGCAAGGCATATTGAACAAGACATTGCCATTGGAGCCCAATGTTTATGACGCAACATATTTATAATTATTAAAAATAAACCAAATAAGCTATTGAACTCTAAACAACCAACAAAAGTATATTCATTAGTTGTCAATTGGTTAGCGAGACGTGGAGGGGGGGGGGGTGGAGGAACTTGTCAGTTGGTTAGCCAACTATTCTTTTAATACTATCTTAGGTAAAGTCAGAGTACACATTAGGCAAGACAAACTAAATAATTTTGATTATGTTTCAAAAATGTTGTATATAAAAAATTATCTCCCCCACTCCCCCCAAAAAAAGAAGTGGTGAAAGAAATGAGTTACCCCACCCCCAAAAATATATTCTTGCTTATATTTGTAAGTGCCTCAAATTACTATATGTTGTACCCTTTGGGAACTGTTCATTGGAATAAAATACCCGTGTATTTCTTCTTGGTGATAATAAATATAATCTTCCTGGTTATCCCAAGTCACCTTATAATCAGCCCTTAGCAACGATCTTTGCTGCATAATGCATCCAAATGTACTTCATAATCCAATTCAGTCAATACGAAAATGCACTATATACATTTACCAATATACTTATTTATACAAGCAACACTCAATACAAATTCATTTGATAAAAGACAAGAAAGAGAGAGAGTAACATACTTCCTGCGTGTAGAGGAAGAGGAGCAAGTAAGCACCTGATTTGTTGCTTGCTGTTTGCTGCATGCGGAGGAGGAGGAGAGCGTGCGGGGGGAGGGGGCTAGTCTGAAGTGAAAAATAAAGAGCAAGATAATGCACTGATTTTAGTAGTTGAAAGAAATGAAAGTGACGAATATTATTATACAACTTAAAAAAACATAGCATCGATTACAACTACATTATTAAAAATGAGAGTAAATACTTAAGATAATGCACTAATATACCCAATCAAAGATCAATAAGAAATAGGCCAGCTGAAGTTTGTTCACAAATTGATATATAACATAATAGAAGTCGACAAGTCAGCAATATTGGATCATATAGAGGTAATGGTATGAAGATGCTATGTAAAATGTTATTTGCAGTTATATATTTTTGTATTTAGAATAGAAGTTAATACTAATTATTGTTTTACTAGCGAAATGATCTTTGTGCACCACTCTTGTAACGATAATATCAAAATTGTGATTGAGCCGATGTGTTCCCATATCTCCTTATCCATTTCTGATTATCAAGCATTCCTCAATAGATTATAAATGCCCCACATAAAGGATTTTAAAACTCCAGAATTAAGTTTGACTGCAGCTATATCATTGCTTTGCAGCCCCATCATGCTTTCTGCCCCAAAATTAATGCAGGCTCATATAATTTCATTGGTTTCTGAAGCAATTGGTAGTGTATTCAGTTCTGAAATATCGAAACCAGATTCTAAATATACTAATTGCTACCTATTATCATTTGAAAGGTCAAGCATGTTATACACCAAACACATGTCTAATAAGAGAATGGATAGAAAAACCACCGAGCCATCATTTGAATCGCATATCCAGTCAGCCACAAAAATAAAAATTAATAAAGTAATCATGAAGTTGGACGATAAGTGGCTTATTTAATTAGTTCAATCAAAGCATGTTCTCATATAATGTTGGCCTTGTTTAGTTTTGGAGTTTATTTCTCAACAGAAAATACTTTGAGTCAACTTTTAAATGTCATTGTTTAGGCAATAAATAATATCTAAAAGTTATGCATCATTGGTACAACCAACGACATGACGTTATTTGTTAAAATCAAAGAAGATAAACTATCCAGCCTCACTATGTCATCTGATGGAATAAACTATAATCAATTTGGGCAGAGGTTGTACATTTTCTTAGTTGAGTATATATATTAACGATTGGCGAATCACACGAGTGCAAGACATCGACGTTTTCAGAAAATTGAACACTGCCAGTCCATTTAGCAGGTGTATACTAATGACACATTCAGATAGTGCAACGCCAATACTTCATTAAACATCTACCGGGTTCAGCTTCAAAATAAAACTCTAAATATTTATTTGGGGTTCGTCTTCAATCACCTCAATGCAAATATCACAATTTCTGGGCAACGGAACTCCCATCGCAGCTCATGGTCAAGCTCGATCGGATGAGGTCTTTCCTTATAAACATATATCATTTATAATATCTTTTTATGCACATGTATACACTAAATAGATGCCATAGATATGGAAAGATTGACAATTAAAACTCTAATACTGAGGTGCCTAATACAAAAACCCAACTTAATAATAAGAAAAAGAATATAAGTGTGCTCGGGTATCATGTATATGTGTACAGACTTTATGTGATACTTAAAACACTCAAAATAATAGTGCCTAGTGAACCTCGAAACAAAACAACATCCTAACTGAGTATACCCCTAACACACTGCATATGTAGCAGAGACGTATCGCGTACCCATAGACTTTCAAACACCGTAGTGATCTACATTCCAAGTAACAGTGCCATAGTATCAGAGTCTATTATTTGTTTGCTACACCAATTAAGTCGTGTGTTATATACAGTTCATGTAACATTTGGCATATGCACCAAATTAACTTTTTGAGCGAGTTTGTATAACCAAAGTAATCGAACATTGAAAATTAGTAATATAAAATGGATAGGTAGAGGAGAAATTGCTCTCTTAACCTTTGATAGTCTTCAAAATTAGTAATATGAAAAATAATATTTTGAAAGAAAATGGGGTAACTTTACAAAAGTATAAAATGGTGTCTCGCTTAATTTTGGATAAAATGTTAATATTAAACTTTGCTAACCTTGACAAAAAATTCTACCCCTACCCTTGCCAAAGACAGAGTTCAAGTCTTGCAAAGAGTTTGAACACTATCTTCATCACTATCTTCGCTAACCGCCGTCCCCAAAAGCAAGTACCAATAATGAACTAGCTAGCATCTTATGGAAGATAAACACAGAAAGAGCTGGGGGGATGCAGGAAAATATTATTAGTCCCACAAAAGTTGTCATTTACTTTTGCAATTTTTTTTGTTTAATTTGTATTTAGGAGCTTCAATTCCATGATTTAGAATTGGAATTGGAGCAACGATGGGTCAAATTTAATACTCATTCTGTTCCAATTCCAATTCTTAATGAACCTTGGAACTGGAATTTACAATCACACTCTCATGATACCTTGTGACAAGGCCAATCATATGACCATCTGAATTGGTAACATCACCACCACCACTACCAATCAGATGCACCGGAGTTGTAGTTTCAATCATTGCTGAAAATTGAAGTGACCCTACTTTTTATATTTGAAGCACTTCCAAATTCATCTCCCGACATCTTAGTGACCGAAGAGCTTTGATCACGTGAATGCATAATAAAGGAAATCATACTGGTTCTATTGCCTCTAAAAACATTGAGTGCCTTGATGAGATTCTTGATTTTTAGTATTCCAATGTTCTTGTCGATTTCATGATCATCTGACACCGTAAGGTAACAAAAAGTGCCGAAATAGTAACGAAATTACCTATCATCATAAAATCACCCCACACTTTGAATCTAAATAGGCAAAATGCATTGAGCTAAAGCAGAAAAATGAGGATAATGATATAAATAATATTAATTACAAGCAATTATATGGGCTTCCATAGCTATTGTCCAAGACAGGGCCGACTTGTTTTTTCAGTTTGATAATCGTAACCAGTCGGATTCAATGATGCTAACACTTAACTCGTAGGATTAGTCAAAGACTAGTATTTCATAACATTTGAACAAAATAAGGAGTAAAAATAATACAACGAAGTGGAAGACCCCAATTTTAAAACTGAATAGCACCTAGAACATACTGATAAGATCAATTATTCGGTAGCAGAATAAGGATCAAAGTCGAGCTTACTCACTAAAACCAACCATTTTAAAGGCTTAACTAACAAAGAAATATTGGATGCCAGAGAAATTGGTGGTTGTAATTCTAGAAATAGATCTGTAACTATGGGGAATTTCCGAACTCCTGTGACAACTCTTAGGGTTGCTCTTTATAAGCATCCTTACCTAATAGTGGCCCTTGCACAACCTTGCTGAAACACTTTATGATACTGCCTTTAGATATCCTCAAGGGCATACCAGAAGCAGAGTTCATGGCATTGCATAACAACTTAATCAAGGCTCATAAGCATTTTCAGAGTTAAACCAGACATAAGTGTCAAAGTTAAATTCGTTTTAAATTTGAGGGCTAACAGGGCACAAATTACTTTGGGACTACTATGGTATAATTTGCAAAGTGGAAATTTCTAATAGATCTGTCAGTCTTAGGAGTAGTATCTTTGGACTTACTTTTCTTTTTCCCCTTATGATTCTTTAACAGAGATGTATATCCATCATCTTCTTGAGATGATATAATTTTTGGCCACATATTAAACATGTTATCATTTTTTCGAAGGTAATGTTATCATATGTAAAATATACCTCGAAATTTTTGTCTCTCTTTTTTGCATAAGTAAGGTTATCATGTGTTAAATATACCTAGTACTATAACCAAAATCTTGGAAAATGAGTATAATTTCTAAACCTTAAAAATTGGGGAGTTCATATCATTCATCATATAAGCGTGAGAAAATGTAAAGTTGCATTGAGCTTTAATGGAACTTTAAGAATGAGCAATAGATATACACCACATAAATACACACACATAGTACATACACACAACACAGAAGATAAGAAGTTACCTCAGATTAGAGAGAGCCATAAGTGACTAAAAAATTGAGAGAGATATAGAGTTGAATTCCAAATTCAGTCAAACAATGATATCTATAGTTTTCACTGATCCAAATTCCTAAGACAAACACACATGGAGAAAAAGTCTGATAAAAAAGAATAAACAACTTATAGAAATTCAATTCAAATCATCTTTAATTAAAAAATAGGTGGTGTGCTTAGACTGGTTGGCATATTTTAATGACCAAATGATAATTAAAATCTAATTAGTAGTTTACATCATAATTAAACAAAATATTTGTCTTTCTTTCACTAAGATGTGAAATGATACTTAGTACCATAAGGCTACCCTATCGAAGGAAACAATAGAGTTTGGAAGCCTTTATATCCTACACTCTAAGATGGGCAGCTTGACTTCCCCAATTCTAATTTTTCTTAGGTTTGGAGGTCGGACCCCTCGAGGAAAGGAATAGAGACTTGGATAATCTCTTATTCTCAGTACTTCCAAAGATGTGAGGCTTTGCATGTGAACATCGGATAGGGGCTTAAGATTCTCGCAATTATACTAATTTCAAGTTCTATCAGGCTCTGGGGCAAACCTCTTTCTGGAAAGGATTCTATCCCGGAACAGTTGTGTATGATCAATATGGTGAGTCGATTGAAGCAAAATTTCAGATTCATCCAACGATTGATATCAATAGATCTAAGTGATGATATACTTACATTGTGTAGCCAAAATTTCTTCGAATCTAGCTCCAAATTTTGGCAACCCAAAATGAAAATTGACTTTAGGGTGGTGGGTAGATTTTGGACTGTTAGAAGGCATGTCAACGAAGAACAGTCATCGATAATCAAATTTCGAGATGAGGAAAGCTTTCCACATGGCCGCTACTGTTGCTTTGCAAATCTATTACTCTTGGACTGGACTGGAGTCTTGGGCATTTCTGTATATACAAAAACCTGAGAGACGTGAGGTTGTTCCCCCAATTAGGCAACTTCTCGAGCTTATCACAATTAGATATTATCAGTTCTTCAACACCTCTTCTTTCGCTATGGATACAAGCTGGGTACAATGACCGACTCGTAAATGTTTCAGATTTATAAGGTTCTGACAAAAAGATACTTCTTGCCATAAACGACTGAGTTCATCACAGTATTCAACAACTAAACATTCAAGTGATGCCATAGATTGTACAACCCCTTCACGTAGGTTAATAAGACCAGTGATACCCAAACTCTCTAAGGTTTTTACTGATGAGGTGACACTAACCATACTTCTCAGAACCACCTCGCAGCATTATTTTATTTTTAACACCCTTAGAGATGGAATCCTTAGAAGTATAACCTTGACCAATTTAGGGCAATTATGTAGAGTAAGCTCGCAAAGGCGAGGATACAATCCTCTTTAACACTTAGATCAACATCTGCTAAAAAACTAAGCTATTCATCCCAACACTTCATGTTCTCAAACCTGACAATCTCAAGTGACGGGAAAGAAAGAACCTGAGCAGGACAAGATCCATACAACTCAACACCAATGTTTTTTTACGACAAGTTGTGATTCATCCCCACTTGAATGTTGTAAAAAGGACCTTGATAATAACCCATTGAAATATTGAAAACCTATCTCCTTTATTTTCTTATTTTCCTCTGCTTGTCGTAAAAAGCCTTCTACCATCCATAATAAAACTAGTTCAAACTTTTCAAACTAATAGTCCTAGGAAATATTAAGCAGTATGTAAACAACCACTTTAGATAGGGTGAAAGATAATGATAACTCAATCTTAAAGCAGAAAGAGTGTCACTTTTCTCTGCAGGTAATCCCCAAAACTTGCTATTCAGCACATTTTCCCACCCCAAACTAAACAACAACTTAAACCCACCTACATCTCCACCACTCAACCTCAACGCCATCAACACAAAACACTATTTCAGACTCTGCATAACATATGAGAAACATAACATATATATGTACATTTTGCCTTAAAAATTAGGATGACTTACTGAAATAATAACATATGAGATGATTTGATAAGAGTTCCCTCGATAATGGTATTCAAAAATACATATCTCAAGTCCCTTGAACATAAAAACAAAATATAAACAAACATACCAAATATATGTTGAAGCGCATCAATCAACTGAGAAAAAAATACCTTTATAAATTGACAACCACCAATGCCAAAAGTGTCAAATGCCCTGTTGCACCAACAAGCACTAAACTTTTAGGTCTAGAAGGAACTTTCTAATTGCAATTTGAACAACATCCATTAAATATGTGAGTGAAAATCCTATTTTATACCATAACATCACACATTGACTAAGACTATACAGTAGTAGATGTAATCATCAATAAAAGGTAAGAAATATGAAAAGCAGTCATTCATTAATCATCAATAAATACGTAAATAAAACTAAATACAAAAAGAACATGACTCTCCGTCATTATTTATCCATTCATACATATGATGTGAAACAAATAAAATGCATTCAGTCATTACACATTTTTAAAATATTAAACTCAGAAAAGAATGTCAAATTTCATGAACATATAAGCATCCTTAACATAAAACCATTCATAACTGAAAAATTCATGGCAATTGTCATCTTCATCCATGTCAGTATCATAATCATCATCAGTCTCCTCTTTTTCATCACGTTCATCTATATCACTCGCATTAGCTTCCTCATCTGCCTCTGAATCATCTTCATAAGTCTCAAAAACATCCTTATCACTACAATCCTCATCAATATCAACACAATATATCATTACCGTCATCTATACTAACTATGTTATCAATAGTCGTTCCCTCCACACCAGTCCTAGACCATGTAATATCCCCATCATAGTTGATTAGAGTGTCATCCAGTTGTTGGATGTTGTACGGCTCAACTTTTGCATCTATTGTGTCATCTCCATAAGTATCTTTTCCATACATGTCATACAAATCTCTTGGTGTCATCTTCATGACAACTTGCCAATCTTCTTCAATCGGGTCTCGCACATACCAAATTTGTTTGGTCTGAGATGCTAATATAAATAGTTCATCTGACAGTCGATTATGTTTATATAGTGAATGTTTAAAGTTCACTAATGTGAACTCAAAATTATCTTTTACCGTCCCCGAATGAGTATCAACCCAATCACACTTGAATAGCACAAGCTTGAAATCATTTGAATAGCGCACTTCAAATATATATGTTAATAGACCATAATATGTTACATCCCCCAAAAGAGGTAGTTTGTCCTTTGCACTTGCAAAACTTTCGGTGGTGGCATCAAGCATAACTCCACTATTCTGAGTATTCAATCTTCTCTCACGCTTCTTTGTGCGAAACCTAAACCCATTTACAATGTATCCCATGTATCTCCTAGCCCATTGGGATTATATCCAAGCAATTATTTATCAAAAAAACCCAAATACTTGCCTCTAAAGGTTCAAACACAAATAGCAATTATTCATCAGGAGATTATATCCAAGCATTTGAAATATATAAATTGATTTGAAACTACCCAATTACAATTTTGTAAAAACTAAACAAAAATTTTTAGTAGAAAACAAAAAAAAAAAATCTCGCTCACACGCATATCAATTAAAGAATGGTATATATCAACTAAAGATATATGTATATAGGGAGAAGATCACAAGTAAACCTAAAAATCGAACTTTTTAATGAACCTTGACAAATAAAACACCTAACAACCCATTAATTTTAATTCATATGTTATAATTGCTCTGCAGCAACGGACACGCGTGTCTCGAATATTTTTTTTACACACCCCAACCCCCAACCCCACCATGGCAGCCCTTACCCATGAGTGAACATTCCAACAACTTATTTTTTTAACTAGTGGTCTGCCATGGTGGGGGCAGGAGGGTCTCGGGTCACACGAGTGTCCATTGTAGCTGGCGCGAACTAGTTACACCATAGGAATTAAAACTAACGGCTTATTAGGTGTTTTTTTTTGTTAAGGTTCATTAAAAAGTTCGGTTTTTAGGTTCGCTTGTGTTCCTCTCCACACACACACACACACACACACACACACACACACATATATATATATATATATATATATATATATATATATATATAATCAATTAAAAGTGATATGTATAACAAAATTTCGAGTACATATCAATCAAAAATTAGACAAACACACACTTAAGTATGCGACTTGGCATCAATACAGTTGAGCATTCAAATTTTCAACACTTTTTTCTCTCACACATCAATTAAAAACAAAGATAACACTATTTTATATACATGATTATATAATGTCAAATTTCAAGAACAAAGATGCCAAAATTCCAATAATATTTTTTTTGGGTGTGGTGTCAAAATATTTTTTTTATGTCCTAAAATATTTCTAACAATGAGGAAACAGGTCCTAAAGAAAGCTTACCCCTATGCTGTCATTTTTTTTAAAATTTTGACATCTTTCATAAGAAGAACGCCAAAAATAATTTTTTTTATGCACCGAAATAAAAAGGAAAAAAGAAAAAAACAACAGCAATGGTGGAGAAGAAGAAACATGATGGGAGAATCCATAAAAAAAAAAGAAAAACTTACCAATGATAAAGCCTTCAAAGATCAAAACCCAACAACACCAATGGTCCCAACAACAATATTTGTAGTGAATATCAACCTCCAAAATAATGCCAAAGAACGATTGGGTATGCTTAATACCACGAACACGCCTCCGGCTCAGAGAAGATTATTAGGTCAAACTAATTGAGGAAGATAGAGGTTTGGGAAGGATTACGATTGATGATATTATTCCGGAGAAGAAGAAACATGATGGGAGAAACGTGATGGGAGAGAGGATTGAGGTGGTAAGGAAACGTGGTGTATTTTTTTAACAAAAAAAAAACCCCCGCAAAAATCTTAGGAGAGGTGCTTTTTTTCTTAATTTTAGTGGCATTAGTTATAAAATGCCTAAAAAATACCACATTTATTTCATTACTAATTAAAAAATTCTTTATTTGTGCGGCACATCAATATAAATGTTGGTAAAAAAAATTCTCAGCATTTTTAAATAATACCGAGAAAAAAGTGCTGGAAAAAATTAGTTTTCTTGTAGTTCTAGTAGAAATAAATATCATAACTGTATAGAGGGGTATTACAATCGATGATCTTTATTGAACACGGGTTTCTCCAAATTATGATCTCAGGCCTACTTACACAACGATTGCCCAATCTGTGGAGATTGAGATCCAATAAAACATGACTCTTTCCCATAACAGTCAAAGAAATAATTATGCAATCATTCCAATACTCATAACCTTTGAGATTAAGAATCTATGCACCATTCGTAAATGGTGTGAGATCGCCTAAGTCTAATCAAGACAACCCTTAGACTTGAATTACAAGGGTGGTCATGTTCAATACATTCTTAAATGTAACTATCACAATCCTTTTTTGAACTACCAAAGAAGTATAGAGCCATCATACATGTTCCCATAATTTTAGATAACCTAAACATCACTACTTACCTGGGCTATGAACTGTCACTTGTACTAGAATTGTGTAATAACCCGCACTTTTATGGCAAATTAAATTTAATAATTAAGTGCGAATTGGGAATTCAAGAAATTATTGTGAATAGTAATTTTTGAGGTTTTCAAGGATTTAATGATTTTCTATGGGTGTTATATTTACTTTTGGGATTAATTAAATGAACTGGAGTATTTTAATAATATGTCGAAGCTGGGTAAAGCGACAGAGCATAATGATTTAATGGGAAAACCTGCATTGAGATGTAGTGGGTTAAATTAGTGAGTTGCGGTCAAGTGCCTCAGATGGAGATTTCGAGTGCGCGATGAGTCTCGGAATGGCCGAGATAGTCTGAATTGAGTGTCCAGAATTTTTGGGCTATTAGGAACTCATAATTGAGTAAACGAGTCACTTTTAGGTTGAAAGGGATAAACCCTCATTTCTCCCTATATAAGGCATGGGATGGGGAAAGAAAAGAAAGAAAAGATAGAAAGGAAAGAGGAGAAGAGAGAGAGGAAGAAAGGGAGAAGAAAAAGGGAGATTCCGGCCAACCTCCGAGGGATTCGACTCGGGATCGCCGAATTTTATCCATGAGGCAAGTGTGTACTTGGCTTATTTAATTTTGATCATAAATCTCATATCATAGTTGGTAATAACAAACCCTAAAGATTTTGGGTTAGGTTTTCTTGGGTCAAACGGGTTTTTCTCGAAAGTTTAACGGGTAAACCCCGAAAAATATCAAATTGGAGAAACTTAGGAATTAGTTGAATTTAGTTGTTGATTCTTGGTTCTAGGATGATTAGAACCTATTTACTTTGTGTATATATAGTTAGGTGTAGTTATATGTTGGTGGGAGAAGAGATAAAAGGCTTGGAGGTTTGGTATTCTTGGAGATGATGATGAATAGTAAGGCAACAGCCTTTTCGAATCGATTCAGCGCTGATTCGAATCGATTCGGCTCCTGGTCAAAAAATGAAATTTGTATATCTTTTGGATACAGTCACGTGGGCACTTACTGCGTACTTTTCTGATTTTTTTTGGATTTATAATGATTTTTCTAAGGAAGGCTATCCGAGATCAAAATCATTATTTAGAAATCAAATTTGACATTGGGAGAAAAGAAATCAGTGTTAGGATGATTAAAGAGTTATTGGTTGAGATTAGAAACGATTAAAGTGGAGTTTGGGTTGATATTTGGGTATTTTGGAGAGTTAAAAATTGCCCAAACAGTTCCCCTCGAACAGGTCGAATCAATTCACCTAAGGGGATCTGTAATGCTGCATTGGGCCGAATCGATTCGGATTTAGACCGAATCGATTCTCCATTAAGGTCCTGCTTGTAGAACACTTTCCGAATCGATTCGGATTGGGGGACAAATCGATTCACCCACCCAAATCGATTCGCCATAAGGGCGAATCGATTCGCTTTGGTCAGATTTGTCAGTTTTCTTCCCTTAAGAGTATGGGGAGTTAAATTACAATTTGGGATTTTATATGGGGGATCCTGGTTATGATATCGAGATTCCTAAATGATGGTTTTGAGGGTAAGTAAACCTTTAGATGAAAGAGAAGGCCTTGGATTGGTGTAGGGCATAATCCGGGGAATGGACATAGTTAAAGTTCGAGAAAAAAATCCTTGGGATATTTCAGTGGGCATTGCACCTATATAATTATGCGTGTGGGAAAACATAATTATATCTTTATTGGTTGAGTAGATCCTACTAGATTATTAGGTGAAATTGGGAATATATATATATATATATATTTATTCACTTAGTGTGAATTGGTATAATTGGAGATATCCAATAAATCCTTAGATGGGATTAAGGTATTTATTATTTATCAAAGTGAGGGAATACTTTGGGAATAGAATCATGAGTGTGCTAATACTCGAATTATATTAGTTATGAGAATCTTTGGGATTATTGGTCATCGCTATGTATGATTGGCTATTATGGCGGTATATATATATATATATATATATATATATATATATTCGAGGAGCAATATATAGTATATATACTATGTGATTAAGTATATATAAAAGATGATACGGATGTGTATATATATATCTATATGTGAATGGTATATATATATGTGAAGCATACCCCCTCTAATGCTACCACTGGAAAGTTGCGCGATGAGGGTGAGAACCCTGGCTCGAGGAGCAGAGTGTGGATATTCCCCAGGTCATAGTCGTCCGTTGTGATATTATGTGATATACATTTTTAGGATGAGACGTGGTGGGTATGTTCCGTTTCATTGCCGGTTAGGAACTATGACCACTTCCCAGGCGTTGTGATATTTTTGACCACGAAGTAGGTGTCGTTTAGTCCTACCGATGGTCCCCAGTATGCTACGTGAGTCGGGCACTGGAAGAGGATAACATTGAGAGACCGCATCCTCGAGTGATAACTCGGTGGGATGGTTATTATACTTGTGTGTATAGTATATTACTTGTGTATGAAAACAAGGTAATATATATCTCTATGAGAGTAAAGAGATAAAATGAAGAAGAATAAATTCTCATTCCGGGAGGTTATATCCGGATGTGCGTTATAAAAATGAATATAGAGTAAAACTCAGCCCGGAAGATATTATCCGAATGTATATTGTAACAAGTGTATGAGAATGAATATAATATGTATATTATTATATGAATATGTTTATATATTTATTTTGTATTAAGGGCCTAATGGATATCGACCATTGACACTGCCATGTAGTAGTGTATCGGGGGGGGGGGGGGTTCCTTATTTGGATTTCGCTTCGCGAGACACCCCACGCACGAATATGGCATAACGTTGAGACTAGGGAGAAGTTGAGACCTTAGTACTTGGGTTGTTTAGGATTTTTAGAGTTGGGGGTGATGGAGTAGTTAGGCAGCATAGCTTGACTAGGATGTTTAGAGGGATGTGCTAGGTGTGCACTATTAGAAGAGAAGTGAGGGGTATCTCATGGGAGTGCGATACCAATTTAAATATGAGATAAAACACATTTTCAAAAATATTGCTTTTATGCACTTCCTAAATATTTTCACAAATCGGGCTCTGACGTTTTTCTATATTTTTCCTCCCTTTATATATATTGTATATATATAGGTGTCCAGACACAGGGACTACTGGATGATGATCCTTTCAAGTCAGATGTCTGCTGTAGCAGGTGTGGATGCATGCAGGTTTGATTTAGTCGCTTCTATTCTTGCAATCTCGATAGGAAGCATTGTAGTCACTCTCGGGCCAAAAGCCCAATTGTATTTATTTATTCTTTTACCGCCTTTTAGTGCGGCATTCGATTTGGTTGTATCATATTTGAACCGAGTGTTTGGTTATTTTACCTCTTTTCAGTTTCATTTTATATAAATTGTGTGAATGTTTATATTATGAAGTTGTTTAAAAAGATTAGTTAAGTAAAATTTTGACGCCACCCTAATAGGTTATTAGTAATTAAATTGGTTTTTCGACAGTGATGCTGAGAATGATCCATATTCGACTCCAGCTTTAATTTGATATAGGAGTGATCGCCCGGTATTTTATTAGGCGGGTTGTCAGAGATGGTATCAGAGCATCAGGTTCTAGTGTCCTTAGGAATCTGTGCGGACGTACTACGCTTTCAATGTTGCTCCCGATTGTTATAGATCCTTATGATTAGGATCGTTGAATCCTCTCGTGAGATTTCATTCTCCTGCCATAGTATAAGATTATAGTAAATCTTTTGCGCGCTCGTTTTAGATTCGTGTGCTGATCGAGGAAGGCTGTGACGAGGGCAGCAGGAGGCAGGGGTGGTGGAGTTTCCTTTTCATGAAGAAGTTAAGGGGAGACTAGTAAAGTGACTGTCAGGATCGCGGCTATGGAGTATAAGATACTGATAACCTTAAAAGGGTCAGGGTGACTCAAGATGGGGAATGTTGTAATGTGGAGTGTAGAGACTTACGGTTAGTCATAGCCCAGTGGGAGTTACGGGGAAAGTGTATGGTGCACAGATGGGGAGTTGATTAAAGAAATTTTTGGTTTAGTTACGGCAAGTGTATTAAGTCTGAGAAACTTTTGGAGTCACTAAGGTGATAGGCGAAGTGGTTGTTATGAGTTTCACCTCTGTTGAAGGAGGCTTGTTCTGTGTGATGAGATTGAGTCACAGTGTTGTATTAGCCCTAGATTCGTGTGTGATGTGATTTCAGAAATAGTATCGATAACGTTATGCAGTATATGTTTATGTGTTTTTTTGCGATAACAGGAATCTATTTTCTTTCATTCGCTGAGAAGGGCGGGTGTTGATGTTTTTAATATATATATATCTGGCTTGTGATACTCGTTTTATATGTGTTATACGAGTATAGTAGTATTGTGAGTATATTATGTTTTTCATTGTTCGAAGAGATAGCAGGCTAATGATGGAAAGACTATCGTGTCCGCGGTTCCAGGGTGGAACATGTTGTTGTTATGATATCTCACCTGGATACAGGTTGAGTTTGCCTTCATTATTATGGGTAGATGGAACTCTAGTAAGCAGAGGTTTCATTATTATGATTCGAGTATGTGGCGACCCTATAGATGTGATTTAAGGTATGCAGAGCTAATTATTGCGATGTGAGTTTAAACTCATTATTGATTGCGTAAGGACTGTGTGTAGTACGAGCGCTTAGTGGTATGACTCCTAGATAGAGAAAGGAGTTCAGACCACATTCTGTTGAAAGAGGTGATAGGGTTATCCCTATTACATATTTTTGGTTAACGGACCTCCACGATCGACAATGTTAAGTAGTAGTGCATTGGAGGGGTTCCTTATTTGGATTTCGCTTTCGAGACGCTCCACGTATGAACCTTAACGACGTCGAGAGTGGAGAGATGTTATAGGATGCAAGGATGTTGGTTGTGTCGATAAGTCATATAGTGTGAATGAAACATTATAGACTATGAGCCATGTGATGATGGTATTCTTATGGAAATATTGTGCTATGGAAAATCAATAAAGTGGTCTTCTTCCCACAAGTGGGTGGGTGAAGTAGGATTTAGAGAAATTGATTTGAGGATTATAGCTAGGCCTTAATGAAAAGGAAATTTTTGGAGGAAATATGTTTTCGGTATGATGTTCGTAACTCTTTTGCACAGAGTTGGCGCCTCGGTTAGTTAGATTTCCTTTTTGTATAAGTGGAAGGTTAGAATAGTAGAAATGCGTTAATAGGTTAGCAATGTAGGATTTAGGATGTCCCCCTAGTGTGCCTTAGGCAATTATATCTCGATGACCGACGATGCGAGGGAGTAGTGTAACGGGAGGGTTCCTTGTCTGGATTTCGCTTTGCGAGACGTCTCACGCATGAACCGAGCAAATGTCGGGAGTTGAGAAAGGTCTTGGGAACTAGGGACATAATTTAGGATAGTACTATTTCACGTAGTTTGGAATGCTTAGATCTTAGAATTTTTGGGCAGTGAAGCCAGTGGAGTTAGTGGCGCCGATATAGAAAGATTGGTTCATTAACCTTGAGAAGAATTGAATTTTGCCGGTTGGGAAAACCCATGTATGAGTATTACGTGGAGGAAATAAGGCCTATTATTTAGAATGTGTGTACGTGTCTGACATTGGTGATAGTTGTGCAGAGAGGCATGGGGGTATGGGAACCTTAATGATTTGGTTTTATATACCTCCTGCTATAGAAGGGGTGTAGTATATAGAGTTAAAGAGTATGTCGAGATGGTAGTATAGTATAGTATAAACCTTGTCAGAGGTGAGTGCTTATTGAGCACGATTAAGAGTTATTGGGTAGTACCATTCCACTTTGAGGTATTAGGATGTGGAGTGATTCACGATCCTAGGTTAGTGTTGGTAGTATTGGTTATATCTGAATTTCGAGGACGAAATTACGTTGTAAAGGGGGGAAGTATGTAATAACCTTCACTTTTATGGAAAATTAAATTTAATAATTAAGTGCAAATTGGGAATTTAAGAAAGTATCGTGTATAGTAATTTTTTAGGTTTTCAAGGATTTAATGATTTTTTATGGGTGTTATATTGACTTTTGGGATTAATTAAATGAACTAGAGTATTTTAATAATATGTCGTAGCTGGGTAAAGCGACAGAGGATAATGTTTTAATGGGAAAACATGTATTGAGATGTAGTGGGTTAAATTAGTGAGTTGCGATCAAGTGCCTCGCATGGAGATTTCGAGTGTGCGATGAGTCTCGAAATAACTGAGATAGTCAAAATTGAGTGTCCGGGTGTCGAAATTGAGTTTTTGGAATTTTTGGGCTATTAGGAACTCGTAATTGAGTAAATGAGTCACTTTTGGGTTTAAAGGGATAAACCCTCATTTCTCCTTATATAAGGCATGGGAGGGGGAAAGAAAAGAAATAAAAGAGAGAAAGGAAAGAGGAGAAGAGAGAGAGGAAGAAAGGGAGAAGAAAAAGGGAGATTCCGGCCAACCTCCGCGGGATTTGACTTGGGATCATCAGATTTTATCAACAAGGCAAGTGTTTACTTGATTTATTTAATTTTGAGCGTAAATCTCATATCATAGTTGGTAATAACAAACCCTAAAGATTTTGGGTTGGGTTTTCGTGGATCAAACGGGTTTTTCTCGAAAGTTTAACGGGTAAACCCCGAAAAATATCAAATTGGAGAAACTTAAGAATTAGTTGAATTTAGTTGTTGATTCTTGGTTCTAGGATGATTAGAACCTATATCCTTTATGTATATATAGTTAGGTGTAGTTATATGTTAGTGGGAGAAGAGATAAAAAGCTTGGAGGTGTATTAATGGAGGTTTGGGATTCTTGGAGAAGATGATGAATAGTAAGGCAACGGCCTTTCCGAATCGATTCGGCCCTAATGCGAATCGATTCGTCTCTTCGTCAAAAAATGAAATTTGTAGATCTTTTCGATATGGTCGCGTGGGCACTTACCACGTATTTTTCTATTTTTTTTTCGATTTATAATGAACTTTCTATGGAAGGATGTTCGAGATCGAAATCTTTATTTAGAAATCAAATTTGTCATTGGGAGAAAAGAAATCAGTGTTAGGATGATTACAGAGTTGTTGGTTGAGATTAGAAACCATTAAAATGGAGTTTGGGTTGATATTTTGGTATTTTGAAGAGTTAAAAATCGCCCAAACAGTGCCCCTAGAACAGGACGAATCGATTCGCCTATGGGGATCTGTAATGCTGTACTGGGCCGAATGGATTCGGATTTAGACCGAATCGATTCCCTATTAAGGACCTACTTGCAGAACACTTTTCGAATCGATTCGAATTGGGGGCCGAACCGATTCTCCCACTCGAATCGATTCGTAATAAGGGCGAATCGATTCGCTTTGGTCAGATTTTTCAGTTTTCTTCCCTTAAGAGTATGGGGAGTTAAATTACAATTTGGGATTTTATATGGGGGATCCTTGTTATGATATCGGGATTCCTAAATGATGGTTTTGAGGGTAAGTAAACCTTTAGATGAAATAGAAGGCCTTGGATTGGTGTAGGGCATAATCCGGGGAACGGACATAGTTAAAGTTCGGGAAAGAAATCCTTGGGATATTTCAGTGGGCATTGGACCTATATAATTATGCGTGCGGGAAAACATAATAATATCGATATTGGTTGAGTAAATCCTACGAGATTATTAGGATGAAATTGGGAATATATATATATATATATATTCACTTAGTGTGAATTGTTATAGTTGAGATATCCAATAGATCCTTAGATGGGAATAAGGTATTTATTATTTATCAAAGTGAGGGAATACTTTGGGTATAGAATCATGAGTGTGTTAATACTCGATTTATATTAGTTATGAGAATCTTTGGGATTATTGGTCATCGCTATGTGTGATTGGCTATTATGGCCGTATATATATATATATATATATATATATATATATATATATATATATATAGATATATATATATATGTGAATGGTGTATATATATGTGAAGCAGCAGAGTGTGGATATTCCCCAGGTCATTGTCCTCCGTTGTGTTATTATGTGATATACATTTTTGGGATGAGAAGTGGTGGGTATGTTTCGTCTCATTGCCAGTTAGGAACTATGACCGTTTTTGAGGCGTTGTGATATTTTTGACCACGAAGTAGGTGCCGTTTAGTCCTACCGGTGGTCCCCAGTATGCTACGTGAGTTGGGCACTAGAAGATGATATCACTGAGAGATCGCTTCCTCGAGTGATAACTCAGTGGTATAGTTATTATACTTGTGTGTATAGTATATTACTTGTGTATGAAAACAAGGTAATATATATCTCTATGAGAGTAAAGAGATAAAATGAAGAAGAATAAATTCTCAGTCCGGGAGGTTATATCCGGATGTGCATTATAAAAATGAATATAGAGTAAAACTCTGTCCGGGAGATATTATCCGGATGTATATTGTAAGATGTATATGAGAATGAATATAATATTTATATTATTGTAGGAATGTGTTTATATATATATTTTGTACGAAGGGCCTAATGGATCTCGACCATTGACACTGCCAAGTAGTAGTGTATCGGGGGGGGGGGTTCCTTGTTTGGATTTCGCTTCGTGAGACTCCCCACGCACGAATATGGCATAACATTGAGACTAGGGAGAAGTTGAGCCCTTAGTACTTGGGTTGTTTAGGATTTTTAGAGTTGGGGGTGATGGATTAGTTAGGCAGCGTAGCTTGACTAGGATGTTTAGAGGGATGCGCTAGGTGTGCACTATTAGAAGACAGGTGAGGGGTATCTCATGGGAGTGCGATACCAATTTAAATATGAGATAAAACACATTTTCAAAAATATTGCATTTATGCAGTTGCTAAATATTTTCACAACTCGGGCTCTGACCCGTTTCTATATTTTTCCTCCCTTGCTATATATTGTATATATATAGGTGTCCAGACACAAGGACGCCAGGATGATGATCCTTTTGAGTCAGACGTCTGCTGCAGCAGCTGTGGATGCATGCAGGTTTGATTTAGACGCTTATATTCTTGCAATCTAGATAGGAAGCATTGTATTCACTCTCGGGCCGAAAGTCCAATTGTATTTATTTATTCTTTTACCGCCTTTTAGTGCGGCATTCGTTTTGGTTGTATCATATTTGAACCGAGTGTTCGATTATTTTACCTCTTTTCAGTTTCATTTATATAAAGTGTGTGAATATTTATATTGTGTAGTTTTTTAAAAAGAGTAGTTAAGTAAAATTTTGACGCCAGCCTAATTGCTTATTACTAATTAAATTGGTTTTTCGACAGTGATGCTGAGAATGATCCATATGAGACTCCTGTTTTAATTTGATATAGGAGTGATCGCTCGGTATTTTATTAGGCGGGTTGTCACAAATTGGAATTCCGATCTCATATGATCAGAACAAACTCAACTCATCGTAATTCCTACTGAGTGCGATTGACTGACGTTTCATGTAATATATTTGAAGCATAAATATAAGGCATTCTCACCAACATGATTATTATTTAAAAATGAACCGATACATATTTACTAAAAATTTAACGTCATACATGCTTTTAAGAATAAAACTCTAGCATCAATCCCAACATGCAGGTCTTGGTATCCAACCGATCTATGGTGGAACATCAGCCCACATGGATCCTTCATGCTATGATCCCTATATGGATACGTTCTTTAATATGTAAAATAAAATGTTTTCTTCAACTCGGATAAACTAAAATGTAATATCATTGTTGTTCTGAAGTAAAAAAAAGGATGAAAAAAATGTCTTCATAAGAAACGTATACTATAGTGTAAGGACACAATTCTCCGATTGAGTCTCAAGAAAAATCCATAAACACTTGTGTTACACCCATTTCTTTAGTTTATCCAAGTTTCTTTATATATATACATTGCTTGGATTTTTGGCACTGGTTTACTCTACCTATTGAAGAGTTCATTTGGGTTTCCTTCTACATCCCATAAAGAAGAATTTTGTGTTTTTGGCTACGGCATTCCCACATGGTGAAAGGCACCATGTATGGTTGACGGTGGTTCCTAAAGTCCGATCGATGGATTTCGAGACCGCGGTGGAGTACCATGGTTATTCACTAGGCAGAGGTAGTTACAAGAAGACGCGTCGGGGCTTGAAGGAGTCAAGTCGAATGTTGTAAGTCATCTTGCTTATAATTGTAAATTCCATACTTAGTGGATTTGAGGCTAGGGCCGTCCGAGGTTTTTTCCCGTTGTGGGTTTTTCCTTGTACATCGCGGTGTAATGATTTATTGTTTATTTTATCTTTTGCAAAATCACCTAGAACGCATGCTTAGGTAAAATGATAAAATTTGGTAATAATCACTACTTGTTTAATTTGGTGCTAAATTAATTTGGGTAATGTTTATGTTAATTTAATTCAAGTCATCACTTAATTTGATAAAATTTGTTTGGCCTAATTTGGTAATATTGGAAATATGACTTAAGCAAATTTCTAGGACTTGAGTTGAGTTAATATGTTAAAGTGAAAAATTCATTTGTTAATTTATTTAATTTCACTTTAAGTTGTGTTTAATATTAATTTGAAAAGGAATTAAAATTAGATAATTTGTTTAATTGAACCATCTTGCTTCCGCATATATAAAAAGGAAATTCCTTTTTTGTAATTCAATTTTTTAATACTAGGGGTTTGTCAAATCGGTATCAGAGCCGGAGAGCTAATTTATCGCATCAAAGATCCGTTTTTCGACTTCTATTTTTTTGTACTCCTTGTATTTTTAGGTGGTTCTTTTTTCACTCACTCTCATTTTTTTGTATCTCTCGATGGGATGTCTTAATGATAATTTGTCCTTTTCTAATGATTATGAAGTTTTTGCTATTCGAGAGGAATAATGGGCTTAATAAGTGTAATGAAAAATTAAGAGAATTAAATTTGAGATTTGCAAAAAGAATTAAATTTCTTGAAAATGAAAATTCTTGTTTTAAAGCTAAAGTTGAATTTTTTCAAACCTCGCTATCTCAAAAAGATATTTTTCGTGAAAAGCTCATGGACATAAATCACAATTTTGATAATTTAGAAATGTCCAAGAAAGAGAGTGATAGTCAAGAAAAGACTCTTAGGGACATGTTTGCTCACATTGAGGGGGAGCGTGATAACCTTCTAAGAGTTATAGAAAATTTAAAGAAGGAGTGCCATAATTTTGAGGAGTCTAATTTATTACTTGAGTTCAAAATTTCAAAAATGAAACACGACTTACAAGACTTGAGTAGTAGTTGTAATGGTTCTAGCTCATCTAGTTCAAATATTTTCGTTGCTAAAGCTAAAACCATTATTTGTTTTAGAGGGTGAGCTTTACTCAAAGAGTTTAGAAAAGGTCACACCTTAGGTAACATTCCTCGTGTTTACACATGCTTGCATTGTGGTAGGAAATGTCACCTTAGGTCATTTTGTTTTGATCTTAAAAGAAGCCCTAGAAAGTCTATGTCTAGCATTTCTTTAGTTTCCAAATCCCATTATTTTAAATACAAATCTATATGGGTTCGGAAATCATTTTTAGACGCGCTAGATATTAGATTTATTGATTCTCATTTGCTTTCACATGGAACCTCCCTTGCTAAATTTAACAGTTAAATGTGTTAGTTTTGTTTACATACTTTAGCTTTTGTACTTCATGCTATATAAAATGGACTTTTATAATCTGCAGACACCCTAAAGGCACAAAAGAACAAGACTGGGGTTTCGGGTCCTTGTCATCGTATGAGGTATCCTACGAAGGAACCTATAGCTCATACAAGTCTCTTGTATGATTTGTTCTTTCATAGATCTTTGTATAAGATAGTTCTGTGGCTCGTACTATAATCTCGTATCATACGAGTTTCATATGATAGAAATCTGTAGCTCGTACTATGATCTCATACTAAGTACTCATCGATCCAAAAATAGATAAAATAAATAATAATTTTCTTAAATCCTCGTAGGAAGACCTCGTTCGAACGAGGACCTTGTATAATTCCTCTTTTGAACGAGCGACCCAAAAAATTAAATGTTATTTCTTTAAAAAAGAATAAAAGGCTTGCTTTGTGTTATTATATGAAGCTAAAAACTTGTTTAAACAAAAAAAAATCTTGTCCATATCAATCTGAATTAAGCCAAACATAAATATGTTTCATATACTTACCAACTATACTTTTATCGTGAAATTTGTTTCGACAAGTGTATGAAAATCATGTTGTCGATGATCTATATAAGTCTTTTGATATTTAATGTTTTCCATCACAAACTCAAACAATCGAGACTTATATTTTTTCTAAAACTTGAATTATGTCAATCAGAAGGATTTCCTTATAAATCTCCTTATTTGAATATTCCAAACAAAACTAACTCCAAAAAAATGGAAAAGATCTAGAAATATACGGATAAAAAATAAAACTTACACATCATATCTACCAAGTAAGAAAGATACCCATAATTTATTCGATATGAGAACCAGTGTATGTTTCATCATGAATTATGTAAATCCTGTCCAAATAATGGTGAAAACAAAATGAAATATATTAGTAATCCCCCTAAATCATGCAATCGATGAACACACCTTGTGAACACACAAAATATACATAAGAGAAATAAATAGCTAAAAAACTATGACTAGTATAGATATACATACATGTGTCCTAGGATAAATACTTCCCGATATTATATAAAATCCCTAATCGGAAAAGGAAAGAAAATCCTAGTCCACAGTGGTAACATAAAACATGTAATAAAACAAAAGTAGCATTGTGATCATCTTCACAAAGAGTAACAAATAAAATATATATAGTAAGAGTATAGTATACTCGTTATTCCCTCTTAGATAAATTGACTTATTTTGGTTTCCAAAACACATTCTCTCCAAGAGGTCTTCAACAAGATTCATTAACATTCAAGAGCTTGAATATGACTTCTTTCATCTCATGATCGCATCGATCAATTTAAGATGAAGGCAAATACGACCTAGCGAACTTAACTTTTTTTATTTTGAAATATAAATCGATGAAATGTTTTTCAAAACCTTTTACGTGTTTTTGTGTTTTTTCCACCTCCAATTGTAAAAATATTTTTTTTCAAAGAAAATCTATGTTTAAAAGGCATTTGGGTAATGTCCCAACACATTTGTTGCAACAGAGGTTTACCTTATCTAGCTACGAGTTCTCTGAGATCCTTTGAAAAAATCCCTAGAGGTATCCGCAACTTCCTTCGCAAATATCTCATTATCGTAAAGTAAGACTTTGCTCCAAAGAAATCTCTTATGGGCTTAGACCTTGTATATTTTATCTCATAGGAAATCCCTAGTGTAATGACCCTCATTTTCTCAGGTAAAGTCTGGCCAGGATCAATACGCCGAAGATGGGGATTATCAATAATTTATATCATTTTCACCACTGAAGGAAAAAAAAATTTCTTTTTAATTATATCATAATCGACAATGAATAAAAACATATGAATAAAACTTATTTAATCCATGAATAGTAAAATTGAATCATCGTACAATGTCCAAATGTGAATCTAAGTACAACTTCTATAAATAAACACTTGGGCTTATGCCCATATAAATCCCAATATGAAATAAAATGACAAAATACTGAAGTACAACCTATAATAGAATAAATGGAGAAAAATACACTACATCCAATGTCACTACAAGCCTGATCCATCGTCAGCCTGTTATCCCTATCATTAAGAATACCCAGGGGGAAAACATTTATAATTTGGTTCAGAGCCCTAGAGTTCCAAGGATTCTTCACCAACTGATATGCAAGTTATTACAAACTGATACTTCACGTTTCTCCATCGATGCTCACATGAAACGAGTAAATCATCTCTCAACTAGAAGCAATCTTACTCGTATCCTCAAATAATATGACAATTGTAACTTCCATTATTTAATCTGTCACATAAAGAATAAGCCATTCAGCAACACGTTAACTAAAAGTGTGTACTTATATCTAACACCCCAATCCCTAGATGGATTTTATAATGTTGACTAAAAAATTTACCTAAACTCGGTCAATATTCTTACGTCATAATATTCCATAACCCTTGTCTATCTCTTCAGACCATTTATTGATTTAATTCATACTTCTAGTTGTCTACCGTTGTTAGTTTACAAGTTTCGTTTTCTTAGATTACCAAATTATTATTCTCATTAATAATTGGCTACCCCATTATTCATTCTCTTTCATTATTGTCTACTTTCTTAGATTACTCAATTATTATTCTCATTAATAATTTTCTACCACATTATTCGTTAGGACTCATCTTCGTCCTTAATTATCCACATTATTTTATTAACCTGACTTTATTATCATAAAACATTATCTACATCTTTAGACTAAGAGGGCACATTCCCATATGAGGCACACCACAATGTGTGTGCATATATATATATGACACACAAATGCATCTATCGTTGGTGTCTCGTTCGTACTCTATCGGTACATCCGTAGGAATATCTTATCCTAAGCGGACATCATAAAACACACAAAAGTTAGGGGCGGTCCCTACATAAGATACCTGTTCATGGACCATACCCAGTGGTGACACATGCCGGGTTAGCTTCAACACCTACATCCTCATAGATGGCGTCTTCACGTAGTACCTATATGACCTACATAATCGCCAATCCCATATGTGCCAATGTGTGGTACCCGGTTAGAATGCAAAAACCCCGAAGCCGATAGGATAGTCCACAAATATTGGTTTGTCCACACAAATACATATTATCATCCAATATGTATGAGTAGTTACTCTATAACTACTTTAATCTAAAGATATCTCAATCCATATAAAATACAACCTTCTTGCCTTAACTATAACATTTTAATTAATTTTAAAATAAACCATTTTTAAGTCGTTATCCTACGACTACTTCCTGATTAATGTTAAGTCTCATACAATTATTTTTTTGACTTAAATCACGTTTGCTGCATAATTTATTTCTCTTTAAATATATAGGTACAATTATTCCCAACTAACCTTTCCAAAACATTATAGGTATAGTTATTCCCAAACTAACCTTTCCAACACAATTAATAATTTTAGCATGTTGTCCTGTTGACTTAGACTTAAATCATTCTAAATTATTAATAATCACAGGCTTCTTGTTACCCTTCCAATAAGGTTTATATGTACATATATAAGGAGTCAGCTAACATGATTAAGGGTTATGTGTACATATATAAGAAATCCTCTATTTAAAAAAGTAGTCTCACCCAACCTACTATCAAAACCGTTGTTAACCATTTAGTCTTAGCCCACTAGGCTTAGGATACATTTAAATTTAGTATTCCTACACGATAAAGGTTTGAGGGAGTTACCCACTAATTATATTCTCAAGCGTTCGACTTATCTCCAATAAGTATTCCTCTTTATTTAAACTCACCCCGGATCAATCATAATAATACCATCGTATCTTTTAGGGTCTTATCCTCTATGTGTCCCTACCAAAATTTCCAAATTATCTAGGCATATCCTTGCCTTTTAATATATTTATTCCATATTACATTATTTAGGAGTTCTACATAAATAATATCCTTTATATAGTTACTTGTATTTTAAGTCATCACGTATGCACCACCATAACATCAACCCATCCCAGTTTAACGATGTATATAAGTTCATAACATTATCATTAATATCTTGGAGTAAGCCTCTATCCCTAACTTGGACAAAAATGGCCTCGCACACCCTTTTGTAGAAATATCATAACTAATTCAAAAACAATTAGACAAATACGCGGTCAGCACCCACACGATCGTGACAAAAAATTCTTGAAGCAAGTATTTCGAATTGATTTTTTAGGTGCCCGAATCTGTTCGGTTTTCCCAATAAGCCAAGGGCAAGTCTTTCCAAGACGGGATTTTTATTATAAAAAATTTCTCCCTCAACTAACATCAAAACGATTTAACAACTTAAAACATGACATGGATATAGTTTCAAAAACCTTATAGGATTACTATACATGTGATTAAACAACAAATTCAACCCAATAATTGACATCAAATTATCAATATTTGTCAAGAACTCATGGACATAAAGTTTCTAGATTTTCTTTTACATTGCCCCCAAATTTTCCAGATTCATTTAAAGGGTTCTACGACATTTTTCTCCAATTAGTCTTCCATTTAAACCACACAAATACAGAGTTGATACCAGGGGTTATGAATCTAAACATAGATTACACAATTATCATAACTTCATACACAATTCAAATATCTCTAAATATGCGGTCCCAATTCATAATTAAATTCTAGTGTAAACATGGAATTGACATTAATATAAAATTAGTACAATTTGAATAAGAATGGCAAGATAATCCCTGCCTCAGATTGTGTATAGGAGCCTCTGTTCCTCCTAGGGGGTGTCCTTCCTCCTCCTCTTGGGTGGTTATGACTAGGATTCTTGGATTTAACTCCTAAATGAGTGGATTAACTCTTAAACAATATAATTAGTACTCAATTCCCGAGTTGGGCCTTATCCCACAACTTTGCACCCCCAAATGAGCCCGAATATATTATTTAATTAGCTCGACAATTACCCAACACACACACACACACACACACACACACACACACACACACACACACACACACACACACATATATATATATATATATATATATATATATATATATATATATATATACCCTAGACCATTCCTAAGGGTCTAAAATGCCCGAACGAGCCCGTAATACCTCTCAAAGTGTGTCCCAAATATTTTTATCTAAAAATATATTTCAATTGTGACGTGACACATGTAAATACTTTTTATTTAAAATAAAATCCCTTTTACTTATTCCAAATCATTAAAGTCCAACTCTAAAATTTATAAATGATACTGTGTCTGATTACTCACTACTTTGATTAATTAATTTCACCGAATTAAATGAATTCCCATTAATTATTAATTTTCTCAAAAATTATGGTGTATTACATTCTCCCCCCATAACGGAATTCCATCCTCAAAATTCAAAGTAGCATAAAATCACATTTTATTTTGCACCATTAACTTATCTTTATACTCAATTAGTCCACACTCATATCCCATGAGATAAAAGAAAAGGCTCATACATGCCTATCATAACATCACTGAGGTGCCCATATATTCCACCTTATATGTACACACATATCATTAAAAAATATGAATGGAACATATACATATAATTTGTACCATTTATACTAAGAATATCCATACAACAAGTATACAACGACATATGTACATGTAAAAAGAAATAACCATCCTAGTATGCAACTTCCCTCAACTCCAAACTCTTGTCAATTTCGTGCGTGGAACGTCTCGCTAGTGAAATCCAAGTAACGAACCCTCCCGATACACAATTTCATAGCTTAGTCAGTTCAAAGTCCATCAGCTCAAGACAAATATAAAAAATAAAAATAACAGTTTACGCTACTCATATAAATTTCAATATTTACTTTTTTCCAAACCAACCACTTATTCCATTATAAGAGTTATACCAAACTAATTTAGAGCTAACCTACCCTACCATTACCAATATCTCAATTACCACAACCTAGGTAGGGCCTTCTTCTCCCGTATTTAATCTTTAGAGCACTTAGTCATTTCTAAGTCTTTAAAGGCATACCCATTCTAATCAGGTCTACCATTACCACTTTAATGATAATGTTACTATACCAACATTACACACGATCATATACAATCTAAATAATCGAATATATCTCTAGACTTACTTCTACTTTGTTTCCTATACTCTCCAAGGTAATACTTTGCCAAATCATACCATCATGTTATCTCGCAAACGATTTTCCCCCACATAAAAGACCCTTGCTCGCATCTGAGCATCACCCGACTTATTCCATAAATTTGAGTTTATTAACATGTTTATGCCTCCTTGAGTTATTCAAATCTTTTAAAATCACACTCACATGTTGCTTCCCTAAGCATACTCAACTTTCTAAAGGTTCTTGCACGACCTAATTTTCCGTTGAAATTTATTGTTTCAAACTAGGCTCACCCAAAAAATTTCTCAGAATAATCCTCACTACTACGGTGAATACCAATTCCTAATCAATCTTGTCCTTTAGACATGACCACAACTCATAGCAGTCCACATAAAATTAACATATTTCAAGTAACTATAATTTCATTCTCAAGAAAAATATCACACTCCGACATAGCTAACAAATAGGCCTAAAATAACATAATCTCTGCAATTCAAAGTCTACCCTTTCCAATGTATTAACAAAACCCAAGTGAACGCTAAGTCCCAATATTAAACAAAACATTACCCATATACTCTAAAGTAGGAAAACACCTTATTTACCATCGATGTTATCATTAGTCTCTTTCGTCACTAAAAATTTCATCTATAATCCGATGCTCATCTCGTTGTGGGTATTGGTATAAATGAACAAACCTCTGCTGGTGATTTATTGGGCATGACCACATCCTCAAAATCTCTAAATGTGTTACTTTAAATTATTAGGCAGCAAATTTTTTGAACACCTCGAAATTCTCACAAGTGACCAACTCACACCAAGGTCTCAATGGCCCTCACTGTAAAACTAACCCCTCCCTAAACGGGTAGTAATGACTCGTAAAGAATACAATAATTCCTAATCATGGGGCTCTACATCAAAGGACACAACACAGAACGTAACGAGCTCAAACAAAGATCCTAAGTACACTAAAACTGTGCTCTGATACCAACTGTAACAACCCCTATTTTTTCACGTAAAGGCTGGCCTGACTCAATATGCCGAAGATGGGGCTTATCAATAATTTATATCATTTTCATCACTAAAGGAATGAAAAATTTCTTTTTAATTATATAAAAATCCATAATGAATAAAAACATTTGAATAAAACTGATGAATAATAAAACTGAATCATCATACAATGTCCATAATGTAAAGCTAAGTACAACTACTATAAACACTTGGGCTTATGGACGTATAAATCCCACTATGAAATAAAATGACAAAATACTGAAGTACAACCTATACTAGAATCAATGGAGCGAAATCCACTACGTCCAATATTACTGGAAGCCTAATCCATCGTCAGTCCTACTGTCCCTGTCATTAAGAATACCTGGGGGAAAACAATTATAATTTGGGTCAGAGCCCTAGAGTTGCAAGGATTCTTCACCAATAAATATGCAAATTTTTACTAACTCATACATCACGTCTCTCCATTGACGATCACATGAAGCGAGTACCTCACCTCTCATCTAGAATCTTCTCTACTCGTATCCTCAAACAAAATGTCAATTGTAACTTCCATTATTTAATCTATCATGTAAAGAATAATCCATCTAGCAATGCATTAACTAAAAGTGGGTACTTATGTCTAACACCCCAATCCCCGAATGGATTTTCTAATGTTGACTACACAATTTACATAAACTCGGTGTATATTATTACGTCATAATATTCCATAACTCTTGTTTATCTCTTCAGACCATTTAATGATTTAATTCATACTCCTAGACATCTACCCTGTTAGAATATAAGTTTCATTTTCTTAGATTACCAAATTATTATTCTCATTAATAATTCGCTACTCCATTATTCATTCTCTTTAATTATTGTCTACTTTCTTAGACTACTGAATTATTATTCTCATTAATAATTTCCTACCACATTATTTGTTAGGACTCATCTTCATTCATAATTATCCACATCATTTTATTAACCCGAATTTATTATCATTAAACATTGTCTACATCTTTAGACTAAGAGGGGACATTCCCACATGAGCCACACCACAATGTGTGTGTGTGTGTGTGTCTCTCTCTCTCTCCCTCTCTCTCTCTCTCTCTCTCTCTCTCTCTATATATATATATATATATATATATATATATATATATATATATATATATATATATATATATGACACAAAAAGGCATCTACTATTGGTGTATCATTCGTACTTTATCGACAAGTTCGGACGAATATTTTATCCTAAGGGACATCACAAAACACACATAAGTTGGGGGTCGTCCCTACGCAGGATACCTGTTCCCTGAAAGAAAAGGAACAGGGTGCTGACCGAGCAAATTGGCCATCGTAGAAGAGAACAGGGTGCTGACCGAGCAACTGAAAGAAAAGGATTCTCAGGCAACTACCATCAAGGAGGATTCTTATAACTTCGGGTGGGCTGCTGCATATGAAGATGCTGACGTTCAGATAGGCTACATCAGCCGTCTGAACTTCTAGAAGGGTTGGAACAAGGCCCTTATTGCCGCTGGTGTTGATGTTGCCTCTCCTCTGTTCGACGTGCATGACCGGGGTCCGAAAGCCAATTGTGGAGGAAGCCCCTGCCCCAGCCATCGGAGGCGTTGACCCTACTTCCCAGATGATTCCTGTCGATGCTCTCCCTGCCCAGGCGATAGAGGTTATCCCTACAGAGGGGGATGCTTCTACTACTGCAGACAAAGGGAAGAAGCCAGCTACTTCTGGGCAGCCTGAGGTTGCTAGTTAATTTACTCTAGGATTATTTTTATATCTTTGCTTGTAATTTTCCTTTTCGCTGCTTGATGTACTTTGACCCTTATCAATTAAAAGGTTTCTTTTTCCCAGTGCACTGATTTATTTTTCTTTCCATTGCTCTTTTATTGCTTATAGTCGATTGATGTTGGTGATTATATTCCATCCACTTCTCAATTGGGAAGAATGCTTGGACCTGATGTGAGGTCTGAAGTTCGTCATACTTTTGTGAGGATTTGCAAATCACCGGGATTAAGGAATAAGCGCTTCATAGAGCAGACTGAGCTTATTGTTAAATTGAAGGACAAGCTCCAATAGACGGAGGATGTTGGTAGCTCAGTCTAAGAGGAGGTGAATGCATTAAGAACGAAGCTTCTAGATGCTTCTGAGATCAACCAGGTTGGGGAAATTCTTCAGCAGGAGAACGAGGCTTTGAGGAGAGAGGTCTCGTGACTTAGGGAGCATGCGCCTAGCACCGCTCTTACGGTATTGTGAGGTTATTCTTCGTCACGAGCTAATACTGGCTCGAGCGACGTTCCTCCTGTGCTGCGAGGCTCTACTTATCCATCCATTTCACGAGCTGGTAGGAGCACCAGGAGTTCAGATAGGGAAATGGAAGAGCTTCGTGGTGATGTCCAGTGAGCGTATGTGATTGTCGCTGGGCTTCAGAGAGACGTCACTCGGTTGAGGCATTTGTTTCAGAAAGGACCTCAACGAGTATGGGTCGATGGTTATAATCAGGGTTGGCTAGATGCTCCAATGAGGCTAATAGAGTTTAAAGAGCTCGCCTTTATCAGGGGGTGGTTGAGTGCCTTGAGGGAGATGCAGGTCCCGAGGAACTCGATGCTTTGGTACCGTCATGAGATTTCTTCTTCCACCCTGATGCCTAACCCCTTCCGGAGAGATGATTAATGGATCCTCATCGATGCCATCCCTCGGCAGCTATTAGAGTCGAATGCGAATGAGGTTGAGGAGGATCTGGCCCCCCATCCTGACGATGGTCGAAGAGCTCAAGTGGCTGATCATCTTATTCGGAGGCCTCAACCCCATTAAGATTTTTGCTAGTAATGATCCAGTGTATAAATGTAATGATACGATGTACTTTTTGATGCCTTGGGCGAGCTTGCCGACTAAATATGTATTGAAATTGTTGTAAGTGTGATGAATAAGTATAAAATTTATGTTTTGGGCAAATTTTACCGACTAAACAATTGTCTTATATCTTCCATATTCTTGTTCAATAATCTTGAGCCTCCCTTGGCTGAATAGATTTGTAAATTTGCATTATCAAGTAAGTGTCCCTCCAGTCCAGTATGCTAATGAGATACCATTCCGCCCCACTTTACCTTTTAGGTTGTGTCATCACACTCCCTTAGGCCGAAGGGTGGAAATTGGCGAGGACACACCTGGTGTTGGATGCTCTATCCGATCAGGATTTTATTTAACCAAACATAGTTTGGTGTCCATATTGCCTAAGGGTCTCCTGTAGGTCTTCATATATTCCCAAGGGCAATGCTAAAAGGTCTTTCATGTTTCATAATGAAAACCTGAGGAGGGACATTTCCCTGCTATAGTGTAATGATCAATGTGCTTTTCACTTGGAAAAGATGTGTGGGTTTATAAAGTTCATATATATGGTAACTGATAGAATGCAATCGTCAAATGACTTTTATTAATGACAAGGAAAATAAACTTCCAGTTCCATAACTAGAGAGCAAAAGAAAAGTCTTAAATCAACTTCCTGTTTCATAATTAATCAAAAGAAGAATCTAAAAATAGAATTTCTTGAGATTGGCTGCATTCCATGCTCGGGGTATCTGTCTGCCTTACAGCATTTCTAAGTGATAGGCGCCTTGCAGATCATCTCTTGTTATCTTAAATGGTCCTTCCAAGTTTGGACCTAGCTTACCGTCTAATGGTTTTACTGCGCTGTAGTACCCAACTCGGAATGCCCTCGGGTTGACCTTCTTGTTATAGTGTCTTGCGAGCTGTTACTGATAGCTTGCTAGTTTTACTAGGGCTAGCTCTCGGCATTCATTGTCAAGGTCGAGCTCAGCGAGCAATGATGCATCATTATGGCCTTGATCAATAAGGCTGGACCTCATTATTGGTAGGCCTGCTTCCAAGGAGATGACTGCTTCCATTCTATAAGTTAATGAGAATGGGGTTTCCCCTGTCTCTCGTCGTGGAGTAGTACGGTAAGCCCATAGAATATGTGGTAGATCATTTACCCATGCGCCTTTGGCTCGCTCTAATCGTTTATTTAATCCGTCAATCACTGTTTTGTTGGAAGCTTAGGCTTGGCCATTGCTCTGAGGGTAGGCCACCGAGCTGAAATGATGTCTGATTCCATGCTTACCACAGAAACTTTGAAAGGAGACACTCTCAAACTGCGTTCCATTATCAGTGATGATGGTTCTGGGGATGCCAAAATGGGTGATTATATTTCTCCATATGAACCTTATCATATCTGCATCTCGGATGTTCGCTAGGGGTTTTGCCTCAATCTAGTTGGTGAAGTAGTTAGTTGTGACCAACAGATACTTGCGATTACTGGTGGCGATAGGGAGTGGTCCTATAATGTCCATTCCCCATTGGGTGAATGGACATGGGCTGGACAGTGATTTTAGGTCGCTAGCAGGTTGGTGGACAATAGGAGCATGAAGTTGGCATTTCAGGCACTTGCGAACATACACCGCAGAGTCCCTTTGCATATATGGCCACCAATAACCTTCCTTCATTGCTCGGAAATCCAGAGACCTTCATCCAATATGGCTTCCACAGATTCCATCGTGAAGCTCATGTAGAACTTGCTCGACATCCCTTGGGTGAACGCATTGGAGGTAGGGACTGAAAATGGATCTCTTATATAGCTGGCCTTCTGGAGATAAGTGAAAGCGAGGAGCTTTGACTCTTATCTGGTGAGCGGTCTTCTTGTCATCTGGGAGTGTGACATCCTTCAAATACCCCCTTAGAGGGTCCATCCAGTTGGGTGCTGACTCAATTTGGAGCATTTGTTCGATAGTTGGTACATTGTCGTAGTTAATGCTTGGGCGAGTGAGGAAGTCGATGGAGATTGTTCTTTTTAAATCAGAATCGATTGCCGAACTCAGGGCTGCTAGGGCATCAGCATGGCTATTCTGCCCTCTGAGAAACTGCTAGGTGCTGACTTCCTCAAAATTAGCCATTAGCCTTTTTGCTAAGGCGAGGTAGGCTGCCATTCTCTCATCTTTTGCATTGTAGTCTCCACTTATATGATTAGAGACTAATTGAGAATCACTGAACATTTGTAAGTGCTTTGCTCCCAAAGTGTGTGCCTTTTGGAGGCCGGCTATTTATGCCTCGTATTCGGCTTCGTTGTTGGAGGCTACAAATCCAAGCCTGATTCCTTGTTCGAGGATTGTATCCTTTGGAGTAATGAGGACAATGCCTATTCCTGCCCCCTTTGAGTTGGAGGCTCCATCAACGAATAATTTCCAGATTCCCTCCGTCGCATGGTTCCCTTTTTGTTTTTCTAGTTGAGGTTGGTCAGAAGGCTGCTCGCCTGTGAATTCGGCTATGAAATCAGCAAGGACCTGCCCCTTGATTGCGTTCCTCGGTTGAAATTGGATATCAAATCGTCCGAGCTCGACTGACCATTTAGACAGTCTGCCCGACAAATCCGCCTTCCTCATGATTGTTTTAAGGGGGTGCGATGTAAGGACGATTATAGTGTGGGCTTCAAAATAATGCTTCAGCTTTCTTAAAGCCATTACTAGTGCAAAAGCAAGCTTCTCCAGTGGTAGGTACCTGTACTCGGTGTCTAGGAAGGTCTTGCTCACGTAATAAACGGGGTGCTGGATTTCGGTGAGCTTCTGTACATCCCGGATTATTCGAGGAGGTTGTACCCTGTTTATTGGATCGATCTGGTCTGGGTTAGCCTCGATGCCTCTCTTACTGACCAAGTACCCAAGAAATTTTCCTGACTGGACACCGAAAGAGCACTTTCTCGCATTAAGTTTCATTTGGTACTTCCTGAGGATTTAGAAGGTGCTTGATAGGTCTGATAGGTGGTCTTCTTTCTTCTTACTTTTAACGAGCATTTCATCGATGTAGACCTCCATGGTGTTCCCCATCTGTTCTTTGAGCATCTTGGTAACCAATCGCTTGTAGGTTTCCCCTGCATTCTTAAGCCCGAAGGGCATGACCTTGTAGCAATATATCCCAACTGTGGTGATGAATGCTATCTTGTCTTGGTCTGGGGTATACAGAGGGATCTGATGATACCCTGAGTATGCATCCAAAAAACTCATTCTCTCGTGAGCTGTGGTAGCGTCTACTAGTTGATCAATTTTTGGGAGGGGGAAGGTGTCTTTAGGTGAGAAGAGTGCGCTTGCGTTCAAATAGGAAGTTATTTAATTCAACACATTTTTTACCACTTTAGTCCTGAACATGCATCTATATGTGATTAAATACGATGGTGAAATATGCAAAAAACACATATATGAGGAAAAATCCCCAACGGGGCAAAACCTTTTATTTTCACAATAATTTTTTGTACGACAACGACTTACAACAGATTACAATGAAAATAAAAGTGACACAGAAATACCCTCGGGTGTCGGTTCTATTGTCGGCGGCTGGAACAATCCCTTTCCAGTAGAGCAGCAGTGACGAAGAGAACAACTTCCTCATAAATTACTCTAGATGAGTAAATGATCATCTTGAAGGTTTAAAGATTCACACACATATATGGGAATGGTTTTGTGAATCAAAAAATGTTTAGAAAACCTTAAAAGTTGAAGTCTTATTCTGGGCAGATTTCGCAGAATATTGAGATTACAGAAAGACTTAAAAAACGTGTAGAAGGAGATCAGATATTTATACACAAATCGAGGCGGTGGCTCGTTCGAGCGAGATAACATGTCGCTCGAACGAGATAGCATGTCGCTCGAACGATATCGCGCGCGAATGACTTGCAAAGTCGCTCGAGCGATCTCGTCGATCGAGGCCAGTCGCTTCTACAGTTAGAAAAATTCTGCTTTTGATAAAAAACTAATCCAGAATTTCGACAATAGTTTTCAAAAACAATTCCCAAATATTTATTCAAATATTTAAAGTTCCAATAAAACATTTTACTGATAAGGCATAGTGGAGTAGTGGGAATGAGCTGAGCAGCACGTTGCATGTAGCATGATGCACGTGAAGAAAGTGGTTGCATTGAATTCGGATACAAGCCGTCGAGGATGATCGTGTTGACGTGCCGAATGTTGCGGTATCAGACATATGAACTGTGATCTAGGAGAAAACAGAAAATTCCTAGATTCTACCCTGGACATTTATAGAATTATGTCCTTACAAATCTCCCCCTATGTCTATGCCGGTACATACATAAAAAATTCGAACTATGCAATCAAATGACATATAAGATAATATCCCCATTAAACCCTCAAACTGAGAATACTAAATGACATGTCTCCCAAATCTTCAGCTCTTCAGAAACTTTCAAAGCTTTTCTCATCAGGGTGTGCAATCCAAAAAATGAACAATGATGTACCTACACACATGAGATAAAGAAAATACCCGTGACAAGCAACAGTTTGAAATATAATGATATGCAAAAATTGATGATCAATTAAGCTTAAACAAATCATTCATAAATCATCCAAACACCAAAACATAATTCTCCCCCATAATTCTTCTCCCCCTTTTTATGATGTCCCCAAATAGACAAATATAAGAAGCAGAAATGAATGCACATGAATAATGACACACGGGAATATTTTTCAAAAATATTTTACACATAGTATACAACAAAGAATCACACCATGAAAGATCACAAAAATAACCAAGTCAATGATAGCGAAATGAAGGGGTGTGATCAGATTCGATGGGAAAATCAATGCATACAAACATGACATATGTGCACGATGAATATCGAATACTCCTAACGAATGAACTGAAAGTCTTCCTTTGGTGAAAAAAAGATGGAAATATAAGATATTGACTCAATCAAATCAACAAATCAAAGCTCAAACTGATTTCCACACCAATAACGTCCAAAACTATTTCATGCTTTTTTAGGACTTTCAAGGAAGCGCAAACCCGTTTATATTCTCCAACCAAACTCCCTCAAATTTTTATTTTGAATAGAGGCTTTTCTAAATTCTCAAACTTTGGAGAATTGATGGTGAAACCTAAGTGGCCCATATTTGGCATGAATTGCTTTTTATTGCCTTTAAAGTTTTTTGGGCTCTTTTAACCTCTTTGGACCCCGGATAATAAAATTCCTCCATTTTTAGGTCCTTTTGAACGGTGGATTTTGCGCAAAGAAGATAATTACCTTTCGCAGCCCCTCCCCGTTCTTAAACAAACACTCAGTCTCACAAAAAAATAGTTTTTACATGCAATCCAATCTTGTCAAGTTTAATCGCATAATGTTAGTTGTATAGACAGAATTGAGATGGAAACACTCAAGCCAACATGTGATAGACAAGTGCAATAATCAAATAAAGTCGTGCATGTGTGGAATAAAGGAGATAGGAGTCAAACATGTAGAAAGATATCACTAATCACATCTCAAAGACTCCAATCAATGTAAAGCACATTGATGAAATGATGTAGCGTCTCAAATCTCTATCAAACAGTCACATGGATAAATGGAATGAAATTGTGACTTGGCTATCTTAAATGTTCATCCATAAAAGGTGTATATAAAAAATACAAAAATCTTTTTGGGCTTTTCTGAAATTTTTATATATAAAAACAAAAATCTTTTTGGATTTTTTAAGGAATAATACAAATTAATGGTACATGCTAGCAATAGGCAAAAGAGATATGATGAGAACCACCCTATGCTAGCAGACATGTCAAGACCTCAACCGGGTAGAGCGGTGTAGTTTTTCAAAGATGGTGACATCTTTTGAACCAACTCCGTAAGATCATGTGTGGTCTTGATAAAAAACGTTACTTGTTCGCGAATGTGTGGAAACTCTCTATTATTATGTGCAAGCAAGGTATCATGTGTGGGTGCATGTGCATGAATGTGTGAAGTGGAAGATGTGACACAAAACCCAACTTAGAACAAAACTCCCTAAGATGTCCTCGCTTCTTGCAGTGGGAGCAAACATAAATCGGTCTAGGAAGTAATTTGTCAACAATTTTGGGATGAATTTTCCTAGACGGGCTCCCATGGGACTCACTCACCAAGGTGGATATAGGCTCAGGTGCATTAAAAGTATAGAATGTACCATCATTACCTTTTCCAACATCATATAAAATGGGATATGGAATCATCTTATCAACCATCTCAGATGCATTCTCTAATGTGACTTGGACCTCTCGTGCTTGTTTGAGATCATCCACGAGATGAGATACACGTGTCGTCAGACTAGACACCGTATTGGTCAAGTCACCTTTTTCCCTTTTTAGCACATCATTCTCTTCCTTTAACTCACGAATATGAAGACCTAGGATCCTATTTGACTTTTTTGTTTCCATGGTTTCGATAAACAACTTTCTAAATGCTTTTCAGATAACACTTTCATCACCATCCTCATCCTCACTATCACTTAGAGGAGTGGGCATGGCATCTTTCTTACACACTCTCATAAGTTTAGTGGGACACTCAAATTTCTTGTGTCCTATCCCATCACACTCAAAACATCTTATCTTCTCAAGTTCTTTCTTTCTTTCTTTTCCACTCTCATCAGAACTCTCTCTCTCTCCAAACATTCTTAAATCTCTCTCTAAAGCGGTGATCCTAAGAACTAACGCTTTATTACACTTCTTGGTAGGCGCGTTGGAGATCACTCTCGCTCTCACTTGTGTCATCCTCCCCCTCACTCACATCGATCTCACTGTCGAGGTGTCCCTGTGAAGTAGCATTCTCATCGTCGTGAGAAGCATTGGAGGTACTCACATGACTTGCCATGAGTGCGGTGATGTTATGCTCATGCGATGACTCATCTCTACAGTCCACCGACTCGACCTCACTGTCATCACTAAGGGTAGCATTGAGGATAGCTTTGCCCTTTTCTTTATTCAGATGTGTGGCACACTCAAACGCTCTATGACCCTTACCGTCGCATTCAAAGCATCTCTCACTGTCTTTCTTAGGAGGATCTTTAAAATATTTTTCATTTTTCTTTTCAAAATTATTTTTCTCAAAATTCCTTTTATCATTGAAATTTCCTCTTTTCTTGAATTTGAGAATTCTTTTGAAATTTTTTGCAAACAAGGCCAAGTCATCTAAGTCGAAATCACACTCAGAATCGGACTCAAAAACTTTTTCTTTCTTTTTCTTAAAATGAGTCTTTAAGGCAATGCCATTATCCTTAGCCTTAATGGTTTTGGGAAACATGTCAATCTCATAGGTTTGAAGATCTCCTACAAGGTCTTCCAACTTAAGTGATTTTAAATTTCCTAAAGAGTTCAAAACAGTGACTTTAGGAATAAAGCGTTTTGGGAGAGATCTCAAAATCTTTTTAACGAGACGCGTGTTATCAATCACCTCACCCAAATTAAAGCTAGTGTTAACGATGTCTGACAAACGAGCATAAAAATCATCAAAGCATTCAGACTCAGACATGGTAATAGTCTCAAATTGGGTGGCCAAATTTTGTAATTTTGATTCTTTGACCGCGTTCGTACCCTCATGTGTCAGTTTCAAAATATCCCAAGCCTCTTTAGACGAGGTGCATGTCATAATTCGGCGAAACTCATCAGGGGTGATGGATTCAGAAATAGCACTCAAACCCTTAGAATTAAAAGAAGACCATTTAAATTCATCTTCAGTCCAGGAAGTGATAGATTTCAAATTGGTCACGTTTTCCACAGTGACTGAGGGAGGTGTCCACCCTCTTTCAACTAAAATCCAAACCCTTTCATCCATGGCCTTTAAAGCCGACTCATGAGGGCTTTCCAATATGCAAAATTTGTCCCGTCAAAAACTGGCATTTTATTATATAACTTCTCCATAACGAACACACTCGTTTTCAAAAATCAATTTTTCAGAAAATTGATATCTTAGAAAAATTTTGCGGAAAATTACACGGTAAAATTTTGTAACTGGCTTTGATACCAATTTGAGAAGAGTGCGCTTGCGTTCAAATAGGAAGTTATTTAATTAAACACAGTTTTTACCACTTAAGTCCTAAACATGCATCTATATGTGATTAAATGCGATGGTGGAACATGCAAAAAACACATATATGAGGAAAAATCCCCAATGGGGCAAAAACCTTTTATTTTCACAATATTTTTTTGTAAGAGAACGTCTTACAACGAATTACAATGAAAATACAAGTGACACAGAAATACCCTCGGGTGTCGGTTCTGTTGTCGGCGGTTGGAACAATTCCTTTCCAGTAGGGTAGCAGTGATGAAGAGAACGACTTCCTCACAAATTACTCCAGATGAGTAAATGATCTTCTTGAAGGTTTAAAGATTCACACACATATATGGGAATGGTTTTGTGAATTAAAAAAGTTTTAGAAAACCTTAAAAGGTGAAGTCTTATTCTGGGCAGATTTCGTAGAATATTGAGATTACAGAAAGACTTAAAAAACGTGTAGAAGGAGATCAGATATTTATACACAAATCGAGGCGGTGGCTCATTCGAGCGAGATAGCATGTCGCTCGAACGAGATAGCATGTTGCTCGAACGAAGGATAGAAGTCGTTCGAACGATATCGCGCGACATGATATCTCGCGCGAACGACTTGCAAAGTCGCTCGAGCGATCTCGTCGATCGAGGCCATTCACTTCTACACTTAGAAAAATTCTGCTTTTGATAAAAAATTAATCCAGAATTTCAAAAATAATTTTCAAAAACAATTCAAAAATATTTATGCAAATATATAAAGTTCCAATAAAACATTTACTGATAAGGCGTAGTGGAGTAGTGGGAATGAGCTGAGTAGCACGTTGCATGTAGCATGATGTACGTGAAGAAAGTGGTTGCATTGAATTCGGATACAGGCCGTCGAGGATGATCGTGTTAACGTGCCGAATGTAGCGGTATCAAACATATGAGCTGTGATCTAAGAGAAAACAAAAAATTCCTAGATTCTACCCCGGACATTTATTGAATTATGTCCTTACATTAGGGCATGCTCTATTGAGGTCAGTGAAGTCGATGAAAACTTTCCACTTCCCATTGCTTTTTGGAACTACTACTGGGTTGGATAACCATTTGGGGAATTTTACCTCCCGTATGGATCCTACATCCAACAGTTTTTCCACTTCTCTTTCCACGACTTTTGCCTTCTCGGGTGCAGTTCACCGTGCCTTTTGTGCGATTGGCTTGAAGGTGGGATCGACGTGCAGCTGATGACAAACCATGCTAGGATCAATTCCAGGAAGCTCGTATGGTTTCCACGCAAAGGTGTCTATATTGTTCCTTAGCAGGGTCGTCAATTCCTTCTTCTCCTGATTTGTGAGAGAAGCTCCAATCAAGAAGATCCTGCTATCGTCGTAATCTCTAGCTGTGATTTCCTCCAGGTCCTCGATGATAGGTTCAGAGGGGAGGATCCTGGTCTCCTCTACTCTAGGCCTTCCATATTTTAATTGCTATTTCGAAAGTATCAGACCTCCTTGTTCTTCAACCTTCTCGCTGGAAGTGTCGACCTTCTTCTCTGGTCTTGGGCGGATGGCTGCTATGAAGCACCTTCTGGCCATCGCTTGGTCGCCATGGATCTCCATTACTCCTCTCTTGGTCACATATTTGAGCTTCGGGTGATAGGTTGAGGAGACTACCTTCATTGCGTGCAGCCATCCTCTACCGAGGATATCCTGGTATGGTGAGTCAATGTCGACCACCAGAAACTTGATCATTTTAGAAACATGTCCCGCCCTTACTGGAAACACGATCTTTCGCAAGGGCATGGTCACTTTCCCAGCGAAGCCAACTAAAGGGACATTAGCTTCCTTTAGGTCGGCGATGCTTAACTTTAGTTTTCTAAATAGGTCGAGGTACATTACCTCGGACGAGCTTTCTTGGTCGATCAATAACTTGTTGATGTCGTAGTTAGCTATTTTGAGAGTAATGATCAGAGCATCATGATGTGGGGTTCTCACTCCCACTAGATCCTCCTCTGTAAACACGATATTCTTACTATAGTCGACGTCATCTGTTCGCCGGTGTTTTCCTGATAGCGTCTTCGCTGGATCGATTTGAAAAGCTTGCATCACCGCTATAAGCTTTTTTACCTCCATTCGAGATAAATTTCCTTGGATGTATTTCACGTCAGATGCCCCATGAATTACTATTAATTCATGGATGACATCATCTTCGAGTACGTTGTTAGGCCTTGCTTCTCTATGGGCAGCAACCTTCTCTGCCTTTTTTCCATGAATTCGTTCAGGTGCCCCAACTGGGCCAGCTCTTCGAGGTGGGACTTAAGAGCTTTGCAATGCTCGGTTTTGTGTCCTCCCTCTTTGTGAAAAGCGCATCTCAACGCGTTGTTTCTCTTCGAGGGATCTCCTCCCATCTTCCTGGGCCACTTGATGAATGGCTCGTCTTTAATTTTCATGAGAATTTTATAAATTGGTTCTCTGAAGACTGTGTTGACCGCCTGAAATGCTTTTGACACATCATTGCTTCCTCCATTCTTGGAGCCATTTCCCCCCGTTCTTTCCTCCTTTCTTATGCTTCTCATTTTCGTCACTGCCCTTGGCAGTGAGCTTAGCTCGATCGTTTTCCCCTGTGCTGAGGCGGGTGACATCTTCCACCTTGGCATATTTCTTAATGCGGGCCATTAGGTCGTCGATGGTCATGGCTTCCTTCTTTGTCAGGGACTGGTACAGAAGGGAAGAGCTGGGTATCCCAATTTTGAAAGAGGACACTGCCACTTGCTCCGAGCAGTCCTCGACCTCGTTGAATAACTCCCAGTATCTCTTCGCGTAGTCTCGGAGAGTCTCTTAAGGCATCTTTTACATTATCAGCAAAGCATCCATCCTTTTAGGATGGGAGCTACTAGTAATGAATTGGGCCATAAAGAGCTTGGCCAGGGACGTGAAACTCCTGATGGACCGGTGGGGGAGCCTTTCGAACCATTTCTGCACCACGTCATGCAGGCTCGAGGGAAAAATTCGGCACATTAGTGCGTCTCGATTATTCCAGAGAGTCATGGCCTGCCGGTATTGCCTAATATGATCAATGGGATCAGTCTTACCATCATAAATCTTGAACCTTGGAATAGCAAACTTCTTGGGGGCTTCCGCTTCTTTTATTTCCCTCGAGAAATGTGATTTCATCTGAGTTTTAAGAGCTCGCCTTGTGAGTGCTCGGGTCGATCTGGTACCGTGATGTGCAGGGTGTTGGTCCATCTCCCTTCGGACCAGACTTCGTATGTTCTCATTGCTACAATCCGAGCTCCTGTGATTGCGAGCTAGTCGTAGTTGCTTGAGCAGGTCGTCCTCTGACTCGTTTCCCTCAGCTTTCTGGGATCCGCGCCCGGGGCTCCTTCCTCGGCTGCGAGATTTGCTCGCCTGAGGGCTAGGAGTGCGGTATGGATGTCTCTTGTTACCACGATAGAGTTCTCTCTCCATTGTTTCTAATCTTCTTTTGAGGTGAGCATTCTCAGCCTTGTGCTTGCGAGAAGACTCCCTCTACTCGTGGAGCCTCGCCTTATATGCATCAATCAGTTTGGATATCTGTGTGGACCTCACTGGCCCTTGGCTTTCTTCTGAGGCTGGCCTTTCTAAATGAGCCCTCTGATCTGAACGCCGAACTTCAGATCTAACCCTGCGAGGAGAAGGTGGTTCTTGGATATCTCCTTCTTGGGGATCATTACTATTATGACCCGACATTTCGAACTATTTTCTGGGTGTGGACTTTCTCAGGGAAGATAAACGTTCCCACAGACGACGCCAATTGTGGTGACAATTATTATTCAACACAAAGAGATAAGAAAAGCGCAATCACCAAGTAGAATAAGGAATACAAAATTCCAATCACACAACAAGAGATGTACGTGGTTCAGCAAAAATGCCTACGTCCACGGTGGTGCAGTCAGTATTATTTTTATATACTCTAGAGAGTGATTACAGAGAATATCATGTGTCCTTTGACCTGGACCTAGGGTTTATTATATACATGTCCATTTCAGGGAGTGGGGGTGTTGGACTCCCCCACGTTTTCCATCTTCTCCTAGAACCCCTCTTAACGGGAACATGGGAGAAGACTCAATCATAACCGATTAAGATATGGGGGGTCTGGACTTTGGGCCGCTATAATTGGGCTACTCGTCTAGGCCCATCATTCTAATTTCGGGTACCCACAACTCACAACTTTGATTAATTGATTTCACCAAATTAAATTAATTACCATTAATTATTATTTTACAAAAAAATAATGGGGTATTACACCCAATAGACATTTCTACCTAGATTTGTTGAGATCTCACCCTAGTAAATACCTTTTTTCGGTTTATAAAATAGTCAATGAAATATGTCGGCATATTCTTTTTTTTTGCAGAACAAAAGATCTTATTTTAGATATTTTAGCAAAACACTTTTGTTGATGGGATATTTAGCCAATCTATTCCCTTACTTGATAATACAAGTGAGATCATGGGTTTGTTGATATATATAGCCCATTTGGCATTTCTCTTTTATAAGGCTTAATATATTTTGAAAAGAAAAAATCTCAAGAGAAGTCTAGATTTTTTGTGTTCAACATTTTTAAGAACCTAAATTTTTTTAGGGAAAGAAGAGTAGTTCATCCTTAATCTTACTTTTTCTTCTTTATAATCTTTGTACTTCAGTAACGTTGTCTTAGGATGATCAATATCAAAGAACAAGTAAATTTTAAGAACTTTTTAAACATATTTATCATGTTAAATATTTTTGAAACTTAGGACATATAATCCTTGGGATATGTTTGTGATAATATGGTTCTTTGTGGGTTTTATCAAGAGTGAAATAAAGACAACTTATAAGTTAGTTCAAGAAACATTACTGATTATTTAATGAAGACATCAACGTGTTGACATTCTCCTTGACATTATAAAGTTCTCTGACCCACTAGGAATTAGTGGAAAAAGGTGATATGTGAGTTAGCATAATGTGTGATCATAGGAGATTTATCCTCTCTATAATTATTTACCAAGTTTTTAGTGAGATTGTAGCATTAGACCGAGGTATGCCATCAGTGGGTTTTTACGTCGTACATCAATTTTTTAGCGCGATTTACTTTTCTGCATGATTTATATCTCAAATACTTAATTAAGATTAAAATTTGATTCTTTGATTAAATCATTTGTAAATCTTGTCACATAAACCTTTAGGTTTTACTCGTTATTTTTAGTATCGATTTAAATTCATAACATAAATTTTAATTTGGTATGATGTTCCATTTCGGGTAGTAATAGATCAAAGCGCACTCTTGAATATAAACTATGTGAGAGAAATAATCATGATAGTAAATGAGATATGTAATGGTATGGAATGATATAAATTTGGAGGTAATTAATATTCAAGTTGTAATACAATAATCAAATATATTATTTTCTAAAGTATATGCCCAAAAGATAAGAGTATTAGAGAATATATACTATGGATAGAGTGACAAATAAAAATCTTTGTCCCTTATTAAATATCAATAATAATATCGATCCCCCCATCTCTGTCTCGGACATATCTATCATTAACATCATCACCGTCACCATCACCATCCTGTGCATTAGGTCCTCTAGATGAACCAACACTGCTGAAATGATCCCTATGTCTGGTTTCACACATCCACTTATCATGTTTGGCATAGGCCTAAAGGGTTTAAAGTAGATGCTTTTATGTTAACATCATAAACTATTGCTGTAGAGTAGTGGTAGTGAGTGCCCGCAACGATAATGCTGTGACACCTCAAAATTTCCCATGCCCAGTTGATCATATTGCACATGAAATATTGGGGATACCTAAAAAATTTATATGGTTCTCAGCGTCAATGTAAACTAAAAACTATGGTAAACTAAAACAAACATAATAAAGATTTAAAAAAAAGATGATGAATAGAAATACCAAATTGTGAAAAACTGAAGCCACTATAAAAAAAAATCTCCGATTACAATTGTTCAACTGAATAAAAGAGTACAATTAAAACTTCCCCTAAGTACAAAATCCTAACTGAAATACAAAAAGAGTATAACGGTAATCCTTTTACGTAACTCTGAATATGTTGATACAAAGATGGATCGCCACGACTGCAAGATTGACTACTCAGTCCGTTAACCTCTTTATACAATAGTAATACTTAGGGAGTAAAAACATTTTATAATTTGGGTCAGCTCCCTAAAGTTACAAGAATTAACTTAGAATACCAATAAATAATAATGCTGTTAATTCACAATACTTTCCACCTATTGGCTCTCACATGTAATAAGTATCTAACCACCCACTTAAGTGCAATACTATGCGCATGTCCCAACCCAAAGCATAATTATGCAAAGGTCTTTATGTCTCGATAATTAAGCATTATCACGCAACGAACAACTACCATGGAATGCTACCAATAACCTAAATAGGATTTCACCCAAGGCCCGCACATATATTTCCCGCACATATATTTTCATTAACATATTGCTAGTCTCATAAAAGTAATACTCTGCCTGTTTAATTGTCTTTTAATTAAGTGAATTATTATCCAAACTACCATAAGGGATAGGTCACAATTATGTACTCTAGACAAAGGAATGTAACTAGCCATACATGTAAAAGTACCAACCCAAATGCCTACGCCCAAAATGTCACTCACAAGGACATATGTAAACCACATAAAGTACTTAACATGCCATAAAGTTCAATATCAATGTCAATAATTAGACTACATTATATATATATATATATATATATATATATAACACAAAGACATCTACCCTTGGTGTCCACCTCGTGCTTCTATTGGAAAGTTCAGAGGAGTCCTTCACCTAACAAACTTAAACAAAACACACATAAATGAGGTAATCACTATGTAACACCACCACCTACTGCCCATACGAAGACTAAGTAGCTACAACATTCCACCCTACTTATCTCATCATGAAGTGGTGACCATTGACTATATGATCTAAAACAATGACCTCCACTGTGTCCTAGGACATCTTAACTAGTGCGTGTTACCTGGTCCCGATGTCGAACGCAACACCCAACCAATAGATTCACCACGAATACGGGTATGTCCACATAATAACAGTAATATATATATATATATATATTTATATATAACTCATACACTCAAGTGTACCCAATCATCTAGATCCCCACATCATTGGATCATTATTTAAATAGGTTTACAATCCATTAAAACAAGGTTAAACATATTTAATTAAATAAGATATTTCGTGCACTCAAGCATACCCAAAATCATCTAAATCCTTAACATAGGCTTATTCTTTACGTTTTTAGGATCATAAACTCGAGTTCTTATTAATTTCGACTCCCAGTGTATTGCGTCTCTGAACTATGAGTACATATATATATATAAACGCTTTCGTAACCTACATATATGTTTCCTCATTTAATTACTAAATTAATTTCACAGGTTATATCCTTTTAAGACCTGAATTATTTTTTTCCAAACACTTCAACTCATTACTCTCTAAGCTCGATATATACATACAAATATAGGATACCATTCACTCGTGCGTTTACCCATTCTAATCAAATCCATCGGATGTAAGTACATGAGTACAAGGGTCGTATCTCTAACCTACGTAGCTATCCTCAAAATTAACAAAGTCTAATCCATCACTAAATTAGGTGTAGTAATCCTAAAGGAAAGCCGTAACTAAAAATCATTAAATCCAACTTTCGATCTCGTGCATTGCTTAGTAGAAAAATCATATCAAATCCAAAAAATAAAAAAAATATGAAATCAGCACCCACGCCTTCGTAGTTCGATTTTGCACAAGTTGGATAAATTTCGAAAGTATTTTGAATGATAAAGGGTACCTCATTCAAACGAGATAGGTGCCTCGTTCTAATGAACAAAGATGTTGTGCTTTATTCCCAATTATGAAAATCAGCCCCCAAACTCCTCAAAAACCTCTATTAAATCTTCACCAAGGTATCCAATCGAATCCCCATCGTACTAGAACCTAAAATTAACACCAGGGACCAAGAATCCTAACGATTTCTAATCATAAACAAGGGTTTTCAACATGACTTCAATCAATACTCATATTAACCCAAAATTCCTCAAGAATAATTTATGATTCCATGATATCTTTCAATTCAAGGCTTATTAAACATGGGTTTGATTAAAAAGTATCTACAAACCTACACATGTATTCTAACATAATTCCCATTTGTTATTCAATGTCAATTTTGGGTTTTATAACCAAAATCTTAACTTTGAAAGTAAGCTTAATCAACAATTAATCCTAAACAGCCCCAATCCGAACTCCTTACACAAATTAGTCCCCAACATGTTTACAAACTCAAAATTGTATGAGATATCATGCTTATAAATTAAGAAACATATTATTAAAGGTTTTACAAGAAAATTCTTGCCTTTAAAGATGATTAAAGACTCCTCATTTGAGATCTTCCTCATTTTCTCCTCTCTATGCTTTTTAACCTCTCTCGGAATGTTTATGATTGCTAGGTTTAATCAAAATGGATGGGAAAATATCATTAGGGTGGTTTAAGTTATAAATAACTTCCTAAATCCCATATCTCAACAAAGGCCTAATTTTAGCCCCTATAAGAGTCCAAAATACTACCCAAAATGACCCAAATCTCCCCTGAAGGTATACCTACCCCTCGGGACCAATTTAAAATGATAAAAATACATGAACAAACACACGTGTCCCCCCAGAGTCCAGTGTAAATGATACTATCCACAACCTATGATAATACGTCCTAGAGACAATAAAACATCACACTAAATTATTCTACGCATACACCTAGTCCATAATCATATAATTAATATAACTCATTAATTATTACTAACACGCGTTATAAAACTCACACTGCTTGCAATATTTAATTATCATATAAATTATACCAAATTATTATTACTAGGCCGCACTAGTAATAATTAGCCCCATTTATTAATTTATTCTCACTTAATAAATAATAAATAAAGTTCATGAAAATACGGGATATTACATTCTTCTCCCCTAATATGGAAATTTTGACCCCGTAACATCCTAAGGCATAAGGTCATGATGTAACCCATACAAATATTATAGTCTTATACAAAATTAGCACGTATACGTATTCCATGAGTTAAGAGAAAAAGGCTCACATATGCCTACCATAGTGGTCACGACTGGGGTGCCCATACACCCTATACCACATGCACACATGCATAAATATCACATATGTAACACACATTATACACACCAAACTCAATCACATATATAATTTATGACTATAAATTATAGGTATACTATAATACCTTACTAATTATGACTAAACTCTTCTTGAGATCAAGTGGTGAGAACATCCCTCAGTGCCCTCAACATTACACCCCTTGGCCTCGTTAATCTTAACTCATATAATATCTTGTCGCTCGATGCATTATATCTCCACACAAGTAATGTACATCTTATTAAACCAAACATCCTGAGGCCCAAGCGTCTATCAACTCTCAACACTTACCGAGCCTTATGCGTGGGATGTCTCGCAAGAGAAATCCAAACAAGGAACCTTCCGGGTACACAATTTTCTAGTCCAATCGGTTATCGATCTTTGATGGCCTAGAACAAACACAAAATAATACACTAACCAACCAAATGTCAACTTGTGATAATTCCAACAAAAGGCTCACCTTTTACAAGAGTGATACCAAAACCCTTTAAGTTAATCGATTTAATAATGCTAAAAACATCATGATTTTCTCAACCATACAGTAGGACACCTTCTGCACATCCTTAAATCTAATAGAGTGCTTCGTCATTCTTAAACATTTAAAACTCTAATCATTCCAATAAGCTTCTACTATCACCAGTCACCCTAACAATGTTACTATGCTAACACCATATGTGACCATATATAAATTTATGTAATTGAGCCCGTCACTAGCCATAAAATTCTCAAAATTCTCAAAATGTTTAGAATACAAATGCCTCTCATCATGCATATACTTACATACTAAGATAAATCCATCGTCGTCAAACCATCCTAAATCCACCGATATCGTATCCTAGTGAACACCAACCTAAATCCACGTGATTGCATCATCATTCAATCCACCAATAAGAGATAACTCTCGTCAAAACCATTATGCCAAGATAAGATACATCACTATATATATTATGAGCATCATGCTTCATTATATCCCTAATTCAAAAACTACGATGAGAGCCAATCTTAAATCTCCATACTGTTCCACCTACTCTCAACAAGGTGATACTTCTTAAATCATGCTAAACCCGTGAAAATAACCCCAATTCTCGTAGAACACCCCCCCCCCCATATAAAATCTATAAAACCTTAACAAAACTATCCTTGGTTCAACGCTACCATATACAGAATCCACAATCCGTCAACTACCAACCACATGGCTATAGTCCACACATTATAAAAATCTGGATCAGAGTTCATCTTAACTTCCATCTCTCTCTACTTAACTCGCTATTTCATAACACCATCTTCCATTCTCTCCCAATTGTCTTTAATAGGGGTACTCTTAATCTTACCTTCGCAATTATAAACCTCGATTGACACATTCTCTCCTAATTAAAACTCGGATTGTTTTTCCATGAAGGGTTGTACTAGTTCCCGTGTGGTGCACCGAAATTACCCTTAAAACCTCCTATACCACTAACCTGCTCCTGAAGCATCACTTTGTAAGCGGGTATAGTCGGACATTCCTCAGTTGAATGACCCGCCTCACAAATTTCACACCTTTTCAATGGGGTTCGGTATGGATTCAGTTGGTCCTCTTCCACATATGCCACGTAGGTCTCGCACCTCTTTCTCAAGTATATCGATTCAACTGTCCGCTATAGAATTATTTTCTACATGAAATAGGCTGGACGCCGATGGAGTGGTGGTCACTTGGCGATTTCGATTTTAAGCATTAGGGTCAGATGTATCCCAGGATTGGGTAGTCTCGATGACATACTCAGGTGAAGCTCAGCATCGTGGGCGTCTAAATCGACAAAAGAACCACTTCCCATGGTTTCAACAAGTTGCTTGGAGTTAAGGTTCAGCCCATTATAGAGAAAAAAGATGATTTGGGCGGCATCAAATCCATGATGGGGGCATGAAGTAACTAAATCATTGAAACTCTCGTAACATCGATGAAATGGCTCATTTTCAGATTGTCTGAACGCTTGAATTTGAGCCTTTATGCAGATTGTTCGATGTGGTGTGAAGGATTTCTTGAGAAATCTCGACTGCAACTCATTCCGAGATGGAATCAATCTTGGAGGTAAAGACCATAGCCAGGTCTTAGCTTTATCTTTGAGCGAGAAAGGGAAGAGTTTGAGGCGGATCACCTCTTGTGTGCAGGTTTGATCATTGAGAGTATCGCACACATCCTCAAATTCCCTAATATGGAGGTATAGCTTTTCAGAATCCATACCGTGGTAATGTGGTAACATCTGGATCATCCCATTTTTGAAACGGACTTTCCCCACATTATACGGGAGTATAATGCATCCCAGAGTGACAGTGCGCTCGGGATATAAGAATTCTCTCAGCGGGCGATATGGGGGCTCTTCCTCACCGGCGGGTGCACTACCGTGCTGCGACATCTCTTTCTCACTTAACGACTCGGTGCTCTCACTTGGTGTGCTCGAAGTGTGCTCGAAGGTGTGTCCTAAGAAGGAAAATGGAGTGTTATTGGAGATTGAGTGTGACAGTGTGGGAGGTGGGATCCAAAACTGTGGGGCGTTAGGAGTGTGGGGACTATCGGGGTTGTACTCAACGATTAGATTTTCGTGAATGATAATTGGAGTATTATGGGGTGTGGGAGTGAGTTCAGAATTTTGCATTAATGGCTTATGAGAGATGATGATGGATCTTTTTGTGTTTTTTTTTTTTTTTTTATGTTTTTGGATTTTTAGAAATTTTTTGTCAAAGTTTTGGATTGACTCGATCTAATCCTAAGTCTACCTAATTTCCCGGCAACGGCGCTAAAAAATTGATGCGACTCAGAATGTGTCTCAGAAGTGCGTATTCTCTAGGCTCAAGTGCAAGCCTGTCGCTCAAGTAATAATTCGACAAGTCAGGTATCGATCCTCAGGGAAAAAGGACAACGAAGTTGTGACGACAGGAAAAGACGAAGGAATCCTAACTTTGACTGTGAAAATGAAGGAAAAATGATTTGGTCTTGGGAATGATTAAACTAAATGCAATTATAAAATTATGAAAAGATGCAATTATACTAATTTACCGAAAATATGTATGAAAGATGATTTGAAACTTTTTAACTGAGTGATGAGAAAAACAGGACGGGAATACAATCCCCCAACCCTAGTGTATTGCAGTTATAATACTAATAATGAATTTAACTGATTAATTTGACCTGAAATTTAGTACTCCCAAGCATTGTGTATACGAGGTTCAAGCCCGTGTCATACCTAATCTGAGGATGAGTATATCGGTATCGCGATAGTGACACTTAAATTGCATTCTAAATCATCCCGGTTACCCAGAGGCAAACGAGATATAAAGATCTACAATTGTTGTGTTCCTACGCAATACTGTCATAATCAATCACAAAATTCAGAGGATTAATGTTATACACACAAAACTAACACATCAGGCTAGGTTCATGTATCCAGGCCTTAGAAAATCTAGCCTAGCATGCTGAAAGTAATGAAAACAGTGTTTGATGTGCAGGAATTCATGATTAATCTAAAGAAAACTTGTGAATTGATGTACAACAGAATTGAAAAGAGGGAATTACTCACCAATTTTTTTACCAAAGCAGTAACAACAATAATGAAGAACACAAAATTATGAAATAACCTTCAATCTTTGGAATTAAACTGTAAATTATACCTAAACTAGGGTTTCTGAAAAAGAATAGAAAATTATCTACAATTATCCGTGCAAATAATAATAATAAAATGGGTTTTTATACCCTACAAGACTCCAAGAGTTTTAGCAGCACTAGGACTCTCTATTAGAGGAAAATTAGAAAATTAAAACTGCGATAGCCGGACCGATACCCTCCTCCTCCGGACCGATTTGCCTTGATTTGGACCGTTTTTCCTAGAATACGAACCGATTCTTTTTATTTCTTGGCGGATCGGTCCGGTGCGGACCGGTTCTTTTATTTTTCTGCCTTCTTCGGTTTGCTTTCGATCCAAGGTCTACTGGAGTTTGCACGGTGGACCGGTCCGGGGTGAGGGCGGACCGGCACTATGTGGACCGGTTTGTTTAATTTCTGTGCTAACCGGTCCTGTGCGGAACGGTCCTGTGCGGACCAGTTCTTTTAATTTCTGGGTGGACCGGTCCTCTCTTTATTTGACCTTTTCTTCTATCTTTAACTGCTCATAACTTTCACACCCGGACTCCGATTGAGGTGACGTTTTTTCCAGTTTTCTTGTAGTTGAAAGATCTTCAACTTTCCAGTTGGTCCCACCTCAGAAATAAGGATGAAAAATTATGAAAATTCCCTTTACTCCCCATTTCTTGGTTTTCTTTCACTGTTTTGAGTTCTCTTTGGCACTACCTTGCATGAAATACCTGTAAAACACATAAGAGATACACAAAATACGGAATACTTGCCAAAAAGGGTTAGTAGCATAAATATAAGCCAAATACAATCTATTTACACCGCACGAGATCATACAAATACCAAAATTAAGGGGATAAATGTGAAGAATTTATGCCTAATCATATTGTAACGCTAAAAGTGAGCATCTCTTGCATTTTGGAGAAGTTCTGTCATTGGATGCTACTTCAAGGGAATTTTAGTCAATTCACATTTCATGTCCAGCCCATGGGAATTACACGAATTCTTAGTTCATTGATTTAGCATCGCGTGGTCACAAACAACACGTCGTTTTGAGTTCGAACAAAGAAGTTATGGCCATTTCCGTAATCAACCTTTTCCCCTCATGTTGGACCAAAGAAGGCTGAAAAACAGAGTACTGGTCGACTGTGATTAGAGGCCTGGTCGACCACGGTTTTGGATTTTGCCATGGAAAAGATATAGTGGATTTTTACTTCAAGGCGCGGTCGACCGGTTCCCTAGCCGCGATCGACCGCGTATAGCAAATATTTTTTGCTTTCAACTTTTCTTTTCTTTTCCCTTTTTCTTTTCTATTTTAATTCCAACTTACTATATAACGCAAATTTTGTTGTGATAGTTGGATATAATTAGTTTCAGGTTAGAATAGCTTAGGGTTTGGGGGTTGAGAGCTCATTTCTTCTTCCTCACTATTGACACCCATTTGTGTTTGTAAGTTGACTATTCATCTTCCCTACCAATTAATTTAAGTTATATTTCCTTATTTTCTTGCTTTGTAGTTAATTTACATGCTTTCATAATTAGGTTTACTTGCTCTTTTTTCGTGCTTTGTAGTGTAGTTTTATCGCATTTCTTTACGGCGTTTATTTATTGCGTTTTTAATATGCTTTCTATATAAATTAGTCTAGGTCGTGTCGGATTGAACTCACCCCGAGTTGACATGTTACTTTGCTTTGGTGATGGTTTTTACGGGTCAATTTTGAGTGCATTGTCCTAGTTATTGCACCTAGGAGATTTGACGGGGTATATCATGTATGCTCCGTGCTTATGACCTTGCGTGCGTAATTTCCGAGGTATTTGTTGATGCCAAAATCGTATTAGGCTTTTATGGGAATTTAGGGGTGTGACAAACCTTGATTTAATTAACTGTCGAAACGAGACGCAATATTAATAACTCGTCAACCCATGTAACCATTTTATACTAATTAACTCGGGTGAGGGATATTCAACGCAACCTATAGTTTTTATCCTCTTTGTTAATCTAGTTTCAATACACTAGCTTAGATTAATCTTTCCCTTTTTATAACTTTTCCTTTTTGTTGTAATCATCTTTTACGCTATTATTTAGAAGTACTAAACCAATTAATATTCTAGCAACTCGTCTCTCTAGATTTTTGATAACCGGACTTGGCAGCTATACTCACTCGTTGAGTGTAGTCATAAGTTTAGGTTTTTGTATTAAGGCAGTGAACAGAAAACAACTACAGGCGCTTTGACATGCGCCACTTTTCACCCTTGATCAAAATAGTTCTATTGCCGGGGACATGATGTTTTAGAATTTATTTGAGTTAGTATTTCGTAGTAGTTTCTTTCTATTTGTGTTTTTTTAACCTTTTTGCAGGACTTTTACATTTGAGCGCTAAGAAATGCTCGAATTTCTCTCGCGCGCATCTATTTTGTGGAATTTGCCATTTCGAGCCATTTTTGGTGATATCTTATTCCAATTATTTCGGTAATCATTATTATAATTCTCAGAATGCCCGTAATCCTATGAATTTAGGTCAATACTTAGAGTTCCAAAAAATTACAAATTCAAAAATGACTTTGGGCAAGTATTACGAAAGTCAAAACATGGGTTATTTGAATTTTGAGGAGGATGAGAATGATTTTGGTCCTCTAATTCCTTATAATAGGAATTTTGAAATGAAGTGCAATAGTTTTAAAAATTCCTATAATAATGAGTTTAAGTTTATTTCCGATGGTAATTTTCAAAGTTCGCATTTTCAAGATTCCTCACCTCGAACTATGACATTCAGTGAGGGCTTGCGTATGCTTGATAATGAGAAACTGGAAAATCCTTATCGGGAAGAAAATCATTGTTGGGAGAAGGAGTTGGATTCATTATTTGAATCCGACGAAGATTTTTCATCCGAGACTTTTGAAGTCGAGGAATGTTTTGAACCAAATGAGGACTTTGTGCATACTTTGGAACAAACCATTTTTGACTTTGCCCATCGCATAATAGATATTGAAAGTGAGGATGAAATGGAAGTAATATCCATTTGCAATGAAATGATTTCTTCTTTGGCCCCCAAAGAAGAACATTTCATTAAAAATGATCTTATTTCCTTCGAAACTCAATATTCCACCGATGATGACTCATCTCTTGAGTTTGAATTTCTTTCCTCCCCATTCTCATTCTCCATTATCACACCGTCACAAGTACCTGATGAATCGAATTCAAACTTTAATGTATTAAACCTTTTTGACGATGAGGAGTATTTTCTTGAGTCGCCTTCCACGATCGCATCTTTACCTTCATGTGCACCAACTCCCATTTCAATTTCAAAATCCTTGGGAGGATATTCAGCTTTTCTCGATCCCCACATGTTTTTGTCACCTGTTCAATCCAAATCCCCCATCGTCCCTCCAAAACTTTAAATTGACGATGAATCATTTCTTACGCCTTACACATGCCTTTCGTTGTTCAAACGAAATTCATATTTTTCGAAAGGCATGCTTGAGAGTGAGGGTACACCGGTCACCCTCCAAAGTCAAATTGTTTTCATGGTGTACCCTCAACTTTCTAGACTTCTAATGTACAGTTAGTGTGAAGCCTAAATATTAGGTTGTATATAGTTTGCCTTTTATCATTTCTTTCTTTAGTTTTTCTTTCTTTTAATTTAGTCTAGTGTAATTAGTTAACTTTTTGTTATTTATTTTTTCTATGTTGGGTACTAACTTGTTTTGTAGATTCTTTGGACTTGTTCTTATGGGGATCGCTCCATTTTTGGGTAATATCTCTCTTTTATTTTCTTTAACTTTGTTCTTAATTCACATTGAGGACAATGTCAGGTTTTAAGTTAGGGGGTGTGGGATATTCTATCCATGCCTTTATTTAGTCCATGTTTTTCCTCGCATGTTAATTACTTAGCATGCTTTTTTTGTAAAAATTCAAAAATTTCAAAAAGATTTTCTATTTTTTTTCTTCTTTTTGGCATTTTGCCTTTGTTTCTAATGATAAACGTCACTAATTGCCTGATCCAATTGACAACTCAATGATGCATGTTCTCTATTTTAAAAGTTATTAGACTTTACTCCTCAATCATATATATTATGAATAACTTCATGAATTAAACTTTAATCCCATGAGCACATGCACCATTCTTGTTTTATTGATTTGGTTTAAGATTTTTATAACTCGATAATCTTTTGTTGCATTTTATATACTTACACCGAGTAAGCTTTGTACTTTTTGTTGTTTGCGAGTGTATACACTATTATTTCCTCTTTAAAAATGTTACAGTCATTGGTAATCTCTCTATTCTGTCATTTGATCGTTCATTAATTGAGTTCATACTTGAAATGTGTTACTTGAGCATGATTTTCATATATTATTTTGACTCGAGAACTGCGTAAAATTTAGGAAATGATCATAGGCCATCTTAGTTATATCACCCATATTGACCTTGACCTCACTTTATATCTTTTCCCTCGTTAACCCCTTTGAGCCTAAATATTAGCCCTTTATTTCATTACCCAAAATCCTATAACCAACTCTGAATTGGAGTTATATGCCATATATATTACCTTCCATACCTTTGTTTGTAATATTACTTGGGATTGAATGTTATTGTGTTAAGGTTCCAATTTAGGCATACGAGAGTGAGAAAAATAAAGAAAAGAAAGAAATGAAAAAGAGAAGAAAAAGAGAAAGCAAAAAGCAAAAGAAAACAAAAGAATACATGAGAAAAAGAACAAAAGTAAAGAAAGAGAAAGTTATAAATGTTGTTTATAGTGTTCGATAAGCTTTGTTTACTCTCCCCATTTTTATTTTCAATGCTTATTTGGAATTTTTTTTCCAATTTTGATATTTCGCACATTCTTCCCATTATTCCCAGTTTTCATCCCGAACACTTTGAATCCGTACATACATTCCTTTCATTTCCTACCCTAGCCTAGCCTAAATTATAACCCTATTCAAGTCCTATGTGGTCTTAGGGTGCATTTAATTTAAAAGTCATAATAGTTTTGATAATATGTGAAAGTACATTTTGCCTCCTTTTATAAGTGGCATCTTTCATTGTGATTACAATTTTTCATTTTATATATAGCATTCTTCATTTGTGACATGTGCGCGGCCTAGTTTCCATTTATATTTACTCTTTATGCCTGCATGTTCCTTGTGTTAGCTCCCTATTTCGAGTGAATTCACTTGATGAGTGTAATGATCGTGAGGATTGAATATATGCTTGCTTTATTTAGTATCCGATTTATATAAGTTTTTGCAAAATCACACTTTTCATGCGCTCACTCCCCACCCACATTTTAAGGTTTCAATTCTATGAGGTGCATTCTATAATGCTAATGATTCGGACTTTTGTGTGAATTAATTCATTGTGCTAATAATGCGTATGAAATATTTTTCGTTATTGTTGGGCTTGTCGCATTTTGGGTTGGGCATATTTTAAGGAAACCATATGATGTTTGTGGGTTTCATCCCTGAAAACCCTCATGAGACGACACTCATCCACTAGGGTAACCTAGGGGTTTAAGGGCTTATTGCATATGCTAAATGTAAATGCAATCATGTTCCCTACTACAGTGGCATTTATATTTTTATGCCTATATACGTCTTGTACTGCCCTCTGTGGACTGGTTTTGTTTCTTTCATCATTAGGGACTAGCAATGTTTAAGTTAGGGGGTGTGATTCTTATCGAATATAGCATATTTCTACCCTATATCTTTATTCATTCTAGCACTTTGACGGTCCTTAATTCCTATATTTATGTTCATTACCCATACAACCTTGGATTTGGATATATACATGCTCTGCGGGAGTTAATTGTGGTTTTGTAGGTATTGGAATGGTAAAAGTGAGGATCCGTTTCATTTCAGAGAAGTTCCGTTATCGGATGCTACTTCAAGGGAATTTTAGTCAATTCACATTTCATCTTCGACTCATGGGAATTACACGAATGCATAGTTCATTGAGTTATCATTGCGTGGTCACAAACGTCACATCATTTCGAGTTCCGACGAATAAGTAATGGCCATTTTCGTAATCAACCTTTTACCCTCATGTTGGACTAAAGAAGGCTCAGAAACAGAGTACCGATCGACCGCGGTTTTGGATTTTACCGTGGAAAGGAGACAGTGGGCTCTTACTTGAAGGTGCGGTCGACTGACCCCCTAGCCGCGGTCGACCGCGTATATTAGATATTTGTTGCTTTCTCCTTTTCTTTTCTTTTTCCTTCTTCTTTTCTATTTTAATTCCAACTTACTATATAACCCAAATTTTGTTGTGATAGTTGGATATAATTAGTTTAGGTTAGAATATCTTAGGGTTTGGGGGTTGAGAGCTCATTTCTTCTTCCTTTTTGGTTTGACACCCATTTGGGTTTGTAAGTTGACTATTCATATTCCCTACCAGTTAATTTAAGTTCTATTTCCTTAGTTTCTTGCTTTGAAGTTAATTTACATGCTTTCATAATTAGGTTTACTTGCTTTCTTTCCGTGCTTTGTAGTGTAGTTTTATCGCATTTATTTACTGCGTTTAATATGCTTTCTAGATAAATTAGTCTAGGTAGTGTCGGATTGAACTCACCCCGGGTTGACATGTTGCTTTGCTTTGGTGATGGTATTTATGGGTCTATTTCGAGTGTGTTTCCCTAGTTATTGCGCCTAGGATATTTGACGAGGTATATTATATGTGATCCATGCTTACGACCTTGCGTTCATAATTTTCGGAGTATTTTTTGATGCCAAAATCGTATTAGGCTTTTATGCGAATTTTGGGGTATGACAACCCTTTATTTAATTAACTGTCAAAACGAGAAGCTGTCTTAATTACTCGTCGACCCATGTAACCATTTTATACTAATTAACTCGGGTAAGGGATATTCGACGCAACCTATAGTTTTTATCCACTTTGTTAATCTAGTTTCAATACACTCACCTAGATTAATCTTTCCCTTTTTGAATCTTTTTCCGTTTTGTTGTAATCATCTTTTACGTTTTTATTTAGAACTACTAAACAAATTAATATTCTAGCAACTCGTCTCTGTGGATTTTGGATACCTGGACTTGGCCCCTATACTCACCCGTTGAGTGTAGTCATAAGTTTAGGTTTTTATATTAAGGTGGTGAAAATAAAACAATGACCGCCGCTTTGACGCACGCCGCTTTTCACCCTTAATCACTTAGATAATTATCACATTATTAAAGGTATATTTTCATCCCTATACCATCAGTCTTATTCGTACGCTATTATCATCCCAACTCATACATAATATGTTTTGCCGATAAATGTCACGTCGTATAGTTTCGAGTACTTAAACCTATTCCGAAAAGGTTACTAAGTCTCCCACATATCCTAAACGTCAATTCAGTGCTTCGAGGTCCATATTTCTGTCTCTAATCCCAACTTATCACTCATACGAATTTAAGTCATGCTCTCACAACTTATAATAGTAAATTACTCATCGGACACTCATAAGTTCAACACTGCGTTCCAACCCAATTATAATATGTTTCGGACTTCAATTACATCCCTATTGGTCTCCCTAAAGTTCTAATGTATTAACATAGTCCTCGCCTACAACATTCAATGGTCGGTATCGCTTAAATCGAAAAAGGGAAAAATATCATAGATTTTGGGGAGGTCGATCGATCAACTTAAGGATGTCGATCGATCGATCGATCGACCAACCTATGAATGCCGATCGATCGATCAAGCAGGTGCAGGTCCCTATTTTCTTCATATTCACCCCTAGGTTTGTCCCAAATATTCATTGCAAGTTGTTAAATTCTAAAGTAAACATATTGGGTAATCCTACAACCTAAATACATGATTCTTAACATTCCAAAATTCTTAAATCATGATCATTTATAATTTTCTTCGATCAATTCATCCTACTATCATGAAAACCCTATTTTTTTTTCTATTTTCTTCAAGAATAATCATACATATTCTCATAAATTCATAATTAACTATGCATGGGTTATAATTTTGTTAATGACATACTTCCAGGATCAAAACTACATATAAATCCTACCCAAAATTAAGGCTTAATCTCCAAATTTCATGAGTTTCAATATTTACATGAATTATCAAACCCTAAACTATCATGGATAGATTATTTGCTGAATCTTAATGAATTAAATAACTTGCCTGGAAAATTCGATGTTCTGATCCTTTGAAGTAGATGGTATGGAAGGTATCTCCTCTTTTCGATCTAACCGGTGGTGGTGGTGGTGTAATGGCCTCTAGGTGTGGTTTTTCTTCTTTGGGAACTTCCTTCTCTATTCTCTAACTATCGTTGGTGATTTCTGATTGTGAAAACCCTAGGAGTCCTAAGAGTTGGATGATAAACTAAGTATAAATTTCATGGGTTAATATTCCTTAAAAAATCAAAATGACTAAAATACCCTCTCGAGTTACCGGTTAGGCCTAAAAAGGATCCGAGACCCAAACTAAACCCCCGACTAGTGTTTTCTGACTATTTCAACCCTTACGGACACGTTGGCGCACTCAAAATGACCATACAGATGATACAATTATAGTTTACTTTTTAAATCCATTTAAATTGATTCCTGACGCGACTGACACGCGTGTCCCCACTTAATTTCCGAATTGTCGTATTTATATCTCATGATAATATTAATAAATTCAATAATCATATATTACCATATTCACTCACTAATATTCAAAATTATTATTATAATCAAATACCAACTCTCTTCTCACTAGTATTTAAATCCGAATTAATTTCCAAATAATTATCCCATTTAATTTAATTAATCCCAATAAATAAAATCAATAAAATTACAGGGTATTATATACTTCCCACCTAATAATAGAATTTCGTCCTGAAATTAGGAAATAAAATATACCTAGCAAAGATAATTCTGGATAACGCTTGCACATCTCATCCTTGGGCTCCCAGGAAGACTCCTCGGCATTATGATGTCGCAACTGAACATGCACTAACGGTACTATCTTTGACCTCAATTTCCTCATGCTACGGTCCAGGATAGCAACTGACCCCTCCTCATAGTAACTATCAGGATGTATATCAATCTCCTCTAAAGCAATGTGAGTATGGGCCAATTCATCCCGAAAAAATCTCCTCAATGAGGAAATGTGGAACACGTCATGGATCTTATGTAAGTGTTCCGGTAACCCAAGTTTATACACAACTGGCCCAATCTTCTCGATGATAGGGAATGGTCCCACATATCTAGGTGTAAACTTCCCCTTCTTCCTAAAATGCATAATCCCTTTCATAGGAGACACTTGAAGTAGCACTTGGTCCCCCACATTGAACTCTCGAAAGAACCTCTTGGCATCGGCGTAACTCTTTTGTCGGTCCTAAGCAACCTGAATACGGTTCCATATCATCTCCATCCTTACCGAAGTATCCTTAATCACCTCCGACCCAAGTACCTTATTGTCCCCCACCTCTTACCAACATCCTGGGGAGCGACAAGGCCTACCATACAACGCCTCAAATGGATCCATACCAATAGTCAAATGGTAGGATTTATTATAGGCAAACTCAACCAGTGGAAGATACTGCTCCCAACCACCTCCAAATTTGAGGATGCACATACGCAACATGTCCTCTAAGATCTGATTCGTCTGCCCGATCTGCCCATATATCTGTGGGTGATATGCTGTACTCAATCGCAACTCTATACCCATGGTTTCCTGGAAACTCTTCCAAAACTGTGACATAAAGATCTTGTCCCTATCATACACGATATTGAGAGGTATTACGTGGAGTCTCACTATCTCAGCTATGAAGATCTGGGCATACTGTCCCGTAGTGTAGTCTGTCCGGGCGGTCAAAAAGTGAGAAACCTTGGTCAAATGATCCACGATTACCAATATGGAATCGTGACCTCTCTACAATGTAGGTAACCTCGTGATGAAGTCCATGGAAATGCTCTCCCATTTACACATAGGGACCTCTAATGGTTGTAGGAGTCCTGTCGGTCTCTGATGGTCCACTTTTACTAACTGACAAGTAGCGCATTTTGAAAAAAACTTGGCAATATCCCTCTTCATCCCACTCCACCAGTACTGTCTCCTCATATCCTGGTACATCTTATCCCCACCAGTATGTACAGTGAATCATGAACCATGTGACTCGGTCATCACCTCGTGTCGCAAGTCTTCCCACTCAGGAACAACTAATCTCTCATTGTAGCGTAAGCCCACATCTGAACTAACTGTATAAAACTCGGCCCCCTTTGCTAGTAATCATACTCTCTGTTCTTGACAGAACGGGTCTGCTGCCTGAGCCTGTACTACTATCGTAATGATTTGGGGCGTAAATGTCATTACAGACATGAATAATCAGCCCACGGCATCCTGGTGCCCAAAATCCTTCCACTTCTCCTTCCACGCCTCGGCCACCTCACCTACTGGCCTACGACTCAATGCGTCTGCTACCACGTTAGCCTTCCCTAGGTGGTATTGGATATCGAACTGATAATCCTTCACAAACTCGATCCACCAACGTGACGCATATTCATCTCCTTCTATGTGAAGAGGTACTGTAATGACTTGTGGTCTATGAATAAGTGGAACTTCTCCCCTAAGAGATAGTGTCTCCAAATCCGAAGTGAAAACACGACAGTCGCTAACTCCAATTCATGGGTATGGTAATTCCTCTCTTGAGGCTTAAGCTTACAGTAAGCATAAGCTATAGCCTGACTCTCCTGTTGTAATATACCCCCGAGTCCTAATAAGTACGCATCAGTGCAGACTAGATACTCCACTCCCAGCGTGGGCAATATTAACACCGGTGATGATGTCAGCTTGTCCTTCAACTCATCAAAAGCCAACTGACAACCATCACTCCAGATAAATGGTAGCCCTTTACGAGTGAGATGTGACAATGGACCCCTATTTTTTAGAATCCCCGAATAAATCTCTTGTAGTATCCTTCTAGGCCCAAGAAAATACGTATCTCCGTTAGTGTTGTGGGATGTCCCCACTCCCTCACCACTGATACCTTCCCTGGATCAACAGATATCCCCTTGTTAGAAATGATGTCCCCTAAAAATTGAACTTCCTTCAGTTAAAATCCGCACTTCTCATATTTTTCATACAGCTCGTGATAACGTAGTGTCTGCAAAACCTTCCTCAAGTGCTTGGCATGCTCCTCCTCGGTCTGTGAGTAGACCAGAATGTCATCAATGAAAATAATGATGAACTAGTTCAGGAACTCTCTGAACACCCTATTCATCCAGTCCATAAACACAGCTGGGGCAATGGTCAGGACAAAAGTCATAACTATGAACTCTTAGGAACCATATCTCGTTAAGAAGGCAGTCCTCGAGACATCCTGCTCCTTGATACACAACTGATGTTATCCTAATCTCAACTCAATCTTTGAGAAGAAGGCAGCTCCTCTCAACTGGTCGAATAAGTCATCGATTTGTGGAAACAGATACTTATTTTGTATCATGACTTTATTCAACTCCCATTCAGCGACACACAACCTCAAAGATCCATCCCTATTCTTAACGAACAACATAGGATCACCCCATGGCTATGTACTCCTACAGATAAACCCCTCACCCAATAGCTTCTCTATCTGATCCCGTAGCTCCCTCATCTCCGTTGGAGCCATACGGTAAGGTGCATGGGCTATCGGTCGAGTGTCCGATGCCAAATCAATATCAAAGTCTATCTTTCTACTATGAGGTAATCCCAGAATATTCTGGAATACATCAGCGAACTCCGTAACAACTGGAATAGAATCAAGTGGTATCACCACCTCCTTAATTGTCTCCTCCTCTATGTAGTACAAGTGAGTGGACGATCCTCCCTCAGGACGAGGCATCGCCACTAGGAATATCTTCTGACCGGGTATCGCAAAAATAATACTCCTACAAAAACAATCAATTATGGCTCTATACGTACCCATCCAATCCATACCAATAATCGCATCGTACTCGGACATATCTAATACTAGCATATCAAAATGTAAAGTAAATCTACCAATCTCTACACCCACGCCTTTACATATAAAGGAAATCACAAAACCTCTACTCAATGGAGAATCTACACAAGTGACATTGCTCTTCGCAGTATATAATGAACCTATAGTGCATAAAAATCTGGTGGAAATAAAATAGTGTGTGTCTCTCGTGTCAAATAAAATACACCCCATATTCCCCTGAATAGAAAACATACCCTCAGTAGTGGGTGGATCCTGTCGGACTGCGGCCTACTGAAGGTTATAAACCCGACCATACTGGAGCTACCCCTGCTGAATTGGGACCGCTGGAATCGGTGGTAGCACTGGAATCTGTGGTGGTACTGGGAGGGCTGCGAGAAACAACGGTCTCTGGTGCTCATGTCGAGCACCTTGCTGCTGCTGCTGCAAGGTCCTGCCCCTCTCAGGACACTCCTGGCATTTATGGAAAATCTTACCACATATGAAACATTTCCCTGCGAAGTTTTCCCCTCTCTGACCCTGCTGCCCACGGCCCTGTTGGCCGTTACCACCCCTACCCTGGCCATGTTAGCCCTGCTGAAACTGTTACTGGCTTGAATGGCCATGTTGTCCCTGTTGGCCATGCCCAAAACCTCCCTAGCCATGTCTGAAACCTCCTGATCTGAATCTCTTAGAATCCCCCTATTGGGAATTCTGATCACCCTGCCTACGCTGACCCTGAGCTGATTGTGCCCCGCTGGCACCATTACCCCCTGTCCTTCCCTGCTGGATGGACTCTCATGATCGCTTACCCTCGAACAAATTAAAGTGGTGGTCCTGGCAGTGAAGTAGTGCTACGTTAACCACATCTGAATAGGTGGACAATGAGAGATTCCCTAGCAGGTGCTGACAAATCCTCCACGTCAACCCATCCATAAACTTTTAGATCTTCTTCTCTTCAGTTGGGATCTCATCGGGAACCATGTTCAGAAGATTGGTGAACTCGGCCTCGTAATCTACCACTATCCTCCCTTCCTGCTTAAGGTTCATAAATTTTCACCTCATCTATGTGTGAACTACTGAGCGGAAATAATTACGGTCGAATCGTACCTAGAACTCCTGAATAGAAAGAACATCTCTCTCCTCGACGGTGGTAATGGACTCCCACCACTGCAATTCTTCTCCTACCAACTTAAACGTATCCAGTATCTACCTCGGAAAATATGTACAATCATACATGCTCAAGTGCCTTTGGATGTCGTTCTTCCACTGGCTCGACACAACAACGTTGGAGCTCCCTGGAAAATTCGGAGGGCGCGCCTTCTGAAAGGCATCATGAACACGTTCCCAAGAAGACGAGAATGCATGAGCCTAGACTGGGGCTACCACCGGTGCCTTTCGCATAACTGCTAACGCTTCATTTACTGCCTGGGCTACAATGGCGGCCACTTGAGTAGCGTTCATAGAACCCTGAACTGGTGTAGGCTGAGGCCCGAGCTGGGCACCCCTGGGAACTCATTGTGCACGTCGAGGAGGCATCTGAAATGAGAGAGAAGTTTTTATAAGTCCATAGTTAATATCTCAAAATAGCTTAAGAATGTAAGATACACAAAAGATTACAACAATCCTAAAATATAGGGCTCTATATCAAAGGACGCTACGCGGAGACATAACAAGCCGTACAGATCCTAAGGACTCTAGAACCTGATGCTCTGATACCACCTATGACACATCGACTAATTAAATACAGGTAGCTACTCCTTTATTTAAATTAATGCAAAATGTCTAGTTTGTTCAGTTCATAGAATCATTGAAGAAAACTTTTAATTAATTACTAACCACCTAATATTTAAAATAGCAAAGTGTCAAATTTCAATATTTGAGTTAACCATAATACCATCATACAACAGTCACATGAACTATATCATAAAGTAATCAATAGAGTGAAATAAATGATGTCTGGAGTAACAACTCCAATAAAGTAGCAGTAATGAAGATAAACTAAATACAAAAGTCTGAATGAATAAAATCCTAAGACTGAAATAAATGAATGTCTTAAAATTGCTGTCACTGAATGAAATGGGCAACAGGACCTAACTGCAATAAATAACTCCCATAGGATGCAAGGATAGATGTGGAGGCGTCTAGTAACGAGATCATGTAACTTCCACATCATGTCAAAGGAATGGAACTCCTAAGCTTGGCGTCCCTGTGGCTGGGCACCTAAATTTTTTTTATAAGAAAAATAGATTTAGAAGCAAAAAGGGTCAGAGCCCAAGGTGAAAACAATTTAAAAATATAGCAAGTGTTTATTGCATTAAATAGTAAATATTATATACATGTTAGTTACATGCTCTCGCATGAGTTCCTCACCCCTCAACTAATGTGCACGCCTAACGTATACCCTTAACCCATCCTAGTTATTCCGCTAACTAACTAGTTTGTACCACTTCCTGACTTCACATTATAATATAGGGGTCTATTCGTATCATCATTATATATTTTGCGTATAACTCACCTTTACACTAATCTGATTATTACATCAATTACAATATGGATTCTTACATTTTTATTCCCATTCAAGTATCTCAATTATTCGCATTAACAATTTAATAGTGATCCATTTACAAGTACAAGTATATTATTCTCAGCATATATATACAAATATGGCACCCCTAGGCTAAGATACGGTGCACACATACTCTACTATCGAATCCCGGTACATCACGTACATAAGGACTACGTGTTCCTAATCGCTCAGGACTCGTTTTAATAAAAAAATCACACATATTGGAGGCGAACATAGTTCAAATACCCATGGGTCACGTAAATACCTACGCTCCCATGGTCAGCTGACATATCAACTCACAAATAATTCATTCACAGTCCTATATCCTTAAGGTACCAATCTAAATCCCCCTCGTAGGCACACAAAGATAAGATGATCCTTTTCTGAAAGCCAACCTCCCGTGATAGCAAGTATGGTAGGTATGTCATACACATAATAGTCCATTTACTAAGCATTCACACAACTTAGGTAATTATCACATTATTAAAGGTATATTTTTAGCCCTACGCCATCAATTTTATTCGTACGCTATTATCATCCTAACTCATACATAATATGTTTTGCCGATAAATGTCACGTCGTATAGTTTTGAGTACTTAAACCTATTTCGAAAAGGTTACTAAGTCTCCCACGTATCCTAAATGTCAATTCAGTGCTTCGAGGTCCATATTTCTGTCTCTAATCCCAACTTATCACTCATACGAATTTAAGACATGCTCTCGTAACTTATAATAGTAAATTACTCATCGGACACTCGTAAGTCCAACACTGCGTTCCAACCCAATTCTACTATGTTTAGGACTTCAATTACATCCCTATTGGTCTCCCTAAAGTCCTAATGTATTAACATAGTCCTCGCCTACAACATTCAATGGTCGGTATCGCTTAAATCGAAAAAGGGAAAAATATCACAGATTCTGGGGAGGTCGGTCGATCAACTTAAGGATGTCGATCGATCGAGCCCAGTCGATCGATCGACCTATGAATGTCGATCGATCGATCAAGCAGGTGCAGGTCTCTATTTTCTTCATATTCACCCCTAGGTTTGTCCCAAATCTTCATTGCAAGTTGTTAAATTCTAAAGTAAACGTATTGGGTAATCCTACAACCTAAATACATGATTCTTAACATTCCAGAATTCTTAAATCATGATCATTTATAATTTTCTTTGATCAATTCATCCTAATATCATGAAAACCCTATTTTTGTTTTCTATTTTCTTCAAGAATAATCATACATATTCTCATAAATTCATAATTAACTATGCAAGTCGTTAAATCCTACCCAAAATTAAGGTTTCGTCTCCAAATTTCATGAGTTTAAATATTTACATGAATTATCAAATCCTAGACTATCATTGATAAATTATTTGCTGAATATTAATAAATTAAATCTCTTCCCTGGAAAATTCAATGTTTTGATCCTTTGAAGTAGATGGTACAGAATGCATCTCCTCTTTCCGATCTAACCGGTGGTGGTGGTGGTGTAATGGCCTATAATGGTGTTTTTTCTTCTTTGGGAACTTCTTTCTCGATTCTCTAACTTCCGTTGGTGATTTCTGATTGTGAAAAACCTTGGAGACCTAAGAGTTGGATGATAAACTAAGTCTAAATTTCGTGGGTTAATATTCCTTAAAAAATCAAAATGACTAAAATACCCTCCGGGGTTGCCAGTTAGGCCTAAAAATGACCCGGGACCCAAACTAAACCCCCGGCTAGTGTTTTCGGACTATTTTTACCCTTTCGGACACGTTAGCGCACTCAAAATGACCATACAGGTGATACAAATATAATTTACTTTTAAATCCATTTAAATTGATTCCCGACTCGACTGAAACGCGCGTCCCCACTTAATTTCCGAATTGTCATATTTATAACTCGCGATAATATTAATAAATTCAATAATCATATATTACCGTATTCACTGAGTAATATTCAACATTAATATTATAAGAAAATACCTACTCTCGTCTCGTTAGTATTTAAATCTGGATAAATTTCCAAATAATTATCCCATTTAATTTAATTAATCCCATTACATAAAATCAATAAAATTATGGGGTATTACACTGGTATTCATTGAGCAGTGAGAGCCAACATCAGAGTCTTCATCACCTTACTTCCCACTTTCCATATATGAGTGGGTAGCGTCGGAGTCACGATCATCCTTCATCAACAACATCTCCCTCGTCTTCCTCCTCTTAGAACAAAGGAAGCAAGGGATGATCACACCAAGCAAGGAAATGAAATTTTCCAATAGTTCAAATAAAGGGGACTTACGCACATGCCTATTGGAGTAAGCATTTTAATACTCGTTTATTATCTTAGGTATTAATTCTCAATTTCTTATTTTCTCACCATCTCACCATCTCATTTTCTCATTACTTTAATCTTAACCCCGCTTTATAATAGAGCATAATCATCACATCTACCCCTAGTCCGATACCTAGAGGTCTCCAAAATACAAACACGTCCTATCCTGTTTAGTAGGATGAATTTCTATTAATTATCTCCTCCCAGTCTCGCGTCTAGACTATCTAAATCAAAGATACAACACCAAAATCAACCGCATCCCAGAACATCCCATCCGTTAAAATATACACTAACTAGTCCTATACCTATAAAGTGTTAATCGCAACTAAGGCCTACCAATTAGTCCCATACCTAGCGATTATTCCTAAAATTAAGGTGAGAGCATACTATCCAAAAAATCCCGTCGTCCCCACAAAGGTCCAATATAATTAAAACAGTAAGTCGTATGATCCAATTGATCAACAAATACACAATTTCTCATATAATCACAATTAATCTCAATTTAATTTATTCAATCCATTATCACAATTTATTTCATTCAACGAATATAATCTTAACATCATGTGAATTTACAAAGCACATAATAATTCATATTAATCATACCTACATGATTTTATACGGTTGTACAAATCAAATTTCCATTCAAATAAAATTACTACGATTTTTACATGCAATCCTACACCCATATTATCCAAAACCCAACCTCTATCCTAGGCAGACAAGGGTTATAAATATTAATTAAGTTTAGGATTTTTCAGAAAAACAATCCCAAATTAGTTTTCACTTTCCCTAATTAAGGTTGCTAATTTATTTTAAGAGAAACATGTGAATTAATGTTTAGGCGACATCTAAAATGCATAATACTAAAGAGAGAGAATAGAAGTATTCATGCGTGCTAAAAAGTCAATTAAAGATTCTGATTAGACGATTGTAATCCTCTCGAGAAATTAAGAGTGATTAATTCTTGGACGATCTTGAGAAAGCACCAACTAAGCCTTAAAATCTTGGGTTGGAACTTGGTAAATTTGGGGCTAGGGTTTGTTGGTAGAAGAAGATGAAAATTATAGAAGACTATTTCTCTTAGAAATTATGAAATTATGTTTTTAAAGCTCTAACCCCGAATTAATTTAATGTGGAAAAGATAAGTGTTTTAGTGGAATTACAATTCTATTTAAACCAAAGCAGTGCCGCCCCTGATACAAATCGAATGGATTCGGCTATAAGGCCGAATCGATTTGGCCCTGACTAACTGCCAAGGATGCCCAAAAAATGTATATGTTAATAATAACCCGATTTCACCCCCGATTTCAATTTCGGTTAAAATATTATTTTTCCATAATTAAAATCCAATATTTTAAATTACCAAAAATAATTAAATCCAAAATTTTATTTTTTTTAATTTCGAATAAATTTAAATTAATACCGATTTAAAATCTACTGGGTGAGACATACTTCCCCACTAGCACAGGAATTTCGTCCTCGAAAATCAACGAAGCATAAACGGGTAAAATGAAATAAGGCTCACATATTCCTACCCAGAAAATACCACGATTAAGCGCCCATACACCCAATCCCACACGCTCGTTTCCCCACAATAAAAAATATACTATATATCCTAACTATATATACGTGCATAATTATGAAAATAACGGTGTGCCATGCTCTCTCACCAATCACAACTCGATTCTATCTCCCAAAATTCATCACAATGCTTAAGTCCTTAAATCAATTCTCATGACCAAATTGATACTTTCGATAACTAACATCTGCACTAGCAATCTCTAAAATATATCTCGTCACCCAAAATCACTTCTAAGTATCCTCACATTAAGATTACTAGTTCTAATCCCAATGCCTACAACATACTTAACATAAAACTCCCTATCTCCAAGAACCATAGCTACACGTATGCTATACCCAGTACCTTCAGGAGTACGGATCAATAAATGGGATCAAAGATCGGTAACTCGAAAACTAAAAAAAACACAACTTACGAGACCTAAGACCATGCTTTGATACCATATGTAAAACCCTGCACAATTTGACAAGCGAGGTGGCCAGATATCGCCGCCAAACTACGTTGGGTATTACTAACAAGTAATCATTCTTAGCATGTGATAGATATGAGACATATAAAATTTATTCCACAAGCTAATAATTAAATTGATCCAAATGAATAACCATTCAAACATTAAATATCCATCACCATGTTAATATCCAAATAAATCTGGTCTCCAATAAATATAAATTCGAATAAAAATATCCAACCATGAATATCTTAATAAAACCATAAACAATTGAGAAACCAATTGGCCCACCAAATCGATTAATAAAGTCTCATAATAGGAATACGATGGAAATGGAAATAAATCTAAACTATTGAGCATCTATAAATAAACTTCAGTTGCACCTCCAAATAGTCTCCAATACTCATATATTGCTCCTCTCGCACTAAACCTGAAATGTCAATCAACGCAATGGGTTAGAGCCCATCGTACGACTACAAGCTACTCTCCCCAATTAGGGTCTATCGACCCAGACAACAACATTATACATAATAAAAAACACAATAGAATATTTTAATTTAAATGAGGTAATTAATTAACGAGAGATTAAACATAAACTACCACTATCTACCATACTACTAATGCACCACGAAGTGTAAGGCCAATTATTCCAATAACATTATTATTTACTATTTAATTCTTATTTTTACCCCTTATAATTAATTTCTTAAATTAATTCATGCGACACCAATACGACCAGTCGAACCTTATTGGCCTTGCACACACTCTTGGAACGCTTAAAGTTCTACACATCACACTCATTCCCGTCACTATGGCTAGTCAACCCATATTCTATCAGTTATGTACATACTCGTCAGGTTCCACGCATGACACGTCACTATAGCATGTCGGCCCATTTAACTGTCAACCCGAATATACTTGTGACACCACACACACACACGTCGCGATAGCCAGTCGGGCCGATTAACTGTCAGCCCGACACATACTCGCGTCGCAAATCAATTTTAATACCCGTTTATTATCTTAGGTATTAATTCTCAATTTCTTATTTTCTCAACATCTCAACATCTCAATCTCTCATTACTTTAATCTTATCCCCATAAAATACAAACATGTCCTATCCTGTTTAGTAGGATGAATTCCTATTAATTATATCCTCCCAGGCTCGTGTCTAGACTATCCAAATTAAAATATAACACCAAAATCAACCCCATCCCAAAACATCCAATCTGTCAAAATATACACTAACTAGTCATGTACCTATAAAGTGTTAACCGCAACTAAGGCCTACCTATTAGTCCCATACCTAGCAATTATTCCTAAAATTAAGGTGAGAGCGTAGTATCCAAAAACCCCATTGTCCCCACGAAGGTCGAATATAATAAAAATAATAAGTCATATGATCCTATTGATCAACAAATACACAATTTCTCATATAATCACAACTAATCTCAGTTTAACTTATTCAATCCATCATCATAATTTATTTTATTCAACGAATATAATCTTAACATCATGCAAATTTACGAAGAACATAACAATAATTCATTTTAATCATACCTACATAATTTTAAGTGGTTGTACAAATCAAATTTTCATTCAAATCAAATTACTGCGATTTCTACATGCAAATCAACACCCATATTATCTAAAACCCAACCTTTATCCTAGGCACAAAAGTGTTATAAGTATTAATTCAGATTAGGGTTTTTAAGAAAAATAGTCCCAAATTAGTTTTCTCTTTCCCTTATTAAGGCTGTTAATTTATTTTAAGACAAGCACATGAATTAACATTTAGGCAACATCTAAAATGCATAATTCTAAAGAGATATAATATAAGTATTCATGCCTACAAAAAATTCGATTATAGATTCTGATTATATGGTTGTAATCTTCTCAAAAAATTAAGAAGGATTAATTCTTGGACGATCTTGAGAATGCACCAATTAAGCCTTCAAATCTTGGGTTGAAACATGAAAAATTTGGGGCTAGGGTTTATAGGTAGAAGAAGATGAAAATTATAGGAGACTAGTGCTCTCAGAGTTTATAAAATTATGTTTTAAAAGTACTAACATCGAATTAATTGAATGTGGAAAAGATTAGAGTTTTAGTGTAATTAGAATTCTAATTAAACCAAAGCAGCGCCACCCCGAATAAAAATCGAATTGATTCGGCTATAAGGCCGAATCACTTCGGCCCTGAATAACTGCCACGGACGCCCCAAAAATGTATATTTTAATAAAAACCCAATTTCACCCCCGATTTCAATTCCGATTGAAATTCTACTTTTACATAATTAAAATCCAGCATTTTAGATTACAAAAAATAATTAACTCCAAAAATTTTATTTTTACGAATTCCAAATAATATTAAATTAATATCGATTTAAAATCTACGTGGTGTTACATACCCGAGGCTCCACAGGCACAGGAGAGCTCGTAGTGTGCACCTGAAAATTAAGAAACATTATTGGGCCACAGAGCAAGTATTTTTAATTAATAAGAAAATAAATAAAAAAAATTCCAGTTTAATTCTCGAGGCTCAACAAGATAAGAGTGCTCATAGTACTAACATAAGAATCAAGATGAGTAACATCATGAGCAAAATTGAAGTATAAGTAAATAAATACAAAGTTATAGAAATTGTAAAATACTTAAGTCTCCACTAACATTGGGGCACTCAAACACAACATATGTGTAGCCTAAAAACAAAAAGAGTGGTTAGTCATATAAAATAAAACTTGCAAAATACAAACCAATTATATATCAAAGCACCCTCGGGCATAAGGGTACTTGTACCTAGCACAACCTCAATCTAAAACTAATTAAGGATATCGAATCGAATTACATAAAGTTTGCAAAGTATAAGAAAATAAGTAAGTAAATATACATAAACCTCTACATCAGGGGAAACACTTAAGTTACCACGGTTGATTAGGACTAAGTAGTATGAGCAATAGATAATGAATGGTCACTCGTATCAATTTATTAAAATGATAGATAAATTATATATTTGGTGATTGCTCAAATGAAAGACAATAGAGATCATTGTTTTCTATTACAAGAGAGAAAGCTAGAGTGGTAGACTACCTGCTCCAAGAATGAAATAGGTAATAAGGGACAAATCAATGCTACACTCAAAATTATCTAAGTGGAGAGGGCATGGATTTGAGGCCTATTATCCACATGCAATCATACTTCGAGGACATATATTCTGCTTGAGGGAGGCAATCTTGGAATGGCCACCACAGTTGGCAAAATAAGGCCCTTAGATGGGAGGGGGCTTCTCAATAAAAGACATTATAAAGATAAAAGTCATTCTAATTTTCCTTAACAAAAATTCTAATGGAAAGTGCTCGAGATAAATGAACAAAGTACCTCTGCCAAAATAGTTGCGACGGTGGTTCGGGGTTGGCTGGACGCACCGCTCACCCTTAGTGAAGCAATGGAACCGTGAGCATACAAAAGAAGTGGATGATATATATTCCAACCGAGTTATACAAGTATAAGCATTTGAAGAAATTCAACGTTACAAATTTTACGATCTTCATATATCTAGGAGGTAGTGCTCGTTGCACAACCAATGGTATGAGTAGTTATCGAAGAATTCCAACAGTTGTGGAAAATACCGTTGAAAGCTACAAAAGAAAATGCAAAATTATTTTATGAGAACACACAGTAGAATTACAAATGACATGTTTATCAAAGGAGACATACATCTCATGGAAAACCTATAGAGGATGCCTTATATCTGCTTTTAAAGGGGGATGAGGAGGACGCATGTGTGAAAGGCCAGACGAGGATATTGTGCTAATTTTTGGGGCCCTACCCATCCCCATAAGTGGGGCCTGCTCAAGGCAGACAAAAATAGTACTGGTTAAAAGATCAAGACCAAGAAAATAAAATTTCAATGAGCAAGGTGAAAATACATGCAGGCCTTGAATGAGTAACTTGTTCATATTGAATCAGTCCAGTGGTATGGATGGCGCAGTTGGGCGAGTGGATCATTGAATTATCATAATCATTGGTTAAATGCTCTAAATGAATTACATGCCTTAGAACCTATGAAAATGGTGAAGAATCAGTATTATGATACTCTTGTACCTAGTGACACAACATCATTTGAAGATGAACTATGATAATAAAATAAAGGTTTCCTTTCATAGTTAACAAGTTCTTCTTCCAACGAGTATGATACTAAGTAAACATTTGCATCTCCATTACTTTTATTTTTATAAAGTAAGAAAGAATTATTAAGAATACCTTACATTGGTTGAGAGGTGAGTGGAGTGGATGATTGGGGTAGGGTTACCTCAACAGCCTCATAGCCTTGTTCACGAACAGATTAAAAAGTTTTCTTAATACCGAAAGTGTCAGTGTCAGACTTTTATCCTCCACAACAACACCAGTGGGTCTGATTTTTCACTTCTTTTTCCTAACATCTAAAGTTTTAACCAGGGATGGTGGAAAGGTATGCCCCCCAAGATCAGCAGGAATAAAACTTGAAATATCGGTGTCTATATGTTTACTTTTAGAAGAGGTCCTATCTTTTCCTTTACCTTCACCATTAGGCTTTATTTGTTCTATTCATTCTAATGGGCATTTGGAGTAAATGGAACCCTCGTGAATAGGATTCACCAAACTGGGGTAACTTCACTTAAGGAAGCACTCACAACCTGGATATAGTGACAAGCTTCCTTGTGATTACCTTTAATGTAATACTTATCGAAACTAGAAATAATTTTAATAAATGATTAATGAGAAACATAGTGAATGCAATGCTTGATAAGCTAAATTTGTCACTTCCATATGACAAACCATAAGCCACTAATAGTTGGAAGATAATCACGAGAAAGGATGATAAATTTAGTAAATCCATTTATCCTATAAACTATACCCTCAAGGGTAAAGTTGGAATAAGATTCCAAGTACAATTCCTTAGGTGAGTGGATAGTTGTGAACTCAGAGGAAGAAGTACCTTGATCATAATCATGTTGCCTCCTTACTTGTTCAGGATGATAAAATTCCACTACTAACCCCAAGTTAGTGAAAGATGGAGGAATGGAAGGTAAGATAAAATCCATGGTAGATATATAGGGCCATCCCTTCACAGATTTAACATTTGTTAGGGGAGGGGGTTAAAAATTTAGACATAGAAGGGAAAAGACCCCAAGAAAACACACCTCCTAATCTCCTCGAATAAGTGTGAAAAGAGAGTTCATAATTTTGTCCAAAAATGAGATAAGTTATTTCTATGGAGTTTTCTTCTTCCACCTGGTGATCCGATCAGTACTACTGTGTAATGAGCGAGGCATTAGGGCCAGTTTGGTAACCCCTCGAAAAGAAAGACCATCTGAATGAATGAATTAAAAACTTGAAAGACATCATAGAACCCGTGTGACCTCTACATGTATACATATACTTTGTCCAACTAGGTATACATAAAACCAATATTTAGAGTAGAGAATGGAACACTTCGTCCACAAGCAAGCCTGACAGCAAGGTGGAATAATACCTCACAAGGGGAGTCATTGGGTCTCCCTTAGAATAGAAATATCAATAAGAAAGTAAAAAAAAATGTAGTAAGATGACTTTTATCCTTTAATTTTGAACCCTCCTAACTTTTTAGTACATTCATTTGTCCTCATCTTTTCCAGAGGATCAGAATTCCTAAACAAGTACCTTTGCCATTTTGAAGAGGAATGCTTGGTCGCTCCAGTACGACTAATCCCAACATAGTGGATTCACACCCCTAATGACTTATGAAACTCCTAGTACATCTTTTCCTCCTCGATAACCTCATAACCCTTAGAAAAAAACATGGTCTCCTAAAATGTGTAAACCTGTAAGCTCACAGACATCTTCCATAATTATAAAAAATTATCCCTAACCAGTAATTAAGGTATGAGTATCTATGCTACAAAGAGATGCCAAGACATTGAGAGAACTTATGTTCTTATTGATTGTGTAATTATTCAAGTTATTAAGTTTTCTTGCCAAACCAAGTTTCTCGATGATTTCACGATAGCTTTTCACAGGCATGAAATAATCTACCAAAAGTTCCCACTCTTTAGGACCCCCACTATAGAGGCCAAATTTAATATTGGAGAAGAGAAAGTCACCTCCATACACTCAATCTCTAAAAATGCTATCATCAAGAATAATAGAGGCATTAAAAGATTCAAGAAACCATAGCAATAACTGCTCGACAACCCTAGCAATAAACTCATCGTCCCCAAATAAAGGAACAAGTTGGTAGGCCATAAAATACCTTTTTGACCTTTCATTCAATTATCTTTGGTGGGCCTTCCTAATGGTGGAAGAACCACCAATGAAACTTTCATAAATCTCATCACCTCCTTCAGTGGAGGGGACAATGGAAGAAGTGGAAGCCAAAGTGGTGTTGATGATGGAGGTTCCAACCACGTTTAAAGTTTTCATTATGGCTTAGATGGGTTAAAATCTCATCAAGATCTCGGTAGTGACGGAGGAAATAACAAAAGAAGTTATATTAATAGAATAATCCATTTAAATCAAAATTTTATTCAAGGAAAACATAAATAAATCCTGATGAAAAAGGAGGAAAATTGAAGAACGCTCATGAAAATTTCTCAATAGAAAACATGCAAATGAATGTGAGGGTTTAAAGAATAATGGGAAAGAGTATTCATACCCTGAGAAGGAAAAGACTCGATGTTAGTTCAAAAAGGAGGGATAACGATTGCCCAAATTATAAACATCCCACAATACGACACATGTCCTCTTAGGATACGAAGAAGCATATCCTACACAATCATACATGCAAGTGCATTAAATGCAACACAAATAGAGTAATGATTAAAAATATTCCTTTAATAATCACCAAAACACTTTTCGTGGACAACTTTCTATTCAAATGAATGAGTGATTTCTACTTAGGGTGCCAATATAGAGGGGTACATAAGAAACCTTTGAATTATTTAAGTGTTTTAATGAGTAGTACCCAAGAAAACTTGATGCGCGCGCAACCCCCAAGTAGTAAAGAGAACAAAGGAAAAGAGGATAAATGACCCTCAACGCTCCAAAAGTCACGCGAACAATACCAGTAAGGAGGATGGAAGAGAAACACCAATATAACTACAATATTGACGCGAGCAGTGCCATCAAGGGGGCTGCATGAGTAACCCCAAGTTAGGTACAAAAGTCATGCCAACGATGCTGATAAGGTGGTGCACGAGAAACCCCAAGACAACTCCAAAATTCACAAGAGCAGTACCAACAAGGGGCTACACGAGAAACCCCAAGTCAGTTCTAAAAGTCACACGATTAGTACCACTAAGAGAACTGTATAATCAACCCAAGTCATCTTTCATAATAAGATCAAGTACACGATAAACCCTCGACTTTCTAGCGAAGTAAAGTTAAGAGAAGTCACTCAAGAAACACATGAATATGTGAAGGAGCATTTACTTCACTAGCACTTGGTTTTTTATTTCACACGAGTTATATGGCAATAAGACTCGAGTAGTTGGCTATTTGGGACTTCTTTAGAGCTTTGGTTTGGAGGTTGAGAGGTACGTGTTGTTGAGAAAACTAAGACTCAACAACTTCAATATTTTGCTTAAAAGAAAATATGGGACGAGCGACCTAAGAGGTCAATCAAATTGACCACTCACACCACATAGTTCACATTATGAAATAGCAAGAAGTCACTTGCCTACTCGCCAAATAGTTTTCATGATAAAACTAACGAGGGACTTCTAAGTCCACTCATAAGTTTCCAAAACTGCTCAGCAAGTAATTTTCACAAGCAGACAAAATAACATGTTTTGGTATTATAGCTGACAAGATCACCTTTTCGTCCACTATCACGACATGTGTCACCATAATATACAAATCATGGGAGACAATGATAAGGACACAATATTTTTTAGATATCTTATCACATGGGAATATTCCCAGTCACCTAAGGTGACATGTGGTCCTTAAAGGTTTTACTATAAATAAGAGAACTAGGTCATAGTTTATGTGAAGAAGCGATATCAACTTTCTAGCATTATTACTCTTCATAAATTCTCTCACTAAAATATTCTCTATGTGCTCTCTCTCAGATTTTGAGTTTCTTACCTCTCCGCTCTCTTAGAATTACTGCTCTTAAGAGTTAATTCGTATACTTTCTTGTCAAAAGTTATATTCTACCATTAGTTATTATATCTTGTAATCTGAAACATCATTATTATAATAAAAAGTGGTTTTTGGTCCTTACTCTTGCTCGTAATTTTTTTTATCTTAAAGGAAGTTTCAATTCGAGTGGATCACACCTTACCAATTATAGATTTTCACTGACCCGAGTACCATTGGCCTCGTAGAGTTGTTTTAATGTTAACCATATCCTAACAACCCTAAATATAGCAAGCAATATAATCCCTAATCCTTAGCGAACTCAATGCTCAATAATTATAATTCCTCTCAATTAATTATGATTTAAAGGTTCCATAAATTTTTCGGTGTATACGTCTCTAGTGTACTTACAATGTAAAAAAGGACAATCATATAACTCCAATATAAGAAATGAGTATGTTCCCAACACACACAAATAATTAGGACATACACAAGCCTATACACAAAAATATACAAACACTTATCCTTATTGCCTTAAAAAATTTCTCGTGTATGCTAGGCATAATTATAAGTCATCCTGAACCTGCAACCTCAAAGCCTTAGAAAGAGATACTCACGACGCCTTCATACCAATCATATGGTCCTATACCCTAGGCTATACAAGAGGATCCTTCCGTTAACTACCACTGGGAACAACTGGTATTTTTGACATGTAGTATCAGGGAAAAGGACCAAGGCAAAGCCTGTCACATTAGCAAGGTACCAATGCAGTCAATGTCCTATATGCTCCACCAAAACTCCTCATAGTATGTCCCCACGAGTACTCACACATCACGACATGTTTCGCATAAAGTAATTCTAAAAATATCCAATCAACTCATAAATTTATATAGTTATCATAGTGTAATACCCCGTCATTTTAATGCGTAATTAAATTGTGAAATTTAATTATTTTCAGTGACTTGTGGCATCCGTAGTTATAATTGTAATATTTAATATAGGTTATGCGTGTATATTTTTATTCAAAATTAGAATCGGGCTTAATACATGGTAATGAAATAATAATTATTTAATAAATAATTTAATCATTGACTTTGTACTTATATCGTGTAGTGGCTTAAGATGTTTAGTATGGTAGTTCGGGTTGACTTTTGGGACTTGTAGAATGTTCGGTTATGAATTATAGTGTATGGTTTTAAGCCCATGGGTTGGTATATGACTTGCTCTAGGTTTAGGTCGTTTAGAGTTAGAATTGGTCTCATTTGGTTAGGGTTTAGATTGAGCCTAAGCATAATTTCATGGATGTTAGGTTATTAGAGTGGTTAGATTGAACCTAAACACACATTATACCTTTAGAAAGAAAAGTTAGAGAGTAGAGAGAAGGAGGAAGTTCGGAGAAGAAAAATTGGGGCATTGAGCTTGGAATTCCCTTTTGGATTTGAGGAAAGTTTAGTTTGTATATGAATATCATTGTTCTTGGTGTTAAAATATAATTATGTCTTAGAATCTAAAGATACTTGCAAATAAATCTTCTTTAACTAATTAAGTTACTAATTTAAGAAATTATCCATTTGATTGAGTTATGTTACTATTCATGTTCATAGTATAATATGATATTGATATGAATCCTTCTCAAATTGAAGTAGAAATGATGTTAAGTTATTAGATAAGTGATAATGCCCTTAGTGACTTTGCGAATTGATAGTTAATTTTAGTCAAATTGATCAAATATGAACTTTTAGGGCTCTTGAATGATATGGGAATTTATATCATTAAATCTTGTTGTAATCATGTGAAAACCTTAGATATAGGTTTGGAGTGATGCTAAAACAAGTATATATGAATATAGTTGGGTTTTGTGATGATTTGGGAGATTGGAACTTCGTTGATGTAGGATTTTAAGGTCAAAACACGTAGGTATAAGGATTTTTGTATAGGTTTAATAGATCAATCAACCCAAGATCAATATATCGATGACACAAGATTGCAGAAAATTGAATTACAAAAGCATACGTGGTGGTTTGGTGTTTTTTTTTATATTTTTATTGAATTTCTTGTGAATATTTTACCAAGAGTGATCAAGGTTGAGATTTAGGTTGGAGGGAAATACCCATCTAAATGAGACTTCTCAAATTTAATAATGGTTAGTTAAGAGTTTGTACCATGTTGTGATTATGATTATGATTATTGAGTATTATGTGCTTGTAGATCTGATAGTCAAATGGATTATTATTTTGTTTTGAGAAGTGTAGACATTTGGATTAGATGGAATTTAGTCTATTGAGAGTTTTGACTCGGTTAATTTTAATAATAATATTAATTAATAATGATTAAATTAGTTAAGACATTTGATTTGAGACTTATAATCTAAATATGTTTTGAATCTCTTAATTAAAAAAAGTTAATTAAGTTAATACATTTGGATGACAGACTTATAACCATTATGTGTAGTAGGTTTACTTGCTTTGTGTATTATGTGCAACATACTAGGTGTGTGTACTCATGGGATACGTAGTGATGGGATATCCATATAGGTCATAAAAGACGAAACATACGTTGTTACCCTGATGCGTAAGATGATTTTAACTTGATTGAGTGACATATAATTATATGGGTACCTGGATGTGATGAGACATATTTACCTTGGTTATGATTACCCCTGCCACTACGTGCTGAAATTCCTATTTTATCATGAGTAAGATGTTCGAGATGATCCTTTCATATAGCTTTGGGTATAGGGTTATATGACTGGTGTGAAAGCATATTTATTATACCTTTGGAGATGATTTGATGTTTATAAGTGTGGGATAGTCTATAACTATGACTTGTACATGTGAGCGATCTCTAAAGGCGATGGGATCGCCTTCGTTATAGGCATACTTAATAAGGTCTCTTGTATGATGTACGAGTGTTGGACCCTGCCTGTATTATGTGGATTAAGATGTAGCAAATACTTATATTGAGGTATTATATAAAGGATATTTATAAGATGATTAAGTAATGAATATTTTTATTGAGATATTATATAATTGAGATGTATAATATGATTAAGAAGTAAATACTTCTATTGAGATATTATACAATTGAGTTATATGAGAATATTAAGACCAAATTTGGTAAGTGTAAGACAATTAAGATTAATAAGACATAATCATTGGGAAATGTGGACTTTGGATTAAGCACATGTGATATGTAGGGGTGTTTTGAGTTGGGATAACTAAAATATGATGAGAAGATGCATAATTTATTGGACTTTGAATTAGACGCATGTAATATGTAAGGTTGTTTTGGGTTGGGTTAACTTGAAAGAAACTAAAATATGAGAAGAAAATGTGTAGTTTATTGTAACCCAAACTAATTTAAATACTTATACTTTGTAGACTTGTTGTTAACATCAATGTGACTTTACTTTTCAGGATATAGGCAGCTGGATTGCCTCTGCCCCGAGATCATTTTAGTAGTTTGATTCATGTGAATATAGTTGTAATTACTCGATTGTACTAGTACTGTTAGTTTGTTTGGTATCAGAGTTTTGTGCTTCACATATGGTAAGTTTCAGTTATTTATTTTTTGCATTTACTCTTTATTACAGTCATGCTTAAAATGATATTCAATTATTGATTCCCATGGGTTTGTATTAGACTTGATCAATCTATTTATGAATTTTACGGGGTGTCATGTATAGTTCTGTAATTAATTAAATAATGTAGGCAAGAGTGTGTACTAATTACCCAATATTTTTCGCCCAGACCATGCCCATGCTGCCACTCGCATTGGAATATTTATCCCAGACGTGCACAACTAAACAATTAAAAATACGAGATTCATCTTCTATAACAACCAAGTTTCAAATATAAAAACTCTAATCCCCAATGGATAGATCATCAAAGGCTCCTAATATCTTAAGGACACCCAAATATGGTATTTAGACCTTAATATTACATAATACCACATATAATTACATTTTCTAACTATTTCAAACAAATATTTAAACCTAATACCAGATTAAGGGGTTTGGAACCCTAGGTTCATAATACTAACCCAATTCATCTAAATTTTTCATTAATTATGAAAAAGAGGTATTTTATGAAATTCATTACTATAATTCAAAGTACGACCAATTCATACCAAATTAAAGGTCTATACATGTATTTAACATCAAATTAACTTAGTTTATTAACATGCGATTAAATACTAATTTAATCATTATCAATTTCAAAAATCAGGTCTTTTAATTGTAAAAAATCATATTAAAACGTGTAGAATTTATAATTAAATGCAGTATTATTGATATGACAAATATAACACCTCGCCCGCGGAACCCTTCCTACATATGATAGAAGTTATAGGCCATGACAGTCTATCTCACCAGCATACATCACAGGGTGCCACACACCTTATGACAGGATGCACCCCCTCTTATAGGTCGCACACCTTGTGACAGGCCGCAACTTTAAATAGGCATGACCACTTGATAGATGTCCATCTTCTAGAAGGATTCTCTACTTGTCAGACTCATCCATATGTCACGTTACTTGAGCGCGTGCCACACCTTTATACCTCCAATAAATAGAGGCACTCACCTCATTATTTGGGAACGAAAAATAGAGAATTGATAGGCGTAGCCCTCCCCAACTCTACTCTCTTTCTCTCTAGAGCATCGAACTTGGGGGCTGACCCTCTGTCGTAGCCGCGCTGATCACCCCTCAGGCCACATATAGGCTCCTATTTATCCATTATCATGTATGATCTCCCCTTCATTCTATTGTACGTCTCAAATGGAATTGTAAACTTGTACATCAATGACATGAATATAATGAGAGGAAGGTACTAAAGTGTACGTAGGCTCTTTTATAGCCGAACCACTCTATATCTTGTCTTTTATCTCTCTTACTTGATCTATTTACTTATTATGCATTGTAAACTTGATTTGCTGATATGAGAACGACTTATGGGCGATTTCTCGTATCAACAATCTGGCACCGTTTGTGGGAACCAGATATTTCAATCTTGTTTCTCTATGTTTCGGGTTCTTGAATGCCATATTATATTCATAAAGACCCCTGTGATATCACTTTATCTAGATAATGCTGAAAAGCATGATGGGCTTTAGCCCCGAAAAGATGAATGATTAGGGAAGGATTGTATTTACTCCCTTTTTGCTGATTCTTGGCCTATGATCAATGGTTTATTCTTAGAATTCTTTTGTTTGGTGCACTTTGAGGGTATTGTCTCATGGATATACTCTAGTAGGATCGCTCCCCACATGTTTGGGGAGAAAACTCAATTTTTGGGTTCCAATTTTAGGATTTTTTCCCCATCTTTGCTTAGAGGGGGATGCGGCTTGGCAGTTCAAATGCCTTTATGGCCGCGACCTCTACTAGTGCAGTTGCATTACAAAAGCTTCAAAACATCGAGGAACGGACTCAGATGGTCTACATATCAACCTTGGTGCATATCATACAAAGGACACAGAAGTGCACCTATGTGCCTTACTAGCCGCGACCTCAATAGTAATACCATGCAGCAGTGCAAACGCTACATCCTCATTTCCTACTTGGTTACTCCAATATTTCTAAGATTACTCACTTTTGTTAGTTTTGTGTCAGATTATATATACTTTGTAAAGACTAAAAAAGTAGAAAATGGAAGGAGAATCCAGCAAGAGCGCAGAAGTCAAAGATGAGATTGTGCAAGTATACAACCACCTCAGCCATCTCTACGACAACCATGCCTCACTCCAAACCCATGTCAGGTATTTGACTCAGAGGTTCCTCATGCTTGAGGCTAAATCCTCACCCAATATAATTGCAGCACCCAGGATCAATGCTGCCGTATCTCCAGAAGTTCCATCCGAGGAAGTGTCCCGGCTAAAAGCACTGACCGTAGAAGGCAAGGATATGGTCAGGGCCCTAAAAAGGGGAATGAAGAAGGCAGAGAGGAGATCTGAGGCCTACACTTTGTTCGCCTTCCAGATTGAAGACATCTTTGAGTTCATCAAAGAGGACAAGCTATTGAGGTGGCCAAAAAAGGTGAGGGCTCCACCCCATAAGAGAAACAAAGCTACTTGGTGCAGATTCCATCAGGACCATGGCCATGATACTGAGAATGCTATGCTCTGAGGGATGAAATTGAAAGGTTGATTGGGCAACGAATGCTTCGGAGGTTCCTCAGACATGCTTAGGGGATGCAGCCTAGCCTAATGGGCCATATTCCCCTTAACTTTATTATTTAGTTTATATCTCCTTCTGTTTATGTTCGTAATGAACATTATCTTTTATTTCATTATGACCTTTTATGTCAGTGCTTATGAGAATTAATGAATATAATACTTTAATTTCTCAATTTCATTAAATGATATCTTATGAAAGACTCATTGTCTTAAACAGATTCTATATGGAGATATCGAATTATATCGGGAATAATTATATTCAAATAGGCTCACAACACCCGCAATGATGCCTGATTATATTAAGTCAAAGGATAATTAAAAATAATGAAAGTGAATATTGGGATCAACTATCTGAATTGGTCTGTAACATCACTCATAAAGGCTATATCCCAGCATATGATAGCCACATTCTCGGAAGCAGTTATCAGAAAGCGTTATTAGCAGCAAGGGCTTCTAATGCCCATTCTTAGCTTTCGGGATGCGTCATTAGCCTAGGGAGGTTACTCTCCCGACACACATCATTAACTTAGTGGATATGAGACTAAACATCATTAACTTGGTGATTTCATATTAGCTTGGGGAAGCTTCATAATACCTAGCCCCAGAAGGCCTTAAAATGACCCACAGGGGCCGGAGACTTTATTATCTACCGATAATCCTATATCTGAAGGGACCAAAGACTTAATTATCTACGAATAACTCTATTATAGCCTGGGGAGGTTATATATATATATATATATATATCCACATAAGCTTGGGGAAACTTCATAATACCTAGCCCGGGAGGGCTGATAATAACCCAATCAAAGCGATTAAAGGAAGGCCATGAAAGGCAATCAAAGCGACTAAAAGAAAGCCGTTTAAGGTAGTCAAAGTGACTAAAGGATGCTGTTTTGTTGTGATTATGAAGCATGCCAAAGATGCATTAGGATAACCATAATTTCTTAAAGGCCTAAAAGGATACCGCAGCCTTATCAGTATGGCTGCAGCATTAAGTGGATTCATTTAGAAGATGCAGCAAAAATGGCAGGCATGATAGCTAACCTATCACGGCCCTGGTCAAGAAAAGCAGCCATTTGATGAGGATGCAGTTATAAATCTACAAGAAAAGGTCACTCTTAAAAGGTGCTGGAGCCCAGTTCAAAAGAGACTGCGGACGCCATCGAACAAATTTATACCGAAATAATCTACTAGAATTAAAGCGGGAAGGCTATGTGAAGAAACCATCTACACTATAGTGTCGCGTCCTTAATCTATTAGTCCAAGTTCATTTAATCAAGCAAGCAATTCCAATGTAAAATCACAAGTTCAAGCATCAAGGCATTGTAAGAATAAATCATGCAAATGATATACAGAAGCCATTGGTTTTTAAAGGTGTCCGCAACCTTAATAGTAAAGTTAGAAGCAAAGAATCTCGGTGAAGATCAGTTAAGATTACAGGTTGCAGCCTTGCCCATTGTTGATATCCCATATTAGTTAATGGACGATCACAAACAACTGTATGGTTCAAGAAATTTAATATGTACAGAGAAAGCATCCATTCGAATGTTAAAGATCAGAGATTAAGTCACACAAACAAAACCCGTATCCTTGAATATCAAAAGTTAAATGAAGAGGGACGCAACCCATTTATGTAATGAGTTCAAGAAAATGCTAAGGGACACATCCCTGCATCGATAGTTTAAAAATCAAAAGTTAAATGTTACACCTTTCATGAGGCTTCATCATCATTGACATCTCCTTTATCGCCCTCCGCAGCTGTCTCAGTTTCATCTTTCGCTGCAGCCTCTTCAGAAAGCTTCCTTTCCCTTTCCTTTGCTTTAGCCCTAATCTCAGCTACACATTGGTCGTGCTCAGCGTCCCCCAACTTCCAAGACATAATTTGTCCCTTGGAATCTCAAAAGTTTTTGACGACTCTATGCCTCACCTCTTGAAAGCCACGGAGGTAGGATTTATTGTTGATTAGAAAAAAGTCCTTAGACTTCTTAAAGTTGGACATAGAAGGTCCGCGACTTATCTTACGACTGTAGCATGACTCTCTTATCTTAGCCTCCTAGCCTCAAAATATTGACTCTCGAGACTTTTGAGGGCCACAGCATGATTAGCAACCATCTTCTTCATTTGATGTTCAGTCGCTGTGAGTTTATTTTGAGCAGTTGTGGCTCATTCTGCAGCCTCAAGATCTTGAGCCTTGGCAATTGACAAAGCCTCTGCTTCCTGAGAGAAGTTCTTCTTCGCCTCATTCTTCTCCTTAAGGGCAGCCTCCAAGTCTTGTTTAGCCGCCTCAAGTGCCGCAGCCGTGGAATCCATACCCGCTTGAAAGGAGGAAGACCTAGCCGCATCCAGGTCATTTTTGTGGGAAATCTCTACAGCCCTAAAAATTTTGTAGAGCCCATCATACTTCATCCTATGGGACACCACAACGTTCGTGGCCTGAAAGACAAAGTCATTAACTTTTGGCAAAAATGTTGGAATAAGTAGAAAGTGGAGAAGAAATTACCCTCAGCGGGCTATGAAGGGCGTACTCCTCCAAATGCTCATGGTCCTCTTCCACTAGACAGTTCAGATCCCCAACCTTAAGGTCTTTTCTCATTCTGTGGATGGCTCTCGCAGTTGTATCCCATAAGGAATTGGGATTTGCTTCCCTAAGCTGAGGCCGCAAACGGCTATCAGGCCCAACCCTTAGCCTAACTTGCGGTGGTGGCAGGTTGGCATTCAATGCCATAATAGTTTGCAGAGGAGAATAGCTGGTAGAAATAACAGGTGAAGTGTCGCGTCCACTAGTATTATCAGTATTGAGGATAGAAGGCTTACCGCAGCCAGGTATGCGCCAATGTCATCATCAAATTGGCCTTCTCTTTGCGATGTCGTGACACTACCCTCAAACACCTCATGTGTTGCAGTCCTCCCAAGTGTAGGATTTGTCAAATTCGCCTCTTCAATGATAGTGGGCTCAACATCATTTGGGACTGCGGCAGAAGCCATCTTTCTCTTCCTCCTCCCTCTCTTGGCAGCATTGTTAAGGTTAGCTACATCCTCATCTATCTCTAGTAACTGAGATTTCAAAAGCTCCCTATATATCTCCTATCCCGAAGAAGAAACAAAGTAGGGGTTTCAAGTATTGATGATTAAAAGATAAATGCTTCAGAATGTTAAGGATGGGGCGATCGGTTACCTTTCACGGCCATCTTTATTGGCTGAGATTTGTTAGGGAAATAACCTGCCTCAAATATGGAAGCAGAAGTCACCAAGGTGCTGAATTTTTTCTCTTTATCCTTAATGGTCGCAACCCTTCCCACTCTTCTCTCCTACCGCTCACTGAGCTGTAAATTATCAAGAGCTACATAAGAGGATTATGTTAGTGCAATACAATAAAAGGAATCGTGTGAATTGTGAAACAGGACGTGGCATCTTTTAAAAAATGTAGCCCTGAGTACCTAGTTTGGATGGACTTCCCCATTTCTGCAGAATCCTATGTGATTTTTCTCTCTCAAACTCCTCTGGATGAACCTCCCATCCTTCTCTATAAATATAAAAATACTTCATTTTCCAAATTTTTACACTGGTGGGTCGCCCAGAGTAAAGGGTTTCATCCTTGTTGCGAATAGTAAGGTAGTAATACCATGCAAATTTCACGGAGTTCTCCTTTAGCATGTAAAAATGGAAGAACTACGTGGGAGTTATGAACCTATTGAACTTATGTTTCCATAATACTATTGAGGCAAGAATTTCCCTCCAACCATTGAGGTCTACTTGAACTGGGGCTAACTTGATTGCTTCAGGAAACTCGAAGGCCTCAGTTACTTGATAAACCCATTCTTGGGTCATAATGTTGCGGATGTCAAGTGTAGCAGGAGTCCTCTCAAGCCTCCCATATGGGACAACTAGTTCATCCCTAACATTAGTTGCACCCGCTTCCGCGACATTAGCCTCTACGTCCATTGGGTGGTTACTAGAGTTGACTTCCTCTTCCATTGGTGTGGTCTCAAAATCCTTCCTACAGGCAGAATCCGCGGAGTCTGAGTCTAGTACTACACAGTTGGGGCAATCCTTTAGTTGACAAGGCCCTATTGACTTCAAAGGAAGCATGCAGGAAGTTTAGGAGGAGAGGCTCCAAAATATTTTTCCCAAAAGCCTCTCAGAAATTTATTTGGGTCAAAGTTCATATGGCTGTAGCAGTACCTGAAAAGTAGAGTCCGTAGTTAGGCTCCGCAACCAATATGGTTCTAGAAAGCCTCTAAGAAGACGCGGCGGGACTAGTTATATGGATTAAAGTGAATAGAAATGATCAGCAAGATTGGCTAAATATGCCAAGTCTTGGGTTCTAGAGCCCTAAAAAAAATAATCGTCACCGCAGCATAGTGATTTGACAGGTGTTATTTCCTTACATACCGAAGTTACTGTGGGCTAAAACACCTTTGACTCTAATCTGAGAACCTAAGGCCGTAATCAATCTATGGGCTTAGATGCCACAGAGTCTAAATCTAAACCTAAGGTATTACCCTTAGATGCTACCAGGGTATTCTATTATGCCGCAGCATCTCACTCAAATAGTTTAGTATCTAATGTTGATTCATTTAAAGATTGAAGACTCATAATGTGAAGGGTTTATTCAAGAACAAAAAGAACAGTTACATGAGTTCAAGGGCTCATAGACACAAATACATGCCATATGATCTAAGCAATGGAACATTAAGGGCTCATTTCTTCATATAAAGATCGATTCATTCAATAAATTGGCAACAATTACAGTTATCTTTCATTTAGATGTTCATTACCTCTCCTGTTGTGAAGATGGAATTCAAGGTTCAATAGCAGTTATATTCAACAATCAAACATATGAGAATACATTTTCAAATGAGTTTAAATCTTAGAAATTAACAGATATGCGAGTTTAATCAATCAGGTGGAATTAGTCTTAATGAAATATGAAGACAATACAAAAATGGGGTATAAAATGAGAGAGATGGTTAGAAGTTTACCTGGAAATGAAGAAATCACCAAGTATTAGCCTCAAACCACCGTCAAATGCCTTAGAACCACCATCAACTGCCTTGAAAAGTCGTCGAAAAAAGCAACATGACGAACTAATAGAGTTCAACTTTTGATTTTCTCTCAAAGTTTTTGGAAATGTAATGAAGACCACGGCTGGAACAATTTATATAAGAGGGATCGGGAAGACAAAGCATCACCTTGAAAATACCGTGGCACCCAGATCCTACTCAACCGCAGCCCCAGTCACTATCTCTTGACACTACGACTTGGGGGCTTATTGATATGACAAATATAACACCTCGGTCGCGGAACCCTTCCTACTTATCACATAAGTTATAGGCCACGACAATCTATCTCTCCAGTATACATCATAGGGTTCCTCACACCTTATGACAGGAAGCACCCCCTATTACAGGTCGCACACCTTATGATAGGCCGCAGCCTTTACACATGCATGACCACTTGACAGCTGTCCATCTTCTAGAAGGATTCCCTACTTGTCAGACTCATCCACATGTCACGTGTCTTGAGCGCGTGTCACACCTTTATACCTCCTATAAATAGAGGCACTCACCTCATTATTGGGGGACAAAAAATAGAGAATTGATAGGCTAAGCCCTACCTAACTCTACTCTCTTTCTCTCTAGAGCACCGAACTTGGGGGCTGACCCTCTGTCGCAGTCGTGACGATCACCCCTCAGGCCACATCTAGGGCTCCTGCTTAGCCATTATCATATATTCCCTCCCCTTCATTCTATTGTACGCCTCTAATGGAACTGTAAACTTATACATCAACGACATGAATATAATGAGAGGGAGGCACCAAAGTTGACCCTTTTATAACCGAACCACTCTATATCTTGTCTTTTATCTCTCTTACTTGCTCTATTTACTTATTATGCATCATAAACTTGATTTGCTGATATGAGAATGGCTTATGGGAGATTTCTTGTATCAACAATTATTAGTCTAACACAAATTATAATTAAAGTTTTAATCTATGTAAACTTGCCTTAGCTACTTTGGGTGAATTCAACCTTCTAGACTTCCAACATCCTCAATTCTTATTGTGCCTCTTCCTTTACCATCTAGTTCTAGTTCTCAAGTGTTGTAGGGGCTATTTGGTTTTCTAACCTAAGTAATTACTAAAGTTAGCTGCGAATTTGGCCTTAACCCTAATATTAGGCTTAACTAAATGGGTCCAAAAACTACTCCCAACGTCCCAAAACTTGGCCCAAGTTGTATACCAATCCAATGGACTTAAACCTCACTATTATAAGTCAAAAATGAATATTCTAATTGTCCTAACAGTCAATACGAAATATGGATAATTCTAATGAATCAATAAACTCATTAATATATATTAAATGTCAGAATACGTCGAATTTAATTATTTATTAATTTCACGCGAGTCAGTATTATAATGAACTACTTTACAATCATTGAAATTCGATATCGAGGAGATAATACAAACAAGAAAACCCTTGATACTAAGTCCCTCACCATTCTATAGTTGACCATAATAATAATTCACTTCAAATAATTAATTAATATTTTACCTTGTATTATGTCTAAGTTTCAAAAGGTTGATATTCATAACACATAATCTAAATTATATAATGACATATAAACCAATAACAATAGGTGACATCACATGTCATGCATGTAAAAGTAATTAGTTATGTAAATTAAAGAACGTACATAAAATATATGAGGTATTATAGTTATATTGAGACAAAGACAGAGAGAGGAACCCCTAATTCAGTATTAAAAATACAAAAAATGGAACAAGAATGGGAAATTATATCTTTATTTGGAAATAAAGAGGTGTAAATGTGGACCCAGTTTTTTAATACGTATCTAATTTTACTAATACAAAAAAGAGAGGTTGATAAATTAATTAGTGACCCTAAGGGCTTGTTTGGTTTGAGGTTTGGAAAGGGAATTTTGGATTCCTAGAATTTAGAATTTCTCTCCTCAAGAATTAAAATGTTTGGATGGAAATTTGGGGGTAACTTAGAATTCCCACAAAATTGGAATTCTCCTTTCCACTCCAAAATGGGGGGAATCCTATATACCCAAGCATTCTACCTTAGTTTTGCGGTGAGACAAAAATACCATCTCACATAAACTCTCACACAAAAACTCTCTATCTCTCTCTCTGAAAATCTTTCGCTAAGTCTTTAACTAAAAGTTAAATATTAAGTAAACTCCGAATTAAACTCATTTAATGAAACTCTTTTTTAAATCACTACACAAGATGTGTAAAAACTGTTTTGAGTTGGATGTTAGATTTTGTAGATAGATTACCTTAAGTTTTTTGAAATAAAAACCTATAGTAATTGCTTGAATAGAAGCCAAACCATATAAGTAGTAAGAATAAGAATAGTAAGTTTGACACATTAGTTTTTAACGTGGTAAAATCAAAAAATTAGGGAAAACGTCCAAAACTCCCTCTACGGAGTAAAACAAAATTAACTATAAACAAGTATACAAGATTTACAATCACTTAAACATGTAACAAAAGATCCTAAGAAAAAAAACACAAATTTACCTACTGAGAGGAAATCTCCTCCACGATTATTCTGTTCTATCTTTGATCTCGCTGGCATTTCGTTTGCGTTAATCCTTGATCCTTTCTTCGATGGAATCAGTCAACACAAATCTCTCTAATGAACCAGAATTTTACTAAGTGTTCGTGTGAGAGTGTTTGTGACTCTGAAGTGAGAAACACATGAAATATGCTACTCATGTTCTCTCAATAGAATTCTATAGACAGTTCCTAATGAATGACAAAAGTCTATATGAAATGCAAAGATTCAGTTTTCTTCAAAATCAGACTTCTTTTGCAAAAGGAATATTTCAGGTCGAAAGAGAATCTTTCAAAAATAGATCAATGTTTCTAACACTTTATTTATAAACAAATTAGTTTCATAAATTATAAAACTTAGTTTTTTGAAACAAAATTTCAGATCTAACATATGGACTGTTTTGGAAATCTCTTTTTCAAGAAAATTGAAAACGATAATGGATATAAAAGAATGTATAACAACAAAACCACATCTAACAAGCAAAGGTAAAAGAAACCCTATAAAATACACAAAATATATCTCAATGTATATCTCACTATTTCTAGGAAGAAAAGTGAGATTTACAGTGAGATTGGGTTCCTAAGAGAGATTAAGTATGAAGAGTATTTCTTCATACTTGCAAACACCCAAACCCTCCAGAAAAACCTAAAGATTCTGACACTTAACGAAGGTTTTATGGTTTGATTCTACTTTGAAAGTATTTGGGTTTGTGTTTGGGAGAGAACGTATGGATTGATCAACTCGGAACTCTAGTTTTCAATCTCCCTATCTAACCTTTCTTTTTTTCTCTCCACTCTCTCTTCTCTTTTATTTCCTCTCAAATGACGAACTCTCCAAAATTTCTCTAATGTTATACCAGTGGGTCTTATTTATACTAAGCATGGAAGGTTCTGGACAATCGATGTGTTCTGGATGATTGAGATTAAAACGTCCTTTTGAATTTTAATCTAACGGTTATTAATGGACCTCATAATTTCTTACTCTCATTGGTCAATTAAGACCTTACAAGGATCCACTCAGAAGATTTACAGATAGTATATTATGTTTGATTTAATGGTTACAAAATTATCTCTAAACTCTGAGAGGGAACAAACAAAGAAGTAACCGACCAGAATTCAACATGTGGTCCAATGTAAGATGTTATAAAACGTGTGTCTTTAAGTTCTAAACAATACAAGTTTCTACCCTGAAAGTCTCTGCCGGTTTGAGATTCTACCATGGGAAGTGTTTTAAGGAATAAAAGTATTTTATTTTTTGCCCACAAGATTTTTAATCCTTAATTTTAAATGTTTAAAAAACCCTAAAAATATTTAAACACATGTACACACACTCACACTAAAGCATGCATGAATTGTGTCCTATAGTGTGTTAAGTGGCATATATAACTTCCCCTTTAGGTAGTGAGGATGTATTCGACATGATCAATGTTGTTGAAGACTTACAAACCATGGAAAAGATTAATCAAAAGAAATCGAACCTATTTTGTCACTATATCCAAACTAGTTGGAACTCCTATATGGTACAGACTCAATTAAGTCAACCATATAGTGTGCTCTCAATCTCCCCCTTTGGATATTCGAGACGAAATTCCCTTGACTAACTTGTACTCAGGGTTTAAAAATAAATACCCTAGATTTCTTATACAAAAGAGCTATCCACCCTTTCTCATCCTAGATCGAAAATAAGGGAAACAAAATACATAACTTAATTATTATACATACCATTACCCTAAATATGGAAAGTTGATCTGAAATGCCTAAAATATAAAAATTCAATAGGCATATTAGTTGAGTCAAGATATGTAAAGATAAAGAAAGTTACTCCCAAGTACTTCTACCCCAATTTTTCTCGAATATACAACGGGGTAAAATAGATATATAAAACAAGGATATATGTAAAGAGTTTTTTTGACACAAATTAAGTCATAAACAAAGGAAGAGTCAAAGGCCACCTATGTTAAACACATTAAGGAAGAATATTTAGTCATTTGTGAAACGTTCGTGCCCTAAATCCTCATAAACCAGGTATTGGTGTGAAAATACTGAGGTTATGGTAATTATGCAGAGTTGATTCAGTAAGGACGGTCATTTCTTTAGCTTTTCTAAGGTATTTAAACCTAATATTGTCCAAAGGTTTGTGAATAGACCAGCTAATTGCTTTTCAGTGTTTAAATACTCAATATCTAGTTCCTTGGATTTTAGAAGATCACAAATAAAGCGATGCCTAATCTTAATGTCCTTAGTTCATGAGTGCTATACCAGATTTTTATATTTATTAATGGCACTCTAGTTATCACAATACATAGTCAATTTTTCTTCAATGATACCATAATCACTAAGCATTTGCTTGATCCATAAATGCCGAGCACAATAAGTACCCGCAGCTATGTATTCAACTTTAGATGTTGAATGTGATTTGCAGTTTTGTTTTTTACTACTCCATCCTACTAGGTTGTTTCCTACATAGTAACAAGCTCCAGACGTGCTTTTACTATCGTCTGACCAGCCTGCCCAATCGATATCATTGTAGCCAACTATGAAAATAGTGGTGTCCCTTATGTACCCAAGACTAAAATTTAATGTGCCTTTATTTAATTATTCATTTAACACTTAACATATGAGATTATTTAGGTTCACATTGGTATCGATCACAGACACACACAACAAAGGAAATGTACGGTCTAAAGGCAATAACGTATACCAAATTCCCTATCATTCTTCTATACAAAATCGGGCCAACGTCTATACCATTTTCTTCCTTGGATATTTTCATAGACATGCTCATAGGTGTACATGCTCTTTTTTATTTTTAAGCCCAAACTTTTTAATTAGATGATTAGCATATTTTGATTGTGTGATAAATAGGACATCACTAAACTATTTTACTCATAAACCTAAGAAATACTGTAATTCCCCCATTAAAGACCTTGGAATTCAGCGTGCATAATATCTGAAAAGTACTTAACTTGATTATTGGAAGTCGAACCGAATATGATATCATCGACATAAACTTGTGCAATTAAGACGTCATGTTCTATCTTCCTAATAAATAATGTATAGTAGTTCCCACCTCTCACAAACCCTTTATTAATTAAAAAGGTAGAAATGCTATTATACCAGACTCTAGGATCTTACTTTAAGCCATATAAATCCTTCTTAAGTCTAAAGATACGGTTAGGGAAGGACGGATCTACAAAGACCTTAGGCTACTCTACAAATACTTCCTTAGTCAACATAACAATAAAAAATGCGAACTTAACATCCATTTGAAAAAATTTGAATTGTAAATGACAATATATGGTAAGAAGGAGAAGAATAGACTCGAGTCTTGCAACAGGGGAAAAAGTCTCGTCAAAGTCTCTTCCTTAAATATGAGAATACTCTTGCATTACTAACCTAGCTTTATTTCTAGTTATAACCCCAGTATCGTCAGTTTTGTTTTTAAAAATCCAATGGGTGCCTATAACCTTCTTGTCTTGATATAGTGGGACAAAATACCAAATGTCATGTCTTTAAAACTGGACAAGCTCTTCTTGCATATCATTGATCTAGAATGACTCACATAGGGCATCATTTAAATTTTGTGTTCTAATAGAGGAACAAAATAAGCAAACGTAGCCACTTATTGAAGTTGGGATCTTGTTCTTATTAGCTCATACGGGTTAAAAACAACCTTTTCGAGAGGGTGGTCTTCAGAAACCCAAGTTGGTACCACAGGGACCTTAGGTGGCAGTGAATTAGCTATCACAGGAGAGTTAAGGTTGAAAATATTTTTAGACCCATCCAGGACCATTGTTTGACTGTCACAACTCTCTGCCCCAATGCCATCTATAATTACATTAAGAGACTCCATAATGACCTTGATACGAAGGTTATAGACTCAATAAGACTCACTTGTTTGGAAATAACCCAGAAAATAGCTTTATCACCCTCAGTATCAAATTTTGAAAGATGTTCTCTATCTTTGTAGACGTAAAAAACACTCCCAAAGGTTCAAAAATATTTTAAGTTAGGTATTCGATTGTACCATAGTTCATATGACGTCTCTTTGGTATTTTTCAAGAGGTATACACGATTAATGATATAACACATACTCTGTATAGCCTCAACCCAAAAGTATTTTAGAAGACTTTTAACATCACCCTAGCCATCTCTTATATGGTCTTGTTTTACATTCAACAATGCCATTATGCTGAGGTGTCTTAGGTGCACTAAACTTGTGTTTATACGCATTACGTACACAATATTCTGTAACACCCGAGTCTTTGAACTCTCCCCCTCTATCACTTCTAATATGACATACTTTGGTATCCTTCTCGTTCTTAATCTTTAAAAGGATTTTTAAAAACTCACGGAAGGTGTCAGACTTATTTTTCATAAAGGAGACCTAGGTAAATCATGTGTAGTCATCCACTATAACTAAAATATAACTGTTACCACATAAGCTAACAATTCTAGAGGGACCCACAAGGTCCGTGTGGACAAGTTCTAAAGGCTTCGAGGTTAAAGTGTCTTTATTATGTGCATATTTATTCATCTTACCCACTTGGCAAGGACCATAAACGGAGTTAAAATTATTTTTGATTTTAGGTAAACCTCTAACTATTTTATGGGAACTTAACCTATGAAGGTTATCAAAATTTGTGTGTCCCAATCTATTATGCCATAAACTAGAATCCTCTAATCTGAAAATCTTATAAGATTTGGTCGTAGGAATCACTATGTAATAGTTATCCATAGTTTTGTTTCCTAAAAGGATATAGTTACCCTCTTGATTCAAAATTTTGCAGTTGGTTTTTGAGAAGGTAACAGTGTAATTGGAATAAAAAATTTGAGATATACTTCATAGGTTAGCCTTAAGAACTTTAATAAGTAAGACTTAATCTAAAGCAGAGATCCCTTCTTCACACAGTGTTCCCTTACCTATGATCTGAGATGAAACGCCATCTACAAACAGGACACTATCTCCAAGGAAGTATGTCTTGTTCTTGAATTTTGTTTTGTCTCTCGTCATATGTTTTGAACACCCAAAATCCAAGTACCAACCAGCTGAGGTGCATTAGGCCTTAAAAGTTGTTATCACCATTTTGCATTTGAGTTGGGGTTAAAAAGTCATATTCTCTCATGGGTTTAAATTTTTTATCGCCCATGGATTTCGAAAAGGATGGAGGGGTCTTTCTAAATGATTTCTTCTTAGTCTTAGGCCCATGTTTTCTTCTTTTTATAGTCAAAGTTTTGTGTGGCCTACTTTTGGATAATATACGTAATCCTACTCTTTATCGAATAGTTAAAGTTTTAGTAAGTTGGGATCTACAATCTCTTTTGAAAACACTCGGTAATGGTGTGCCCATAAACATCGTAATAAGAGCAATGTTGATGCGATGTAGGCTTGACTCTATCACTAAAGTCCTTAAAAATAGGTTTGGTCTTATTAGACACGGTAGTCCAATTACCACAAGTCTCAGTGTTTTATTTGATGTCTCTTGCAGGCAGACATACATACTTAGCTTTTCCATTAGGTTTTGGCTGTTGATTACCCTAATTTTGCATTGCCTTAGAAACATTGACATTGTAAATTCCTTTATGGTATTTTTGAAAATTTTGGCCTTCTTTTACAAAAATGACATTATTGGGAGATACAATTTTTTTTGTCACAATTTTTCTCCAAAACCTAAGCCAGATTTATCTTTAGAATCTATCCTACTTCCTATAACTATCTCTTCATAGGTTTTATCTTGTGTTGAAAAATGTAAACATTTTTTAAAAACATTTGAATCCTTATATTTTGATTCTTCTAATTCAATTAGAGTATCCTTACATCTTTTCTCTATAACAATGTTTTTCTCAGATAAGTCTTTAAATTTTAACAAAAACTCTTTCGTCTTTATCTTATGAGCAATGCACTGTGCAGTGTAATCTTTTTCATTCTTCCTAATAGTTTTACTAGGTCGTTCAACACGTTTAGTCAACATCTTAACCATTTTATCAAGTTTGGCATTCTTTTTAAGAGTTTTAGAGTATAGCTCCTGAATATTTGGGAGGTCATCATCAGACTTGTTGTGTGCATTGTGTGCAGTGTCCTATATCAATTCATTTTATGCAATAGGACTCACACACACGTTCAGTTTGTCCAACATTGACTCACCCATAAACTAGTATCATCTTTATTATCAACAACAGTATGTACAATAATATCTCCATAAGTATGACATCAATATCAACAAGCATAATACATTCATTGAGAGGTAATCATGCATTATCAGCAGAATATATGATCTTGGCAGGAAAAGGCATACATGACATAACAAACTAGGTTGACTCAATTTCATCTTCATCAGAATCACTTGAGTTATCCCAATTCTTACACATATTATACCTAACATTGTTATTCTTAAGTTTGACTCTGCACTTGTTGGCAAAATGTCCCAATTTCCACAACGATGACATTTTGACATTTCAAATGTCAGTCTTGGATCTATTATTGTCATTGGTTTTTTTGTCATCATTTCTTTCATGAGGTCTTTGATTTTGATGACTTTGATAACCAGGTCTGCCTTGTTTAAAAGCCACAGAGTTTCTAAATTTGATGATTTTCTTAAAATGTTTTCTTATGAGAGTTATCTGGTTATCCAAGTTATCTAAATCACAGTCCCCACTAAGGTTAAGGTTAAAGTCCAGCGGGTTCATTTTGGGATAGTCATTTGGGATGGAAAAATCAATATTAGATCCAGATGATCTTCTGTTTTGAGTAGTCATTTTCTTTTTCTTCAACTCCATCTCTACAGTTCTTAGTTTACTACTTAGTATTTCAAGAGTAAGGTTTGGGTCATCCATCTCTTCTATGGCATAACGTTTATTATGAAATTTAACAGGCAAATATCTAAGGATTTTAAGAACAATTTCCTCTCTGTCATAGGTTGTTCCATTTGCATGCAATTTTGTTACAATGTCTCGTAACTTTCTATAAAAGTCATCAAATGACTAATTTTCATCCATAATAAGGGTATTTTATTGTTGGACTAACATTTCGGTTTTTCGAGCCTTAACACGTTCAGCAGCCTCATGGGCGGTGACTAGTGTGCCCCAGACTTCCTTGGAAGTAGAGCATATAGATATACGTTTAAATTCATGATCTTTGATGGACATAAAAAAGAAATTCTTTTCCTTATTATTATCTAGTGACATATTTTCCTTCTTTGGTAAACTCGCTAAGGGTTTTCACAATTCTTATAGGCTTGGTTTCAGACAAAGGCTTAGTTGGGTATACTTAACCATTTTCAATCATATCCCATACATCATCACCCATTATCCCTTGGATGAATGAAAACATCCTTACTTTCCAGTAAGGGAAGTTGAGTCCATCAAAGAGGGTCGGACGGGACAGATTACCTAAATTCTCAAATCCCTCATCCATTTTTAGAAATAGATTTAAAACCAGTTTCTGGAGTTTCAGGATAAAAAATGTTTTCATAAACCTGCTCTGATACCACTAGAAAATCTTTCACTAAGTCCTTAACTAAAAGTTAAATATTAATTAAACTCTAAAATAAACTCGTTTGATGAAACTCTTTTTTAAATCACTACACGAGATGTGTAAAAACTGTTTTGAGTTGGATGTTAGATTTGGTAGATATATTACCTTAAATTTTTATAAATAAAAACCTGTATTAATTCCTTGAATTGAATCCAAACCATATAAGTAGTAAGAACAAGAATAGTAAGTTTATCACAATATTTTTTAACGTGGTAAAATCCCAAAATTAAGGAAAGCATCCACGAATCCCTCCACGGAGTAAAACAAAATCCACTATAAACAAGTATACAAGATTTACAAGCACTTAAACATGTAACAAAAAATGTTAACCTAAAGAATAGAAATATACCTACTGAGAGAAAATATCGCCCACAGTTAATTTGTTATGGCTTTGATCTCCTTGGCAGTTCCTTTGCGTTAATCCTTGATCCTTGATTGGATGGACTCGGTGAACATAAAATCTCTCTAATGATCCACACTTTTACTAGGTGTTCATATGAGAGTGTTTGATTCTGTGAAGTGCAAAGCACACGCAATATACTACTCACGTTCTCTCAATAGAATTATGCTGACAGTTCCTAATGAATTACAAAAGTCTATGAAATGCATAATTTTAGTTTTTTTAAAAATCAGATTTCCGTCGCAAAAGGAATATTTCATATCTGAAGAGAATCTTTCAAAAATAGATCAAATGTTTCAAACTCTTTATTTATACACGAACTAGTTTCACAAACTGTAAAACATAGTTGTTTGAAACAAAATTTCAGGTCTAAAATATGGACTTTTTTGGATCTAAAAGAATAAATAACCACAAGATCATATCCAACAAGAGAAGGTAAAAGAAACCCTAAAAAATATGTGAAATGTATCATAGAGTTTCTCTCACGATTTCTAGGAAGAAAAATGAGATTTTTAGCGAGATTGGGTTCCAAAGCGAGATTAATTATGAAGAGTATTTCTTTAGACTTTCAAACACACAAACCCTTAAGAAAAAAACTAAATATTCTAACACTCAACGAAGGTTTTCTAGTTTGAATTAACTTTGAAAGTATTTGGGTTGGTGTTGGGAGAAAACGTATGGATTTATCAACCCAGAATTCTGGCTTTCTATCTTTCTCTCTCTACTATCTCTTTTCTCTTCTTTTCTCTCAAAGGACAAACTCTCCAAAATTTCTCTAATGCTACACGAGTGGGTCTTATTATACTAAGAATGGAAGGTTCGGGATGATCGATGTGCTTTGGACGGCTGAGATTAAAATGTCCCTTTGAATTCTAATCTAATGAGTATTAATGGACCGCATAACTACTTTCTCTCATTGGTCAATTCAGACCTCACAAGGATCCACTCTGACGATATGCATATTATAGATTAAGTATGATCTAATGGTAATAAAATGATTGCTAAACTGTGAGAGACAACAAACACGGAACCAACCAGAGGCCAACACATGGTGCATTGTAAGCCGTTATAACACGTGTGCTTTTAAGTTCGAAACAATACAAGGTTCTACCCCAAAAGTCTCTACCGATTTGAGATTCTACCCTGGGAAGTTTTTTAAGGAATGAAAGTATTTCAGTTTTAGCCCACAACATTTTTAAAACCTTAATTTTAAATGTTTAAAATATTATTTTAAATGTTTAATAATGTTTTAAAAATTCCAGGTACACACACTCACGATAAAGTATGCATGAATTGTGTCCTATAGTGTGTTCAGTGCAATATATAACTTCCCTTTTAGGAAGTGAGGATGTCTTGGACATGATCAATGTTGTTGAAGCTTTGCAAACTATGTAGGAGATAGCTTAAAAGAAATCTAAAGAATTTTGTCACCATATCCAAACTAGCTGGAACTCCTATATGATCAAAACTCAATTAAGTCAACTATACAATGTGTTCTCTCTCTCTCTCTCTCTCTCTCTCTCTCTCTCTCTCTCTATTTCTCTCTATTTCTCACACACACACATTCTTTCTCTCTCACACACACATATACACATACACATAAACACTCTCTCTCACACACACACATACATTCTATCTCTCTCTCTCTCTCTCTCTCTCTCTCTCACACACACACACACACACACACACATATACTCTTACACACTTTCACGTGTGCTCACATGCACACACACACATTCTCAAATATACACAACCACACACACACACTTTTACATACTCAAATCAAGTAGAAAGGTATTTTAGTTAAATGATATTTATTCCTAATACGGGAAAATAAATTTAAATGACGAGAAAAAATAAATTATGTTTGAACTGAACAATGGAAAGGAATTCAAGATTCTAGAAACTTAGAATTCCTAGAATAAAGGATTCCCATTCCCTTTCCAAACCTCAAACCAAATGAGCCCTAAAGATGTCAAGCTCACAAATAAGGATCTTTGTGATGAGGGATAACATAATAACATGAAGTCAAAATTTAAAATGTTAGAATAATACATTACATTGAACTAATCTAAACATGGGTAAATATATGATCTAGAAAGAAGAAATAATTTAGAGGAGAGATGCACTTACTATGCATGGTATTCTAGAACATTTGAATGAGCTCTCAATGTAATTGGACAACGAATTGAGTTTTAGACTAAAGTTAATAACTCAAAAGGTAAATGGTTAGTGAATTTGATCGAGAATAAAAAAAATTATAAATTAGAGTAATATTATAAATAATGGGTTTTAATATTAAAATAAACTTTAATTGTTAATTAATGGTTTAAACTAGACCTAGATACATGATTTAATTTTTGATAACCGAGGGTTTTTCATCAAAAAATGGTTAATATTAATGATGTGAAGACATTAGTGGAAAAATATAAGGAAACCATGAATATTTATTTGGGACGTAGGGATGCATAGGCAAGCAACACAAATGCATCACATGGATGGTTGAATTTCACTTTGTCTCTTTTTGATAGACCAAATCTTCTTTAACTCAATGTAAGTAACTCACTAATGTCTAGTCTCCTTCTTCTTATGGTTAATTAACTCAAATTTTCTCTTTATAAGTACTAATTAGATCTCCAAAATAGGTTTCGTGACTAAACATTTTGAGGCTTCATTTAATGGAATAGTTTAAATGAGGATGAGTTATCCCTTAATTAAGAACTTGGATTAAAGCCTCCATACCAAGCGTGAAGACCCAAGGCTATTTAACTAATCATTCATTGTCGCATTATCTCATTTTAGTATCTTTTTCTTTTTTTCGTTAAATTTTTTTCTCACAATATTTTTTTCTCTTTCCCCCATACTCTGTTGTAGAGAAATTTAGACATATGAATTTTCTTTTCTTTCTATTTGTAATATTAAATTACACTGTTCGACCTCTTTTTTTAATCCTCACTGTATGAACCTGTTTTTTGGATGAGGAGCAAGCCAACGATTACATATTTCGACAAATTATATGATGGGGAGGGATAAAAGTCAATGGGTAAAGTTGTTCACAATCTTGTAAAGGTATTTAATCATCTCAAGATGAGGAATGACACGGAATGGGTTTATTAACCATGGTTTGGGAGACAAGATCTTGACATGTACAATGTGGTACATCTCTATATCCCTAGATGACAGAGAGTCATCTTATCGTCCGAGGATGGTATCGATATCTCTAACGAAGGGGAGCATGTTGTATTTCCAGAGAACAAATACCACCCCACCGAATGACAAAGCATACCAGCATGTACATTCGACTCAAATAATATATCACCAAGACCGTAATGGATTATTGAATACCATCTTTTATGTTGATATGCACTTGTAATATGATAGGTGGTGGAGGGAATACCATATTTGAACCGATGCTATATGGATAGAGGTATTTATCCCGTGGGCCGACGATCTTAATTATACCCCAAGATTATACCCTTCATAATAACCACATCCTTATGATGAGGGTGCTTGGAGTGCATGTGCGGTGAGCATTCATAGGACTAAAATTTACATCTCATTGGCCCTTTTATCCTCTAGAGGTTACTCTGGAGATTATGCTAGATCTATCTTAGTATCCGAGTGGAGTGCACCGTAGTTTTTTTTTGTTATTTTTACTTTCTTATATCAATGGGGTGACCACAACATTTGTTCAATAACCTTACTGTAAACATTATCATTTTAACGGATATGCGTATGTTTTTATTAATATTATCGATTTTTTCACTCTTTTTAATTTAATTGATAGTAAATAGTAATTGAATTTAAACAAAAATATATTTTGATTGAATTTAATAAAAAATAGATGTTAATTAAAAGTATAAAATTATTAAAAAATACATTTATTCCATGTGGCATTCCAATGGACGCATGTGTACTTATCCCAACAATTTCTTGGGTTCAATTCTCCAATGGACTTAAGAATTTTTCTCTAACAAAATAATCTAATTCTACATTGATCCATCAAAGTCTGTGGTTTTTACAAGACATTCAACATTTGACATCCTTTTATAGCCGACCAAATGTCGTAGAAGCTAGGTTCCGCCACATTTAGAATACTGCAAGGACTATCCATGAATATACATTTTATTTTTATACTCCCTCGTAAAAAAATACATTACAAGTATTTGGTTGTCTAACTTTCATAATACCTAAATTTATTTTAAGTTATTAGTCCAAATTTTACAGGGTAAAGTTTCTTTAATATTTCACCTTAATATTCTATTAAAGATATGAAAAATATAACCTTTTGTATTTTATATTAGTTGGCTACATCTCATGACATAACATTTGAAATATGCACAGAGTCAAGCCCAAAAGCATGATTCACTAAGATGTTTCTGAGAGTGTATGTGTACATTACCTATGAAGACTTGTGATTTGATGACATGAAGAAATCTCGATATTTGAAACCTTCCATTACCGACTTTGAAAAGTATCATTTTGAGAAAAATTTAAACATTAGGCTATAGCATACACTAATGATTTTCAAGAGAAAGATTATTTCTAAAATGTTTATGTAAAAATTTCTTGATTTTTGTATGTGTTGTGATAGAGGGTCAAGGCCTGACTTTTGATGAAATGTTTTTTAAATCAATTTTTAAATGGTTTTTTCCACGAGAAATTCGCATGATAGGTTTTTTATCCATGCGCAAGACAATGAGATTTGTTGGAGAAACCATGCGCACAATTGAGATCTTTTCCATGCACATGACCTTTAAACATTTTTATTAGGGGGTTGTACGCTCCAAAATTGTGCGTACGACAAAACTCAACTGTGCATGATGAATTCGTGACTTCAAATTTTCCTATAAATAGGCCTTACTTACCTCCAAACTATTTAACACCTATTCATCTTATGGGAAGGTCTTTATATTAGAAATATATAATTTCTCCTTCTAATTCAAATTCAATGTTCAATGGAGAGTTTGTGAGATTTTTCTTGGTCTACTTTTAAATCATCACACATGAGACGCTTTGGGAGGTTTTAATCCTTAGTTAGCTTTGTTTATATCTGACTTTCAAATCAAACCACATAATTTAGAATCTAAGATCTAAAAAGAGGTGCTAAATATATCGAGAGTTAGAGCATGGTGTGGATATAGGACAACGAATGGATTTTTGTATCCGAGATATAGACCTTCAATTGAACTTAAAATCATCTAAAATACTAGAAGAACATGCATAGATTCTTGTAACTCAAACACATTTATATTATATTACTTTGTATACCTACTGTTAACATCCGTGTTGACTTTATTTTTCAAGACATAGATAGCTGTGTTGCCTCTCACCTGAACTCCTTTCTATAGTTTGATTTATGTTGATATAGTTGTAGTTATGCAATGGTACTAATATTGTGAGTTAGATTGGTATCAGAGTTATATGATTCATCTGAGGTATGTTTCCATTTTTATTTTTTTTATTTAGTTCATGCTTAGAATGATATTCAGTTGTTTGATTCCCGTAAGTTTGTACTGGTCCTGATCAATCTATTATTAAAATTTATGGTGTGTCACACTTGGTATGAAATCATTCCTAGTTTTAGTGTCCTAGGGATCTTGAATGCGTCTATTGCTTTTACATGTTGTGTTCTCTGATTACTTTAGAGCCTTATCATTTAGTATTTGTATTCTCTATATTACAACGATCGCTTAGGGAAGTTTCACACCATTATTGCATATGAATTATTTGAACAAGATCAAGTGTATCAGTAAGGTTTCTTACTTGGATTTCCTTTGTGAGACGTCTCATGCATGAGGTTGAATTTGGTCGAGAGTTAGGGACTCTTAGGCGTGAGTCCTTTAAATAGTGCTTAGCATATGGATTGAGGGGAAATTCTTATGGTGACCATATGTAATAGCAATAGAAGTATGTTTTTTAATACCTAATCTGTGAGAATGTGTGGTACCCAGTATGATGATGATTTTAAATATTTTTCTTTTTCTGTATTGGGAGAGATTGATATGGAAGGGAAGAAAAATATTTACAATTTCAATTCGAAAAGATATTTTGGAGATGGTATAAACCTTATGCGATAAGTTGAGTAGATGTTATCGGGTAACCAATTCTTCACCACTTTCGGTTAAGTGGTGGAATTTATCCTTTGACATTAATAGGACCGTCACAACAATCTGAAGGATAAATATTCTGTAGAATGGAAAGACAAAGAACACAGATGGCCCAAATAACTAGGTATAGTGTAGCATCGACCCGGGTAGAGTAAACCTCACATGATAAAGGAACCACATAGAGGAAGTAGACCCCAAAAAGTTTATAAGGAATTTATGACTAGTGAGGTCACGACTAATGTGACTAGGCCCAACGACATAAATTTTAAGAAAAATAATTGTAGAAGTAAGATTATTAGGCTTGCCAATAAGAATGCCATTTTGATAGTTCCTATAAAGGAAGGGATTACACTTGTGGTGCGTGAGGCCACTTTGTTACTAAATTATTTAGTGACAACCAATCATTTGAGATACCACTGGGATGGTTATGGTTATGTTTACGATTCATGCACAAGAGTTTTACTTTGACATCGAGGAGTTATCGTTATTTATTAGTAGTATGTTTACTATGATTAGGAAAATATAGATTTTATCACTTGGGTTTATTTCTATGTGTTTGTCCATTAGGTAGGGGCTACTTTATACTGTGATTGTATAGAGGTGACAACTTATTAGTCGGCTTGGGTGTTTAGCCACCTTGTTGATTCAGACATGTGGTCTTATGATTCATACTATTTATCTTTGAGTATTAACTATATGTATTTTTCTTATATCAACTACCGGGGGTAGGTGTTTATTTCTATTTCTATTTTTGTCAAGGAATGCTTCTTATAATTATGTCTAGGATCGAGGGAGGTCTAGCACACACTTTTATTACTTGATGTGACTTCGTTTGAGGTGGTCATCTTATTACTATACCAATATCTATTGTCCAGGAGTTTACAGACGTATTTAGTGAGGTAATATGGCTACTAGCGGTGAGAAAGGTAGACTTTTTGGAGTTAACACTAGGTACTAGACATATTGCAAGGGTATCATACCAAATGGATTTGTTAGAGATGCGGGAGATGAATGAGAAAATTTTAAAACTATTGAGCAGAAGGTTCATATCGAAGAGCATGTCTCCATAATGGAGTCCAATTTTATTTGTGAGGAATAATGATGGTTCACTTCGATTATGTGTGAACTATCAGGAGTTCAACAAGGTCACAATATGGAATAAGTATTCGTGCCCCATATCAATGACCTATTTGACCAGTGGAGGAGTGCATCATTCTTTTACTAGATTAACTTACGCTCAGGGTATTACTAGTTATGCATTTAGGAAGAAGAAATTTCAAAGATGGATCTTATGACATGATATAGAGCATATGATTTTCTGGTCATGCCGTTTGGGTTGTCGAATGTGCCAACATCGTTCATGGACATGATGAATTGGGTTTCAGCCATTCCTAGATTGTTAATCGCAGTATTTATCAATAACATTCTAGTTTATTATAGGTCGAAGGAGGAACAATTGGAAGATTTATGATTGTTTTTGCAGGAACTACGGGAACATAAGTTGCATGTTAAGTTCTTTAAGTGTGAGTTTTGTCTTCTATAGGTACAGTTCTTAGACCATATTGTACCCGAGGTTAGGATTTTGATGAATCCTAGTAAGGTATCATCATTTATTAATGGGTAATTGGCCACGACAGCTATAGAGGGTAGGATTTCCTTAAGTTTAATAGGGTACTACAAGAAGTTCATTCTGGGGTTCTCGAAGATGGATTGGACACTAACTCACCTCACCCACAAAGCGATAAATGTGACAACCCGCTTATAATAATAACGGGTGGCCAACCCTATACTAAAATAATCAAGAATCTCAAGTGGATCATTCTCAGCATCTACTTACGATTCTAAAACAAACACGGCTAACTACCCATTACTACAAAAAGAGGGTGTCAAAAATTTTAAAAACATTTATTAAAAGAACTATGAAATAACTAACCAACGACATAACAACTATATATGAAAAGAGACACACACATGCTCAATGGATATAAAGGGGACTAATAAAAGAGTACAACACAATGTACAAAACAAAATACCTGAATATGATGTTGGGTCACAGATGATACAACAGTTTGAGAAATAAAAATATAAAAGTGCTACACTACAACACTTGGCTATAAACCCGATACATAAACTAAATCCTGATCTAGATACACGAAAGATAGGAAATGAATACTTCAAAATACTGCGACAGTCTGCTGTTGCCACAGCCCAACGAATACACTGGATGGATATCATCAATGGAGTCCTTATGGAGGAACACCTAAAATATTACAATATATACATAACAAGAGAAAAATATAAACGGTTCAGAGTCTGAGGTGTGAAAACATTTTTACCAAGTGCATCAAAATGCATAATAATTATAAATGCATTATAACATGATTTAGGTGGAGTCTCACTCTCCATAAAATTCAACTCACCTCTCAACTAAAGTGCGCAACTAAACGTATGCACATGACCTCCAAATAATTGCCCAAATCTATCTAGGGGCAAAGTAATCTAACTTACTCCCAATTTATACTCATGTAAAATCTTTATCTAAACCATATACCTCAACTTCTACTATTACCAATCTAAATATTAGCCCACTTTCTAAACATATAAAATATACATAAACATTCTCTTTTACTAGAATTTCTCATATTCTATTTATATATATATATATATATATATATATATATATATATATATATATATATATATATATATATATATATATATACGAGTTATTAGCATCTAAGTGCTAAGGACTAAACTTCTCCCAATTCTAAATACTGCACAGTGGTTCGTGCCTGGGACGTCTCGGAAGAAAAATCCAAAAAAGGAACCCCCCCGATACACTACTCCTTGGCAATATTGATTATCAAGATTCATTATGCCCTCAATGCATGATGCATATAACCCGAATTCTTATTACTAAATTAATTTATTATTCTCAATTCTCAATAGTGCACGATGTTTCGTGCGTGGGACGTCTCGCAAGCGAAATCCAAATAAGGAACCCCCGATACACTACTCCTTGACACTATCGATCGTCGAGATATACTAATATATAATATGATCACTAAGAACTAATTTCTCCTCACTCCCAACATTGCACTGCGTTTCGTGCGTGGGATGTCTCGCAAGCGAAATCCAAATAAGGAACCCCTCGATACACTACTCCTTGGCAATGTTGGTCGTTGAGGTCCATTATGCCCTCGATACCCAACGTAATATATATACTCATATAATTATCTACTCTTCATTTTCTCTTTAATAAAATCATCACACTATTAGTCCGGCTAAAATCTCCCGGAATGAGATTCAATCAATCAATCTTTTTATATCTCTTTAATCTACAGATAATTATGATATCACACAATCATATACAATTAATATACTATTCACAGAAGTATAATAATAACCATCCCAACGATCTATAACTTGAGGATGCAGGTTCTCAATGCTATCATCTTCTAGGAATTACTCACTTTATCCGAGGTTACCATATATCGGACTATTATCACACTGCCATGGTAAAATAATAAATCAAAACGTACATGAAGCGGGCATAGTTCCTCCCCGATAATGAGACGAAACATACCCACCACGTCTCACCCCTAATAAAAACAATCACACAATAATAAATGGATGCTATGACCTAGGGACTATACGCACCCTGCTCCTCGAGCCAGAGGCCTCACCCACATCGCCCAACTTCCCATGATAGCATAGAGGGGGTATGCTTCACACACACACACACACACACACACACACACACACACACACACACATATATATATATATATATATATATATATACACACACACATATATATATCACTCACACAAGATATACATACATCATCACATCATATAAATGTATACCATCAAACAAGGTATATATGTATCACACTATTTTCATACTCTTATTACGCTCTTAGGCATTAAGGAATTTATTTCCACTTATTAGTATATTTTACTCCCGATACACTATTCGTTAATAACTCACATAACTTCCCCACTTTGTATGCACTATACGATTTCTCACTTGAAATTCACACCTCACTTCTATTTGTACGAATCATCTCTCAATTCTATTTACTATGAGTAATTTCAGTATATCCTTATGCACCTCGATCAGCATTTATCATTTATGTGAAACATCTCCCAATTCAATTTACGTTAGGGATATTCTCTACATCCGTATGCACATCAATCAGCATTTATTATTCTCAATCCATAATATGGTTCAATCAATCACATGAACCTTTAAACTTATCCCATTTGGGATTTAATCAAATCCATAATCACTAAGTGCATCTTAACTCCCTCTTATAAATCCATAATTATCTCCAGTTCATAATCTCAATAATGGTGAGCTTTCCCACTTTGTCGGTACGATACTCTCTATTCGGTATTCTCTCGAATTAAGTCAATATGACTCCAATAATTTATCATAAGGGAAACTTCCCAAAAGTCTCCAAAACATACCTCTCATAACTTATGTGAAGGTTCCCAATCGATAAACCTAGACGAAACAGAGCGAAACTCATTATAGAAAAATCTCGCAAAAGAGCCCCATTTCCGAATCGAATCGGCCCCTCCGAATCGATTCGGTCCCAATCAGCGAATTGATTCAGCCCCAGTGAATCGATTCGGTCCAAAAGACCCGTAAGACTGTTACCTGCCGAATCGATTCGATTTGTTCAGCAAGCTACGAATGGGTTATTTTCTCCAAAAACCCAAAATTTCCAAAAATCATTTTTATCATCTTCTAACCATTTCTCTTCAACCAAAACATATATATAACATCAAAACTCTTCCAATAACACACCTGAACTAATTTATAACCTTAAAGGAGGGCAGTTTGCATTGTATACATAGGCAGAGCAAATGTTGTAGATTGAATAAGTGTCTCCCTTCCCGCCATATTCAACAATTTTGCTTTCCAACCAGAGAGTCATCCATTTTACACACAACCAATCTAAGATTTTACCCAAAATCTAGGTTTTAACATTTTATCCCAAAATCCTCAATTTGTATCCACAAAACATGAAATAAATGATACCCAACAATTATTTCGCAAGTTTAATCACTTGCCTCAAATTTGTAGAGTCTGACTCGTCCTCGAGATCGTGTAATGGCTGAAAATTCCAACTTTTATCTCTTTCTCTTCTTCTTTCTTTCTCTCTCTCTCTTTATTTATCTTTCTCTCTAATGAGATTTAATCTCCCCTAGGCTTAATAAGCCTTATCTCCCAAAATACACAACTTTAAATGATAATACACACTTTAAATGACTCGATCACTCTAATTCGAGCCAAACGAACTTAAAATATTTCGGAACCCAAATAAGCCCCAAGTACAGTCATTTCGACTATCTAAACCCTTCTAAAAATAATCGCACCCTCAGAATCGTCATTCGAATCACTTTCTAACATCTTCAAATTTTTGACCTCAAATGTTAATTTAATTATTCTCCAAATAAAATAATATTTATTTCTCCCAAAAATCTCGGGGTATTACAATACCCTTGTTTGGAATGTACATTATTAGAGAGAATTTGAGGAAGTGAAGGAGAATCCTACCACCGTGACTACCATTGTGTACCACGAGATGGCATGGAGTACTTGATATATATAGATGCATTACTCTATTGACTGGAAGGCATGTTGATTCATAAGGAGAGGACTATATCTTATTCTTCCCGAAAGCCCTCATAAGAAAAATTAACTAACTCACAATCTTGAATTAGCAGCGATAGTCATTGCCCTTGTATAAAATATGCTTCAACATGTATCTTGAACTTCACAAAAAATTGAAAAGGTCACGATGGGGAATAAGTTCTCATTACTTCATGTTAATGACATGTTCGATGATTTGAAAAGAATAGTCTTGTTATGACAAGTTAATTATTAGTTTGAACGATGAGCTCTTAAGTAAGGGGAATAATATGTAGCAGTTTTAACTGTTACACCCGAATTTAGGGTTAAGCTAGGTTCATGTTTAATTATGGAACTTTACAATGGGAATGAATCGAGGTTCTAACTGGAAAAAATCCATTTCAACATTAACAAATGTAAAAAGTTACACCTCAAAGAGAAATGGATGTGACATAAGGTCCCAAGCTACAAAAGGCAGTTTTGGACAAGGAGAATGTTTTGTGAGTTACTTTACATTAGAATAATAGGGGGTGTTTAGTAATTTTAGGAATTTGTACTGTTAATGCGGTAACACAGTTATCTGTATAGTTTGTGTTGATAAAGACCTCTTGTCAGTAAAGAAGGTAGATCACCAGAGACATCCAAAGAGTTACAGTGTTTGATATTCCATTGTAAAAATGGGAGAGTATAACCATTGAGTTTCATTAGGGTGTAGTAGTTCCAATGAGTACACTCAATTAGTGGGAATCATTTAAATTAGATTGACCAATGTGATGAAGGACCAATAATTAACAATTTTCTACATGAAAATGTATTTAGGTGCACTTCGGAACAATTGACATTCATAATAGGATGTATGAAAAATTTAAGATTAGGAAATATAGCTTTTTACGTGTTGCGAAGTTAGATTCTAAAGGGAAGTTTACACTTAGATGTATGGGTCCTTTTCCACACTAGTGGATAGGTTGGGTAAGATATTATTTGACTTTACCCTATCACCGTCAGTGGGAACACGATGTTGATATGAGTGCACAACATAGGAAGTCATTGTGGGACAGGTTGATATCCCAACGATTGGACTATTTTATTGAGGGCTAGCCAAATAAGATTTATGAAGTTAGACCTTAGTGTCCATTAGTTCATCAGAAGAGTAGATTCGGTATCGAGTATGAGGAAACTAGGGGAGAGATATTCCTACAATTTTGAGTATGAGTTTAATGGATTCAAATTTTAAGGATGAAATTCCTTATTTGGGGGGGGGGGGGGGGGGGGTAATTGCCCATAATTCTAATACACTAACTACATAGTGAAATTGATTATTTATGATTATATGTGCCTGTAGTGACATCTGATGTCACTATTTATATTTTCATATTTTCATATTTTCATATGTTATGTATATATTATTCGAAATTGAAATTGGACTTAATTGAAGGTAATGGATTAATAATTATTTAATAAATATTTTAAATATTATTAATCTTAGACTCGTACCGGTTAAAGATTTAAAATATTAGTTGGTTACATTCAAATGATGTTTGCGACATACATGATGTTTGGTTTGGAATTAAACAGTTAGGGTTTATGTCCCATAAGCTAGTATATGGTATGGGCTGGACTTTAGACTATTATGAGATGATTTTGGGCTTAATGAGTTAAGGTTAATAAAGGGTCCAACATTAATTTTGTAATACCCCGTGATTTTGGGACTGAAAAATTAAATTTTTGGAAGAAATAAAATTTATTTAAATTGGAGAATTTTAAAATTTGGAAATTGAGGTCCAAAAAAAATTGAGGATGTTATAACATATTCCAGATGACGATTTTGAGTGCGCCATCAATTCCGTATGGGTCGAGATAGTCAAAACGGCTTTCCTTGGGTTTTGTTTCGGTTCCGAAATATTTTTAAGTAAGTTTACTCGAATTAGAATAAACGAGTCATTTAAAGTGAGTATTATCATTTAAAACTGGGACTTATGTTTTAAAGACTTAAGAGGCTTACGGATCAACCTATCTCATTTGTGAGAAAGATAAAGAAAGAAAGAAGAAGAAAGGAAGAGAGAGAGAGATAGAGAGATAGAGAGAGAGAGAGAGAGAGAGAGAGAGAGAGAGAGAGAGAGAGAGGAAAAAGCTTGGAGATTTCTGGCCCGTACGCAATTTCGGGGATGATTCAACCTTTAAAATTCTAAGGCAAGTGTTTAATCTTGATAAATAATTCATTTGTGTATTTCATTTCATAATTTGTGGATAAAAGAATTGGATTTTGGGTATTAATATCAAAACCTAGATTTTGGGTAATAAACCTTGCATTTGATGTTTATACATGGGTCCAAGGGTGTATAACTTGTGGGGAGTAGATATAGGATGAGTTTTGATGTTGGAAACATGTTTGGGATGAAGATTTATGGTTGGAACTAGTACAAATTGGATTTTGGAAAGTTTGGGTTTTGGAGAAATTACCCCATTTCGTGGCTTGATGAACAGGCCGAATCGATTCGACCCTTGCAAATCGATTCGTCATGTTGCAGAAGCATCAGGTCTTTAGGGATGATTAGATTTTCCCCTTGCAAATCGATTTAGTATGTAGCAGACTTATAGGTCTAGTTGGACCGAATCGATTCGCTGGGGCCAAATCGATTCGCTGCTAGGACCGAATCAATTCGGAGGGGCCGAATCGATTCGGAAACAGGGCAGTTTTGAATAATTTTTCCTAGGGAGAGTTTTACTCCTATTCTTTTGGTCTTATCGATTTGGAACACTTTAATTTGATGAACGAGATATGATTTGAAGATTTTTAAGTGGGTGCTTATATGATATGATGGTGGGGACACATAAAACTATTTTGGGAGACGAATATATGTGCGTATTGGAGATTGTTGTATTGGTGTAGTGTGGTAATTTCTTTAAGAACGGGAGTTCTATTTAGAGGTCATAAGTGAGCTTACATATGACGTACGATTTCGGACTCTTTGGGAGAGAGTGGTGAGGTCGTGACGTGAAATTGTAGGCCGATGTTTGTTCCGAATCCTTATAGCGATAGGATTCTATTTAAGTTATGATTGGGGACCAACGAGATAGAGTGGTCGCGTATCCTTAGTAATGATAAACTCAAGGAATGAATCATAAAGGCGTTAATGTTAAGGGTTCATAGGGACAATTGAACCATAGTCGGAATTGAAGCGATTGGATCATACTATCAACTAGAATAGGGTGTGTTGTAAATCTAGTCGGGATAGTTTTTATATATATGTGTGTGATTAACAATGGGGATTCCAATAATTGATGGGATCGTGGAATGAATTTAGGATTGCAGACTATTAGTTATGTGTACACTTATAGTCGAGATTATTATTAGATATATCGATGGGCCTTCGGATATATATGGGATGTATAGTGATTGATACATGCATAAAACTTTGAGTTAGTAACCTTAATGCTAGATATTGGAAGACCATTCATATCATATGGGAAATGGATAAATATGTGTCAAGTGAGCCACTGTAAAAGGGAGAATGCTTTGAGTAAGTATGCATCGTAACAAGTGTGAGTATTACGAGAGTTGTATACATATTTCTAGCTTATTTTACTTGATGAATAATGATTGGAGATAGGGTATGCATTTATATATAGAGACTTATATATATTTAAATGGATATAAATATGGCGTGAATGTATATTTCTTGTGTGGTGATCAATACATATGATGTGATTGTTAGTATATATATACTATGTGAATGATATATATACTTATTATGTGAGCATACCCGGCACATGTTATCATGGGAAGTTGCGCGATGAGGGTGAGGCCCTGGCTTAAGGAGCAGGGTGTGGATAATCCCCAGTTCATAGTCATCCATTATTATTTGTGTGATTTTATTTGTAGGGGTGAGAAGTCTTGGATATGAGTCTTTCTCACTTACCGGTTAGGAACTATGACCGCTTCCCATACGTTAGGATTGATTTTGTCGCCATGTCAGTGTGATAATAGTCTGATAGGTGGTGACCCTGGGAGAAAGTGAGTAATTCCTGGAAGATGATAACATGGTGCAGTATTTCGGTATCCTATAACCGTTTATGTTATGTGTATTGCAAAGTGTACATTATGTGTGTTATGTATACGTGGTTATAGGAATCAATGATTGTATATATATATATATATATATATATATATATATATATATATATATATATTCGATAGGTGAAGGTGATATGAATTTTCTAGTATGTACATCTTGGGTGATTTGCTGTACTAGTTTATCAGGGTCGAAAGATCGTACTTACAGACAATTGTGGTTATATCGACCTCAAGGAGTTAGATAGAGATTCTATTTATGTTCTTAGATATAATACTCAATATTTAAGTAGTTTTAGTAGTAGGTTATGTGTAGATTACATAATGGATCCCTACGATCAACATTGTCAAGGAGTAGTGTATCGAGGGTTCCTTGTTTGGATTTTTCTTTGCGAGATGCCCCACGCACGAAACGTAGTGTAATGTTGAGATTAGAGAGATGTTTTTTATTTAATACTTGTATGTATGTTGTTTAGAGAATAAACTCTTATATTGAAGCCTAATGTTAATGTGTGACGTTTTAAAACTTATAACTGGTTTAAGTTAATAATTGGAACCTAAGCCTAGGAAGGCTTATATGTGTGTATATATTTATGTGGGATTAGAATGGAAAGTATTTTTGGGTTATGTTAGGATTTAAGGTCAAGCGGGTATGGGCCTCACATATGGTAAGGTAGGTTGTCCTTATGGGTGGGGTAACGTAATTAAGGTTCCAGGACACGATTTGGTGCGTGTTGTAGATGAGAGGCGAGTTTGCGATTTCATGATAGTACGACTCCACTTTATGTATGAAATAGTGCATTTATATTTATTATGCATAGTTAACACACTTGCTGCAAATATTTTTACACCTCGGGCTCTGACCCGTTTATATTTCTCTTTTTCTATATATATATATATATATATATATTGTTTACTAGAGGTGTCCTACCGCATGGATATCGGATGCCTTTTTATCCAGAGTCTTGTGAGCCGTAGCAGTTGCGGACTGTGGCAGGATTTAGTTGGTAGTCGATTTCTATTGCTTTGTAAATCTGGACAAGATTCATGTCGTATATCGGGTTTACACCCAATGGTTATTTGTATCTTTGTATATTTCTTCCTTATGGATGTTGTACTGTCTGTGACCCGGCAACATATTCGGGTATATTACCTTATGTGTACTCTTTTTATTTTAGTGTTTAGCACTTCTATTATCTTGGTACTTGTGTACGTTTTACCTTTGTTAGTAGTTGTACATTATTGGTTTGATATCCATTGTATGTTTTTTTTAAGTTTTGGCATCCAGTTTGATAGTTTTGGGTAGTTAGCCTTATTTATTTTTGTTTCGTCAGTTGATGCTAAGACACTACACCAAAATGGCTAAATTATCACCTTTCAGCCAACCACCCTTGTCAAGGTCATTGACCGTGACACAAATCTCGCGTTTTGTGTCACGGTCATTGACCTTGACACGATCGTGATACAGAATTGTCACGGTCTTTGACCATGACAAGGCCGTGACAAATTTACTTGTTATTATTTAAATTTTATTTTACTACAGGGCTGACCACCCGTTATTATTTAAAGCGGGGTGTCACAAATTTCATGGCTAGCAAGATAAAAAGGGGATGAAGGTTATGTTAGTTTATTCTTAACACTTTAGAGTGAAAATACTTGTGACACTCCACCTAATTGGGGTGATCAGTCCTTTATTAAATTATAATCAAGGTGACGGTCGGTTCATTTTTAGCATCACTATCGTAAAAATAACATTTCCAATTTAAACACCCTAAATAATTAAGCTAAGTGAAAAACCATTTTTTTAGACATTACTTTCCAAATTTAATTTTATAAACCAACATTTAAAACCTTACATAATTCATAGTTAAATAATCACACAACAACTATTCTGGAACATATAATCCAAAGAATTAAACATTCAACTAATTAATTCCGACATTAAAACTTAAAGGAAAAACATCCTGACAATAATAAATCCCAAAGTGTAAATACTAGAAATAAACGAATCACAATATCCGATAAAACAACTGAATAATGGAAAAGGGCCACACCTGCCCAACTGGATAAAATAAATGCTAAAAGTGGAATCAAGAAATGAGTTTATCTAAGCAAAAGGCCTGCAACTCCCACCTAAGCTGCAACGCGTTCCTTCCGAAGGATCCAATGCAAGACGCCCCTGTGGCTGGGCACCTGTAATATATACATATATATATATATACAAGAGAGAAAAGAAAATGGAAAGGGGTAAGAGCCTGATTGTAAAAATGATTTAAAATTTGTTTAGCAAGTATTTAAAATGTTTACTGGCCAATGGAACAACATATTAGCGCGACACTCCCTTGAGAAATTCTCACCTCTCTTCTAATATGCACGCCTATCGCACTAACCTTCCCAACGGTTTAACTTATCATATCTTAGTTCGCTCGTAAGATTTAATACTAACAAATTCAATTGTTTAAGAGGTTAATTTCATTTAACAACCAAGTTCTCCTTTAAACTTTATTTGCAAATAAAGTTTCTCAGTAACATATTATACTTTTCAAACACTTATTCCCAATTTCCAGAATTAAACATATATATTAAATATTCATATAATATATATATATATATATATATATTCTAACATCACCCCACATAATAATTATGGTACGGGCATACTCTGCTATCCTGTTCCCGTATTAATCGTACTAAGGGAAATACAAGTACGGAATCACTCTCGAACTATATTAACACAAACACAAAGAACATTGAGGCGAAGCATAGATTCCAGGTCTCTAAGAGGTCAGCACATGCCCTCACGTCTCTTAGGACCGTCTGAACTATCGATTCGATATCCTGTACCGAAGGATTTCTATCTTCTAGGGTACGAGTCAATATCCCCCATAGAGGCTCATCGAGATAAGACTGTCCTAGCGCGATAACCTCAGGGATAACAAGTAGCGCGGGCATGATTTTCACATGTACATAGTATATGCATAAACATAGTCATATAAATATACTACTATTACCATATCAAATTTAGGTACATCTCATAACCCATAATTATGACATTTGTCCTTATTACTCGTTATTTAGTTATCACGTATAACGTTTGCCTCTTATCTTAATTTGTGGGATAATTCCAACTTATCAAGTGACACTCGTGAATTTCTATACTCCCAAGTGTAATTTCAGTAGGTACTCATTTATTTTCCAACGTAACTATCTTACGCATCTCCTTCTTTAGTACATAGTTCCATCGTCCCTTATATGTAAACATCCCCAAAAATGTGAATCTCACCTTACATTAAAGGTTTTATATTTTTAATAAGTCCTACTGGTCTTCTTTATCTCCCAAAATATTTTAATAAGGATGTCCAAAGATTATTACTCATTTAAATTGAATTCAACTATTTAGAAGGGAAATATGAGTCTGCCAGGAGGGGTCGATCGATCGATGGCAGGAGCTCGATCGATCGATGCGTCGATCGATCGATACTCCTGGTTCGATCGATCGACCAAACAGGTATGACGAATTCTGCAGAAAACCAGTTACGGGTTCTATCATCCAACATCATTCAAATCCAAAGTGTTAACTCCCAAACTCCTAGAAATTTATACCACAAACGTCCTAAACCCAAATGGACAATATTTAACGTAAAGCATGCGAGTTTTCATCAAGATTCATGGATTAAAAGTGCCCAAATTTATACAATTCTCATGAACCCTAAAAATTTCTTTAACTTAATTCAAATCATTCTTTCTCCAGAAATTCCACTTCTAATTCATCATAAATCCGTGGTTAAACCTCTACATATGAAGGGGATTTCCAGATTATCATTTATATCACTAAAACATGAAATTTTCTAATCTCCAACATGGGTTTTCTTCCATAGAACTCATCCTAATCAACCCTAAACTAACATGAATGAAGCATTAACGAAATTAAGCAAGATAAATACTTGCCTGGGGATTTTTGATCTCTGATTTGTGCTGAAATCAGTGTGGTTATGATCCTTGCGACGTGATATATCATTTGGCGGTGACGGCGGCACAAACGGAGGAGTTTTCGTCCTAGAACTCCTTGGCAAGCTCTCTCTTTCCCTCTCCTATGGCCATCACTTGTCTTTGGTTGTGTTAACCCTAGAAGGCAACCCTAAGCATCTGATATAACCCTTGCAAATTCGTGGGTTTAATTACCCAAAATTACAAAATGTCCAAAATGCCCTCCCGGGATACTAATTAAGCCTAAAAATTCCTCGAGACCCAAACTAAACCCCTGGGTGCACTTTGTTGACTATATCGACCCTTACGGACACTTTGGCGCACTCAAAATGAACATATGAACAACTTATAATTTATTCACTTTTTATTAATTGATATTTAGTCCCGACACGACACAGGCGCGTCCCGACTTAAATTTCCAAAATTATCATTTTATTTACTCGTGACATTTAATAGAAATAATATCATATATTACTTTGCTCATTAGTAATATTCAACAAGTTTCCCATACTTACTAACTCACATCACGTTAGTAATTATAAAAATATAATTAATTTCCGGATTTATATTAAATTAATAACTCACATTAAATTTAATAAATCCCCAAATTTAGAAAGCATAAAAATATGGGGTATTACAATACTATGTCTAAAGAGAGGCTAGCGAGAGGAGATCACTTGGAGAAGAAGAAAATGGGGCAAGTGGACTTGGAGAAGAAGGAATCGGGCTAAGTAAATGGGACTCTCAAATCTTTGTTCAAATCCAGTTTACTTTGTAAAACGATACAATTGATTTTGTGTTTTAATATACTTATTCATTGGATTCTAATCCTAAATTTAGTATAATTTTTGTTAGCTATTAAAATTCTGGGAAATTGTGTTAAACTCCATGTTTCTAGAAGAATTGGTGAGATTCAAAATGAAATTTGATTATATGGATGAGTTGATATTTTATTATGTTAGAATTGGAAAATGGAGGAAAATCCCTTTTGTTAATTCTTGAATGGAGTGGAATTTAGGATTTTTGGATTAAATGAAGTCCTAGGGTTTTATGTCTGTAAATTTCATGTATAATTCTAAAATTGATATAAATCCACTAAATTTATAAGGAATAATATAAAGTATGTACTGGTTAAGTTTGTATGATAATTAAATATGTATGAGGGGGTTTAAAATCCTTATGTAGGAAAGTTAGAAAGTTATAGAGCTTTAGGAATGTAGCGCAAGCCTTATAATACGTCTTTTCCAAGATCTTATGTTAAAGTTAGAAAGACAAATGATACCTAGTACAATAAATTCTTTCTTGTCTAGGTAGATCTCTACTGATTAAAAATATTTTATCAACTTTAGCTTTTTATACAATGTCTTAATTTCAAATGCCTCTCTCTATTATTCAACACTTTTTAATTCAAAAATTTAAAAATATTATGGAGTGTTTCTAAAGATGCGAAGAAAAAATCAACTTAGGATTGGACATGTGTAGCATCTCTAAAACATTTAGGTGGTCTATATTTTACAAATTTAGAAATTATAAATAGATGTTATATGAATAAACTCATTTGGAAACTTTGTAAGGAGGACTTAAATATTTGGTCTCAAGTTTTTAAGAATAAATATTATAAAGACACCAATATTTTAAACGCTAGGAAAAATTGTAGATCTTCTTGGGCTTAAAAGGGGATTTTTTGGAGATGGATACTTTTAAAAAAGGTCTTTTCGGGGTTATTAGTGATGGAGAAAATAATTTACTAGAGCACAATTGGGTTAAAAACACCAACCTTGTTAATAATATTAAATTGAATCTACCGAAACATAATTTACTAAAAGTCTAGAGTTTAAAAAAATTATCATCTTAGAATACTTAGAAACTTAATATTTTTTAATGATGATATTATAAAAAAAAATAACTATTCCTTGGTCTTATGTTACAAGGAATGATAGTTCTATATGGGCTTCAGATAAAACTAAAAAAATTCTCTATTAAGTCAACATATTACTTACTTTATAAAGATAAATTTAACCAAAATTACCACAAATTCCAATAGCAAAAATATGGAAGTTAGCGTATAATAAAAAACTAAATCTTTAATTTGGTTTTTTTTCATAATTCTCTTCCCACAATAGATATCCTTTTTGGAAGGCACATATTAACTAATGGTGTTTGTCTACTATGTGGGCAAAAGAACACCAATATGCATTTTGCTACGAATTATCCAGCTTTTTTAAAATATTATTAGGGATTAAATTTTAATTTTCCAACTAATATTTTAGAATTTATAACTTAATCTACTAAAAATATTTAACAACTCCATTTAGAACTCAAATACCTAAAATTCTGTTTACTTTGTAGAGACTTTGGCAAGCTAGGAATGCAACTATGTTTCAAAATGATCCCATCCAGCCTTTTTTAATTGAAAAATAAATGTCTACTGATATCAAGGAATTTAGTTTAACAAAAATGAGTATTTGAAACACCCTCTATTTTCTACGCTCGGATGATCATGCCTTACATGAATTGCCAAGAGAGCTAAAACAGTTTCTATCATCATAAGATTCAAGATAAACCAAAAACAACATTGAATAAAAACCATCCACAATAAAAACTCAACAAAGGATGACAAGAAAGATAACTGAACTAAAATAACTGAACCCCAAGAAATGAATCCACTATATCAAATCTCTTATTGCAATTGTTTAACTTAATAAAATAGAGTACAACTGAAACCTCCACGAAATATAATTCCTTAATACATATGAACAACTACAATGAACCAACGGATCCAACTCTACCAAGCTGGATCAGCAGAACGTCTAACCGATGATCCCTATCAACATGTATATACAATAATAACGCATGTGTTATACCCTGTATCTTTATGTCATTTAAATTGGTAGAATTATAGTAATTAATTGTGTGGATATTATTTTGCATGATTATGTGATCCAATTATACTGAATGTGTTCTATTGGTAGAATAATAAAATTTGCATGTTACATGAATTGTTGTTACTGCATGATTAGTATAATTAATATGTGTGATTTGATGTATACTTAGTCGATCCAGAGTGATTTAAAAGATCGTTTAGGTGTTTTAAACATCCAAGGTTGGGCCCAGGATAGGTATACCCTAAGGGGAGATTTTTAACCATTCTGAGTGACATTTTGAGCTTACTTAGGAGCCCAAAATTGAATCTTATGGGGAGATATGGGATTATGGAGTTTTATTACAATATAAGCCACCCTAATTAGGTTTTCCATCCATTCCTAATTAAACCTAGCAGCCATCAACATTCTAGGAGAAATTAACAAGCGTGGATAGGAGAAAAGGAGGAAAAGCTCAAAGGAGGAATCTTTAATGATCTTCTAAGGCAAGAATTTTCTTGCAAAACCTTTAATAATATTTTTCGCAATTTATGAGAATGATTTTTCATACAATTTCGATTTTGTAAACATGTTGGGGGACTGATTTATATAGTGATTTGGGATTGCAGCTATTTAGAATTAATTATGATTAATCTTACTTGGAAAGTTAAGACTTTGGTGGTCAACTCGAAACTGACACTAGGTAGAGTGTTGTTAGAATCTGTGTTGTAAAATCCAATTTCATTTTTGAGTTAAATCCATGATGCGATTATAAGTTTCTATTAGAATTCAAATGGAAATTATGATTCATTTTTTATTTAGACAAAGTTGTGACTTTTATGATCAAACCCTTAAATTATAGGAACTATAATGTTTAGAATGATTATAAATTAGTGTAGATGCATTCCCTTACTTGTTATGAATTCATAGTTGATTAACTTGAGGTTTATAAATCTTATAAGTCTTTAATGTATATTGGGAAAGTTGATCGCGTTTTAATTATACGTAATTTTGGTCTCACTTTTCGACCTGAATCGATTTTCCTTGGAGGGGAATCAATTCGACTTCAAGGTAAAATCAATTTGGCTCCTCGACTTGGGATTTGTTAGATTGGGGGTAATGCCCATGGGATTTTTACAAGTTTATTCAAGTATGTGGGAGGTTATCCAAAGGAGGGGTGACTATCTTAATGGAGACGTGTTTTTATCCATTAGGTAGTAATCATCATAATTAACTAAGGTGTTACTATTCAACGCTAGGAATTGTATTTCGCAGATTAGGAAATCAATGTAAGTTATACGGGTGCATGAGAGGTTCAATATATTATGGGGTAGTTTCATACATATTGTGTGTTATATGTATGTGTTTAATACTTTGTGTACATATTCGTATTCATGGTGAATCTATCTGTCAGGGATTGTGTTCGATGCCGGGATCAGTTACCATGCACTAGCTGAGATGTTCTAGGAAGCAATGAAGGTCGTTATTCCTAATCATATGGTTAGGGGTCACCGCATCATGATGATAAATGTAGGATGACCCATTCCATATACTGTGTTTGGGTATGGCAAGTAGGTGGTGGTGTTCCCTAGCGATCACCCCATTTATGTGTTTTGTTTGAGTCCGTTAGGTGAGAGACTCATGCAAACTTGTTGAGAGAAGCATGAGTCGGACAACGAGGTAGGAGGCTCTCTCTCTCTATATATATATATATATATATACATATATATATATGGGGGGGGGCACGCGCGCCCTACATGAGAACTAATATAGTCTAATGAAGTAAACAACTTTTAATGGACACAATGCTACGTAAAATAGCGGGGTTAGTCGTTGTGATTGTGATGGTATACATGTATGTAATTACATCCCAAATATACGAGAGTTAGTCATTCTTGATATTTTCATGGTAGCATAAAGACCACCTAGCATGTTATGCAATGGGTTAAAAATGCATGTATTATCACACTTAGATAATGGGTGAGGTACTTTGTGCATGTAAGGACCAATGGGTGGTATGTATTGCGAATTAATAACATTATTATCTATTGGTTTTGACAGTTAATCCTTAGAACTTTGGGGCTCTGAACTAGATTATTAAAATTATTGTTTCATGTATTCCTAGACAGGATCAACGGGTGGCAGAGGATCAGAGTTATAGTTTCAGTTTCTTAGAAGATTCAGTTATTTAATTTTATCTTAGGTTTCAAATCCTTTTCATTCCCGTTTTTTACATTTTAGAGATTTCATGGGTATAAGCCCGAGATTTATTTATTTATTTATTTTTTCTCTAGTCGTATTATCCATATTTTCTATGTCAGTGAGAGTTGAGACTTATGTATTCGTTAAGTTTATTATTTCATATCCTCATTGTGCGTGAATGTTTTGAACTAAAATTTTATTTTATGGTTTCATTTTAAGAATGGTATAAATTTTTAAATAAGACCTATCTTCGACGTATTATGTGTGGCCAAACTATACGTAGAAAATGGGGGTTATCACACTTAGTATCAGAGTATCTAGGTTCTAGTTTCCTTAGGATTCATGTTGCGCTCATTACGTTATGTGTTGCATTCTTTTATGTGTAAATCCCTATATTTAGGAATCATTGTGCTCTTTATAATTTGTTACTAATACGAACCGTATTTTCTTTGAATTGAAAAATACCTAAGGTGGTAGACCACGATACACTACTGATGAGGCTGCAAAGGACAGGATAAGTAGTAGCCATTATCACACATACAGCTACCACCAGTACCACCCATAGCTACAGAAACAATCATAGATACTATAGTTAGTCAAGCAGTCTCTAAGCGATGGTTGCCATGCTACATCACTTTTAGCCATAGTAGAAGCCCCCCCCCCCCCCCCCCCCCCGTAGTAGGTGGTGCTACCTGTCCAGTTATAGGGCTTCGTTTATGAGGGAGCGATAAATATCTTTACTAAGGGCTACGCACAAGATTTTGCTAGGAGTACACATATTTTAGTGTCAAGTCAATAGAAGAAACATATTCAGAGGCTTTTGTGGATTTAGAGTACACAATGGTGCATAAGGAGATGTTATCTTTTTTTCGATTGGTAGGAGCAGCCCTATAGTGGTGGGAGTCCGTCACCACACTGGAGGAATGGGATAGGATGGCCGTCGATAAGTTTCGGGTAAAATATGAGGGAAATATTTTTCACCCATCCTAAATTCATAAATTATGAGACAATTCATGGACGTGAAGCAAGAAAACCCTATCGTTGCAGAGTATGAGGAGGAGTTTACCGCACTGTCACTATTTGCTAAAGAGGAAGGGAACACCAAGGAGAAGAAAATGGAGATATTAGGGACGGGGTTATCTTGGTACATTAGGAAATCCCCATTTGGGTAACCTAACTTTTACCACATATACTCAGATGGTTGCTTGATATCTCGTTCCTAAACATATTCTCTTTGTTTCCCTAGCCTTTAATGAGGTACAAATAATGTGCTCTAATCCTCTGAGATAAAGTTCCCACCCCATATCCACTGGATCTATTCTCGGGAGTACCCTTAAAAAGGAACCTTTCCTCTCCCATTATTAGGATCATCGGTCTTTCCAAAAGAGTAAGGTCGAGAAGAGGACCAATTCATACTTGTCGAGCCAATAAGGCAATATAGGAGGGAACAATAATCAGGGGGTCTAGCAGTTTAGGGGTCCTAGAAAGGAGATCAGTTCAGGAAGCATATGGGTTTTGATGATCAGAACAAGCAAGTCTAGCAGGGCCAGGGATAACAGGCAAGGGGTAGGGTCAGTGGAAGCAAGGACATGGCCAGCAAGGCCAATGGAAAGTAGCATGTTAGGCATTAATTCCGTGGAAAATGTTACACTTGTAGAGAAAAGGGACATTTAGTGAAGAGGTTCCCCTGGGGAAATCGTGAAGCAATGGGATAGGGAGGCTAGCGTGGGTAACAGGCACCCTAAGGCAGTGTTAGTAGTTGCCAATCCCGCCAGTTATCGCATTTTCGACACTACCAAATCCACCTGCCCACTTTAAGGAAAATAACATAAGATGAAATATAAGCGTGTGTACCACGTCGCACCTAGAGAGGGACCAACACTAACACAAGCACTGGAGGGTATGATCCCTATAATTGGACATGTAGGGTGAATTTTATTGGATATTGGTGCATCCGATTCATTTTTAGTATAATTTTTACTCAATCATTGGGATGATGGACTTAGCATATGATTTAATACTTTACATCAAATCACCGATGGACAAAAGGGGTGCCTATACATTTCATGTGCAGTGGTATAATGATAGACAATGGGAGACTTAGGTTCGTGGCAGACTTACTTATTTTAGATATATCATAGTATGACATTATCCTGGGGATGGATTGGTTACTTACTTAGAGGTCTTGTGTGGATTGCTATCGAAGGTACATCGTCTTTGCCATTCCAGGGCAAGAGATGCACTTGGTTATGCTACGGCTCTTGGAGGGAGGGTCGAGTGCGCATTTATACTATATTGAGGAGGATACTTTTGATGAGGTCATTATTTCTCTAGACTTTATTTTGATTATTAGTAATTATCACATGTGTTTCGAGATATTTCAGGGTTACCACTGAGCTGGGAGATCGATTTTGTGATCAATTTAATTCCTAGTACAAGACCCATTGCCCGGGAATCATGTTGCATGGCTCCTTAAAAGATGATAGATCTTAGGGATCAAATTCAACATTCGGAGGAGTACTTCTCCTTGGGTTGCTCTCGTTCTGTTCATGAAAAATAAAGAAGGATCATTGAGGTTGTGCATCGATTATAGGGAGCTGAACAAGGTCACTATATCGAACAAGTAATGTTGCCGCGTAATTATGATTTATTACAAGTTGAGGGGTTCTTTATACTTTCTTAAGATTGATTTGAGGTCAGGTTACCATCGGTTGAGGATTCGGGATCAAGATGTTCCGGAGATAATGTTTTTGACGAGATATGGGTATTACAAGTTCATAGTTATGCCGTTTGGCCTAACCAATGCACCGACAGTGTTCATGGAACTGATGAATAGGTTATCAGGAACTTATTATATTAATTTTTTATTGTGTTCATATATGACATATTTATTTACTCTAGGATTGCGAATGAGATCGAACAACACTTTTCGGATAGTCCTATAAACATTACGGGATAATCAACTCTACGCTAAGTTCTAAAAATACAGATTTTTGTTGAGGGGGGTTCAATTCTCAATCAAATTTTTATATGAGATGAGGATATAAGTGGGCCCGTTAAAGGTTTCAGTGGTGATGGAGTGGGGATAACCCAGTAGACCTACGAAGGTGCATAATTTATTAGGTTTAGCAGGGTAATGCCGTCAATTCATACAAGGGTAGTCAAAGATAGATGGACCTTTAATGAATTTGATGTGAAAGGTGTGTCATTTTTTTTGGGACGATGCATGTTAGTAGGGTTTTGATGAGTTTCAGGTCATGTTGACTTCATCTCCAGTGCTCGCCATATCTCGTGGGGGAATATAATATAAAATCTTTATTGATGCATCCTTGCAGTGACTTGGATGTGTACTGATGCAGGATGAGAGGCCGATATCTTATTGCTTCTCAAAAACTCAATCTTCATAAAGTGAATTTCCCCACCCATGATCTGGAGTTGACAGTCGTAGTATTTTAACTGTACATTTGGAGACATTACCTTTTGTGGGAGAAATTCTAGTTGTTTTTGACCCATAAAAGTTTTCAGTATTTGTTCATACAGAGGGAGTTGAACATGAGGCAGCGTCGATGGTTTGAGTTTGTGAAAGACTACCAGTTCAATATTCAGTATCATCCAAACAAGGAGAATGTAGTGGCACACTGCCTGAGCCATAAATTGACAGTCGAGCTAGTAGTAGTGTGGAATGAAAAATGGGATTCATTATGCATGGATGATGAACTGTCATGTGCCTTTTTGGAAGTTCTTTCCATTACACTTGAAACCATCATTTGGGTTGTAAAGGCGCAGGAAGGAGATCGTTTGGTTAGGAGAAGGTCGGATAATTTTTAACAGACGAAGAAGAGCATTATTCGATTAGTTCTAACGGAGGATTATGGTTCCACAACAGGTTAGTAGTTCCATGAGATGAGGAATTACAAATGAGAAGTTATGTATGAGGCTCACGAGTCACGTTTTTCAATACATGCTGGTGAGGATAAGATATACCAGGACATGAGGTGCCAGTATTGGTGAGCATCCATAAAAAAGAACATCACCATTTTTGTGTCTAAGTGTGGCACATGCTAAATGGTGAAGGTGGATCATCACTGACCAGCATGTGTTTTACATCCTCTCAAGATTTTGATGCATAAATAGGAGAGAATTTCCATGGAATTTATTACAGAGTTACCTACGTCACAACGGGGACATGATGTCATATGGGTTATCCTGGACCATTTGATAAAGGTTTCTCACTTCTTGCCAATGAAGATAAACTATACTTTGGAATAGTACACAAAGCTCTTCCTAGGATAAATTTTGAAGTTTCATAGTGTACCACACAATATCGTGTTAGATAGGGACAATACATTTGTATATCACTTTAAGAGGACATTCCAGCAGGCATTACGGGCGGAGTTGATGTTGAGTACTTGGTATCACCCACAAATGGATGGGGCAGATAGAGAGGGTGAATCAAATGTTGGAGGACATGTTATAGATGTTCATTTTGACTTCAAGTGTAGTTTGGATAAGTACTTACCATTGGTGGAGTTTTCTTACAAAAATAGTTACCAGTTCACAATCGGCGTGTCACCATTCAAGCAATTGTACGAGAAGCCTTATTGATCACACTCTTATTGGTTAGAATTGGGAGAGAAGAATCTTCTCACTTCGAAGCTCATTTAGGTCGCATCGGAGAAGGTGGAGATCATCAGGGCTAATATTCGTATCCCCAAGGATCAACATAAGAGTTACGCTGACGCAGAGAGGAGGCACTTGAATTTTAAGGATGGAAATCAGGTGCTAATTAGGGTGTCTCTCATAAAGGGAGTGATGCGATTTTGGAACAAAGGGAAGTTGGCTCCACGGTATGTGGCACCATTACCTATTATTGAGAAAATTGGGATAGTAGATTATCGATTATCCTTATCGGATCACTTGTAGAGGATCCACAATGCGTTCCATGCTTCGACGATACGAAGATTCCTTAGAGACGAGGTAGCTTATCAGCACATAGATCTTTATGAGATATAAATCCAACTCATTGTGAGTTATAAGGAGAGACATGTCTCCATTTTGGACCATAATTAGTGTAGACTTTGTTCCAAGCTAGTTGGGGACACTTAAATGAGGATGAGTCGATGTGGTAAAGGGAGGATGACATGTGAGAGAAGTATCTAAAAATATTCTAGTCAAGTACGTGTCAAATTCTGAGGATGGAATTTCGTTATTAGGAGGGATTAATGTAATACCCCGTGTCTTTATGTCTTTTAATTTTCTATAATTATAATAATTAATTGCTTGGATATTAGTATGTATGATTATGTGATCCAATTATGCTGAATGTGTTGCATTGGTAAAATAATTAAATTTGCATGCTACGAGAATTATTATTACTGTATGATTAGTATAATTAATATGTGTTATTTAATGTATACTTATTTGAGTAGGTACCTGAGTGATTTAGAAGCTCTCTTAGGTGTTTTAAACATCCTAGATTGGGATCGAGGGATAGGTTTACCCTTAGGGGAGATTTTGGACCATTTTAGGTGACATTGTGGGCTTATTCGGGGGCCCAAAATCGGTCCTTATGCGGAGATACGGGATTAGGGAGTTCAATTATAATATAAGCCACCATATTTAGGTTTTTCATCCATTCCTAATTAAACATATTAGTTATAAACATTATGGGAGAGGTTAACAAGCTTGGAGAGGAGAAAAGGAGGAAGATCTCAAAGAAAGAATCTTCAACGATCTTCTAAAGCGAGAATTTTCTTTGAAAACCTTTAATAATATGTTTCTTAAATTATTAGCATGTTTTCTCATGACATTATGGGCTTGCAAACATATTAGGGGACTGATTTATATAATGATTTGTGATTGGAACCAATTACAATTAATTGCTATTAATCTTACATGGAAATTTAAGACTTTGATTACAAAACCCAAAATTGACAGTGGATAAAAAATTGGAATGTTGTTAAAATCCATGGTATAGGATTCAATTTTATATATGAGTTAAACATATGAAGTAATTGGAAGTTTCTTTGAGAATTTGAATGGAAATTATGATTCATTGTTGGCTTAGAAAAAGTTATGACTTTTATGATCAAACCCCTTAATTATAGGAACAATCATGTTTAGAATGATTATAAAGAAGTATAGGTGCATTCCCTTAATTGTTACGTATTCATAGTTGATTAAATTGAGGTTTATAAAGATTAATAGTCACTAATAAATATTGAGAAAGATGACCACGTTTTAGGTATAGGCAATTACGGGCTCACTACCCGGCATGAATTGATTCGCCTTGGAGGGGGAATCGATTCAACCCTGAGAGAATCGATTCGACTTCAACGAAAAATCAATTTGGCTCCTGGACTTGGGTCAGGTAAGACCGCTAGAAATATTCGTGGTATTTTTATGAGTTCATTCGAGTATGTAGGAGGTTATCCAAGTGAGGGGTGAGTGGTTTCATGAAGGATAAGTTTCATTATCCATTAGGTAGTGATCTTAACAATTAAATAAGGGGTTAATATTTAAGATATGGAATTGTATTTGAAGGATTATAAAGTCAAGTTGAGATATATTGGTGCATGAAAGGTGTGATAGTTGATGGGTCAGTTAAAAATATATTGTGTCTTATATGTATGTGTTTTATACTTGTGTGGACATACCTGTCTTATAGGACGTAGTGGAGGTCTTTATTTTTTATCATACGGGTAGGGTTCACAACTTCATAATCAGAGAAGTGGGATGACCCATTCGATCCACTTTGTCTAGATATGGGTAAGTAGGAAGTGGCACTTCCTAGTGATGACCCTATTTATATGTGTTTTATTTTAGTCCGCTAGGTGAGGGATTCCATTGGACTTACCGATAGAAGCTCGAGGTGCAAACCGAGGGAAGATGTTTTCGTGTGTTTTATAGGGGGAGTGTGTGCATATATATACGCACTATGTGAGAAAAATTGTAGTCTAATGAAGTAGACAACTGTTAACGGACACAATGCTTTGTAAAATACATTACGTACTGTGATTGTTTTATGTGGGGGTAGTATTGTGTGTCTAATCTTTGTAACTATGATCGTATACTTATAGGTAGTTACATCTCGATTATACGAGAGTTAGTTGCTCTTGATATTTTTATGTCATCCTAAAGACTAGTTAGCATCTTATGGCTTGGGTTGAAAATGTGTGTAGTATTACGCTTAGAAGAGAGGTGATATACTAATTGCATGCGAGGACCAATGGCTGGCATATATTGCAACCGCATTATTATCTATTGGTTTTTAAAGTTATTCTTACATCTTTAGGTCTCAGACCCACATTATCAAAATTATTTTTCAGGTATTCATAGACATGATGAAAAGGGCTTACAGAGGATCAGACTTGTAGTTTTAGTTGCTTAGCAGATTCAACTATTTGGTTTTATCTTGTTATGACACTCCTTTTCATTCTAGTCATTTACATTTCAGCGATTATATGGGCATAAGCTCGGCATTTATTTATTCAATTAGTTTATTTCCAAATAGTATTATCCAGATGCTCTATGACAGTGAGAGTTCTGACTTATGTATTTGTTTAATTAATTATTTCATTTCCTTATTGTGCGTGGATGTTTTGAACTAAAATTTTATTTCATGGTTTGATGCTAAAAATGGTATAAATCATCAGATAAGCCCCATGTTTTATGTATTGTGTATGTCCAACCTTTACGTGAAAAAATGTAGGTTGTCACAGCCTGGGGGAAATATTTTATAAATTTGGAACAACACCCTAAAGTCAAAAGAATAACTCCAATGCTTCAATATAAATCATGAACTAATTTACAATAAACATGCAATCCATCGACACTCGCATGCAATTAGTGCCTCACCTCTCATCTAAAGGTAAGTACTACATGTATATCCAAACCCAAGGCATAATCGATGCTAGAAGTCTCTATTTCTAGACAATTAACTACTATCATGTAAGGAACAACAAAGATGGAATTCAACTAATTACCCAAATAGAATTTAACCCCAAGGCCCACACATGTATTTTTATTAAGATATTCATAATCTCATAAAAGTAATGCTCTCGCAGTTTTAATATCTTTTTAATTAAATGAGTTATTTTCCAAACTAACATAAAGGAAAAACAACAACTATGCATCCTACAAAATAGGTGTAACTAATTATACGTGTAGTACCAATCCCCGTAACGTCACTCACAAGCAAAATACAACTAAACCACATAAAGTATTTAACATGGCACATGGCTCATTCTCAATTGTCCATCACTAGACTATATTAAATTCTTTCTCATTATTTGTTACATCACACGAAGGCAACTTCCTTCGGTGTCCATCTCGTGCCTCTATTAGTAAGTATGCAAGAATCCATTACCTAATGGTATTAAGAAAAACACACAAATAAACAATGGGGAGATCACTAAAATGTAACACCAATGATGGGCCCATACCCAACCCGACCAATGGCTCAAGTTAACAAACCTTATCTTATCACAAAGGGGTTACACCACTGAACGCCTGATCTAAAATAATGACCTCCACTACGTCTTACCCATCTTAGTTGGCAGGTGATAAACGAACCCAATGTCTAACGCAAACCCCTAACAAATAGATTCACCATGAGTAAAGGCATGTGCACATAATCAACACAATATGCACACAATATATATAAATACTGGATAACGCATACACTCAACCGTACCCAAAATATACTAATCGCCAAAAGTTGGATTTTCATCCAAAATAGGTTTGTTATATCTCGGAACCTTACTAAATGCACACAACTAAATAAGATGTTATGAATTCTCACACGTAACCCAAACTGTTCCAATCCCTATCACCAGATTATTTATCGCATTACTAGGATTATAAGTTCTCAACCCTTAACATACTCAATTGATAGTTTAATATATAGCTAAACTAAGATTGCCTAGCTATACACATGGGTACATTCTTTTGTAGCATACATATAATTCTCCTTTTTTATTTTATAATTTAATCATACGAACCATAAACTCTCAAGACCAGATATTACTACCCATAATACTTTAACTATTCACTATCTAGGCCCAACGTATATACACGACCTTAATGTACTGCTCACTCACACGTTTTTCCAAATAAAACCAAATTTTCACATCTGATGTAACTAAAATAGTACAAAGATCATATAAATATCCTTAATATAAACAATGGTCTATCACTTACTAACCTAGGTGGAGAAATACGAAAAAAAGTCCAAACCAAAATCACCAATCTAAATATTCGGTCCTCCACACCGTTTAGTAGAAAATTCATAACAAACTCAAAAAAATTATAAAAACACAACTTTCTCCCACACGTTTGTAATAAAAAGACATTCAATTTTATGCTATGAATCAATTTGTCCTTAGTCCTAATCAATTTATTTATGGGGAGAATCCCAAATGGCGTAAGGACGAAGATGAAGCCCCAAAACCTCCATTTATGCCCAAACTAAGATCCAAAAAATCACCCAATCAATAATAAAACAAAATCAAAGTATGGAAACATGTTTCAAAATCCTTATATGCAATCCTATGTGTTCAATAGAATCAAATCAAAGATTCAAACTTTTTAACTTACCCCATGGTTAAATCATCTTAGCTTATGTTCACCATTAATTCCATCCTTAAGCCATAATTCATAATAATGATGTTTTATTCTAAAACATTAATAATATTTTAGATCTACATCATTTGATCCATTAATTTCACATTTTAATCATGAAGGTACAAGTATTCAATGCAAGACAAATTCATATCATTCCTAATTAACTAAAATTATTAATATAATCAAACTTAATCAAACGAGTCCTGGAACATGCTTGAAAAATCAGATTTGTAATAGGGAAGAACACATTATAAATTAATTGCATATTTATAATGAGGGTTGTAAGATATTATTGTGTGAAAATCTAAGAACACGCGAAGTAGGCTTAAGCCCTTGTGTTTTTTCCTCCTCCAACTTTCTATGGTTCTACTAAAAACCCATGGCTGGTAGTGTTTTGTTCTACCTTGTAAATAATGACAATTAGTAACACTTAAACCTATTTAAAATCTTAAATTCTCGCATCTATAATAAATGTCTTTCTTTGGGTCTTTAATGAACCCTAAATTAAAGTTGGATTGACCTAAAACTCCTCCTAAGGGTATACCTATGCCCAGGTGCAATTTAAAATGGTAAAAACACCTAACGGACATTTGTGACACTTCAGAGTCCAATCCAAATGATACTACCACCAATTCACAGCTATACTTCATGACGTCAATAAATTATTCACCTAATTATTCTACACGTATACATAGTCCACAATCATATAATTAATATCACTAATGAATTATTCCAAACACATGTTACAAAAATCATACCGCATGCAAAATTTAATTATTTTCTAAATTATTCCAATTTATTACTACTAAACCACACAAGTAACAGTTAGTTTCTTTTATTATTTTATTCTCACTTACTAATTAATTCCATGAAAAATACGAAGTATTACATTCTTTTCCCCAAATAACAGAATTTCGTCCGCAAAATTTGTAACTCATAATGCACAAATGTAATCCACACTATTAGCGTAGGCTTACACATAATCATCACGTACATGTATCCCACGAGATAAAAGTAAATACTCACTTATGCCTACCATAGTGTGCCACGACTGTCGCACCCATACACCATCTTCTACGTGTACACACGCTTAAACATCGCATATGTAACACATATATACATTTTAATATCAACCAAAAATGTAAGTTATGACTATAATCTTAAGGAATACTCTAATAACTTACCATCCTTGAGTAAACTCTTCTTCAGATTTTCCCAATCATTCAACTAGTAGTGCGAATATTCCTTTGTGCTCTCGACATTTCACTCCTTAGATCTGATGGACCTAAACCTTAAATTAACTCGCTACTCGATGTGTTACCCCGTCACGAAAACAACACCTAACATCATAATCAAGTGTCCTAGTGCCCGAACATCTCTCAACTCCCGGTATTTACTAAGCTTCACGTGTTGTATGTCTTTCAAGAAAATTCCAAACAAAGATTCCTCACGAGACACTAATATATAGCTCAATCGATTATCGAGATTCGTTGGCCCAAGAACAAATATAAAACAATGCACTTATCACATAAATCTTAATTTGTGACAATTCCATCAAAAGTCTCACCCCTTCCAAGACACATACCAAGCCCCGTAAGTTAATTGATCAAATAACATTAAAAAAATAGGTATTTTCTAAAAAAATGGTAGGGCACCATCTTCCAACCTTAAGTCTAACAGAGTGCTTACCCACTCCTAATCATCTAAACATCTAACCACTCCAATAAGGGTATAATGACACTTTGTTAACACCATACGTGACCATACACATCTTTATGTAATCGAGGTCATCACGAGACATAAAATTCTCAAAATGACCAAAACATTTACAATACAAATTCTTCTCACCATTCATATCCTTATATACTAATATAAATCACTAATTGGCTAACCATCCCACGTAGCCATCCTATAAAGTATGTCACCACCAGCATATAGTCCATAAAAGTACTCTGAACTCGAAAATAACCTCCAATAGGCATACCCATATCGTAATTCAAAATCTTCATCATCGTCATCACATTAACAATGAAAATACACAATAGGGCATTGCCACTGCCTAAAAATAAGGAACAAAACGCATAAGGCGTTTACAAAATCCATCAACTATCTGACCCTCTCCTAACTAAAACATAAGTAATAACAACTTAGGGGACATTCACATGCCCACCACTAACCAATATCTAGGGAAGAGTATACACATAATTTAACCATACATAGTCACTTCCATATAGAATGACGTCTCTCACCGCCAACACAATTTCCTAGTTAACACAACCCATAATCCATATGATAGCATAAATAGTCAATCCACATATAAAGAGATAACTATCGACAAAATCACTATGCCCAAATAAGGTACATCACTATACAAAATATAGATATTATGAATATTTCACTTCATTATATCCTTAATCCAAGAACTGAGTCAATATCCATCCTAAAATCCCTAAATCATTGTACCTACTCTCTACAAGGTGATACTTCCTAAATAATGCAAAACCCACGACAATATTCCAAGTGATGGTAGTAATGCCCACTATATAGAAATCATCAAGCCTCGCCCAAATCATCCTTGGATCTATACTATTATGACCAGAATCCCCATCCGATCACCTCCCAACCACATAACCATACACCACACGTCATCAAAATCAGAATCATAATTCATTTTAGAATCTCTCTCTTGGCTCAACTCACTAGTTCATAATATCCTCTTCCATTTTGTCATTAATTGTCTCCAATAGGGGTACTCTCAATATTATATCCATAATTGCAAACTTTAATTGAAACATGCTCTTTCTTTGAGCCTTTTCGAACTTACTTGTTCTTAAACCTTATCTATAAATAATACATCAACAAAATACATGCCTATACTGCATATGCAACTCTATTCTCATAAAATGTCTGTAATTGGGTCGTCTCAACTCAAGCCAGAAGAAACATCCATACTCTCCTCCCCAATTTCCACTAACTCAAATGTACTACTAATTATTTCTAACTAGTATCCAACTCATATTCTATAACCATAAGATGATTATTCTCCCAGGTTAAAAAATTTTCTAATTATCACCACCCTAATCACAAATGAGTTTTAATAAAACAATTTATCCTTATTCAAATTTAATCGCAATACAAAGCCTACTATTGCCTTGAAATTAATCACACATACACTCATCATCCGAATCGTTGTATTTGTCTAAGCTGTAATAATCGATTGCACCTTCTCTAAGGTTCACAAAATTTTATAAGGTCATTCTACTAGCCTAAATTTCCATCACAATCCATATTGCCAAAAGTAGAACCCAAAACCTCGATAGGCTCCTTAAAACCAAAGTTCCTTAGTGCCTCCTAAAATGTACTCAGTGTGAAACACTTCCACTACTTATATCCGAAAAAATCTCTAAGATGCATACTTCAGCTGTAAACATGATCATTTCCCATAGTCATCCTCATAAAGGCGATGAGCCCTTTTGTCTAACCACTCGTTCTATAATTGACCCCTAACTCCCAATGGTGTTCTTTCTCTTGATATACTAAGCTCAAATACTCCTCAATTCTTGTGAATTCTTAATGACTAAATGATGTCGACTCACACATTACACGAAACCAGAGTAAAAACCAGTGACAGACTCTAACACATAAAATAATGCACAATGAAAAATGAAATAGACACAACACAGATATTTGGACACTAGAACCTGGAGGTTCTGATACCAATTATAACACCCTCAATATTCCATGCCTAATTCATCAGGCCTAACACAAAATGTTGGGAGAGCTAAAACAATTTATATCATTTTTAGCATCAAGATAAACCAAAAACTACAATAAATAAAAAACATCCTAATAAAAAAACTCAACGAAGGATGACATGAAGGATAACTAAACTCAAACAATTGAACTCCCATAAATGAATCCACTATATCAAATCTCTTTTGTACATTTATTCAACTAAATAAAATAGAGTACTAAAAAATCTCCTCTCAATACAGTTGTTGAATATATATGAACAACTACAATGAACCAACAACTCTAACTCTACGAATACAAAGCTGGATCACCATAATTATAATTTTGACCACTTTTCCCTGTTAACTTGTATATACAATAAGAATGCAAGGGGGAAAACATTTTATAAATTTTGGTTAATAAACTAAAGTTTCAAGAATATCTCCAATACATCAATATAAATCATGCGACTAATTTACAATAAACATGAAACTCATTGACACTCACATGCAATGAACACCTCACCTCTCATATAAATTAAAATACTACACATATGTTCAAACCCAAATTCTAACATTGGACGTAACTAAGATAGTGTAATACCCCGTAATTTTTATGACTTTTAAAATGAGTTATATTTTAAATTAATGGATTAATTGGATTTTATTATTAATTAATTCATTTGGGTTTTATCTGAATTGTGGATATTAAAATCAATGATTCTGAACTTAAAGATATATAGTTAATATATGAATGTGATGTTATTGATATTGTTGTGAGTTGTTAATTCAGTAATTTAAATTTTTAGTCGGATGCAGTATGGGACGTGTCGGGACTAATTTGTTATATTAAAAGAAGGAAATTTATTTTCTATCAACCTTATAGTCATTTCAACTGCGTCATTGCGTCTGGAAGGTTTGAAATAGTTAGAAAAGTCTATTGGATGTTTGATTTGGGTCTCGGGTCATTTGGAAATGAAAAGACAACCCAAATGGGCATTTTGGTCATCTTTATAGAGGGATGAATAGTGATTTCAGATTTTGTCATATTAGAAATATTTGGAGATTAAGTGTACGTGGGTTATTCATCTCTTCTACACAAAATAGAGAAGTCATCTTCCTAGAGAGAGTGAAAGGTTTCTTGGGAAGTGAAGAGTTTACTTGAGAAGGAGAAGAACTAAGAACCAAAGGTCACCACCACCAACCACCACCGGAGGTTGGCCGGAGAAGGGAGAACCACCTGTGATATACTACACCAAGGGATCAGACCTTCATTTGAGGCAAGTTTTTAATAATGTCAATCTAAGTTTGTATAATGTCCATGTTAGAATAGTTATAAAAATATGAGATTTTTCATGTTTGGAAGATAAAGATGAAGTTGTAAATGGATTTCTAGAAACTGAAAATATATAGGAATCAAACTCATGTTGTAGGTAGATAGTAATCAACAAAATAATCATGAATCTATTGAAGAAATTCTGAAAACCATTGATGTGTTCTTGAAGATAGTATGTTGATGATTTTCTGGAAATAAGGATTGAAACATGCTTTTAATTCAATCTCTTGATGATTCTAGGGTGTTTAGATCATTATAAATTATTTATATATGTTGATATATCATGTAGTAAGGATTATATGTCATTTGGGTTGTTAATATGAAGGTTTGGTTGATAAAAAATGGTTAAACCCGTAGTAGAAGAAATGTAGAAAAACTGGGCTATTAACTGGGCGATCCATCGATCGCCCAGTTAACTTCGATCGATCGACCTCCCCAGAATTGTTAAAGTTGTTTCTTTTTAATGTTAGTTCTTATCACAAACCTTTTGTAGATCTTTGGTGATTATTAATTGGATATTATGGGACTTAGAGAAGATCAGTAAGCCCTAATTAAGATTTGAATTAATTTGATTGGGATTTAATTGCTTTGAAAAATGATAATCAAATTTAAAGGAATTTCGGTTGCTAGATTAACTTGTTAGATTATAATTGGTATGCATGAGGATTTATGATAGGACCAGTAGGGGTGATTTAAAATAACACTTGGGTATCCTTAATTTTACAAGAGGGTTTAATCCTAAGTGAAAGAAAAAGTGTTTATAAGAGATTTGAAACTATCGGTTTTAACCTTAATTAAAGGGAGAGTTTAAATTCGTAGTAATTCAGGAGATATGACTATATGGACTAGTAGGGTATTAGTGACTTCTTACTGAATATATGTTGAGGAAAAACCTATTTGAACCTTGAGTATTGAGTGAGGCCCGGGGATAATTAAATTAAGAAGTAAAGTTATGATATTTTAATACGTGGGATTTAAAGAGATATAATGCTACGTATGGGAATAATCTAGGGGTAATGTGAGTACCTTGTTGATAGTATATTATAGGTATGATAATGCCTATTTGATTGATTGATGATTATTTGTATGAAATACCTAGCTTACTTGCTATCGACGAGAGGTTTGTGCGTGAGGGCAGGCATATCCAGATGAAGCCATGGGATCTTTGATTTGTCTCTCAAGAACATAGGTATATGAAATACTTATCGGGGAGTTGATAAGTCCGCTGACTCTGGGAATGTTGGTATGTGCATGACCCATAGATACGATAACTATGTTCGCCTCCAATTTGTATGTTGTTGTTTTTGGTTCGAGGAATCCTTACCGAATCTTTAGTCCCCTATTCGGCGACCAACGATGATGGGACATGATAGCAGAGTAGTGCTTTGCACCGCAACTGAGACTCAGGGTGCGGTATTATATATGAATATATATATATATATATATATATATATATATATATATATATAATGAATTAAATGAATGTATATAGTGATTAAATCTATCTACGGTGATAATTGTAGATAAAGGTGAATAGAGAAAGAGAATGTAATTAAGTTAATGAATGTTTATTCTTATAGAATTGAAAAGCTTAATTCATATTAATGAGTGACTATTCATGTTAATGAGAAATGTATGTGAATAATTATATGACGTATGGCATGGGACATACGGGGTTACGATATGGGATAGTAACATAATATGGAAACTAGTGAAGAGGATCCATTAATTAGGAGGTTAATAGGAAACGTTAAGTGTGCACTCTAGTTGAGAGGTGAGAATAGCCAGTGAGAGTTGGATGCTAACATGTACATAATAAATGCTTTATTACACTTGTTAAATACTTTCTATTTTAAAAATCATTTTTCACATCGGGCTCTGACCCGTTTCCTTGCATATTTTCTTTTCTATTGTACCTTCTATATCAGGTGTCCAACAGTAGGGACGCCAACCTTAGTTGATTTTGATGAGCTATGGAGCTATGGAGTTTTGCTTAGACACTTATCTTTATTTGATTCACAGTATTCTCTTAGTTAGGGCATGTCACCCAAAGGAACTCAATTATCTCTTTTCCATCTGAGTCAAATACTCTTGTATTTGTGTCATTTTAATACATTTACTATAGTTGGGATTACTGTATTGGATTATTATATCGGAATGTTTATTCCAATTGCTCTTAAATTCTTTTATGTTAACTGTTCAATTATTAGTGTTGTAGAATAAAATGTGTTGTGTTATTCTTAAACTAAAAATGGATTTTGTTGAATTAAAATTTGGAAAGTTTTTAACACCAGCTTAATTGGGTATTGGGTGAGTTGTAAATATTTTCGACAGTGATGCTAAGAATGAGCCAACTGTATATTCTATTTTAATATGGTATGGGACTGGCCACCTGGTATTTAATTAGGCGGGGTGTTACAGGTGGTATGAGAGCATTAGGTTCTAGTGTCCTTTAGGGTTTGTACGGCTTATTGTGTTTTCACCTTAGCGTTCTTTGATGTAGAGCCCTATGAGTAGGATTTTTTCTTTTCTATTTACGCGTATGATATTTAGCTATTTTGTTATATCAAATCTAATAGTGTGCTCTCGTTTCAGATGCCTCCTCGATGTGCACCTCAGCCCGCCCCAACTCAGGGTACAATAACTACGGACGAAGTTGCTGCAATTGTTGCTCAGGCAGTCAATGCAGCTTTAGCTGCTGTTTAGCAGGCTCCAGCACCGGCACCAGTTGTGCCACCCTCGCAAGGGCAAGTGTTTCCTACTGCATGGGAATGAGCGAGAGATGTTTTTCAAAAGGCACACCCACCTAAGTTTTAGGTAGGATCAGATATTTTGACTGCTAGCCAATGGAAGAAAGATATCCAAAGGTACTTGAGAATGCTCGAATACACTGAGGTTCAATGTCAAATACTAGCAACATTAAAGCTAGTAGGGGTAGCTTTGCAATGGTGGGAAGCTACGACCACTATGGAGGAGAGAGACATAATGACTATCCAAGACTTTTGGATACGATTTGATGGGAAGTACTTTCCTTTTGCCATCCAGACAAAGATGAGGCAAAAATTACATGATTTGAAGCAGGGAGAGAAGACGGTGGCAGAATACGAGGAAGAATTCACACGACTAACTAATTTAGTACCAGCAGAGGTACCCACTGAGGAGAGGAGAATTCTAATGTTCACTGGTGGGTTGAACTATAAGATTCTCCAGCATTTATTAGGAAATCTTTCACTACATACTTATGCAGGTGTTCTTAATGTTGCAATGCTTCACTGCCAGGATAATCTCTTTCAAACTCAGGGTGCCAATCGGGGGTTTGGGTCAAGCCTGCAAGGCAAGACTACTGGGGGCAGTTCTAGTGGGACTCAGCCAGGACAGAGTCATCAGCGTCAAGGTGAGCAGGGTTCCCAGACAGGGGATTATACTAAGCATTTACGATTTGGAGATTTTTGATTTGAGGTTAGAGGTAATGGGCAAGGACACCAGGGCCATCACGGCTAGAGGCAGGATCATCAGGGCCAAGGAAAATGAGGTAATGGCCAGCAGGGACGGGGCTAATAGGGGAAAAGTGGTGGAAAGTTTACGGGAAAATGTTTCGTGTGTGGCAAGTATGGACATATATGACAAGATTGTCCTCATAAAGACAAATTCCCTCAGTAACAAAATGCTCGATAAGAGCCACAGACACCAGTGTTTCCACTAGCTTCTCTTCCATCTCCAGCTCCGGCGCTAGCACTACCTCCCATTCCAGCAGCTCCCGTGCAACAGGATCAGTACGGGCGTGTATATAATGTCCATCAGGCAGAAAATCAACAACCACTACCCACGAGTGAGCGTATGTTTTCTATCTAAGGAGTTATGAGGCGTATATTGATTTTTGTAGCGATTAATATTGTATGGGCACTAGGGTTGCTAAACTTAGTCTATAGCACTGTTACTTACGTAGACTCACCGAGGGGTTGGGGACACCTATATTTTTCATGTCATCACGTGGGTCTGATTTTTATCATGGGATTACTTACTTGGGTATGTCCGAGCATGATGTGACCATCGGTGTTCATTGACTTGTGGTATACGAGAGCGTATGTACTACTACTATAACTACCATCTCGTCTTTAATAAGATAGTAGATGCGTAGACTTTATTTTAAATCGATAAAACCTATAGAGGGGTTATATACTATGGACTAAGGACCTGGGGAGTTTCGATGACTGACTACTTTAGGTAGTAGTGTATCGGAGGGTTCCTTGTTTGGATTTCGCTTGCGAGACACCCCACGCATGAAACTAATAACCGTTGGGAGTCGAAATAAGTTAGGTCCTTAGAATATGAGTTTATAACCTTGGCATTAAATCAGAGTATTATGAGGGTAATCATGTCCATATTATAATGAAAGTGGTACGATAGGGTGTATGGACGCCCTGGATGGTTGGATTGTAGTAGTTTTCATAATTGTGAAATAGTAAGTAGTTGTGACTTCAAGAACTATTTGTGTAAATACCTGAGGCTCATTTTCCCCAAAGTTTATCTAATGGATGGTATAGGGAAGATTGGGTAAAGTTTAAATTGGATTCAGTTGAAACTATATGGTGAGGCTTGGCATATAGCATCGATGGGGATTTTCGTTAATGTACTGTATGGGCGGTACTACTTAGATTTCTTGTGATGTGAGAGTTATACTCAGAGTTACCCTTACTAGTATGATTTATCTTTCTGAATTTTGGGACAAAATGCTGTTATAAGGGGGAAGTATGTAATACCCCGTAATTTTAAATGACTTTTAAAATGAGTTATATTTTAAATTAATGGATTAATTGGATTTTATTATTAATCAATTCATTTGGGTTTTATCCGAATTGTGGATATTAAAATGAATGATTCGGAATATTAGTTAAAGATATTTAGGTAATATATGAATGTGATGTTATTGATATTGCTGTGAGTTGTTAATTCAGTAATTTGAATTTTGAGTCGGACGCGGTATGTAATGTGTCGGGACTAATTTGTTAAATTAAAAAAAGGAAATTTATTTTCTATCGACCTTATAGTCATTTAGACTGCGTCATTGCATTCGTAAGGATTGAAATAGTCAGAAAAGTCTATTTGGATGTTGGATTTGGGTCTCGGATCATTTGGAAATGAAAAGACAACCCAAAAGGGCATTTTGGTCATCTTTATAGGGGATGAATAGTGATTTTGGATTTTGTACTATTATAAGTATTTGGAGATTAAGTGTAAGTGGGTTATTCATCTCTTCTACACAAAATAGAGAAGTCATCTTCCTAGAGAGAGTGAATGGTTGCTTTGGAAGTGAAGAGTTTACTTGGGAAGGAGAAGAACTAAGAACCAAAGGTCACCACCACCAACCACCACCAGAGGTTGGCCAGAGAAGGGAGAACCACCTGTGATATACTACACCAAAGGATCAGACCTTCATTAGAGTCAAGTGTTTGATAATGGCAATCTAAGTTTGTATATTGTCCATGTTAGAATAGTTATAAAAAGATGAGATTTTTCATGTTTGGAAGATAAAGATGAAGTTCTAAATGGATTTCTGGAAACTGAAAATATATAGGAATCAAACTCATGTTGTATGTAGATAGTAATCCATGAAATAATCATGAATCTGTTGAAGAAATTTTGAAAACCATTGATGTGTTCTTGAAGATAGTATGTTGATGATTTTCTAGAAATAAGGATAGAAACATGCTTTTAATTCAATCTCTTGATGATTCTAGGTTTTTTAGATCATTAGAAATCATATATATATGTTGATATATCATGTATTAAGGATTATAATTCATTTGGGTTGCTAATATGAAGGTTGATGAAAAATGGTTAAACCCGTAGTAGAAGAAATGCAGAAAAACTGGGCTATTAACTAGGCGATCGATCGACCTCCTTAGAATTGTTAAAGTTGTTTCTTTTTAATGTTAGTTCTTATCACAAACCTTTTGTAGATCTTTGGTGATTATTAATTGGATATTATGGGACTTAGAGAAGATCAGTAAGCCCTAGTTAAGATTTGAATTAATTTGATTGGGATTTAATTGATTAGAAAAATGATAATCAAATTTAAAGGAATTTCGGTTGCTAGATTCACTTATTAGATTATAATTGGCATGCATGAGGATTTAATATTGGACCAGTAGGGGTGATTTAATATAACACCTGGGTATCCTTAATTTTATAAGAGGGTTTAATCCTAAGTGAAAGAAGATGTGTTTATAAGAGATTTGAAACTATCGGTTTTAACCTTAATTAAAGGGAGAGTTTAAAGTCATAGTAATTCGGGAGATATGACGATATGGACCAGTAGGGTATTAGTAACTTCTTACTGAATATATATTGAGGAAAAACCTATTTGAACCTTGAGTATTGAGTGAGGCTCGGGGATAATTAAATTAAGAAGTAAAGTTGTGATATTTTAATATGTGGGATTTAAAGAGATATAATGCTACGTATGGGAATAATCTAAGGGTAATGTGAGTACATTGTTGATAGTACATTATAGGTATGATTATGCGTATTTGATTGATTGATGATTATTTGTATGACATACCTAGCTTACTTACTATCGACGGGAGGTCTGCGTGTGAGGGCAGCCATATCCTGATGAATCCATGGGATCTTTGATTTGTCGCTCAAGAACATAGGTCTATGAAAGACTTATCGGGGAGTTGATAAGTCCGCTGACTGTGGGAACGTAGGTATGTGCGTGACCCGTGGATAAGAGAACTATGTTCGCCTCCAATTTGTATGTTGTTGTTTGTGGTTTGAGGAATCCTTACCTAACCTTTAGTCCCCTATTCGACGACCAGCGATGATGGGACATGATAGCAGAGTAGTGCTTTGCACCGCAGCTGAGACATGGGGTGCCGTATTATATATATATATATATATATATATATATATATATAATGAATTAAATGAATGTATATAGTGATTAAATCTATCTACGGTGATAATTGTAGATAACGGTGAATAAAGAAAGTGAATGAAATTAAGTTAATGAATGTTTACTCTTATAGAATTGAAAAGCTTAATTCCTATTAATGAGTAGTGATTCATGTTAATGAGAAACGTATGTGAACAATTATATGACGTACGGTATCGGACATACGGGGTTGCAATATGGGATAGTAACGTAATATTGAACCAAGTGAAGAGGAACCATTAATTAGGAGGTTAATAGGAAACGTTAAGTGTGCACTTTAGTTGAGAGGTGAGAATAGAAAGTAAGAGTTGGATGCTAACATGTACATAATAAATGCTTTATTACACTTGTTAAATACTTGCTATTTTAAAAATCATTTTTCACATCGGGCTCTGACCCGTTTCCTTGCATATTTTCTTTTCTATTGTACCTTCTATATCAGGTGTCCAGCAGTAGGGACACCAACCTTAGTTGATTTTGACGAGCTACGGAGCTATGGAGTGTTGCTTAGAGGCTTATCTTCACTTGATTCACAGTATTCTCTTAGTTAGGGCATGTCTCCCAACGGAACTCAATTATCTCTTTTCCATATGAGTCAAATACTCTTGTATTTGTGTCATTTTAATACCATTACTATAGTTGGGATTACTGTATTGGATTATTATGTGGGAATGTTTATTCCAATTTCTTTTAAATTCTTTTGTGTTAACTATTCGGTTATCAGTGTTGTAGAATAAAATGTGTTGTGTTATTCTTAAACTAAAAATGGATTTTGTTGAATTAAAATTTGGAAAGTTTTTAACACCATCCTAATTAGGTATTGGGTGAGTTGTAAATATTTTCGACAGTGATGCTAAGAATGAGCCAACTGTATATTCTATTTTAATTTGGTATGGGACTGGCCACCCGGTATTTAATTAGGCGGGATGTTACAGATAGTACCAAGATCATATCAATATCCTTAATATTAACGATTTTTGATCTCTTAATAAATTGGGTGGAGAAATTACCTACAATCACCAATCCAAAATTTCAATCTCTCGCACCGTTTAGTAGAAAATTCATAACAAATTAAACAAAATAATAAAAATATGAAACCTTCTCCAACAAATTCATCATAATGATATCTACAATTTTATGGTCCCAATGGACTCGCCCCTAGGCCAAATTTATTTATTTCTAGGCAGAATCCCAAACAGCCTAAGGAAGAAGATGAAGTCTCAAAACCTTCATTAATGCCTAAGCCAAGCTCCAAAACAGTACCCAATAAATACCAAAACCAAATGTAAGTATGGAAACATAATTTTAAACATTTTTACACAATTATATGGATTCAAGATCATAAAATCCTAGACTAAAACTTAAAGATTCAAACTTTTGAACTTAACTCATTATTAAATCATCTTAGGGTCTGTTCGTCAATAATTCCAACCTTAAACCTAAAATTAACATGGGAATAATTCTAAATAATGAAGTTTTATTCTAAAACATCAATTATATTTTAGATCTACATTATTTGATCCATCAATTTCATATTTTAATCATCAAGGTACAAGTATTCAATGCAGCACAGATTCATATAATTCCTTGTTAACCAAAATATTTAGTATAATCAAACTTAATCAAAATAATCCTTAAACATGCTTCAAAACTCATATTTGTAATAGGAAAAAAAATTATAAATTAATTACTGATTTATAATGAGGATTGTAAGATATTTGTGCGTAAAAACAATGAACATGTGGTGTTGTCTTGAGTTATTCTCATTTTGTCCTCCTTGAACTTTCTTCACTTATCCCAAAGACCCATAGACGATAGTGTAATACCCTACCTCGATAAATTAATTAAAGTATGCGTAAAGTTTATACGAAGAGGAACTAATTATAATTATAAGAAATTATGGGTAACAAATTGGATTATATGGAGAAATGTTGGATTAAGGAATTATATGTGGATTTTATTATTGAATAAATAAGTGTAAAAGAAAGAATAATAATAGAAAATTTTCGGCTTTGCGCGAAAAGGGATGTCACGAGATAGGGTCATTCAAGTAAAATGCTTATGTCGTTCGAGCGACATCACCATTATTCGAGAAACGTTTGACGCAAGTCAGGCCCGCAGAATGTGTTGTCGATCCAGTGAGTGAGATCTAGTTAAGTGAAGGATCAAATGAGGGAATTGATTAAAGGTTTAGGGTTTTCATATTTGTATGTAAGAGAGAGGTATGGGGAGAAAACAAATGACCAACTCCTTCTTCCCTAAAGAGCTCATAGGCCCATTTCAATTATGGTACACTGCCTCCCACTTGTTTTAAACGTCATCCATACATACACACCCAAATAATTATTTCCCCATTGTAAATAAAGATACGACTACGAAATATGTAGAAGTTGGTTGATATGAGGTGTTTGGTGTGCATTTGAGGAGTTGTTTTGGGAAGATGGTGAGGGTATTATTGGGGGTTTTGAAGAGGGCTTTGCTAAGGTTTATTTTAGAGATTTCATAAAGGTTATTTGGTGGGATTTTGTGTCTCCCTTTAGGGCCACCTTTGGTGGGAGAGTCACCCATCTTCACCACCACCATCATTTTGGAGTCATTAGAGGTGGGTAATCTGCTCTTATTACATTTGAGACTCTATTTAATAAATATTGTAGTCTTATTGTGGTGTATGATTAAGAGTAGGAATACAAAAAAAATGATGTATTCTCAGTAAGATAAAAATAGGCATTTTTATGGAATAAAAGTGCTAGAAAATATTATTATTGTGTGTTTCCTATTAAATATGAAAATAGACATTTTTATGGAATAAAAATGTTAGAAAATATTATCGTTGTGTGTTTTCTATTAAATAAAAAATAATAAATATTTTTATGGAATAAAAATATAAGAAAATCTCAATTTGGTGTATTTCTAGTAAAAAGAAATAATAAACATTTTTATGGAATAAAAATGTAAGAAAATGCATTTTGGTGTATTTATAGTAAAAAAATAATAAACATTTTTATGAAATAAAAATGAGAGACAATGCTATCTTACTGTGTTTATGATGAAAAGGAACTAATTGTGACAACCCGCTCAAAATAATAACGGGTGGCTAGCCCAATACTAAAATAATTAGGAATCACAAGTGGATCATTCTTAGTAACAACTGACGATTCTAAAATAAACACGGCCGACAACCCATTACTACCAAAAAGAGGGTGTAAAAAAAAATTACAACATTTTATTACCAACCATACAACCACTAACCAACAACATAACTCTACATAAAATAAGAGACACGCACATGCTTGAATAATATAAAAGAGACTAAAATAAGAGTACAACAATTTGTACAAATAAAATACCCGAATATGTTGTCGGGTCACAGACAGTACAAAAACTGAGAGAGAAAAAATAAAAGTGCTACTCTACAACAATTGGGTATGAACCCGATATACAAACTGAATCCTAATCTAGAAACATGAAAGATAGGAATCGGCTGAATCAAAATACCACAATAGTCCTCCACTGCTACAGCTCCACGACTAAACAGGATGGGTAAACAATATGGCGTCCTTGCGGAGGAACACCTAAAGAGTACAATATATATACATAGCAGGAGAAAATATAAACGGGTCAAATTCCGAGGTGTGAAAACATTTTATAGCAAGTGTATTAAAATGAATAATAATTTTAAATGCATTATGACATGATTAAGGTGGAGTCGCACTCTCTATAAACTCCAACTCACCTCTCAACTAAAGCGCGCAACTAAACGTATGCACATAAACTCCAAATAATTGCCCAAATCTACCTAAGGGGAAGGGAATCTAACTTATTCCCAAATTCTATACTCCATTTAAAACCCTTGAAATTATTTCTCCATTTCTACTATTACCAATCTCTAATAATCGTCACAATCAAACATGTGAAGTATACATAAACATTCTCTTTTACTAGAAGTTCTGATATTCTAATTCTGACATAAATATACATAAATATAAATGAGTTAATAGCATCCAGGTGCTAAGGACTAAACTTCTCTCAAATCTCATACTGCACTGCGTTTCATGCGTGGGACGTCTCGCAAAGCGAAATCCAAACAAGGAACCCCCTCGTTACACTACTCCTTGACAGTATTGATTTTTGAGATTCATTATGCCCTCAATGCATGATGCACATAACACAAATTTTTATTACCCAATTAATTAATTTTTTTATTATTCCCAATTCTCAACAGTGTGCGGCGTTTCATGCGTGGGATGTCTTGCAGAGCAAAATCCAAACAAGGAACCCCCCCGATACACTACTCGTGGCACTGTCGATCGTCGAGATACTACTACTATAAATATGAGCACTAAGGACTAACTTCTCCCCACTTCTAACATGGCGCTGCGTTTCATACGTGGGTCATCTCGCAAAGCAAAATACAAACAAGGAACCCCCTCGTTACACTACTCCTTGGCAATGTTGGTCGTTGAGGTCCATTATGACCTCGGTACCCAAGGTAATATATAAACATATAATATACTACTCTTCATTTTATCATAATCATTTTATCACAATTTAAGTCCGGTTACAATCTCCCAAAATGAGATTCAAACAATCTTCTTATGTCTCTTTATTCTAGAGACAAAATATGATAACACATAATCATATTCAAGTATAATAATAACCATCCCTACGAGCTATAACTCGAGGATGCATGTTCTCAATGCTATCATCTTCCAGGGAATCACTCATATATCATCCTGGGGACCATCGATAGGACTAAATGTCACCTACTTCGTGGTCAAATACAAACATAACGTCCGGGAAGCGGTCATAGTTCCTAACCGGCAAGTGAGAATGACACATACCCACAACTTCTCACCCCCAAAATAAAATGTATATCACATAAATAAAATGGATGATTATGACCTGGGGAATATCCACAACCTGCTCCTTGAGCCAGGATGCTCACCCTCATCGCGCAACTTCCCAATGATAGCAAGGAGGGGATATGCTTCACTTATATATATATATATATATCGTTTACATAAGATATACATACATCATCACATCAGGTAAATATATATACCATGACATAAGGTATATATAGCACACTATTTACATACTCATAGTACGCTCTTAGGAGTAAGGGAATTAATATCATTATTTAGTATATTTACTTTCGATATACTACTCGTCACTAACTCATTTGACTTCCCCACTTAGAATACACTATTCTATTTCTCACTTGAAGTCCATACTTCACTTCTATTTACATTAAGGATATTATCTATATCCTAATGCACCTCGATCAGCATTTTTCATTTATATGAAACATTTCCCAAATTTACTAACGTTAAGGATATTTCCTATATCCGTATGCACATCAATCAGTATTTGTTATTCTCAATCCATAGTATGGTTCAATCAATTGTGTGAACTTTTAACGTTATCCCAATTATGATTTAATCCTAAAATCCAATATCATTTAGTGCATTCTCACTTTTTCATATAATTCCATAATTATCTCCAAAGAAAAATCACCAAGGTAGTGGGCTTCCTCACTTAGTATTACCGATACTCCCTAATCGGTATTTCTCAAAATACGTCCATATGACCCATATAATTTTTTATAAGGGAATATCCCTAAAAATCTCCAAAACAAACTCCTCCTAACTCTTATAGAGGTTCCCAATCGATAACCTTAAACAAAACGGGAGGAAATTCTCCTTAGAAAAACATCCCCCAAAATGCCCTGTTTCCGAATCGATTCATCCCTGCGAATCGATTCGGCCTCCAAGGAGAATCGATTCTGGTCATCAGACCTGGGCTTCTGTCTCAGGCCAAATTGATTCGGGTTTGGGCTGAATCGATTCGATCACTCAGACCTGTCAAGCTGGAACATTCCGAATCGATTCGGGTTGGGGCCAAATCGATTTGGCCTGTTCAGGGGCTACGGAAATGGCTATTTCTTCAAAGCCTAAAATTCCCAAAAATTCATTACCTCATCTTCTCTTCATATCTCTTCAACCCAATAATATATTTATCACCCAAATACATAATATAACTCTACCCAAATAATTTATAGCCTTAAATCTGTATATATCCAACTAATCTAAGAATTTACCCAAAATCTAGGTTTTATAATTTAAAACTAAAATACATTAATTTGATCCACAAATCATGCAATAAATGATACATAACAATTATTTAGCAAGTTTAATCACTTGCCTCAAGTTCGTAGGGTCTGAATCCGCCTCGAGATCACGTAGTGGCTGGAAGTTCCACTTTCTCTCTCTTTCTCTTCTTCTTTCTTCTTCTCTCTATTTCTCTCTTTTTTTCTAAGGAGATTTGATCTCTCGTAGGCTTTTTAAGCCATTTCTCACAAAATACACAGCTTTAAATGATAATACACACTTTAAATGACTCGGTAACTTTCATTCGAGCCAAACGAACTTAAAAATATTTCGGAACCCAAATAGATCCCAAGTACAGTCATTTCGACTATCTCGATCCTTCCGAAAATAATGGCATCCTCAGATTTGTCATCCGAATAACTTTCTAACAACTTCAAATTTTGACCTCAAGGCCAATTTAATTATCCGCCAATTAAATTAGTAGTTATTTCTCCCAAAAATAAATAAATTATCGTCTTAAAACCTCGGGTTGTTACAATAATGAACATTTTTATGCAATAAAAATATCGAAAATGTTAATTTAGTGTATTTCTAGAAAAATGAAATATTGGATTCTTTTTGGAATAAAATATGGAAGGACGTTAGTCTTGTCAAATAATGTTAAATAAGTATTTCTAAGTTTCTAGAATGAAATCATGCTTAAACCATTTATTAGGATTTTAAACTCTACTTTCTTATGCACATAAACTTGTAGTATTTGGCAAATATATATATGGACACGTTTAAAGAAAGTCTCCCCGGGTTTAATCATGACATAAGACAAACAAAAATTTGGGATCTTAAATGTTAAGGGTGTTATTTAAGTGTGAAAGGGTTAAAGTGACAAGTGTTAAAAATGGATAAAGTGTTTTAATCTTAAGTTGGAGACTTAATAACCATTTTTCTAATAACACTTGTTAAGGTACTAAATGGCAAGTTTGGAAAATAAAGGGGTAAATTGGTAATTTACTTAGAGTGGAACATTTTTAAAGAATAAAAATGTTAAAGAAGGTGTTTGCACTAAATTGTGTGAAAAAGAATTTAAGTCCAAAAAACGTGAATGATTTTAGTATGTATGACGTGTGTGTGGTGTGACACCTCGCATATTTTAATCACAGTTGATCAATCCTTTATCAAAATAAAACAGGATTCCCAAATGGTTTCATTCACAACATCACTATCAAAAACCATTTAATTACTAATAACATATAAGGCCCGGTGTAAAATTTTAAACTCTCTAATCTTTTTAATTTAAATGCACAAGTAAATCCATCCACACAATGATATAAACATTAATTGAATTGAATAAAACAATAACCGATAACTCTCGATAAAATTTTTATACAACCATATTGAATATGCGTAAAATAAGACAAATGACAACAGTTGGGAAACATGCCCAAGTATAACTTATAATACCTCGTATGTAGATCACAAGGATATAAGCTGCTAAAACAAATCCCTGCCAGCATCCACAATTGTGACAACAACGTATGACTCAAAAGAATAATCATCCAAGCGTCCTTGTGTCTGGACACCTAAAAGGGTTATAAAGTAAAAGAAAAAGAAATTTGCAATCTGGTTAGAGCCCAAAGAGTTGTAAAAATATTTAGCAAGTGATAAAAATACTTTATTATTTAAAATATGATATTCTCCATATTTAAATTGGTGTCGCACTCACATGAGATACCTCTCACCTCTCATCTAATAGTGCACACCTAACGCATGTATTTTAAACATCCTAGTTACGCAATCTAGACTAACTAGCATCTCACCGAACTTCTAAATACCCATACGCTATCTCGTGTTTCGCGTATAGTATTTAAGCTTTCGCACTAGCTTGTGCATTATAATTTCTCGCTTATCATTTATTCTTTTATTATGATTAACTTTCACTAGTTATTACACCATTCACACCTTAGTGTCATTTATTTCGTATAAATTATTCTCATCTTTATATACGTATATCACATTTTTTCCACATGTTATACTCCCAGATGATCCCGAAATTATGTCACACTTCATTCTTTATTTTGTCTCTGTATATATAATTTTCATATCTCATACATATACAATATACTATACACATAAGGTATATCCATGCTTATATATCACACACAATATAAGTATAATAACCATCCCTCAGAGCTATAAATCAATGGATGCAGTCTTTACAATGCTATCATCTTTCAGGGCAAACTCACAAATCATCCTAGGTACCAGCGGTTGGACTCTCACACCGACTTGGTATAAACCAAATCACAAATGTTGGGGAAGCGATCATAGTTCCTCACCTGAAAGTGAGACCGAATCATACCCCGAAACGTCTCACCCATGATAAAGTGCCACACTGCCTAAATGACTAAATGTTATGAACTATGGACTATATTCACCTTGTGTAATACCCCGTGATTTTTAATGACTTTTAAATTAATGGATTAATTGGAACTTTTTTTATAAATTAATTCATTGGGGTTTTATCCAAATTGAGGATATTAAAATGAATGATTCTGAATATTACTTAAAGATATTTAGGTAATATATGAATGTGATGTAATTGATATTGCTGTGAGTTATTAATTCAGTAATTTAAAAGTTTACTCAGACGCGGTATGGGACGTCTCGGGACTAATTTGTTAGATTAAAAAGGAAACTTATTTACTATCAACCTTATAGTCATTTTGAGTTCGTCGTTACATCCGAAAGGGTTGAAATAGTCATAAAAGTCTATTTGGATGTTGATTTTGGGTCTCGGGTCATTTGGAAATGAAAAGACAACCTAAAAGGGCATTTTGGTCATTTTTACAGGGGGGTGAATAGTGATTTCATATTTTGTCTTATTATAAATATTTGGAGATTAGTTGAACGTGGGTTCATTCTTATCTTCTACACAATATTGAAAGGTCACCTTGTGAGAGAGAGTGAAAAGTTGCTTGGGAAAAGAGAAGCTTGCTTGGAAAGGAGGAGAACCAAAGGACCAAAGGTCACCACCACCAACCACCACCGAAAGTGACCGGAGAAGGGGAGAACCACTTGTGATATACAACCCCAAAGGATCAGACCTTCATTAGAGGCAAGTATTTGGTGATTGCAATCTAAGTTTGTATATTGTCCATGTTAGGATAGTTATAAAAAGATGAGATTTTTCATGTTTGGAAGATAAAGATGGAGTTGTTAATGGATTTCTGGAAATATGGAAATATATAGGAACCAAACTCATGTTGTAGGTAGATAGCAATCCACGAAATAATCATAAATCTGTTGAAGAAATTCTGAGAATCAATGGTGTGTTCTTGAAGATATCATGTATATAATTTTCTTGAAAAATAGGATAAACATATGCTTTTAATTCAAACTCTTGATGATTCTAGGATGTTTAGAGCATTAGAAATCATTCACATATGTCTCTATATCATGTAGTAAGGTTTATAAGTAATTTGGGTAGTTAATATGAAGGTTTAAATGACCAAAAGTGATGAAACCCATAGTTGAAGAAATGCAGAAAACTATGTTGTTATCTGGGCGATCGATTGATCGACCCCCTGCCTTTGATCGATCGAACTCCCCAAACTCCTTGAAGTTGTTTCATTTTAATGTTTGTTAATATCCCAAAACTTTTGTAAATATTTGGTGATTATATATTGGATATAATGGGACTTAGAGAAGATTAGTAAGCCCTAGATAAGAATCGAATTAATGTGATTGGGATTTAATTGATTAGAATTATGTTAATTGAATTGAAAGAAATTTTGATTGCTAGATTCAGTATTGGATTTCGATTTGTATGCATGTGGATTAAGGATAGGTCAAATAGGGGAAATTTAATAAATTACTTAGGCTTCCTTAAGTTTACAAGAGGGTTCAATCCTAAGTGAAAGAAGATGTGTTTATAAGAGATTAGAAACAATCGGTTATAACCCTTATTAAAGGAGAGTTTAACTCATAGTAATTCGGGAGATAAGATGATATGGACCAGTAAGATATTAGTGATTTCTTACTGAATAAATATAATGAGGAGAAACCTATTTAAACCTTGAGTAGTGAGTGAGACTCTGAGAAGTAAAGTCATAATAATTTAATACGTAGGATTTAAAGAGATATAATGCTACGTATGGGAATTATCTTAGGGTAGTGTGATTACCTTGTTGATATTTTATTATAGGTAGATGAAAATGCCTATTTGATTGATTGATGATTTATGTGTATAGCATACCTATCTTACTTGCTATTGATGGGAGGTTTGCGCGCGAGGGCAGTCATATCCTGATGAATCCATGGGATTTTGATTTGTCGCTCGAGAACATAGGTCTATGAAAGACTTATCGGGGAGTTGATAAGTCCAATGACTATGGGAAAGTAGGTATGTGCGTGGCCCATTGGTATGAGAGCTATGTTCGCCTAAAATTTTTGTGTTGTTGTTTGTGGTTCGAGGAATCCTTACTGAACCTTTATACCCCTATTCGGCGACCAGCGATACTGGGACGTGATAGCAGAGTAATGCATGCACCGCAGCTGTGTCTCGGGGTGTCGTATTATATATGCATATATATATATAATGAATCAAATGAATGTATATAGTGGTTGAATCAATCTACTGTGTGATAATTATAGATAACGGTGAATTGAGAAAAAGAATTGAAATAAGTTAATGAATCTTTATTCTTGTAGATTAGAAAATCTTAATACATATTAATGAGAAACGATTCTTGTTAATGGGAAAAGTATATGAATGATTATACTATGTATGGTATGGGACATACGGGGTTATAATATTGGATAGAAACATATTATGTAAACTAGTTAGGAGGAACCATTAACTAGGAGGTTAATAGGAAACGCTAAGCATGCACTCTAGATGAGAGGTGAGCATATCAAGTGAGAGTTTTGATACTATCATGTATAAAATAAATGCTTTATTGCACTTTTTAAATACTTGCTGTTTTCAAAAATCATTTTACATCGGGCTCTGACCCGTTTCCTTACATATTCTCTTTTCTATTGTAACTTCTATATCAGGTGTCCAGCAGCAGGGACACCAACTTTAGCAGATTACGATGAGTTATGGAGCTATGGAGTATTGCCTAGATGCCTATCTTCATTTGATTCATAGTATTCTTTTAGTTAGGGCATGTCGCCCAAAGGAATTCAGTTATCTCTTATATCTGAGTCAAATACTCTTGTATTCGTGTCATTTTAATACATTTATCTATTATTGGGATTACTGTATTGGATAATTATGTGGGAATGTTTATTCCAATTACATTTAAATTCTTTTGTGTTATCTGTTCAGTTATTAGTGTTGTAGAATAATATGTGTAGTGTTATTCGTAAACTAAAAATGGAATTTTTTTGAATTAAAAGTTAGAAAGTTTTTAACACCAGTTTAATTGGGTATTGGGTGACTTGTAAATGTTTTCTACAGTGATGCTAAGGATGAGCCAACTGTATATTCTGTTTTAATTTGGTATGGGACTGGCCACCCGATATTTAATTAGGTGGGGTGTTACAGGTGGTATCAGAGCATCAGGTTCTAATGTCCTTTAGGGTCTGTATGATTTATTGTGTTTTCAGCTTAGTGTTCTTTGATGTAGATCCCTATGAGTAGGATTATTGCTTTTCTATTTATGCCTACATTCTTCAGATATTTTGTTATATCAAATACTGATAGTATACTCTCGTTTCAGATGCCTCCTCGACGCGCACCTCAACCCACCCCAGCTCAGGGTACAATGACTAACAACCGAAGTTGCTACAATTATCGCTCAGGTAGTCAATGTAGCTCTAGATGCTATTCAACAGGCTCCAGAACATGCACCAGTTGTGCCACCCGCGCAAAGGCAAGTGTTTCCTACTTCATGGGAACAAGTGAGGTATTCCTTTCAAAAGGCACACCCACCTGAGTTTCAGGGAGGATCGGATGTTGTGACTGCTAGCCAATGGAAGAAAGAAATCCAAAGGCACTTGAGAATGCTCGAATGTACTGAGGTTAAACATCAAATACTAGCCACATTCAAGCTAGTAGGGGTAGATTTGCAATGGTGGGAGCCTACGACCACTATCGAAGAGAGAGAGGCAATGACTATCCAAGACTTTTGGATACGGTTTGATCGAAAGTACTTTCCTTCCACCATCTAGAGAGAGATGAGGTGAAAATTACTTGATTTGAAATAGGGAGAGAAAACGGTGGCAGAATACGAGGAAGAATTGACGCGACTAACTAATTTGGTACCAGCAGAGGTTCCCACTGAGGAGAGGAGAATTCTAATGTTCACTGGTGGGTTGAACTATAAGATTCGCCAGTATTTAGTGGGAAATATTTCACTATGTACTTATGCAGATGTTCTTAATGTTGCAATGCTTCACTGCCAGAATAACTGCTTACATGCTCAGGGTGTCAAGCGAGGGTTTGGGTCAAGCCTACATGGCAAGACTTTTGGGGGAAGTTCTAGTGGGACTCAGCCAGGACAGAGTCATCAGCGTCAGAGTGAGTAGGGTTCCTAGACAGGGGATTATGCTAAGCGTTTACGATATGGAGATTCTCTATTTGAGGATAGATTAATGGGAAAGGACAGCAGGGCCATCAGGGCCAGAGGCAGGCTCATCAGGGCCACAGGAAAGGAGGGGTCGGGGTCAATAGGGACAAAATGGTGGGAAGTTTGCTGGAAAACATTTCGTGTGCGGCAAGTATGGCCATAAATGACAAGATTGTCCTGATAACGACAAACTCCCTCAGCAACAAAATTCTTGACAGGAGCCACAGATGCCAGTGTTTCCACCAGCTGCTCCTCCAGCTCCAGCTCCGGTGCTAGCGCTACCTCCCATTCCAGCAGCACTCGTACAACAGGGTCAGTATGGGCGTGTATATAACGTCCATCAAGGAGCGATTCAACAACCACCACCCGCGAATGAGGGTACGTTTTTTATCTAAGGAGTTATGAGGCGCATATTAATTTTTGTAGCAGTTAATATTGTATGGGCAAAAGGGTTACTAAACTTAGCCTATAGCACTGTTATTTACGTAGACTCACCGAGGGGTGTGGGACACCTACATTTTCATTTCATCACGTGGGTTTGATTTTTATCACAGAACTACTTACTTTAGGCATGTCCGAATATTATGTGACTATCGGCGTGGCTTAATTTGTGGTATATGAGAGCGTATGTACTACTACAGCCAACGTCTTGTCTTTAAGAAGAGAGTAGATGAGTAGACTTTTAAACCTGTAGAGAGGTTATATACTATTGACTAAGGACCTGAGGATTTTTGATGATCGATTACTTAAGTTAGTAGTGTATCGGGGGGTTCCTTGTTTGGATTTCGCTTGCGAGATGCCCCACGCATGAAACTAATAAACGTTGGGAGTCGAAATAAGTTAGGTCTTTAGGACATGAGTTTATAACCTTTGCGATAAATTAGAGTATTATGCGGGTAATCATATCCATTTTATAATGAAAGTTGTACGATAGGGTGTATGGGCGCCCTGGATGGTTGGATTGTAGTAGTTTTCATAATTGTGAAACAGTAAGTATTTTTTTTAGATTACGGTATGTAGAGGTTATGACTTCAGGATTTATTTGTTTAATAAGTGGGGATCATTTTTTTCCCAAACTTTGTCACGAGGATGGTATAGGGAAGATTGGGTATAGTTTAAATTTGATTCAGTTGGAACTATATGGTGAGACTTGGTGTATAACATCAATGGGGATTTTCGTTAATACTGTATCGGCGGTACGACATAGATTACTTACGATGTGAGATTTATACTCAGAGTTGGCCTTACCAGTATGATTTATCTTTCCGAATTTTAGGATGAAATTCTGTTATAAGGGGGGAAGTATGTAATACCCCGTGATTTTTAATGACTTTTAAAATGGGTTTTAAATTAATGGATTAATTGGAATTTTTTTTATAAATTAATTCATTTGGGTTTTATCCCAATTAAGGATATTAAAATGAATGATTCTGAATATTACTTACAGATATTTAGGTAAAATATGAATGTGATGTTATTGATATTGCGGTGAGTTATTAATTCAGTAATTTGAATTTTTAGTCAAACGCGGTATGAGACGTGTCGGAACTAATTTATTAAATTAAAAAAGGAAACTTATTTTCTATCAACCTTATAGTCATTTTGAGTGCGTCGTTAAATCCGGAAGGGTTGAAATAGTCAGAAAAGTCTATTTGGATGTTGGTTTTGGGTCTGGAGTCATTTGGAAATGAAAAGACAACCTAAAAGGGCATTAGGGCCATTTTTACAAGGGGGATGAATAGTGATTTCAGACTTTGTCTTATTATAAATATTTGGAGATTAGTTGAAAGTGGGTTCATTCTTCTCTTCTACACAATATTGAGAGGTCACCTTGTGAGAGAGAGTGAAAAGTTGCTTGGGAAGAGAGAAGCTTGCTTGGAAAGGAGGAAAACCAAAGGACCAAAGATCACCACCACCAACCACCACTGGAAGTGACCGGAGAAGGGGAGAACCACTTGTGATATACAACCCCAAAGGATCAGACCTTCATTAGAGGCAAGTATTTGGTGATTGCAATCTAAGTTTGTATATTGTCCATGTTAGGATAGTTATAAAAAGATGAGATTTTTCATGTTTGGAAGATAAAGATGGAGTTGTTAATGGATTTCTGGAAATATGGAAATATATAGGAACCAAACTCATGTTGTAGGTAGATAGCAATCCACGAAATAATCATAAATCTGTTGAAGAAATTCTGAGAATCAATGGTGTGTTCTTGAAGATATCATGTATATAATTTTCTTAAAAAATAGGATAAACATATGCTTTTAATTCAAACTCTTGATGATTCTAGGATGTTTAGAGCATTAGAAATCATTCAAATATGTTGATATATCATGTAGTAAGGTTTATAAGTAATTTGGGTAGTTAATATGAAGGTCTGGATGACCAAAAGTGATGAAACCCGTAGTAGAAGAAATGCAGAAAACTGGGTTGTTATCTGGGCGATCGATTGATCGACCCCCTGCTTTCGATCGATCGACCTCCCCAAAATCCTTGAAGTTGTTTCTTTTTAATGTTTGTTCGTATTCCAAACCTTTTGTAAATCTTTGGTGATTATATAATGGATATAATGGTATTTAGAGAAGATCAGTAAGCCCTAGATAAGAATCGAATTAATGTGATTGGGATTTAATTGATTAGAATTATGTTAATTAAATTGAATGAAATTTCGGTTGCTAGATTCATGTATTGGATTTCGATTTGTATGCATGTGGATTAAGGATAGGTCCAATAGGGTAAATTTAATAAATTACTTGGGCATCTTTAAGTTTTGAAAAGGGTTCCATCCTAAGTGAAAGAAGATGTGTTTAAAAGAGATTAGAAACAATCGGTTATAACACTTATTAAAGGAGAGTTTAACTCGTAGTAATTTGGGAGATAAGATGATATGGACCAGTAGGATATTAGTGATTTCTTACTGAATAAATATAATGAGTAGAAACCTATTTAAACCTTGAGTAGTGAGTGAGACTCTGAGATGTAAAGTCATAATAATTTAATATGTAGGATTTAAAGAGATATAATGCTACATATGGGAATTATCTTAGGGTAGTGTATTTACCTTGTTGATATTTTATTATAGGTAGATGAAAATGCCTATTTGATTGATTGATGATTTATTTGTATGACATACCTAGCTTACTTGATATTGATGTGAGGTTTGCGCGTGAGGGAAGTCATATCCTGATGAATCCATGGGATTTTGATTTGTCGCTCGAGAACATAGGTCTATGAAAGACTTATTGGGGAGTTGATAATTCCACTGACTATGGGAACGTAGGTATGTGCATGGCCCGTGGGTATGAGAACTATGCTTGGCTCCAATTTTTGTGTTGTTTTTTGTGGTTTGAGGAATCCTTACCGAACCTTTATTCCCCTATTCGATGACCAGCGATACTGGAACGTGATAGCAGAGTAATGCATGCACCATAGCTGTGTCTCGGGGTGCCGTATTATATATATATATATATATATATATATATATATATATATATATATATATATATATATATATATATTGAATTAAATGAATGTATATAGTGGTTGAATCAATCTATTGTGTGATAATTGTAGATAACGGTAAATTGAGAAAAAGAATTGAAATAAGTTCATGAATCTTTATTCTTCTAGATTTGAAAAGCTTAATTCATATTAATGAGAAATGATTCATGTTAATGGGAAAAGTATATGAATGATTATACTACGTACGGTATGGGACATAGGGGGTTATAATATGGGATAGAAACATATTATGTAAACTAGTTAGGAGGAACCATTAACTAGGAGGTTAATAGCAAAAGTTAAGCGTGCACTCTAGATGAGAGGTGAGCATATCAAGTCAGTGTTTTGATACTAACATGTACATAATAAATGATTTTATTGCACTTGTTAAATACTTTCTATTTTCAAAAATCATTTTACATCGGGCTCTGACCCGTTTACTTGCATATTCTCTTTTTTATTGTACCTTTTATATGAGGTGTCCAGCAGCAGGGACGTCAATCTTAGCAGATTATGACGAGATATGGAGCTATGGAGCTACGGAGTATTTCTTAGACGCCTATCTTCATTTTATTCACAGTATTCTTTTAGTTAGGGCATGTCGCCCAAAGGAATTCAGTTATCTCTTCTATCTGAGTCAAATACTCTTGTATTCGTGTCATTTTAATACATTTATCTATTGTTGGGATTACTGTATTGAATAATTATGTGGGAATGTTTATTCCAATTACATTTAAATTCTTTTGTGTTATCTGTTCAGTTATTAGTGTTGTAGAATAATATGTGTAGTGTTATTCGTAAACTAAAAATGGAATTTTGTTGAATTAAAAGTTGGAAAGTTTTTAACACCAGTTTAATTGGGTATTGGGTGACTTGTAAATGTTTTCGACAGTGATGCTAAGGATGAGAAAACTGTATATTCTGTTTTAATTTGGTAAGGGACTAGCCACCCGGTATTTAATTAGGCGGGGGGGGTACACCTTGCTCCTCAAGCTAGAGGAATCACCCACATCGTACAACTTCCCATGATAGCACTAGAGGGTTATGATTCACATAAATATATCAATCGCACATAAATATATTTATAATCATATCATATATATACTGTCACTATATATATATATATATATATATCATCAAATCCGTCTATCCATGCATATCTCTTGTGGCATTAGCATGAAATCCCAAATATACCAAAATATTCAGTCACTAATGATACAATTATCACCTTTATTTCTTCTGAATATTAGATCACATTGTCTATCTAATATTCTAAATTCATCATACACGCAGAATCAGATTTACTCACATACAATCGACATATATATATATAATAAAGGAGGAGGGACTTTAGGTCTTTCCCAACTGATGGCTGAGATTAAAAGTTAGTGGATTTGGTCTTTATCAACTAACGGTTAAGATTGAATGTTTGTAAGGGTTCAAGATGATGAAGAGGGAGAAATATAATGGTTGACACACACACGTACACATATGATTGATTGGCTTACGTAATAGTGATACACTACTATTCATGATGTCATATCATAAGGCTCGAGAAAACACATGACTCTACACATTTGAAACCAATTCACGAAATCTTCCCTCTCTCCTCTCTCCAAATCCGTTTGAAACCAAAATCAAGATATCAGAAGGCATGCTTCTCTCTAAATCCATAGCTTCGACTAGCAACCTATCACCGTGTATTACTCAAGCAGACCGATCACCATGTATTACTCTTTCTTTTTTTTTAGCACGCCCCCAACTCAAGCAAACCCATCCCGGGCTTCTGCGCACACCCCCAAGTTAAATGATCCGACATGGACCCAATCTTTTTAACACACTACTTCACTGCCTTCATAACTGGAAAACACCCATGTCTATGTCCAACTCAGATGGAGAAGCCGCCAACGACATCACAAATGGTGCAATCAGAAACAATAGCCTCCAGGTAATGGAGCTCTCTGTGACAACCCGCCTACTAAAATAATAGGTGGCCATCCCAATACTCTAATAATCATAGGAATCATAGATGGCCCATCCTCAGCATCACTACGGATTAAAATAATAGTACGAGATAACCACCAATCATTTTAGAAAACGGACTGTCAAATTTAAAATTTTGAAAATAAAAGAAAAAAAACACTTGGACAATCCCATTTGTAAAAACGGTGGATATAAAAAAATCAACGAATAAAGAATGACAATATAATAAATAATCACCGAATAAGCTGTCGGTGAACAGACCAATACAATTAGTTACACCGAGTATTACAATTCAATTATTACCATATAATAAATGAATGTAAAGCGTGGGCAACAGGCCCGAGTAAATAACTGAACATAATTAGAGTACAATGGAAAGAAGCGTCTAATACAAATAACCTACAACATCCGCAATATGCTATAGCTCCATGACAACCGGAATGGAAATGTAAATATGGGTGTCCATGCAGTAGAGCACCTGTACGGCAAAGAGTATATGAAAAAACAAAAAAATATAGACGGGTCAGGGCCCGGTTTGATATGATTGCCATGTGACTAAAATGCATGACAGTTAAGTGCGTAATTATCTCGCAATTAACAATAATATTTCTCACCTCTCAATCTAAAATCAACCTAGCGCAATATCAATGAAATGCTCTAGTTAACCCAAGTACTAAGGGCTAACTTTTCCCCAGTCTCAACACTATGCCGTATTCGTGCGTGGGGTGTCTCACAAAGAGAAATCCAAACAAGGAACATCCCGATACACTACTACTAGGCAAGGTTGATCGTCGAGATACATTAGACCCTCAGCACATAATTAATATATACATGTTTATAAGCATGGGAGGTCTCATCTACAGCTACTCAAAGAAACATAAATAAATCCATTCGCCATCTAAAAGCATAATTCCTATTTCTTCTTAAGGAATATATATAAATGGTAAGACATTTTATCAAATGTTTACCAAGTCAATTTCATTTCAAAACTTTCTTTGCCAATTTTATTTCCTTTCTTCCATCCAGGAAAAACATATATAAAGCATGTTTTATTATCATAAAAAAGTTTTTCTTTCGTTTCATATCATCCCATTTTCCTTCTTCCATCCGGAAAATGTATTTAACAACCCATTTCCCTTCTTCCATCCGGGAAATGTAAGTAAAGCCATTTTATTATCATAAAATTCTTTAACATCAATAATGTCCCACATTATTAAGAATAGTTATATTCATATACATATAACGATTCTAAGACCACCCCTCCGAGTTTCCCCACTGAGCGTGCCCTAAAATGGCTATCATCTTCTAGGGCCTATCATACAAGACAACCTGGGATCATACCGAAACATCGGGAAGCGGCCATACCATGCGGGATAGTCATGACCACACCAAGAATCACCTATCCAGTGCAGAATCAATATACAATAACTGGTCATATGGCCTAGGGATATATCCACCCTTCATTCATTAGTCAGGGGGCTTCACCACACGCACGAACTTCCCTTATTATAGCGATTTAGAGAGGTGTGTAATCATAAATTAACATTTATGAAAATCATTACTTTTCCCTTTTGAAAACATCCAATTTTACATTCTCAAAATCATTAGTACTTATTCATTTAGTACCACAATTAATAATATGCCATTCTTATTCTTAGTGTTATATTTTATTAATGACCTAAGACCCGAAGTGTCATTATCCTCAAACTAGTCTCCAAGAGTTCATACAATTTCATAAGCCATCAAAGTGAGTCTCCCTCAAGGAGAATCTCCCAAAAGTCTCAACATTTACATTTTTATCTTCAATTTATTTTTAGGTTAACTTCCTATATCATTCGAACATTAACCTGTACACTCTAGCCCTCGGGGTAAGCCCAACCATCCCATTTTATTCTAGGACATTAGTCTACGAAAAACAACCCTCTAGGACTCCCCATCACTTCCTAAAGGAAAGTTCCTAAACCTTGAACCTAAAAGAAAAGGGCTAACATAAACTAGGAAAAATCTCACCTATTCAGAAGGGGTCGATCGATCGATCGAAGGCTTCGATCGATCGATCCCCCAGGCTCGATCGATCGATCCTGGCGGACAGCTTCTTCCCCGAGAAGTTGTTTCGACCATTAACGAAACCTCCAAGATTTTATCCATAAATCTAACCAAATACAACAACAATAAATTCTACCAAATCACTTCTACACATCAAGTAACTAATTATTTCTCCTCAAATCAAATTAAAACACAATATTAAGGGTTTAATCATCAAAATCAACAAATATCCATCAATGGTTTAAACCTCCAAAAACCTAACTATACATGCAATTTATCACATTAAATCAACATCTAGAAAGTAAGAAACTTGCCTCGAGGTTGTAGTCTCGGATCCACTTCCAGTAGCAATGGAAATCCGGCCCAAATCTCCATTTTTCTCTCTTTTTCTCCATTTCTCCCAACTCTCTCTCTCTCTCTCTCTCTCTCTCTCTCTCTCTCCTTTGGCATCTCTCACAAAATGAAGAAAGAAAAAGGGGTGGGGGACTTATACGGGTCATAAAACACAATTACCCCCTTTTAATTGCTAATACACCATTAAAATGACTCATAACCACATAATTGAGTCATAACACCCCAAAAGTGTCTGAGACTCAAAAAATAACATGGCACTTATTTCGACTATCTCGACTATTCAAAAACAACCGCACCCCCTATTTTGGCATTCGGAGTAACATGAACTATGTTATGTTCCAAATTCATTTTATTTCATTAATTATACGCCAACTTAAATATGAGTCATAACCGTCGCTTTACATATAACAACGCAATAAAACACAATATAATGCTATTTACCTTCTCATACGGTAAATAGACAAAACATAGTAAATATTATCCCTTAATATCATGGAAAATAATATTTACTCCAACATCCCCTATTGTATAAAATTAGCCCATTGGGCAAAATAATATAAAATAGTTGCTCAAAAGACTGGGTTGTTACATACTCCCCCTTTAGGAGGGAATGTTGCCCTCAAAATTCAGGCATACTGTATAACCATACAAAGGTCTACTATACTAAACTACCGTTCTATCATTCTTAACAAACCCCTTGGCAGTGCAGCGTCCCCATTGGACTCGGCTAAGGTCATCACTATTCGATCTCAGTCTACCTTCTTCATGCTCTAACATAGCACCAAATCGTTCCCCACGAACTATCAATCCTACCTTTTTACTATGGAAGGAGATACCTTCACACCTCGGCACAAATTGCCTTTCTTCCTGAATCACGTTATACCCTTACTGGGGAATAACCACACTAACTTATAATCTCTCACCCCAACACTACTTACTTCTATTCGCATTGGCGTAGCCCTTAAAAGTATGCGGCTCAAGGAGCCCAATCATTAAAGAAATATTCTCGAACCACTCCAAGTCCAAGAAATATATTGTCCGCTGGTTCCATCCAACGAGTATGCGAATTATCCATCCCACTACACTAGGCCATACACACGACACCATACTTATAGAAAATGATCCGAGCTATTGTATGAAAATTCGACCCATACAAACTACTACTCCCATCCTACCACATTCCACCACTAGTCTCTTCACACTAGTAGGTGAATTGGTCAATCACGGACATGAATGCTCTTATTATAGCGTCCCCTTGATGAAACTCGTTCCACTTGGCATTCCATGCCTTACTAATCTCTCCGACGGTTTTCTACTCGGTGCACAAACTATCGCATTCGCATTTCCTTTGAGAAAGGGAATCTCCAATTGATAGTCCTTTACGAACTTTAAACAACAACTCTGCCACCCCGACGCATATTACAACACCCTATTGCTCGTAAAATGACCCAATTTCCTACCCACGAAGTAGTGTCTCTATTCCATTAAGGCGAATACTACCGCTACGAACTCTACATCAAGCGTGGGATAATACTTCTCATGGAGTTTAAGTCTGTGAGACGCATAAACAACGGGTTCATGCTCCAGTATTAATACTTGTCGTTCCTGGCAGAAACTCATTCATTAAATCCACTCTCGATCTTAACAACACGAGTGCAGGAGTAAAAGTTAACTCATACTTCAACTCCTCTAAAGATAGGTTACCGATGTAACGCTCTATCTAGGAAAGGCCCCACCTCCTATGGCCTAACATTTCGAATCACTCGAGATCCCATACTTCTCATTCTAGGGACCTAACCCTACTTAGAGTTAACCCACAAACCTATTGCGGTCAACCCCTTACCACCTTCCTAAAACCACACTACAGGCCTTATGAGCCTTACTTCCTAATAATCCTAAAGTCAATCTACATCCTAATCTAGTCGTATAAATATAATACTAATTATATCCCTAGTGTCCAAGACCTTTCCCAACTTCCGACATTCGCTCGGTTTCATGCGTGGGACGTCTCGCCGAAGTGAAATCCAAATAAGGAACCCTCGCATTACACTACTACCTCACATCGTCGGTCATCGAGAAGTAACGGTCTAAGACACATGATCAGGATTGACAGAATCCTAACTCGTAACCCTACTAATGCACTTCTACCTCTAAGTCCTACCATCTCAATTAACTAAAAATTTAACTAACCTGGCATTCACTTTCTGTAAAACGCCACCAACACTTCATCCCAATATACATACATTACATCTTTATAAATGGCCTTCTCATTAAGGCATAACCATAAGTCTCTATTCGACTTTCATATCTTAGTCTCCCCCGCATCGATCACAGGGAAGGACTATCACAGTGCTCATATATCTCACATCAACTTAGCCCTTTAATCACTCATTTACGTGATTCTCGGTTAAAACCTCCAACCCAACACTCAACCAACAGAAATAAAGAAAAGAAGGAAAAAGAAAATAATTACAACATCTCTCCACTTCCAACTTCATTAAGGTTCATGCGTGGAGCGTCTCGTAAAAGTGAAATCCATACAAGGAACCCCTCCAATGCATTACTACTTTACTTATTGTTTATGGAGATAAGGCACATCATACAAGCAAAGCAAGCAAAGCAAGCAAACAAAACAAATAAAGCAAGTAATGAAAACTACCTACATACCATAAACCATCTCTATAAAGTCTCAATCCTACATCTAGGTGAGATATTATAGAACAACTAGCTCTTTTCTAGAACTAGAAATAGGATAGCCTCGCAATTTATTCGCTTGCTCTCGCACCAACCAAACCAAAAATATCTCTACTCGTATATTACATATAATACAAGTAGCACATACCACACATATACTTAAAATATCACCTGCCTCATAACGAGTGAAGGAAAAATATAGAACCTCCCCTCCACGGAAGTCATATAAGTATACTCACTATACTAATATCGATACTACCACAAGCTCAATTTACACACCCGAATCCAGGGTTAATACAATACTACTCTATCTTATCATAAGGAATACCCTACCCTCACCTAATGTGGAACTCCCGCCAATATTTATGCCAATCTCTTTGGCCATTATTAATGGTTCCTAGACACATTATTCTAGTCTTAACCGAACCAAACTACTTCTATATCTAGCTACCCTGGTGATTACTCGCGTAGTTCCCTTAACCTCCTCAATAAAGGGAACATTCTACTAGCCTCCCCGGCCTTAGTTCAATGAGTCTTCCCCAGGTGGATGTACATCGATGGGGTCTTGTTAACACTACTTCTCTAAAAGTGTTAGCAACACTTACTTATGAGCCTATCATTACACTGAAGGGCTCCTTCTTCCTTGTATCAACCCACTTCGATTCAAGGCTTCCTTAACCCTACAACTCTTTATTCACGGTCGACCTCTGACCAAACCTCATGTGAACATTTGAGAATCTACATTCTCATCACTCCTGACATCCCAGAGAAACTTGTTGTTGAGAATATCTAATGGGTTTCTCTATGGGCAAACCTCCTACTCCACCAAAATATGGCGACCATCATTCCCGCCACTTCAACCTTACTCCTATAGGTGAAAATATTTTCCTCTAATCTTCTCACCTGGGTACTTCTATACCCCACTCTAGGCCAAAACTCCCGGGCCTTATACTCTCATCGAATGAGATTACACTTCCTCCAATCCGACCGAACTTCAATATGTGGTCCTCATCAAGGACCTCTCATCTACAAATTAGCATTGCTTGATATCCCGAAGCTTTGCACCACTCTCTGCTGGCAGCAGTACTTGGAAAACTATACCTACTGTAGTTAGTATTCGCGGTAGGAATATGTGATAGTGCTACAAAGAAAGCGGCCTCTAACGCGGCCCTCATCCCCGACTACAGCTTATAGTTCTTAGTAATACCATCGCGTGATGCCTTCACAACGGCCTTCCTTGACGCCCTTCATCTGACGACTTATGAGTCTCACATGAACGCGCAAAAGATTTTTGAGGTTCTCGCATCATAGCAGGAGAACGAATTCCCACAAGAGAAATCAACGATCTTAATCTTAAGGCTTTATATCAGGTAAAAAGAAATGCAGAAGACGCAATACATCCGCACATATTCCTAAGGACTCGAGAACCTAATGCTCTAATACCATCTGTGATAACCCGCCTACTAAAATAATAGGTGGCCAGCCCAATACTCTAATAATCACAGGAATCATAGATGGTCCATCCTCAGCATCACTGTCGATTAAAATAATAGTACGATATAACCACCAATCATTTTAGAAAACGGAATGTCAAATTTAAAATTTTGAAAATGAAAGAAAAAAACACTTAGATAATCCCATTTGTAAAAACGGTGGATATAAAAAATCAACGAATAAAGAATGACAATATAATAAATAATCACTGAATAAGCCGTCGGTGAACAGACCAATACAATTAGTTACACCGAATATTACAATTCCATAATTACCATATAATAAATGAATACAAAGCGTGGGAACACGCCCGAGTAAATAACTGAACATAACTAGAGTACAATGGAATGAAGCTTCTAATACAAATAACCTACAACATCCGCAATATGCTATAGCTCCATGACAACCGGAATGGAAATGTAAATACGGGTGTCCATGCGGTAGAGCACCTGTACGACAAAGAATATATGAAAAAATAAAAAAATATAGACGGGTCAGGGCCCGGTTTGATATGATTCCCATGTGACTAAAATGCATGATAGTTAAGTGCGTAATTCTCTCACAATTAACAATAATATTTCTCACCTCTCAATCTAAAATCAACCTAGCGCAATATCAATGAAATTCTCTAGTTAACCCAAGTACTAAGGGCTAACTTTTCCCCAGTCTCAACACTATGCCGTATTCGTGCGTGGGGTGTCTCGTAAAGAGAAATCCAAACAAGGAAACCCCCGATACACTACTACTAGGCAAGGTTGATCGTCGAGATACATTAGACCCTCAGCACATAATTAATATATACATGTTTATAAGCATGGGAGGTCTCATCTACAGCTACTCAAAGAAACATAAATAAATCCATTCACCATCTAAAAGCATAATTCCTATTTCTTCCTAAGGAATATATATAAATGGTAAGACATTTTATCAAATGTTTACCAAGTCAATTTCATTTCAAAACATTCTTTGCCAATTTTATTTCCGTTCTTCCATCCAGGAAAAACCTATATAAAGCAAGTTTTATTATCATAAAAATGTATTTCTTTCATTTCATATCATCCCATTTTCCTTCTTCCATCCGAAAAATGTATTTAACAACCCATTTCCCTTCTTCCATCTGGGAAATGTAAGTAAAGCCATTTTATTATCATAAAATGCTTTAACATCAATAATGTCCCACATTATTCAGAATAGTTATATTCATATACATATAACGATTCTAAGACCGCCCCTCCAAGTTTCCCCATTGGGAGCGCCCCTAAATAGCTATCATCTTCTAGGGCCTATCATACAAGACAACCTGGGATCATACCGAAACGTTAGGAAGCGGCCATACCCCAGTGGGATAGTCATGACCACACCCAGAATCACCTATCCAGCGCAGAATCAATATACAATAACTGGTCATATGGCCTAGGGATATATCCACCCTGCATTCATTAGTCAGGGGGCTTCACCACACGCGCTAACTTCCCTTATGATAGTGACTTAGATAAGTGTGTAATCGTAAATTAACATTTATGAAATTCGTTACTTTTTCCTTTTGAAAACATCCAATTTTACATTCTCAAAATCATTAGTACTTATTCATTTAGTACCACAATTCATAATATGCAATTCTTATTCTTAGTATCATATTTTATTAATGACCTAAGACCCGAAGTGTCATTATCCTCAAACTAGTCTCCAAGAGTTTATACAATTTCATAATCCATCAAAGTGAGTCTCCCTCAAGGATTATCTCCCAAAAGTCTCAACATTTACATTTTTTTCTCCAATTTATTTTTAGGTTAACTTCATATATCATTCGGACATTAACCCTATACAATCTAGCCCTCGGGGTAAGCCCAACCATCCCATTTTATTCTAGGACATTAGTCTACCCAAAATAACCCTCTAGGACTCCCCACTACTTCCTAAAGGAAGGTTCCTAAACCTTGAACCTAAAATAAAAGGGCTAAAACAAACTAGGAAAAATCTCACCTATTCAGAAGGGGTTGATCGATCGACCCTTAGTCGTCGATCGATCGAAGGCTTCGATTGATCGATCGCCAAGGCTCGATTGATCGATCCCCCAGGCTCGATCGATCGATCCAGGCGAACAACTTCTTCCCCGATAAGCTATTTCGGCCATTAACGAAACCTCCAAGCTTTTATCCGTAAATCGAATCGAATACAACAACAATAAATGCTACCAAATCACTTCTACACATCAAGTAACTAATTATTTCGCCTCAAATCAAATTAAAACACAAGATTAAGGGTTTAGTCATCAAATCAACAAATACCCATTAATGGTTTAAACCTCCAAAAACCTAACTATACATGCAATTTATCACATTAAATCAACATTTAGCAAGTAAGAAACTTGCCTCGAGGTTGTAGTCCTGGATCCACCTCCGGTAGCAGCAGAAATCCGGCCCAAATCTCCATTTTTCTCTCTTTTTCTCCATTTCTCCCAACTCTCTCTTCTCTCTCTCTCTCTCTCCTTTGGCTTCTCTCACATAATGAAGAAAGAAAAAAGGGGTGGGGGACTTATACGAGTCATAAAACACAATTCCCCTCTTTTAATTGCTAATACACCATTAAAATGACTCGTAACCACATAATTGAGTCATAACACCCCAAAAGTGCCCGAGACTCAAAAATACAACATGGCACTTATTTCTACTATCTCGAGTATTCAAAAAACAACCGCACCCCCTATTTTGGCATTCGGAGTAACATGAACTATGTTATGTTCCAAATTCTTTTTATTTCATTAATTATACGCCAACTTAAATATGAGTCATAACCGTCGCTTTACATATAACGACGCAATAAAACATAATATAATGCTATTTACCTTATCATACGGAAAATAGATAAAAAATAGTAAATATTATCCCTTAATATCACGGGAAATAATATTTACTCCAACATCACCTATATTATAAAATTAGCCCATCGGGCAAAATAATATAAAATAGCCGCTCAAAGGCCTGGGTTGTTACACTCTCGCGGTTAAAAAACCTCCGACTAAGGATAGACACAACAAAAGTCAATGGATAAGGTAGGGTGTTTAAGCCACCCTACCTCGATATGAATATGCGCCGCCAAAAAAAATAACCTCCTGGTAATGGAGATCATCTGCGTTGCCAAGGTGTTTCAGCAACCCCAAGATATAAATTTGTTATGCAGACCTGCTACGCATCTCAACTCAAGGTATTTTCTAGTTCTGAAATGTATTTTCTCCAAACAGATCTGGTATGATATAATTTTAAGAAGTTTTTTTCCTTTTTCCCCATTTCTTTATGTTTAATTATTAGGTGTTTTCTCTATATAGATCTGGTTTTATAGATCTATTGAATATTTTTTTTGTTCATTTGTTGAACGAGAGTGAAGATGAGTTTTTTTTTGTTTTCATACAGATAGATTGATCAATCTTTGAAGATGGATCTAACAGATACATTGATTTTCATCTTTTTATTTCTCATTTTCTCATTATTAGGTAGTTTCTCCATACATATCTGGTTTTATAGCTCTGTTGAACGTTTTTTTTGTTTTCATTTGTTGGTCAGGCATTGAAGATGACAAGCTTTTTTTATTTTCATAGAGATACATTGATCAAGTGTTAAAGATGGATGATCTAACAGATGCATTGATTTTCGATTTTTCGTTTCTCATTTTCCCATTATTTATTATTTATTTTTTATGTATATACTTTTTACTGTTTTTGTCTACATTGTTTATTATTGTTAGAGTTTCTTCTAACAAGTACTTTATTCAGTTTTGGATCTAACAGATCACAATCAGGTTAGTTTTTGGTGTAATCACTATAAAGAATCACCAATGCTCCATATCTCCCTTTCTCTAACACTCTAGATGAAATGTATTGTCTTTTGCCTTTTGTCTTTTCTATTCTTCAAAACTTATGTTTAGAAACCAATTTTTACATCGGTGTGCAAATTATTTGTCAGAATGTATTTATATAGGACTCTGTCCAGGAAATCTGAGAGATGGTTTATATACATGATGCCAAAATGCCCCATGTACAATAGAGAATTGTAACATGTTTTTTTTTTGTAATTAAATTAGCATAAGTGAATCTCGAAGTAAAGTGAAAATTAAATTTCTTATTATTCTTTGATGGATTTATTCCAATTTGTTTCACTATTTTTGATACTTTATACATGTTTACCTTTTTGTCACTATATATACGCCGACCTTTCAAATAGGTTTTGGTTTTGAGAAGTGAGGTTTTTAATTGTTTGTATCGTTGTATGCCCAGTTTATACCTATAATATTATAATATATTGATTCCTTAGTCAGATTTGGTTTAAGAAGTTTCGAAATGTATTGGCACAAGAAAGAATACGTTGAATATTTTATTACTTCATTTCATCACACTGTTAGCATCTTTTTATGTGTTTTGTTGTGTTTTTAATGGTTAATTATACGAATATGATTCATCAATGATTTTAAAAAAAGTATTTTATGGCAGAAATTTGATACATTAAAAATTTAATAGACTTTTTAATTTTCTTTAATTTGGTTACGAAAAATTTAAATATTGATTATATATATTTCAAAATTTTTGTAAGTTCTAATATTACATGATATTTCAAAATTTTCACAAATTTTTTTTGAAATATCATGTAATATTAGAACTTACCAAAAATTTCAGTGGTGATGGTTTAGTAGTTGGTTTTGTGAAAGATTAAAATAAGTGGTGATGGTTTCTACTCACATGGCTCAATGCGCTTTTTTGAAAATTGAGTTTTTTACTTTCAAATTTATGATTCCCTAAAATTTGAATCAATTTCCATATGAACATTGTGTTGATTTGACTTTAATGTGAAGGTATTATTTACACGTTTTTTTTTCCAAATAACGTACAAAATAAATTGTACATTGTATTTTATTTTTTATTTTTTTTAAATAATACACTTTTGTTGATATATAACAATCACAACAGTAATTTTTTTTTTAAAATTAAAATAGTTTAAAATTCTATACTTCGAAAAAAAAATTAAAAGTGTACATTAAAAAAAATAATAAAATAACTTACAATTTATATTTTATAAGATTGTATTCTAAATTTTAAAGTCCATATTAAAACAAATTTGTAAGTAATTTGAAAAAAAGTTATTGTAATTAAAAAACCTACAATATTTTTAAAGATTTTTTATACATCAAAGAGGCGGGGTCCAACGCGGCTCGAGTAAAGGTGACATGCCGAGTTATCTGAGTACAAGGGCAATTCACAACGTGAGTAAAATTTATAAAGTTTAGTTCAATAAAGTCTAAAATGTTATAATAAACAAATACTAATTGCAAATCTGAATTGGATCTTCTTAAGACACAGATGCACGGTATTAAAATTGTAATCATGCTGCAAGCATTGGATTAATATGTTAATCGTGCTATCAACTCGAGTTACACCTATCCATGGCGAGTAAGTGTCCCATGGGATGATATAAATTTATAATGGGATCAAATTTATCTTCTTTTCATACAAAATATAATGGGAACAAATTCATCGTCGTGCTATCAGCTCGGGTACATCCTAGTATATATATAAACCCACCGAAATAATTTTTTTAGTGTCGCTCTTCTCAAACACTTGTTCAATTCATACCCCGAATTTTATTCCCACTAATATCAAGGGTCACACATTACTCATTTATTCATTTAGAGGTCCTCACACTTTATTTAGGATCCCCTAATATTTATCTCCAAAAAATAATTATCCTCAAATCGCTTTAAAACCAAGAATCGATTCGCCCTGTACCGAATTAATGTTGTCCCCTGCGAATCAATTAGAAATGGCAAAGATTGCTAACTATTATTCTTTGTCTTCTCCCATTCTCAATCCAATACTCATCCACATAATTTTTGTGGATTCTAACATCAACCAACATCCATATAAACATATACACACTTAAATATACCCAAAACACCAATTAATTCATGGGATTCCTCATTTAAATCAAGAATTTCACCATATTCTCATTTAACCCTAAATGTTCAAATCTTCCAATTTCTCACCAACAATTATACCATTAACATGGATTTAAACTTAGATTTCATATAAGATTATCATCACATAAATTTTTGTAGGAAATCCTTCCCAAAAATTCATTTTTTATACATGAATCCTGAACCCAAAATTCATATTATTTTCACAAACTTTAATATGAATTATAAACACACATAAATAATTAAAGCAATTTAAAGACTTGCCTTGCTTGGTAAATTCGACGACCTCATGCCGGGATCTGCCGGAGCTTGACCAAAGTTCTCCTCTTTCTCCCTTTTGTTCCTTCTTTTCTTTTCTTTCTTTTCTTTCTTTATTTCCTCTTTCTCTAGGCATAAAAGGGAGATAATTAAGGTTTATCCCATTATTAAACCCATAATTAACTCGTATACACCAATGTGAGTCCCTAGTAGTCCAAAAAGTCTTCGAAACCCAAACACTACCCCCAGGTTGTGACACCCCGACTAATTAAATACTGGGTAGCTACTCCTTTATTAAATTAAATCAAAATGCCAAGTTGGCTCAGTTAATAGCATCACTGTCGAAAACATTTTATTATTACTAACCACCTAGTATTTAAAAAGTAAGTTGCCAAATTTTAATTAAAGCCTGATTAACATGCAGTAAAAGATTTAAAGAAAGAATAATATCACCATTCACCATAACGAAATAATAGAATAACCATCACATGATATAAATGAATCCGGAGGAAAAACTCCTCACAAAAAACTCCACAACTGAAATGAATAACTAAATACTGAATCAATACATGCCAAAGTCTGAAAAACTGAAATGGAAATGTACTCTAATGGAACTGGGCAACATGCCCTAAAACTGAGGAATACTGAATATGGAATCCAAATGGTAGAAGCGTCTAAAAGCAAATCCATGTAGCTTCCACAAACAGCTACAGCTCGTCACCTGAATGAGTATCCTATGCATGGTGTCCTTGTGGCTGGGCACCTAAAATGGTTTTACAAAAAAAATAGATTTGAAAGCAAACGGGTCAGAGCCCGAATGTGGAGATATTTTAAAAACCTGCAAGTGCTTTAAAACATTTAAAACATTAAATGTAAAGTACATGTTAGGACGTGCACTCACGTGAAATTCTCACCTCTCGTCTAACTGTGCACTCCTAACGTAAGTACCCATCTAAAACGACACAACCCACTAGTTAAGTGACATCATATCTCGCTAGACTATCATAGGTTCTACCCTTAATACTCGGTTCCCATTAACATTATAACGCTTTCAATTAAATAGGGGCTTAACGTAAATTCAGGTTCTCATATAAAAGCAATACAACTCGTTATAGATTAACCCTTTTATGTTATTCCATAGTTATACACACAATACCATATGAAAGTTCCCATTTTACTAAGTGTATGTTTTCCTCAACATAAATATACGATATAATACAATACAAGCACCCCGAGAACTAGCTGCGGTGCACGCATACTCTGCTATCCATCCCGGTACATCACGTACATAAGGATCACATATTTCGAATCTCTCAGGAATAGTTCACAGATAACAACATCACAAATAATGGATGCGAACATAGTCACATCACATGGGTCACGCACATACCTGCGCTCCCACGATCAGCAGACTTATTAACATCCCAATAAGTCCTTCTCTGACCTATGTTCATCGAGGTAACCAGTCTAAATCCGGGCAACACAAGGATTAGAGGGCCCTAAGCGAACGCAAACCTCCCGTGATAGCAAGTATGGTAGGTATGTCATACACATAAAACAATACATATACTAAGTATGCACACGTCTTAGTAATCACCATAATATATTGGTACATATCTCTTCTCGTACTGACATATAATACTACACCATTTATATGTCCCCGGTTAATATAAATAATTAGGCCGTCAATAGCTCACATCGTAATAGACACTCACGTCCTACTTCATATTTTCCCTTAGGTTCAACTTACACTTCTAGGTTTGACTCCTCATTATATCCCAACCATCCCAAATATATCAAATACTCATCAAGGAAAGGCTATCTCTACCTATACACAAGGTTACGGGGTACTCGGGATCAAAACAGGCTAAAAAGCCTAAACTGTCAACTCGTTCGATGTCTCGTTCGAACGAGGCTATTCGAACGAGACTTCGTTCGAACGAACTGAGTCTTCTAACGAGATCTCGTTCGAACGAAGTGGTCTTTCTAACGAGATCTCGTTCGAACGAACTCATCGAACGAACTTCACCCTCGTTAGAAGTCAATGGTCAACTCGTTAGAAGCTCGTTCGAACGAGAGACTTTGGCATGTATTGATTCGGTATTTAGTTATTCATTTCAGTTGTGGAGTTTGTTGTGAGGAGTTTTTCCTCCGGATTTATTTATATCATGTGATGGTTATTCTATTATTTCGTTATGGTGAATGGTGATATTATTCTTGCTTTAAATCTTTTACTGCATGTTAATCAGGCTTTAATTAAAATTTGGCAACTTACTTTTTAAATACTAGGTGGTTAGTAATAATAAAATGTTTTCGACAGTGATCCTATTAACTGAGCCAACTTGGCATTTTGATTTAATTTAATAAAGGAGTAGCTACCCGGTATTTAATTAGTCGGGGTGTCACACAGGAACTTTAATCTGACTATTTCGTCCCTTTCGAGACCAACTATGCACTCGAAATTCCCAACTGAGTCACTTATAAAAAATTCACCTTTTAAATCCAATACAACTTCACACGTATTTTTCCAAACAAAATAATATTACTTGTTGCTTTTCCCAACCGCGACCTGATATAAAATAATTCAACTTCATTTACTTATTCTCGTAAGTAAATATTTCACACATCGATAATAATCCAAAACTCACCAATTACTATTTAACCATTCACTTTAAATTCTCAAATTAATAAATTACACTCACTCATTTAATTTAAATGTCCATAAAAGTACGGGGTATTACATACACCCCTCCCCCCTTACTAAGCAGTTTTGTCCTCGAAATTTGGATACAATTGGTACTAAAACTCAAGATCTTTAACAACACAACCTCCTCTAGCACCCAAAATTAAAGGCTTAATCACTATAGACCTAGCTTAACAACAATCATGTTCAATTCTCTTCATACTGATATACTCCATCAGTTATAAGGTATCACCTCAATAACGACACATCACACATTGTGCTTCTACCAACAACATCTGAATAAGATGAGCCTATACATCACTGGCTCTATCACCTCAATATTATTAGAAGGATGCATATCACTAAGTGCTAGCTTCTCGTATCCACCCCAACATAAAACTCCCATCCTGAGAGAAATCATAAAGAGATTTGACCACTCATATCAATCCTCAAAACATCAGTTCATGGCGACTTAACTCTTACCATAGTCAAAAACCAATCAAAATAGTTTGTGATTACTCCACTCTTGTCAACAGACTCTAACTCTTGTCTAATCCAAAAATTTAACTATCCACTTGTAATACCCCTTATTTTTGAGTAATTGCTTTTATATAGATTTGCCATGAGGGTTAATTATATAAAATAAATGAACTTAGAGTAAATATTACTTTAAGTGATTTAAGAGATTATATTTACTGAGTTTTGCATATTAACTGTTAAGTGAATGTAAATAGCATCATATTACGTTTTATTGCGTCGTTGTGCCTTAAGCGACGGTTATGATTTAAACTGATGTTGAAACATGAAATAGTTAATGTTACCCCGAATGCCAATTTAGAGGGCACAGTTAGTCCGAAAATTGTCGAAATAGTCAAAATGAGTACCATGTTGTATTTTTGGGTTCCGTGTACTTTTGACCGATTATGACTTAATTATGTTGTTGCAAGTCATTTTAATTGTGTAGTAACATTTAAAGTTTGATTTAGAGTTAATGGGCATTTAAGTCTTCCAACAAAATTTATTCTCATTTATGTGTTCTAAACCTAGAGAGAGAGAGAGAGAAAGAGAGAGAGAAAAAGATACAGGGAGAAAAGAAGAGAAAAGGAAGAGAATTGAAGATTTGACCTTGAAATTTGTTGCTACCGAAAGATAATCCAAGACTACAACCCTAAGGCAAGTTTCTAACTTGCAAATGTATGATTTAGTGTGGATAAATTGTATTGATAGTTGTTTATTTGGAGAATTGAACAAATTATGGATTTTGATGAATTTTTGGGGTTTAAACCCTTAAACATTGTTTTAGATAGGAATTGTGTTAGTTATTTTAGTTAGTGGTTATGTAGGATTGATTTGGTGAGATTATTGATGGATGGGGTTGGATAAATGGAAGAGAACTGGGTTTTGGGGTATATAGGGTTCTTATGACCCATGGCTAAAATTGGGCTATCTCACCCAGGTGCATCGATTCGCCCTTAACGAATCGATTCACCCTTAGTGAATCAATTCGCTAAAATGGTAGGCTACATGTCTGTGTTTGGTGAATCGATCAATTCGGCAAACAAACAAAAAGATTGGTCCTCTTGACCGAATCGATTCGGCCAGGGCGAATCAATTCGAAAATCCTGTTATTTTAGAATACTTTTTTTAACTTAGTTTGTAGCAAGTCCTAGGAATCTTCTCTTATTAAGTAAAATAGAGTATTAGAGTCTCATATTAGGGTAATGAATACCTTGGAATAGAAAGGGGTAACTGGGCTTATTTTAGGGATCAATTAGTAAGAGTAGTGTAGTTTTTCTTCTAGTAAGCTAGCCTAGGACTAGAAGAAAGTTAGGTGGTATTGTTTTGGGATTCCTAGAGACTAAAATGAGGAAAATTACACTTGGTAGCCCATAGTGTTGTTATAAATTCTCGAAGGTTAATATGGGGCACATTAAACTTGGTAACTTATGACGGTAGACACACATGGTTCCGGATGTAATGAAATGTACTTTTAATTGGCAAATCTTCTGAATTATGACTTGCATACATACCTCTCTAAATGCAATCATAATGGAAGTTATGCGAATGAGGTGAAGTCCCCAGGCTAGTGCATGCAGGGTGAATATATACCTCATCCATAGGACCGATGGTTATATTGTGATGTTATTTTATTCGAAGTGAGGTAATTCTGGATATGGTTATGACTCACTGTCGAAGGTATATGGCTACTTCCCACGCGATACGATTTAGGATGCCCCGATAGTCTTGGTTATAGGCCCTGGAAGATGATAGCTATTTAGGGGTGCATCCAGTAGGGTGACTCCCGGAAGGATGGTCTTATAATTGTTATATTGTGATTATAACTATTCTCACGAAAGTGGTATTTTATAAATGGCTAAAGAATTTTATAAATCAACTGTTTGGAATAAGTTTCCTAATAAGGAATGGACTGATGAAGTCATTTTGGGAAAAAATTGAAATGTAAGCTTAAGTTAGAATTTAATTATTTCTCTTGCATTGATGAATTGTTAATACTTTACATGTTATTGCGCTAGGATTTGCACTTAGATGAGAGGTGAGGATTATTATTAATTGTAAGAGCGAGTTAAACTTGTTTATGATATTAAAAACTCATAATTGTCATGCATTTTATTCACATGAATATCATATCAAACCGGGACCTGACCCATTTCAATCTCTTTGTTTTGTATGAATCTCTTTTACGCCCAGGTGTTCTGCTACAAGGACGCTCATGTTGATCCTCCCTTCCTAATGTCCAAGGGATATGGCATTTTTGCGGATGTTATAGGACTTTTGTGATACATGCATCAATCTTTTATACACTCTAGATATGATCAGTCTACACATTCGGAAGTGTTGCCCATGTTTTGTACTTGCTTATATACTATGATATTTATTTTAATACTCGGTGTAACCGTTTGTACTGGTCTGTTAATCGACAACTTATTCGGTTATTATGTTGTGAATGATTGTTAAACTGTTGTCTATCTTTATTTATATCCCACTTCTTTTAAAATTGGATTGTCTTAATGGTTTTATTTAAATCTACAAAATTAATTTGACATCCATTTTTTAAAATAATTGGTGGTTATATTGTATTATTATTTTCACGACGGTGATGCTAAGAATGGACCATCTATGATTCCTGTATTTATTGGAGTATCGGGATGGGCACCTCTTATTTTAATAAGCAGGGTGTCACACCAGTCATCTCTAATAAATTTGAGGGAGAGTATCCAGGCCTTCCACACAAAACCTCAATTAACACCTTGTCTACAACAACCAGGTACGAATGATTACACACAACTCTACCAATCGGTAATTTTCCTCCTAATTATCGTACTATGTTTTACTTCACTTACAAGCTATATCAGTTGTGGAAGTGAAATAACCGGAGTGAGTCTAAAATCATATTATAGTATCAGAAGAGGTTTTCATTCCTCGATGATCATAAAGTAATAGGGGGTTTACTCAGAGTATTCAACATTTAAATAGGGGTTTTAGTCGACATTTGGTCTCATAAATTTGTCTATCGAGTAAACCCCCTACATACTTTGCATTTCATTAGCATTTCAATATCAATGTGTCTTTCACTTCAATAGTCTCGTAAAGGTCGAGCAATGTGTATGTCACTTCAATGTGTATGTCTCTTCGTAAATTTCATTCCATTCACTTCAAACAACACTACATTGCATTCCATTATGTCATTGAAAAGAATATTCAAAATAATTTCAAATTTAATTTGAAATTTATTAATATAAGTAAATATTTTCTTAAAAATAAATTTCAGAATTAATTTGGAAGTCTAAATATTTAAAAGAAAAACTAATTCGTTTGTCCACAACAGCTTTCAATTTGATACGACCAATTCACATTTCCATATTTTTAAATTAGTTTGGGCTAATTTTTTAAACAACATCACATCATCATGAATGATAATTTTTTCAAGTGTATTTTTGTTAGTGGCTTAAAACCTGACACCCATGGTATATTTTTGGCCCACGATTTTCTTTAAAACAAATTTGTTTTGTTAAATGACATCACAACCAATTTTTTATAATGATAATAATCTGTATGCGTTTTTGGCACGCAAATTTGCTATTAGTGTATTCTAGTTGTTAAGCGACGTGTCACCGTTTTAGCCTACCATTTTGTATTTTTTTAACAATTATCCGATCAACATCTTATCTACGGCTTATATTGTTTTGGTACAATCCTTGTGAGTCTCATTTACACCAATCACAACATACATGTGCACTCTATAAATATGAGTCTTTGGTTGCCTAGTTTTATTAACCTCATAATTTTTTTTGTGTCGAACCTCTGCCAAATTATTTTTAGAGAGAGGGAGAAGAGTTCATACACCACACACTGAATTAATCTGTTGTTCTTTAGTTTGAAGATATAATCTCTCCAATAGATTATATCTAAAAACAAACACTAAATCTGTTGTTTATTTGTGTGTTTGATTTTGTTTGAAAAACATTTTTGCATCCTTTCAAATCTTCTTAGAACTCTTTTATTAGGGCTTGATGTTATTAATATTATGATCTATTGTTAAAGTACCCTAATAATATTTCACTTTTGAGTATATTGTAGATATTATTTGTTAAAGTGAAAAGTCCTCTCTAGTATTGTTGGATCTGATTTTCTAGATATTGTTTGAAATACCTATTATTTTTTATGTATATTCTTTATATACTTTGTTGCATCTCACAAAACCCCGGTATATTAAGAAAATTCCTTAAAGGATTACAAGTATTTGGATACTTTTGTGAGAATCACTACGCACATGTAACATATTTCTTTTGTGTTATTTATGTTAAGAAGCGTAAAACCTACTGCATGTTTTATACCTAGTGTTTAGTTACACTTACACACGATATTACACATTTTGCATTTTGGATTCATTTACTTCTGCTTTGATTTGATAAGATCTGTAATACAATTGTACTGTTGTTCATATTTCTGATTTTGTTCTTAAGAAGTTTTTTATATTTTGAATCAGCGTTAAAATCTATTTTCAAGAAAGATATATTAAGCTTTAGACATTTAAACCTACTTTGTTAATAAGACTTATCATATTCAGATCTTATACATGTTTATATTATTGACCTTGGACTGTATATACTAGAACTATATTGACACCGGACCAAGGATTGAAAACAGTAACTAAGAACTGTTATACTAAATCAAAGACATTGAACAACTAAATTGTTGGAGAGTTTATAATTAATTTAATAGGGTGTTAGATTAATTTTATTTTAATCTAAACTTATTTTTAAAACAGTTTTGTCTTATTGACTTGTGCTTATATTGGTATATACATTAGTCAAATATTTGTGAGTATATATTCTATCTTAGAATACTTGTGTTCTTGATTGTGCTTGTGTTAATCTCCCGAATAAAATCTCCCGGAATGAGAATAAATTCTTATTCATTTATCTCTTTACACTAGTTAAAGATATATGATATTTTATCCTCATATACAGGTAATATACTATACACATCAAGTATAATAACCATCCCACTGAGCTATAACTCGAGGATGTAGTCTCGCAATGCAATCATCTTCTAGGGAATTACTCATATATCATCCTGGGTACCAGCGTCGAACTATCACACCGACTTTGTAAAAACCAAAACACAACGCATGGGAAGCGGTCATAGTTCCTCCCCAGAAATGAGAACAAAACATGCCCACCATGTCTCACCCTTAATAAAAATCACACAATATAAAATGAACGCTATGACCTGGGGACTATACGCTCCCTTGTCCTAAAGCTTGGGGCCTCATCCATATTGTGCAACTTCCCATGATAGCATTGGAAGGGGTATGTTTCACATAAATATACCATTCACACACAGATATATATGTATTTCCATATAATCATATATATACTGTAATCACATCATATATATATATATATATATATATATTCTATATCACTTCTCAAATTTATATATATGGCTATAATTGCCAATCTCATATAACGATAGCCAATAACCCCAAATGTTCCCATTCGTAATAATATTTAAGGATACAAGCACGCATACACTTAAAATACTAAACTCAAAAGTAATATCTCATTTCATATATAAATCGTACCTTAATCACTTTTAAGTATATATATATATATATATATATATATATATATATATATATATATATATATAGTCTCCGAATTTACCAATTCATACTAATTAAATAAGTATACTCTCAACTTATTTAAATCTTATAGGTATCGTGTTACCGATAATAATAGTCGTCAATAGACATATAGGATATCCGTTCAATTCTCCTTAGCACGTACCCTAAATTCCATCTTAATCGCATCCTAGGATTTTCTCCATTATAATAGGCCCATATTAATTCAAACCCCATAAATATATCCATACATACTTTCCGGATGATTATCTCGTCCCAAACATTCATTAAATCCATACCCCGGATTATAACCTAAATTAATCGGAGGTTCCCTATTTCTTTTCGAGGTTTACTCACCCTCAATACCGTCATCTAGGAGTCCAAATATCATATCTATGTAATACCCCATATTTTTATGGCTTTTAAAATTGGGGATTCATTAAATTTATTTGAGATATTAATTTAATATTAATTCAAAAATTTATTTTTTAATATTTACTAGCGTGATGCGAGTTAGTAATTATTGGAAATTTGTTGAATATTATTGGATGAGTAAAGTAATATTTTATATTGATTTTATTAAAATTGTCAAGAGTGCATAAAATGGTAATTATGGAAATTTAATTTGGGATACGCCTGTGTTGTGTCAGGACTAAATTATTATTATTAAAGTGAATAAATTATAAGTCACTCGTATGGTCATTTTGAGTGCGCCAAAGTGTTCGGAAGGGTCGAGATAGTCGGAAAAGTTTACCCGGGGGTTTAGTTTGGGTCTCGGGGCCTTTTTTGGCCTGATTGACATCCCGGGAGGGTATTTTAGACATTTTGTATTTTTGGGTAATTAAACCCACAATTTTCTTAGTATATATTAGCTATTTGGAGTTGTCTCTTAGGGTTAACAAACACAAAGCCTAAGCCCATCCATTAGAGAAGAAGGTGAAGAGATTAGAGAAGAAGGTGAAGAGTTTCCAAGCAATCAAAGGCCTAGAACTCACCCGATTGCACCGCTACCACCACCAAAACATAGATCGCATGACGAGGAATGCAACCATATAGTTTTCATCAACAAATCAGATCCTTGAATCCCAGTCAATTATCTATCTTGTTGATTTCCATGTTAGTCTAAGAATGAAATTCATATGTTTTAAATGAAGAATTATATATTTTGGAGGAGAATTTATATGTGTTATAGGGAGAATTCATGTATTCTAAAATCTTGATCATGTGTAGAGGATTAACCACGAGTTTAGTGTGATATTTGGGAAGAAAATATGGATTTAAATAGAGGTTTGTGATTATTTATGCAAAATTTGGTTTAATAAAGAAATCTGAGATTGAATCCTTTTTTGATTGATTCGTTGAGGATTTATTGATGTTGTTACGTTAGAACTTATTTATATATATTGCTTATACATTTGGATAACTTTGATGGGAGTTTAGGATGAAATTATAGAGGTTTGGAGGGGTTAGCATGGTTGAACATGTAGGTTGATATTTGCAGCAAACTGGGCAAGAACTGCTTGATCGATCGATCGACCGATTGAGCCCATTCCTTGATCGATCGATCCCTCCTGGAAAACTGTATGTTTTCCCCTTTTTGTTTAATTTGAATAAAATACGTGAGGACCCTTGAATATCTTTTAAATAGTATAATCGGTTATGAAGAGGACCAGTAGGGTCTAAGTAGACTCCGTTGAGTGAAATTAATATGGGATGCAATTGTGGGTTAACGGGGAATTATTCATACATTGTAAAGTGTGCGTACATTTACCAAAAGATTAAGACTCATGAAAGATTTAGACTAGAATATAAGTGAGGCTATACCTACTGAAATTTATACTTTGTCGGAGAATACTTGGAGAGATGAGGAGTAAGTATGAAGTAAATTATAAATGAGAATAAAATAGACGAATCCGTTATGCGAGATAATTGAGTAAAATATGTGCTAGGAACGGATGATACTAATTAGGGGTCTTGGGTGAACCAAATTTGGAAAATGTGAATATTTATAGAAATGACTATGTGACTGTGCATATATTATGTAACTGTGTAAAAATCATACCCGGGCTACTTGTTATCAAGGAGGTTTTCGGGCTGGGACAGTCTTATCTCGATTGTACCTTCATGGGGGATATTGACTTGTACCCTAGAACATAGGATTCCTTGGTACAATCTATCTGAGAATGATAGTCAGACGGTCTTAAGAGATGTGAGGGCTATGTGCTGACCTCTTAGTGACTTGAAACTATGCTTCGCCTCCATTTGTATGTGTATTGTGTTAATAGAGTTCGAGAGTGATTCCAAATTAGTATTTCCCTTAGTATGAGTGAAACACAAACTTGATAGCAGAGTATGCCTGGACCATAGATTTATATGGGGTACCGATAGTATATATATATATACTTATGTATGGAAACTTTCTACTGTGTGTATAAGTAGTTAAGTAATGAATAAATGATTTAACTTTATAATAAGTGTTCGTGAATTTGGTAACGGTACTAAGTGATTCTAAGTAACGTAAGAATATGGAAGAGAATGATTTCTAAAACTAAATATTATGGCCTTAGTACTTCTCGGGATATAATTTTATGAAAATATAAGTTAGATAGACTTATGAGATCAGTAGAACGATAGGATTGCACACTTGATGAGAGGTGAGGATTCCCAAGAGAGTGTCGCATATTAACATGGTTGTGATATTAGCGGGTAAGCATTTTAAATACCTGCTAAACTATTTTACACTCGGGCTCTGACAAGTTTTTTGTCATTTCTCTCTCTTGTATATATATATATATATATATATATATATATATATATATATATATATATATATATATATATATATATATATATATATATATATATATATATATATATATTACAGGTGCCCAGCCACAGGGCTTCTTGCATAAGTTCTTTGGATTGGACGTATTGTAGCTTTTATGGAAGTTACAGGTCCTTGCTTTAGACGACCTCCTCATCGGTCCAGTTCCTATTTTAGTTCTTCATAGTTAGGGCATGTGTCGCCCGATTTCCTATTCCTTTTGGATTTTCCAGAGGTTTATGTACATTTATATTTCCGGTATTTAGTACTCCTTGGGAGTTAACTATTGTCAGGATGATTTCATTTATAGTTCTTAAACTTATATTGGTTTATCTGGATGGTTTAAATTCTTGTGTGTTAATTTCCATCATTAGAATTTATATGATTTTTAAACTGTTAGTTATTAAAAAGGTTTTTATATTTGAATTTAATAAAATGAAAATAAGAATTTAAATTGTTTTGACACTTAGCTTAATTATGTAGGGTGTTCAAATTGGAAATATTATTTTATGATAGTGATGCTGAGAATAAACCGACCGTTCACCTTGATGATAATTTAATAAAGGAGTGATCACCCAGTATTTAATTAGGCAGGGTGTTACAGGTGGTATCAGAGCATCAGGTTCTAGTGTCTTTTAGAATCTGTGCGGCTTATTATGGTTCAAGTGTAGATTTCTTTAATATAGGGCCCTATGCTTAGGATTATTGATTTCTTTGGTGAGATTTCGTTCTCTTGCTATCATGAATATATTAGTAAATCTTATTTGTGTTCATATGTGATAAAACAATGAAGTATGGAAGATGAGGGCCATTGGGCGGATAGCGGAGGCCGTACTTAGGAGGTTATGAAGTATGTTCGAAGATGATGACTGTAGTCGAGAACACCCATAATATGGCACGAGACGCTAGGACTATAAAGACGTCTAGGACATAGCCTATGCTTTCCAAGTGCATCTGTAATCAAACTTGATGTCTAAATTAGACTCAACCAATGTAGAACGCTTGGGAAAGGGTTAAATGGAAAATTGAGGAGAGTCACCAATGGAAATTCTAGAAATGCAGGAATTATGTGTGTTACACAACGAAGGTAATATATTCAAAGGCTTGGGCATATCGATGAGGCTGGTTAACTGGAAGTGAAAAATTCAAAGTAAAAATTTGTCTTGGCTCGTCGGAGCAAAGTTATAATATTGGGAGTCAACCACCACATTTAATGGTGAAATGTTGGGTAAATGGAAGGACCTGAAGCATTGTTTAATTGCACGTTCCTTCATCATTTGTTCAGAATAAGATGTTAACGTTGTTCTGAACCCATTATAGAAGGGCCGGACAGGGGTCCATTTGTAAATGAATTTAATCTTTTAGCAAATCTTGTATCAGCAGAAGTGGATACCAACGGTAGATAATATTTAAAATGGGAGATCAACTCGTGAGGAAGGTTGACAACACTTAAAGAGAATTTTGTTGGACATTCGATCCATATAGTGACAATGTCACGCATTGTCCGTAGAAATTTTAATGCTCTTATGTGAAGGGAGCTAAAGTAATCGAAAGATTTACTGGAGAGTGAGACTACAGGAGACCCATCAGGGGGCTCATTTAAATGATTCGAATAGCTAAATTCTTACCAAACAATGGTGAATTCAGTAAGAGTTATTGAAGCAAGTAGCACTTTTCTTAGGGCCAATAAAGATAAGGTAACGATGGGGGTAGCCATCAGGATCGAGACTATTTAAGTCTGAGAGAAGTACAACCCTAACAGGGTCAGTATGACAGGAGATAAGTGGGTTATGTGTTGAGGTATTTTGTAGAGAGTAAAACTACACGCGTTAAAATTTTCCAAAGAGAGAAAAAGGAAAAGGGTATGGTGCTTGCAAGGGAAATGGTTAATGTAATTTTTTATTTGTTTCAGACAGACGTGTTATGTCCGAAAGGCCATTAAGTAGACAAGGCGATTGGCAAAGTAGAAGTACGAGTTTTGTTCTCAGAAGAAGATGAGGCGTGTTTTGTGTGATGCAAGCGAGTCATCTCATATTTGTTTATTATTAGATTCGCATGTGAGATGGATTTAGTGCGTATATCTATAGAGTTATCATTATGTGTATGTTTTCCCTGGTATAGTGGGATTGTCTTTAGTGTTATCCGCAGAGGACAAATGGGTGCACTGTTAGTGATTTATATACTTTATTAAGATTAATCGTTTTAGTGATGTGATATGCGAATATATTATTATACTAATTATGGATTTATAAAAATGGTTGAAACAATAGTGGTAAGTGAATGCAAGGCGATCGGGGTTGCTGCATTAGTACAGTATGTTAAGTTCTGGTAAAAACCTCACTTGCGAGAGGGACGAGATTGCACTTATATTTTATATTATCGAGACTTATAAGGGTATAGTGGTATGTAAATGTTTAATCCCAGGATGTTTAGATATTTTGTTATTATGATTCAGTGTGTATTGGGTTTACCGTTGCGCGGAAAGATTTCACTCATTATTATGTGTAGCGCTCAGGACTTAGTGTTAGGAGGAGCGCATTGTTATATTTAACCTTTTGTAATGTGCAAGTTAAGACTTATATTCATATTATTGGGAAAGGGATCTTGAGAGTCCCGATTATATACGTACGAGGTTTATGGAAGGTGATTACCACCAATACTGAGCAATAGTGCAATTAGTAAAAAGTCATTTATTTCAGTACCATTGTGGTAGGAGATGTAGTTTTTCTATTTAGAGACGGAATAAAATAGTATAGGTTATGGACGGTGGACCCAACGGATTTCGACAACCGACTATGCTAGGTAGTAGTGTATCGGGGGGTTCCTTATTTGGATTTCGCTTTGTGAGACATCCTACGAATGAAACTGAGCATAAGGTTGGAAATAGAGAGATGTTTGGTCATTAGTCCATGAGTCTAGTACCTCGGTTATCATAAGAGTAGGTAATATTGATTGTAAGTTAAAGATAAGTGACGATTTAAGGTTAGTGGAGCCAGTTGTGTGGTAAGGAAACATTGGAAGTTTTGTTTTATTACCCAATCGAAGGGTGGAATGATGATAAAGAGAGTTTTATGATTAGATAAATACGAGTATTTGTTATGTAGTAAGGTGCGGCCTCCCAATAATATTGAGACAATGGGGCCAATGATGTGTAGGCTCGTCTTAGGCAAGTTGCACGGATTGAAGCACAATGTGAAGTGCCTTTACTAAGGTGTGACTCTATAACATATTGTGTGTTAATTACCATCATTAGCATTTATATGGTTCTTAAACTGTTAGTTAATAAAAATGTTTTTATATTGGAATTTAATAAGATGAAAATAAGACTTTAAATTGTTTTGACACTTAGCTTAATTATTTAGGGTGTTCAAATTGGAAATATTATTTTACGACAGTGATGCTGAGAATGTACCAACCGTTCACCTTGATGATAATATAATAAAGGACTGATCACCTAAGATTTAATTAGGCGGGGTGTTATAATCTATAATCCCCTATAATAATCTTCAAAACCAGGGTTAAAATTTCCCTAAACTTAAAGGAGAAAACCTCAAAAATCTGCCATAACCGAATCGATTCGGCCTATTTGAATCGATTTGCTAACCACCGAATCAATACGGCTTGTCCGAATCGATTCAAAATGGTTCTACTTACTAACTGTCTCATTCCGAATCAATTCGTCTTGTCCGAATCGATTCGATTGGTCCGAAGTCCCAAATCTACTCAGGGTTTATATATACCCCAAAAACCCAAAACTCAATCCAATCTCCATTTTTAAGGTTTCTAATCCTAACCAACAACACTACAAACATCTCATCTACGTTTTACAACTAACACGTCAATTATTTTGTGATATTAAACCATTTCTCTTATATTTAAACCCAAAACCCCCCAAAACCCTAACTTTTCATTTTAACCCATTTCTAATCATTTATACACGTCCTTAATATGGGTTTATCACTAGAAATCATGAAGAGTTAATAACAAATCTAGGTGTGATTTCAAAAATAAAATTTTCAAAATTTATTTTAAGGGTTCTAATGCAAAATTATCTAGTTTGCCAACTAGAATATGAGATATTGTAAGGACACAAATTTCCAATTGAGTCCATGTATAGTGTTGGCTCAATTCCGGACAAAAACATTTATTCATAGGGTAGTATTTAATTGTAATATTATCAAGCCTATGAAGTGTGTGTTGAAGACGTAGCGGCTAAGAGTATAAAGCTTCATCAATATGCCGGTTTGCGTGCCTCGTTTCTACGTCATCAACCATAGTTCCATGCTCCCAAGGTATGAATGCAATATTATATATGTAGGAGCTTGGAACAAAGTTTATTGGGTGTTAGGTTTTGTAAAAACTGTGTTTTAATTTTCAGAAAGAATTAAATAAAACTTTAAAATAAGATTATAAAGTTTTCTGGGCTAAAATCGAATTTTACAACTTTCTGGTTTTTCGTTCGATAGAGTCGTTCGAATGAGATTGTCGTTCGAACGAAAATGTCGTTCGAACGAACCTGCCAACGAGTTCCCACCAAAGTATACTGGTCCGTCGTTCGAAATGTCGTTCGAACGAGATTGTTCGTTCTAACGAGATGTCCAACGAGAATCTAACGAGTTCAATCTGGAACGTCGTTATAAGTCTCGTTCGAACGAGATTCCAGGCGGGAACAGTTTTTGGCAGTTTTGCACCCACTTCCCCACTTGGTTTTTAACCAACTTTTTTAGACTTTATTATGTGCGGGAATAACATTTTCCACCTTAACTTTTCCATTCTAGTTTATCTCTTAGAGAGAGTTTGAGAGCAAAAATTGTTTAGGAAAATGTTCATGTTTTGAGTGATATTTTTAAAGAAAAATTTCCATCACTCTAGTGTTTACACCCAAATGAGTTTATTCCAAGTTCTTATATACTTATCAATCGCTTGGAGTTTGGCACCGGTTTTCTCTACACCGAATTGAAGAGAAGTTTCGGGTTATGCTTCTACCTCCCACAAAGAAAGAAGAAGTGTTTTTAATGTTGTTTTACCCGCTTGGAGAAAGGCTCCATGTACGGGTGACGGTGACCATATAAAGTCCTATCGGTGGATTCCGAGACCGAGGTGGTGTTCCAAGGTTATCCACTAGGAAGAGGTGTCTACAAGAAGAAGCATCGGGGCTTGAGAGGGATCGAGTCGTGTGTTGTAAGTCTTTTGTCTTTTACTTGTAATTCCGTATCTAGTGGATTTGTGGCTAGGGCCGTCTGAGGTTGTTTCCCATCTTGGGTTTTTCCTCGTACATCGCGGCATAGTGTGATTAATTTATTTTATCTTACAAAATAACGTAGAACACATGATTTGAATAATTCAAGATAAAATTTGGTTTAAATCATCACACTCACTTTAATTGGGACTAAATTAAATATTGGGTAAAGTTTATTTGATTCAAGTCATTTGCTAAAATTTGGTTTCGCCTAATTTGCTAATATCGATAAATGTGACTCAGGCAAATTCTAGGACTTGGATTGAATTAATCGGTTTAAGTGAATATATTAATTGATTAATTTTACTTCACTTGGTTTAAATTATAATTTGTTTAAAGACATTAAAATTTGTTGTTGTGTTTTGTAAAGTTGAACCATCCCAACGCTTCCGCATCGATTTACATAAAAGGAAATTACAATATTTTTAATTGTGTTTAAAATTTATAAAATCTGGGGTTCCAGATTTTTCAAATTGGTATCAGAGCCAAAAATGATAAATTATTTCGTTAAAGATCCTTAAATAATTTTTGGCTAAAATGGATTTTTCCCCATTTTCAAAATTTCCTATTTTCGATGGTTCAAACTACGCGTATTGGAAAGCGCGTATGAGATCGACACTAAAATCTATCGACGAGTGAGTTTGGATGTCTGTTGTTAACGGGTGGTCCCCACCAACTTATTTAGTTGAAAATGAACGTGTTCCCAAACCCGCCGATAGATGGACTGAAAATGAGTTTAAACTTGCTAATTTCGATTCCCGTGGTTTAAATGCCTTATTTAGCGTTGTCACACCGGATGAATTCCGTCGCATTATGACGTGTGAAACCGCTAAAGAAGCTTGGGATATTTTACAATTAACTCATGAAGGAACTAGTGTCGTTAGATCTTCAAAACTCCAAAACCTCACCACTCAATTTGAAACTATCAAAATGAATGAAAAAGAAACTTTTGATGAATTTTATGCTAGACATTCTGATATTGTTAATTCATCTTTTAACTTGGGAGAGAAAATACCTGACGACCGTGTTGTAAAGAAAATTTTAAGGTCCCTACCCGATAGATTTATTCCAAAAGTGACCATTTTAAATTCTTTACCAACTTTAGCCTCTACGAAATTAAAAGAGCTTGTAGGTGATTTACAAACCTATGAACTAGACATTTTTCCCTCTAAAACTGAAAAGAAAATTGAAAAGGGCGTTGCTTTAAAAGCCCGAAAAGAGGTCAAACAAGTAGTAGAGAGCGAGAGTGATAGTGACTCGGAAGACATGGCTTTATTTACTCGTAAAAATAGAAAATTTCTTAAAATTAACAAATATAAACTTAAAAATGCTTTTAAGAAATTTGACACTTCTAAACATGATAAAAGCGAGAAGATCCCTAAAGCCGAGAAGATCCCTAAACCTAGTTATGAAAATTTAGATAGGGACGAGTCTAATAAGTGTTTTGGTTGTGAAGGTTATGGCCATAGGGCTTATGAGTGCCTTACTAAACTAAGGAAAGAGGGTAAACGACTCACTGCTTATAATGCGACCCTTAGTGATAGTGATAAAGAAGAGGGACCCGATTCCCCCACTAAGAAAAATTTTGTGGCTTTTATGGCTAGTCATGTGAGTGATAGTGAGAACTCATCGATTGATGAAACTTTAACACATGACACTTCCAAGGTCATTGTTTATGATTCTCTTGTTTTTGATGATAGTGAGAGTGGCGAAGAAAGAGAGAGTGAAAATGAAGAAGAGGTTAATGTGAGTGAACTTCAAAATGCTTTTCAAGAGATTTATAAAGAATCTATTAAATTAAAAAGAGCTAATTTGAAGTTAGAAGCTAGTTTAAGAGAAAGTGTCAAGGTCGTTGATGAAAGTGCTTTAATAGAAGACCTTAGGACACGTGAAAGGACTCTTCAAGAGAAGCTTGAATATGTAGAAGGCGAAAGAGATAGCCTTAAGAGTTTAATGGAATCCTTGAAAAAGGAGCTTCTTGCTTTTGAAGAGCGAAATGTTTTACTAGAATCTAACATTTTAGAATTGGAAAATAAATTAAAATATTCTAGTAATGTCAAATTTGATTTGGAGTGTCGTTCGGAAAAACTAGATAAAATGTTAGGAACGGTCCAAATTAAAAATGGCACTTGTGGTTTAGGCTTCAATACTTCTAATGAATCTACTCATAAAGCCAAAACCAATGTTTTAGGAGAATCTACTAGGAATGCATTTAAAGATCACTCCTTAGGTAAATCTTTTTGACATGTTTTTGCTTGTACACATTGTGGTCGAAAAGGTCATCTTAGGAAATTTTGTTTTGATCTTAAACGAATTCCTAGAAAATCCCATTGTAAAGTAACCACGGTAGTTAACGTTCCAACACCCCAAGATAGTCATTCTTCATTAATTTGGGTTAGGAAATCCGACTTGGTTGCCTTACAAACTAGGGTTTTTGATTCTCATTTACTTTCACATGCTTCCTCCCTTGCTAAATCTAAAGGATGAATGTGTTAGTCTTTTGCATACTTTAGTGTTTGTACTTCATGCTATATTCACATGCTAAATGTATGCTTGTTTAGTCATTTTCTAGTCATTGCCTCATTTCATATCATATGCTAGAAATTATGACTTTTTTATCTTTTTGTATTATATTTTTGTTTGAATTGACTGAATAATATAAAAAGATTTTTGTTTATCATTTGTATTTTATCTGTTTCATTTGAGATTAATGAAAAATACAAATGATTTTTGTTTATCCTTTTGAGTATATATATTTATTTTTGGTGAAAAATGCTAAAAACTCAAAAAGATTTTTTGTGTGTGTATTTTATTTTGACACACTTTAAGTGGCATATATTTGTGTTTGAATCCCATCCTTTATGCCTCCACGTGGCTAGAACTTTTGGTTTAGATTTTCAATCCTTAAAATGTTCTTTAACATGTTTTATACGGAGTAGTTGGATTTTGTATTATTTAAATGGATTCTATTTTTATATGCAGAGTTCACACATGCACGAGCTCGTTTGAAATCTTAATGTCACATGTTATATTTGATCTTTTTGAGGTGTTCTCCTGCCAATCTAGTCATCTACATATCTATGACTTAGGAGGACTAGTGCATGTCAAAATCCGTTGCATGTGAGATTTGTGTGAAACATGAAAAACATGATAAATATAAATGTGCATGGGGAAGGGCTCCGAAAGGATGAATTAAATCCTTTGCGATAGTAAGCCACCTTTTATTGGATCTAAAAGAAATACGTGATCCAAAGGCCTAAAAACAGAATATTTGGCATTAAAAAGAAAACAATTGCCAAGGCCTATGTTTGTTTGATATATTCATTCAAAAGCAAAAGAATATATATGCTTATTGAGGGAGAATTGGATGGTATATCAACGGTTTGCAAAATGTTCGTTTATCCTAGTTGTCTTTAATGTCATGACTCTATTTGGTTTGTAGAATCATCATCATGCTAGGCTTGTATGCATTGTGTATGTTTGTTCATTGAGTTCAATCTATATTGTCACATGAGGTTATATTTAACTGTGATGAAGTTTGCAATCAAATGAGAACTCCTTGAACGTTTCTTAAGTGTTTGGGTTTAAATTTAATCGTTACTAGTTCACACCCCAACACTTCCGTTTCCATATGACACATTTTTGCCATACGAGTGTGCAAACTTATTGTATTTTGTGTCATGTGTGTGTTTATATCTATATATATATGCAAGTGCTTCATTGGTATATTTCTAGTTTATATATATATGATATTTGTTTGTCTTTGCCTTGATTTTATTTCCCATATGCTTTAATGTCTTAACACTTTAAGCTTCAACGTGTTTCTTAGTTCTTTATCCTTTGCCTATTCCTGAACAAAAAGGGGGAGAAAATGATAGGGGGGGAAATGGTATCTAATCCTATTATTATCGTATCTTAGTTTGGGGGAGATTTATCTTAGGGGGAGACGTCTTTCTAATTAGGTCATGTGTTTGTTAAAGGGGAAGAATTAATTTAGGGGGAGTAATTAATTAATTGCATTTAATACTTTGATATTCCCTATGCATTTGAAGAGTTTGCTTAAGTGTGCAGGATTTCTTCTAAAGCGGCACTGTTTAAACGGCAAAGCGTTTGATCCTTGGGTTGAGTCAAGTTTGGGTGGGTTATGTTTTGAGTCTAGTGAGCTTGACGGCCCTTTAGGATTTTTGTTTGGTTTTTGTCCCGGAATAGCCAAAGGGGGAGATTCGTAAGGACACAAATTTCCAATTGAGTCCATGTATAGTGTTGGCTCAATTTCGGACAAAAACATTTATTCATAGGATAGTATTTAATTGTAATATTCTCACGCCTATGAAGTGTGTGTTGAAGACGTAGCGGCCAAGAGTATAAAGCTTCATCAATATGCCGATTTGCGTGCCTCGTTTCTATGTCATCAACCATAGTTCCATGCTCCCAAGGTATGAATGAAATATTATATATATAGGAGCATGGAACAAAGTTTATTGGGTGTTAGGTTTTGTAAAAACTGTGTTTTAATTTTCAGAAAGAATAAATAAAACTTTAAAATAAGTTTATAAAGTTTTCTGGGCTAAAATCGAATTTTACAACTTTCTGGTTTTTCGTTCGATAGAGTCGTTCGAACGAGATTGTCGTTCGAACGAAAATTTCGTTCGAACGAACCTGCCAATGAGTTCCCACCACAGTATACTGGTCCGTCGTTCGAAATGTCGTTCGAATGAGATTGTTCGTTCTAACGAGATTCTAACGAGTTCAATCTGGAACGTCGTTAAAAGTCTCGTTCGAACGAGATTTCGTTCGAACGAAATGTCGTTCGAACGAGATTCCAGGCGGGAACAGTTTTTGGCAGTTTTGCACCCACTTCCCCACTTGGTTTTTAACCAACTTTTTCAGACTTTATTATGTGCGGGAATAACATTTTCCACCTTAACTTTTCCATTCTAGTTTATCTCTTAGAGAGAGTTTGAGAGCAAAAATTGTTTAGGAAAATGTTCATGTTTTGAGTGATATTTTTAGAGAAAAATTTCCATCACTCTAGTGTTTACACCCAAATGAGTTTATTCCAAGTTCTTATATACTTATCAATCGCTTGGAGTTTGGCACCGGTTTTCTCTACACCGGATTGAAGAGAAGTTTCGGGTTATGCTTCTACCTCCCACAAAGAAAGAAGAAGTGTTTTTAATGTTATTTTACCCGCTCGGAGAAAGGCTCCATGTACGGGTGACGGTGACCATATAAAGTCCTATCGGTGGATTCCGAGACCGAGGTGGTGTTCCAAGGTTATCCACTAGGAAGAGGTGTCTACAAGAAGAAGCATCGGGGCTTGAGAGGGATCGAGTCGTGTGTTGTAAGTCTTTTGTCTTTTACTTGTAATTCCGTATCTAGTGGATTTGTGGCTAGGGCCGTCTGAGGTTGTTTCCCATCTTGGGTTTTTCCTCGTACATCGCGGCGTAGTGTGATTAATTTATTTTATCTTTCAAAATAACGTAGAACGCATGCTTAGAATAATTCAAGATAAAATTTGGTTTAAATCATCACACTCACTTTAATTGGGACTAAATTAAATATTGGGTAAAGTTTATTTGATTCAATTCATTTGCTAAAATTTGGTTTTGCCTAATTTGCTAATATCGATAAATGTGACTTAGACATATTCTAGGACTTAGATTGAATTAATCGGTTTAAGTGAATATATTAATTGATTAATTTGACTTCACTTGGTTTAAATTATAATTTGTTTAGAGACATTAAAATTTGTTGTTGTGTTTTGTAAAGTTGAACCATCCCAACGCTTCCGCATTGATTTACATAAAAGGAAATTACAATATTTTTAATTGTGTTTAAAATTTATAAAATCCGGGGTTCCAGATTTTTCAGATATACACACTCACATGAATAAAGAAAGTTAACACTTGCCTCGTGGATAAAATCCGACAACCTCGAGTCGAATCCCGCGGAGTTTGCCCGGAATTTCCCTTTCCTCTCTTCTTTTATCCTCTTCCTTTATTTCTCTCTTTTTCTTTCTTTCTTTTTCCCTCTCTCGTACCTTTATGAGGGAGAAATAAGGGCTTGCCCCTTATTAACAAAAAAAAATGAATCGTTTACTTAATTGCGAGTCCCTACTACTCCCAAAATTCTTGAAACCCAAATGCTACCCCCGGTTACTCTATTCTGTCTATCTCGAACATTCTGAAACCAACCGCGCCCTCGAAATCTCCATTCGAGTCACTTAACCGCAATTCACTAATTAAATACAACACAACGTAATACGGGTTTTCCTAACTAAAATATTATCCTTTTTCGCTTTACCCAACTGCGACATATAATAAAAATACCCCGACTCATTTACTTAATCCCAAAAGTAAATATAGAACACAACGAAATCATAAAACCCTCGTAAACTCCAAAAATTATTATTCACGATAATTCCTCAAATTTCCAAATTACACTAACTTATGAAATTTAATTATCCATAAAAGTGCAGGGTATTACATTCTCCCCCCACCCTTACAACGGAATTTTTGCCCTTGAAATTCGGATACGATCGATACTACCAACCTAGGATCGTGAATCACTCCACATCCTAATGCATAAAAGTGGAATGGTACCAATCCAATGGCACTCAACCATACACTCATTCAGTACTCACCTATCTCAAGGTTTGTACTCTACTACAAACGTAGCTAGATCTCCATATTCTACAATGCTACCTCGTCAAAATTTGGATTGACTCTAATGTCACATCGCATCTTATTCTTTTATAAACGAATATAAAGAAAATGAGCCTGTAATGAGAACTTAACCGTCTCGATCCCATCGGAGAAACCACTACTATAAGCATATGTTCGTCTACCTCGCGACATCGAATTTCCCTCAAAAAGGAAATTGTACCATCACTTGACTATTCCCGTAAATTTTCTGTCTCAAGCGTGTTACTCCTTATTGCACCTATTTAATTGGATCATCGCGTGCCTCCTACGATGTTCCATTCACAAACTTAAATCTCACTTATAACTTCCCCACAGCATATTCCTCAACTTTATATACTATGCCAGTTCTATTTCGGGCGGTATATAAAATCAACTTACCAAGGTGCCCATACACCTTTTTAATCTGTGCCTATCTGCACCATTACTGCAAACGTCACAGACGTAATGCTCTTTCTAAATATGGACATAACTTTCTTGGCTTCGTGCTAACACCTGGGTATCCACAACAATCTTCTCAAGTTCCAATGTTTCCTATAACTGGAAATCCAATCTTTCTTCAAGGTTAACTCACTAATCTTCTTATGGTTAACTCACAACTATCTCCTTACCTCGACGTTACTAGTTCTGCTAACCTTACTTCATAATAATCCTAAGATTGACGCGTTTCCTATATGTGAGAAAAAAAAATACTATTTTAACTATGTACCTAGTGCCCAAGACCTATCTCAATTTTCGACATTCACACAGTTTCATGAGTGGGGCATCTCGCAAAGCTAAATACAGACAAGGAACCCTCTTGTTACACTACTTCCTCGCTTCATCGATCATCGAGATAAAATGACCTAAGGTACACTAGTGGGACGTTCTAAAATCCGACCTCGCTAACCTACTAACGTACTTCTACCGCTATGTCCTTCCGATCCCGAAAATTGGAAAGTTTAACTAATCAGGGTACCTACTCTCTGCAAACGTGTTACGAAGATCACACCCAAAACATACTACCTCCGAACTTGCCCAAATTAATTATCTAACTCCTGCCTCACCCACATACTTGCGGTGAGAGAACCATTTCCGTGCTTCTCCATAGCATTGTTATCTCCATAGGCATATAATCATCACACAACTCTCAGTCTATAGTGTTTTGCCCACACTAGGTGACTCATCGTCAAAACAAATATCCTTACATCCCATAACATCTCTCCACTCCCGACGTCATTAAGGTTCATGCGTGGAGCGTATCGCAAGAAAAATCCAAACAAGGAACCCTCCTATACACTACTACTTAACTTTGTCGATCGTGGAGGTTCGTTAGTTTCGAATATGCCACTGGGAAAAATTCCATCCCACTTATCGACAAAATGTGGTTAGAATGCTATTTCCTTCTAGGAGCCACACCCCAAGCGCTTTCACTAACACTAAGTGCTTTGCGCATATAACACTAAGCTTAAACTCACAGCTTAACAAGAAGTTCTACATACATTGAATCATAACTATAAGGTCTCCACGCACTCGAATCATGATAATGAAAGATCTACTCACCGAAGTTCCATCTACCCATATAATAAAGGTGAACTCAACCTATATCAAGGTGAGATATCGGAACAACAACCTGTTCCACCATGGAACCGCGGATACAGTAGTCTAGCCATCATTAGCCCGCTATCGCTTCAATAATATAATAACATTACTCTTATAATAGTACTATACTCATATAACACATACAAAATGAGTAGTACAAAACAGATACAAATTATAAATAGAACCCCTCTATCACGGAAAAAGATATATGGACATATACTACATAATGTTATTGATAGCACCACTGAGCTCGAATCACACGCACGAATCTAGGGTTAGCAAAATACCGCGACTCTACTTATCCACATAAAATATTCCTCCTCTCTCTGAGGCGAATGTTATAACAATAACTTCGCTAATCTCCCTAGCTACTCCCAATGGTTCCCGGACATGGTACCTTTGTCTTACCCGAACCAAAGCTACTTTAATCAATGCACCGTCCGAGCACCTTACATTTGTTGTTTAAGTCTTACTGGAAAATGGCAAACCGTGTGGTTCTACATTCCACATTGTAACATTTACCCATCTCTGGTCACCCTGACCATGTTAAGGTTATCAGTATCTCATACTCTTAGCCTCGATCATGATAATCTCCCTCATAGTCCCCTTAACTTCTTCGTCAAAAGGAAACTCCACCACCGGCCTTAACAACCCTGTTTTCAAAGAATTCCTCGGGTGGATGTCCACTAATGGGGTTCCACGAACACATATTTTTTATAAGTGTTAGCAACACTTTTATAGCGAACCTATCATTCCTTCGAAGGACTCTCTCTTTATTGTACCTTCCTTAATTCAGCACAAAGCTCACTTATCCATATAATTATTTATTCACCGTCGGCCTCTGACCAATCCTTATGTGAATAATCTAGAAACTTCATTCTTCTCATTCTTGCTAAATCATGGGAACTCGCGGTTAAAAACCATCACTAAGATCCCTTTATGAACAAAACATCATGCTCCCCCGAATTTGGTGACCATCGTTCCCACCATTTCAATATTTCTCTCACGAGTGAAAAATTTTCCCCAAATTTTCACATATGGGTATTTCCATACCCTATTCTAAGTCTAAAGCTTTTGAGCCTTCTACTTACACTCAGTATAGCTACACTGCCTTCGCATGACTTAACTTCAATGTATGGTCCTTATTAAAGACCCTTTCAAACTCTCCCCCCCCCCAACCACTTAACTTCACGGGGTAATTCAACTTTAGCACCACTCTCTACTATAGCGGTACTTAGATGATTATAACTACTATACTTTAGTATTTGTCGCAAAAATCTTCGACAATGCCACAAAGGGAGTGACCTCTGCTGCGGTCATCATCCCCAACTTCAACTTATATCTCCAACGAGGCCCCAGCTTTTGCTACCCATGAAATGGCCCTCCTGTGATAGCTCTTCATCGATCACCACATGAATTTTGAACGAGCACGCAAAAGATTTACTATAGTATTATATAATGGCAGGAGAATGAAATCTCACAAGAGGGATCAACAATCCTAATCATAAGGCTCTATATCAAATTGAGAACAACTCTGAAAGCGTAGTACGTCCGCACAGATTCCTAAGGACACTAGAACCTGATGCTCTGATACCATCTGTGACACCCCACCTAATAAAATACTGGGTGATCAATCCTATACCAAATTAAAATAGGAGTCTCATATGGTTCATTCTCAGCATCACTAAACCAATTTAATTACTAATAACCTATTAGGCTGGCGTCAAAATTTTAATTGAACAAATCTTTTTAAACAAACCAACAAAGTAAAACAATCACACAGTTTATATATATAACTGATATGAAATAAAAAAATGAGCACTCAGTTCAACATCATACAACCAAATCAAATGTCGCACTAAAAGGCGATAAAAAGAATAAATAATACAATTGGGCTATCGGCCCGAGTGTTTCTACAATACCTCATATCTAGATTAAAAGGATATAGAATCTACAGTAAACATGCATGCATCCACAGCTGATGCAGCGAATGTCTCACTCGAAAGAATCTTCATCCAAGCATCCCTGTGTCTGGACAATTAATATATATATATATATATAAGGAGGAGGTTTTTTTTGTCTAGCCCAACTGATTGTTGAGATTAAATCTAGTGGGTTTGGTCTTTATCAACTGATGGCTGAGATTACATCTTAAGTTTGTCTTAAATGAAGGGGTGAGATTCCTCCAATCGTTTGTCCACAATTTGATTCCAAGTTAAGTCATTTCAAGTACAACTACACCCTAACCTTTTTTTTATTTTGGGTACTAATAGGGTGGCTGGAATAGATACATGGGTTGGTACTCATGTCATATAAAATATTTCTCTTCTATTTTAATTTCCTACAACAAGATTTGAAGAAAATTCTTCATTTTAATTTCCTCCATTCTCTCTCATTGCTTCCCCCCGATCGCAAAAGGTATTTTTTTCTCACTCTAATGTATTTCACTTCTTCATGTTCTCTTAGTTGAAGTAGATAGAGACACGATTTTGGGGCAAGTCAAGAAATCTTTGCTGCCATCGTTGTTTTTTCAAAATAGTTTGGGGCAAAGACATGAATGTTTGCTGACAAGAATCTTTGTTGTGGTTTTTTCAATTTTAACCCCTGTGTACATAGCGTTCACCGAGATCATTGACAGAGAAGGGTTTTGTCTAGGGGTTCCACTTAGAGTAAGAAACCACGATGTAAAGGTTTTACTTTGGTATCAATTTTGTTTTTGACATTTGTGCCCTTTTTCCATTTTTCGTTAAGTCCGATGTCGTTCTGATGTGTAAGTTTTATTATGTCTTTTTGATTTTTTATTTATGTTCAAGGTTGAGCTCTTCGAGAAGATCTGGAATGAGAGGTGGACTACTGAGCAAATCTAGAATAACAACCCATCTTCACAGCCATGAAGTTCGTCGAATTGTCCAGTTGGTGTAGCCACCATAAAGGTTATTGGTTTTTTGTTATGTTTTTGTCACGCCTGAACCATCTCTCCCATTTATATTAATTTCTAATTGGGTGTATGTTTGGTTCTGTTGGTTATCTTGGATGAGTGTGATCATCTTGATTTTTATTTTGAGAAAATAACGCCTGACTTGGGTGTGAAAAAACATCCCCCGAAAGTGTGAACTGATTTTGGGCTTTGGTTTTTATATGCTGAGAATTTATATGCTTTTTGAAATTAGTTGACATTTTGGTCTTTTCATAGGTGTTTGCCTTACAGGAACATATCATAAATATCTACATAGTTGTTGGATTTGTTGTTAAATGATTTTGGATACAAAGTTAGTCTTTGAACAGATCTTTCTCTCTCTCAGCATCTTCGGATGTGACGATCTCTGACAGTGAGCTCTGGCCAACATTTAATGCTATTTTTTTCTATAGTATTAGTTTTTGTATGATTTTTTGTTGCATATTTATCATTTATGTTTGGGACTTGAATTTTTTTCTTTAGATTTATCATTTAATTCAGTCCTCTTTTAGTTTTATAATTTCTACTATTTGCGGGCTTATATTCTTATGTATATGTATTCTTATTTTTCATCGAATAGTTGGTGTTTAATTTTGTAGGTTCTTGGATGTGGCTATAAGATTGCGAAGGTGTCACCGTTTTTTAATTTACTTTGTCGATTTTATCAATTTAGCTTATAATGGCTTTTATGTCAAAATTGTACGAATATTTTTTTTTTCATTCATGAACTTAAGTCTATGATTCTGTTCATGAACTTGAGTAATTTGTTAATGTATATTTTTTTTATTTAGTCTTGATAGATGTTTTAGAATTGTGTAAATTTTTATATTTACTTTTTAAACGTTGTTTGTAATCAGATTTTACCAATTATTCTTCTTTTTTAATTATTAGAATGTAAATACTATAAAATTTAATTGTAGTTACACTATGCATGCTTAGGTACAAAATATCACGGGTAACAAATTTATCATCGTTCCATCGACACGAGTATAAAATATAATGGGAACAAGGCGCGGGTGCAAAATATAATAGGAACAAATTTATCGTCGTGCCATCGGCACGGGTACACCCTAGTATATATATATTGCAAGAGAGGAAAATAGAGAAAGGGGTCAGAGCCCGAGTTGTGAAAATATTTTAGCAAGTGCATAAATGTTGTATTTTTAAAATATGATTTATCTCATAATTAAATTGGTATCGCACTCACATGAGATACCCCTCACCCCTCTTCTAATAGTGCAAACCTATCCCATTCCTATAAATAACCATGTTAAACTACCCAGCCTAACCAATCCGTTTCACCAAAACTCTGAAAATACCTATAAACCCGAGTACTAAGGGATAAACTTCTCCACATTCTCAACATTGCGCCACGTTCGTGCATGGGGTGTCTCACGAACCGAAATCCAAACAAGGAACCCCCCCGATACACTACTACCTGGAAATGTCGATCATCCAAATCCATTAGTCCCTCAGTACAAAATGTATAAATATACTCATATAAATCCATACATATAATGCTCACTATAGTATACAAATCACAATTTAAGTACGGATAAAATATCCCGGAATGAGAATAAATTCTTATTCATTTATCTGTTTACACTGGTTGAAGATATATGATATTTTATCCTCATATACAGGTAATATACTATACCCAACAAGTATAATAACCATCCCACCGAGCTATAACTTGAGCATGCAGTCTCTCAATGCTATCATCTTCCAGGGAATTTCTCATATACCATCCTGGGTACCAGCAGTCGGACTCTCACACCGACATGGTAAAAACCAAAACACAATGCATAGGAAGCGGTCATAGTTCCTCCCCAGAAATGAGAATGAAACATACCCACCACGTCTCACCCATAATAAAAATCACACAATATAAAATGGACACTATGACCTGGGGACTATACGCTCCCTGCTCCTCAAGCCAGTGACCTCACCCACATCGCGTAACTTCCCATAATAGCATTAGAGGGGGTATGCTTCACATAAATATACCATTCACATATAGATATATATCTATTTCCCTATAATAAAATATATACTGTAATCACATTATATATATATATATATTCTATATCACTTCTCAAATTTATATATATGGCTATAATTTCCAATCTCATATAGTGATAGCCAATAACCCCGAATCTTCCCCTTCGTAATAGCATTTCAGTATACAAGCACTCATACACTTAAAATACTAAACCCAAAAGTAATATCTCATTTCATATATAAATCGTACCTTAATCACTTTTAAGGATATATATATATATATATATATATATATATATATATATATATATATATATATATATATATATATATATATATATACGCTTTGAATATACCAATTCATACTAATTAAATAAGTATACTCTCAACTTATTTAAATCTTATAGGTATCACGTTACCTATAATAATAGTCGTCAATAGACATATAGGAAATCCGCTCAATTCTCCTTAGCCCATACCCTAAATTCCATCCGAATCGCATCCTAGGATTTTCTCGATTATAATCGGCCCATATTTATTCTAACTGAATGATTCACTCGTCCCAAACATTCATTAAATCCATACCCCGGATCGTACCCTAAATTAATTCGAGGTTCCCTCTTTCTTTTCGAGGTTTACTCCCCCTGAATACCATCATCTAGGAATCCTAATATCATATCTAGAATCCCCTATAATAATCTTCAAAACATAGTTTAAATTTTCCTAAACATAAAGGAGAAAACCTCAAAAATCTACCATAACCGAATCGATTCGGCTTGTCCAAATCGATTCGAAATGGTTCCACTTTCTAACTTTCTCATACCGAATTGATTCGGCTGGTCCGAAGTCCCAAATCTGCTTAGGGTTTATATATACCCCCAAAACCCAAAACTCAATCCAACCTCAATTCTTAAGGTTTCTAATCCCAACTAACAACACTACAAACATATAATCTATGTTTTAAAACTAACACATCAATTAATTCATGGTATTAAACCATTTCTCGTAGATTTAAACCCTAAAACCACAAAAACCCTAACTTCTCAGTTTAACCCATTTCTAATCATTTATACAAATCTTTAATATCGGTTTATCACTAGAAATCATCAAGAGTTAATAACACATCTAGGTGTGATTTTAAAAATCAAATTTTCCAAAATTTATTTTAAGGGATCTAATCCAAAATTATCTAGTTTACCAACTAGAATATGAGATATACACACTCACATGAATAAATCAAGTAAACACTTTCCTCGTGGAAAAGATCCGGCGACCTCGAGTCGAATCCCGCGGAGTTTGGCCGGAATTTACCTTTCCTCTCTTCTTTTCTCCTCTTCCTTTCTTTATCTCTTTTTATTTCTTTCTTTCTCCCTCTCACATGCCTTTATAAGGGAGAAATAAGGCTTGTCCCTTATTGACCAAAAAACATTACTAGTTTACTCAATTTCCATAGAATGGCAGAGGCAAATAAAGCATTTGCACATTTTTGTTAATCCATGAACAGGATCTATATAGATACATAGATCCATGGATCTATACATCTCGATCGGAAAAGAATCAAGAGAAAAAGAAAGAATCAGAATTGATCGATATATTTCTCGAAACAAACGAAGAGGAAATGAAAGGTGAAACATAAATCATGGATCAACTAAGCCCCTGGTCCAAAAATTCCAGGAACCCAAATACTACCCCCAAATACACTATATATATATATATATATATATATATATGTTGTGTACTGAGGGTCTAATGGATCTTGACGATCGACCTTGTCAAGTAGTAGTGTATCGGGGGGGGTTCCCTGTTTGGATTTCACTTAGCGAGACACCCCACGCACGAACATGGCATAGTGTTGAGACTCGGGAGAAGTTTATCCCTTAGTACTTGGTTTGCTTAGGATTTCTAGAGTTTGGGGCTGACGGATTAGTTAGGCAGCATAGCTTGACTAGGATGTGCTAGGTGTGCACTATTAGAAGAGAGGTAAGGGGTATTTCATGGGAGTGCGATACCAATTTAAATATGAGATGAAACATATTTTTAAAAATAAGGCATTTATGCACTTGATAAATATTTTCACAACTCGGGCTCTGATCCGTTTCTATATTTTTTCTCTCTTGCTATATTATATACATATATAGGTTTCCAGACACAGGGACTCCTAGATGATGATCCTTTCGAGTCAGACGTCAGCTGCAGTAGCTGTGGATGCATGCATGCTTGATTTAGACAATTCTATTCTTGCAATCTAGATAGGAAGCATTGTAGTTACTCTCGGGCCGAAAGCCCCATTTGTATTTATTTATTCTCTCATCGCCTTTTTGTGCGGCATTCGGTTTGGTTGTATTATATTTGAATCGAGTGTTCGGTTAATTTATCTCTTTCCAGTTTCATTTATTTAAACTGTGTGAATGTTTTAATTGTATAGTTTGTTTAAAAATATTAGTTAAATAAAATTTTGACGCCAGCCTAATAGGTTATTAGTAATTAATTGGGTTTTCGACAGTGATGCTGAGAATGATCCATATGCGACTCCTATTTTAATTTGATATAGGAGTGATCGCCCGGTATTTTATTAGGCGGGTTGTCACACTACCTTAGTTCATACTCAATTTGTAAAGCATTCTGTCGAACAAATGGTGAAGACATTAAACTTCCGATCAAGTTTCTCGACAGGCTGGATTTTAATGGGTTACCAGGCCACGGAATGCATTTGAAAGTTAGATCTCCGATTATCCTATTGCGTTACGTTAATCAAAATGATAAACTTTGTAATGGAATATGGTTGATCATTAATTAACTAAATGAATGGATAATTGAAACAAGAGTTATTACTGGGCCATTTATTAATACAAAAGTTTTCATTCCAAGGATTGTAATGATATTGACGGACGAGAAATGAACTTTCCTACTAAAAATTTAGCAATTTCCATTGTGGTTATGTTTTTCTACGACTATAAACAAGAGTAAATGTCAAAATTTGTCCAACATTGGTATTTACTTGCCACAACTTGTTTATCCCATGGACAACTTCATGTAGCCATCTCAAGGGTCACATCAAGATCAAGTTTGAAACTACTTATCAAAAATGGCAATGACATTCCTCAAAATTACACTAAGAACCTAGTGTATACCGAGACATTCCAACAACTAGATCCTAGTAAATCAATATACATATTTGTACATACATTACACCATAAATGTAACTTTTATTTCATTTCCCCATACATGAATATTGTCTCAAACATTATCTCAGTAACATATAATTTCCTACATATTGCAAATCAAATATGAGGCAGTCCTATGAATATTTGGCATAAATAAATAGCACCTCAATCAATTATATGATCAAATTATGTGTAACAAGAAAGTGGGAAGTCATAAACTTCAAGAGAAATAATGAGCTCCCCCTTATTGATCGCATTCTACTAGATGAATAGGTAAGTATTGGAATCGTTCTTTGCTCTTACTATTGGAAAAATTTACACTACTATTTGTACACTTCCTAAATATGAATTAAAATTTACTTGCACTCTTCATTTTGCCTAAATATGTCGTATGGGCCGTTTTTAATGAAATAGTCATAATGAAAAAAAAACACGAACCTGATGTGCCGATAAAGAATAGCTTGCATAATTTTCAAATAATATGTTGAATGATTGTTTTCTTACAGTGTTGCTGCTATTATAACAATGTGGATTTCTAATGGTGCATTGTGGCCTCCTATTGCTATAGGGCCTGAGGTAATAATCTTCTTTCCTAAATCCATTTTTTTATTAGGATTCCCGGATTTAAAGGAAACGGCTATACCTTTTTAACATTTATTATTTTGATGTTTTTAGAGTAATGATAGATTTTCATTATTAATTTTGTTGTTTTTGGTTTTTAATGTTGCATATGTGATGTTCGTTCAAATGATAGAAAGATGGGGAATTCTTTTGAAGTTTTTAACTTACTCATATGATCAGGTTATAATATGTATTTCTTAAAAAATGTCATATACATAAGTCGAAGGACATTTAAGTAGGTTACTCTATTGTTCGATACCTCCTTGATAAGGGGAAATCCTTGCCAAAAGTTAGTACACATGTAACATATAGTGTCCATGCTTTACGTTGGGATTTAAATTTGGGGAGTAGACAATATGACCTAAAACTATTAGGTCTTTGGGTTTGGGTTTGGGGGTTGTTTCTTTGCGAACAAAAAAAAAACAATTATGTTAAATTAATAATTTATTAAATCTAATTCATGATTGATCATTTTTCTAACACCGGTGTTATATATATTCCCGTGCCTGAAGGTACGGTGAAAATTTTCAAAGTACGTAATTATAAAATGGCGAAAATTTTCAAAGTACATAATTGAAAAACGACAAAAATTCCATTCCCCAACAAAACAAAGTGTAATTTTTTTAAATGGTCCTAATCTCCTGTGTTTATTGGACTATCTACTTGTTTAACAAATAACAAATTGTCCAACAACATTCAAATAGTCCAAATTCATCAAATAAATTAACATATAACATGAAATATAAAATATTCATCAACCGCATTCACGTTGGGTCTCAAATAAACACGATGTCAATTTAATATATATATATATATATATATATATATATATATATATATATATATATATATATGCTTTCCTAGATATTTGACTTTGTCAAGGTTTGTTAATGTAAAACAAAAAAAAATATTTGCCTTTCCAACCTGATTCTCCATAACTTTGCATAGCAATAATGATTTTGATATAAATAACTCTTCTGTGAATACTTGTTTCGGTTGAGGTAATGATTTTTAATATAATGTTTGATATTACGATTTAGATCACCCAAAAACTCCTAATTTTTAACAATATTGTTGATGATAATAACCAATGGCCAGAAAAAAAATACACTCAAATAGTCAAAAGTATATATTTGTTGTGGCTTTTACACACTGAATAATCAAACACTCAGAGAATTATACACATACGCAAATAAATACATAAACAAAAGTATAAGAGCTTTTTGAAATATTTATAAAAAAATTGGCAGCCTTGGTTCGTAAAGGCTATAAAACTAACACACGCCAATGCACACAACTTGAAATATTATCATATTTTTTGCTGTTGTGGCTTTACACAACAAAAGCGAGAACAAACAAATGTGCATGAGCACGCACACAAAATAACAAATATCTATCATTCAGATTACCTCTGTTCTTAAATATACAGAGTAATCGTTTAATAACTTTGTTCTGCAAATCGCAAACTATTGGAAATTATATGGTTCATAGTTTGATAGAATATTAGTGTTACTACATACTATAGTGATGCTTGCACATTATCTAAAATATATTCAGCACATGTCATGATATAAACTAATAGAACAAAAATGTCTACTACCATGTAACTAAACTAAAATTATGATCTCAAATTAATAAGAAGAACAAAAATGTCCACAGCCATATCTAAACTTAAATCTACTATACAGTAATTGTAGTCCATTTAGCCAAATTCTTTTCCTCCTACACCTACTTCTGAAGCAACAAACATGAAAAAAATCAAAATACATAAATAAGTATTATCAGGATCCAACCCTATTTTTGTCAATCTCATAATAGATACATAGTACTTGGGGTAATTAAATATTTATACCTTCAACACAGTTTTCAACTAATAAACACGACTTGTTACATAAGCTGCTGCATTATCTAGTGTGATACATTTCTTATGCCATCAACTATCATTTATCTCATTATACAATTTGCTGATAAAAATGAAGCAAATTCATCATCATGATATAATTAGCAGCTCTTATGAATAGAAATTCAAATCCTAGGTTCAAACAACCAATATGTATTAAATCTGGGATTTTTACTATTAACATATGAAACTTCTAATTCCAAATGATAAGTGTGTCTTTCTGCAACGTGCCATCAGAATCTTTGCCAATAACAACTATTTGATTCTTTCTACATCAACTATCCACTTGGTTTATATATATAAAAAAATTAATTGCCCTCGATCTCAAATAATACTCGTTTGTAATGTCAGTAAGAAGGCCCGAGTATGATCATCATTTTATGGGATAATTAAATCATCGATGATATGGAATCCAAGTTTGATCGAGTTCGTCTTCTAAGCAAGTCGAAGGTATTGTACCTTCTCCGATTCCATGTACCTAATATATGAATTTTGACGAGTCTTGTAAGCACTCCACTACCGTAATGGTCAATAGAGATGGTCAATAGAAAATAGAATTGGTCAATGGAGCTAGTCAATAGAAATGGTCAAGAAAAATGGTCAAATTCCTCCAATAGTCTCTCAATATTCTTCCTTGACTTAACCTTGTTAATTTCAAATGCCTTTTATCTCCTCTCTTAGACCTGGTTAATTCAAAACTATTAATGGCAGTTGGGATACATTTGAATTGAAGAAATGAAGCAGGTTAATTAACAACTATTAGTGGTAGTAGAGAGTTTGGAGTTATGCAGTCCCAATTATATATTTTTATACAATCCCAATTATAGTCCCAAACAATTATCACCCCCAAAATCAATCCCAAATAGTTTTGCAGCAGCATTCTTATGCAGCCAAAAAGTAGTAGTACCTCGGGCGAGCACATAATTAATTACATACATAACCAAAAACACGTAATTAATAGCACGCATACATAATTAAAAAGTACCAGTACAATATCAATCCTGTAGGCGAGCACGACAATAAAAGTAGGGACTAAGCACTTACCCTCCAAAACTTTACCTCTTCAAGATCTTTGTTCAAGGTCGATGCCATGTTTAAAAGTACCTTGGGCGAAAATAAAAACACAAATTAATAGCTAAACAAATCAATATATAAACAATACATATAAACATCTTAACTAATAATGGTTAGGTTCCGGATCATTTGTAGACCGACTAAAGTTATGCATTAACCAAATAAAATGTTTATATTTATATATGTATAAACCAATAACTAAAGTTTTGTATAATGGTCTAGTAACTAAAGTTATGTATTATTGTCCAAAAAAAGAGTAACTCGCACCCGCAACTTTTTAAATAAATGCAATGAAACTTTAATTGGATGAAGGCGTGCGACTATTTTCTGAACGTCGAACTCAGCTAAAATAATGAAACAATACAACAACAGTAGGGATAAATAGAATTAATAATATTATCCACAACGTCAATATAGTTAATAAAATGATATTCAGAATATAAAACTCCCGTCTCTTCTGTTTTGCATTTCCGCACTCCACACTCTTCATTGTGCTCCTAATATTGAGGACTCTCGTCAACAGTGGAATTGTAAGCTCGGCTAATAGTCCTAAAATCATCTATACAACTAATGTTTTGTGGGTTGACACTTTCAATTGTCTGATGTTAAGTTCTATTTTGGTCCTGATATATACTCCGTCTCAAGACCCTCAAAATAAGACACTTTTTCAGTCATTGAACCTCGTTTCGAATGTTTCTCACTCTCTTCAAATTACTTATGTTTTCTTTATCTTTATCCTTAACCATAATTCTTCGACATCTGGAAAATTTCATAATAAAATAGTTCTAATGAAGCTAGTAAATATGAAGAGAATAATATAATATATGAGAGAGGACTAATGACCACATAATAAGTAGCTGGAACACATAAGATAAAACACATAAAATAGTGAAGTCAAGAGGTTCATTTGATAAAAACATGAAAAAAAATGTATAACTAAATCAAACCCTGAGTAAAACCTTCATTGGAAATCATATTTGAAACCCTCTAAATCCAGAAATATGCAAATATGAAGCTTATCTTAAAACACTGTATAACATGGACAGTGGCATTAGTACCAAAATACAATTTGAGACATAACTCTCTCACCGAATAAGTTCAAAAATAAATAGTTCATAAGTAAACGCACATTTCATGAACAATGGGTATATATCTTCAAAATGAATGTCAAGAGATCTTTTGAATTTGAATATGTGTAAAAAATAATTAGGAACTAAATACAACCGTAAGTTTAATAGACTTTGGATACACATTACCTTAATAAAAAAAAAAGACAAAACCACTTATCAGCACCTATATAGATCATTAAATTCTAACTCATTTACAAATCAAAATAAATCACATTTCAATAAAACTTAATCCTAAATTATTACCAACATTCCCAATCTAATCCTATTGGGATACTACGCCCTGGGCCTTCAAGACATTCCCGGAGTCATCCACCTTGTACAATGTAAATAATACAAATGCTTGACTGCTAGTTAACGATGATTTCAAAAAACATAGATGCTTTCCTTATCAAAACACGATTTCCCAATTGTACACTTACCGGACGAGGCAAGCATGCGTCAATGTCTCCTATATGACCTGTTTTCGATTAGAAACTTATAATGGGATGCTTGAAGATTCAAATAAAAAATTTCTTAGTATTTACATATAATCTCATAAAATAAATTGAGCCAATAATTTCCACCTATATTGTGATTAAAATACTCCAAACCAAAGTGTTTAATTAGCCTACATTATTAGCTTTGAACTCCATTTTCATAATATAATTAGCTCATTAGAGAGAACCGAATACCGTTCGACAGTTTCTTCATGGTTGAGAGAGAGGGGAGTAAAAATAATTTGAATAGGAAAGTGAGGTCCATCAAAAAAACAAAAAAACCAAACAAACTATTACTAATCTTAATAGGTCAACCGAACAAAACTCACTTGATAATATGAAAAACCAATGAATCAGTGCTCTAAAATGATAATTATCTGAAAAACTCACTCGATAATAGCTCCATGTGCAGGTAGACACATCATATAAGCTACAGGTCCAGTTGGCTTTGTGCATGCAAATAAGCATTACCAATCAGACCAATGAATGAAGAGATAAAATGATGAAAAAAATACATACCCAAGGAGTAGGGGTGGGCACGGTCCGGTCCGGTCCGGTTTTTGCCTATTTTTTGGACCGGACCGAATATTCGGTCCTTAATTTTTTTGGACCGAGACCGGACCGATTAATTCGGTTAACCTACTAATTCGGTCCAGGCTTTTTTCGGTCCGGTCCGGGGTAAAATTCGGTCCTGACCCTATTTTATATATATGTACATTTTACGAATATTTTTATTTATTTTTCTCACAAATATATATACAAAAGATAATACTCGAAACTCTAAGTGATATTTACATGGGTTTTTTTTACCCAAATAAAAAAATGTTTATACATATATAAAATGTTCCAAATTAAATTCATAAGTTATATACATTAATTAAAAAATTATGCATAAGAAACACAATAACATTATTTTTATTATATATATATGGAAATCGGTCCGGTCCGGTCCAAATCGGTCTTTTAATTTAGTGGACCGCGGACCGGACCGGTTTAATCGGTTTTTAGATTTTGTGAACCGATTTTTGGACCGGTTTTAAAATAGCCTTAATTTTCGGTTCAGTTCGGTTCGGTCCAATCGGTCCATTCGGGTCGATCTTTTTTCTGTCCACCCCTACCAAGGAGAAAGTTGATAAGCACCCAAAACTGTACATTTTATACCCTGAATAGACGTACTTTAGTTGCTAATTCTCGACAATTCGGGTCTTATGTGCTTTATTGTCTATTTTGTAGGTCGAATGCACGTTGCGGTGTTCAAATGCGTATTTCAAGGTAATTGTACGCAATATGGATCTAATTACCCTTATCCTGTATCCTAGCCTACCCAAACCTGTCCCGAACCGTGTGTGTTTAATTTTTCCCATTTTATTTTATGTGTTATTTTATTTTTATTTTATTATTTTATTATTTTTTTTATATTGAGTCATGTATATATTTTTAGGATTTTCATATTTTTAGCGCGGCGTATATTAGTTTTTATATTTTCTTTTATTTTCCTTAGTTTTTAGATTAGTTTATTATTATTTCATTTTCTATTTTTATTTTTTATTTTATTTTTATAATTTTTATTTTAGTCATGTTTAGTTTTTTTTTAGAGTTTGTATAGTGTCTCGTGTCGTGTCATTTTTATTTTAGTTGATTTTTATATTTGTTTAGTTTAGTTAAATTTTATTTTATTTTAGTTTTAGTTTTCATTTTCATTTTTTTAGGGGTCATAAGTTAAATACTCCCACACACTTATCCTAAACCCAAATAACCTATCCTACACCCTAACAAACACACACAACTACCATACACACAAACACCTCTTATCCTAAACCCTCACCCTCACCAAACTTCCTACTCCCTCAATACACCCAATCCTTCCCAACATCATCTTCTCCAACTCACCCAACACTTTCTCTCTCCATACCTCCATTAAAACAAAACCCACCTTATCACTCCAACATCTATCTCTCTTAACATCAACTACAAAACTCAAACCTAGCGCCATCAACCTCCTCAACCCTACCACCCTGGCACTGGAACTCCAACCACCAACCCGAGATCCTCCGGTGAACCAACCCCTTTTTTCAACGGCACCCCCAACCTGCAATGCCGATGACGAACCCAACCAAACCTCCGGCGACATTCCGCGGTCGAAACTGATCCAACAAACCCATCCTCTCTCAAGCCTTAACCGAGTTGCCACAACCCAAAACCCCTCCGACTCTGACTCCGACCCCACAACCCGTGCCAGCCATCACCCGGTGCAACCCGCACCTGCACCATTCCAAACCCATCAACCATCTACCCCTAACCTAACCTTGGCTCAAATCAGAAATACCCGTCCAAGTTCCAGGACCCACATCCCATTTCAATCCAAAATCTCAAACCCATTTCTAACCCAAGACTTGTCTATAACTTCGTCCATCTATCAAACACAAGCCAACAAAGCCAAATGCCAAATAACAAATAAACCCAAATCCCACATGTCCCAACTAAACCCACTTATCCCCTTATACCCAAAATTCCCCCCAACTACCAATTTTAAACCATTTCCAAAAATAACACTTAACTAAATCTAATTTGTTTTATTCCAATTCCCTCAGCCACATTACCTCACACTCCTCTCACCATTTCCATGCACACACAAGCCCATTCCCAAAAATAACCCTTTAGCTCCATAAGCCACTATAAAAAGAAGACCTCACTCCATAAAAGGGAGATTGGGAAGACTAGAGAATAGAGAATTCTTGAGAGAGAAAGACTAGGTTAGAAAAATAGGGAATTCTAAAGAAAAAAAATATTGGAGAGAGGAGAATTAAATTGTACTTCAATTTTTTAGTGTTTTTACACAATTGAGAGAAGCTTGGATTTAATGCAAGAGAAATTTTTTTTCTCCTACATGTTGGTTTGAATTTCTTCTCTCTAAATTTCTAATTTCATTTAGTAATTTTCATTAGATTGTTATTAAGTGAATTATGATTATGGTTGGCTAATCACTCCATTCAAGGAGTGAAATGAAGCCTCATTTATTCAATTAAATGTATTAATTATTCTTGTTTACTTTCTTTCATTTGGTTAATTTTCTTTTCATTCCTACATGAGTTTATGCATTGAGAAATGGTAAACCATCCTTGAGAAAGTATTAAAATCTAATATACTCTTAATTTTTGGATTCAAACTAGAGATTGAATGACCCACTAATTAGAGTATATTATATTTTATTATACTCATACATTAAATTTTGTTGGATTTATGATTTATGATATGAATTTACTCTAGCGAGTGATTTATATAATTTTTCTAAATCAATTATTCATTTGAATTGTGGGGATGAAAATTGGATTAACTAATTTTATATCAGTTTGTTTTGTCAAATGATGAGAATCAATTGATAAAATAAATTAATATTTGGAAAATTAGTAAACTAGAATAATTAACACATTTAATTCATAAAGTGGTGGTTAAGTTTCATTCCTTGAATATTTCTCAAATTTAATTTCATCTCATTCTTATTACTTAGTTCTTATTTATCACACTAGTTAGTTTGTTATTTTCATCTCTCATTTTAGTTTAGTGTTACTTCACCTTTTCACCTAAAAAGTGTTTTAATATTTGAAAACGCAAAAAACAAATTAGAAAAACCCAAAAGTCTAAAAAAATAATCAAGTGAATTATATTCATTATCTTCTCATTTTTGTAATGTTCACACCTTAGATTTGGATTGATACCTCACTTACCATTATACTCTAGTTTTGTCTATTTTTATAGGTTTGTGAAGATTTTTGATTGAAGAGCTTTTACAACAATGACACACCAAAAAGCTTTTCATCAAATGGCATCGTTGGCGGTCTTTGGTGCTCGACGTGCTTGAGAGGATTCCCGAATTTTGTGATTCACTTGTATTGTAGATTTCAATTTTAGTAGCATTTGTGTTTTTGAAGGCTTGTATTTAGGATTTTATTACCTTACTTGTATTGCAGTGCATAAAGACACCATTTCATTTTCATTTAAAATTTGTAATAATCTAAGAAATGTGATAGGGAAATCGAACAAGGTAGGGAGAGGGTGTCCATTGACGAGCATTTAGAAGCTTCTCTACCTTGGGTCGATCGAACTCCCAGGGCTGATTGAGATTGGCGTAATCTCCCCTCGGTCGACTCAATAATTTCGGCACTGCACGGCGTATAAAATGTGGGAGGTACATCTCTTATACCCTCGCGCCCCTCTTGTTAGCGAGTTCATACCTTCTGTGCTCCTACGTGCTCTTGTGTGATTTAATTCTTGCATTTAATGTTGAATGGAATGATGAAATAAATTTACTAAGACCTACGCCCGGTCACTTACGAGAAGGGATTTAATCACCCGACTCAATCACTTATCCTTTGTGTGCTACCCTAGCCATCACTAATTTAAAATCAATCAACTAGATATCCCTATAGGATACGGTGTTCGTAGGACCCTTTTTTATCATTTTGACTTGCAGGATAACCCGTAGAGTCCTCTCCACCGGGCAAACCCTCGAACAGTTCGCTTTGCGGCAGGGAAGTGTTCAGGGAAACTGGGTTTTAAGTGTGGCCGACCAGTAAAATGGGTTTGTGCTGTCACCAGCGTTGTACCGACCGATCGTTTTGTCGTAGTAGCTTTATGGTGAATCTCTGTGGCAGCTCTCGTGGCATCTTATGATTAAAGTAGGAACACACATTTTGCAAAAGGTGATCACTCATATAAATTCCATGATTTTTATGGCCCACAGATTTCATTAAAATTTGACTACCCCTTTCATTAATTTTCAAGATAAAAAATTGGTTATGTGCTAGTAAGGATTTTTCCTTCACTTGTGTGTGCCCAATTCCTTTTTCGGTAGTCCGTTTTAGTTAATTTCTCCAAATTCTTAAAGTCCAAATTTCCCCCACCCTTTCTTCCAAAAAAATCCACAAATATTTTCTTTTCTTATTTTTATAAAAAACTAAAAAAATATTTTCTTTCTTTCCAACACAAAAGCAAAACTCCAAAAATATTTTCTTTTCCAAAAAATCCAAAAAAACCAAAAACAAATCCCTCTTTGCATGCCCACGTGGCAACGAGTTCATCATCGATTAATTTGTTCCCGTAGTCTTTCTCCCGTCTCTTCCACATTAGGAGAACCAAGTGTTCCCCTTGCTTCCTCTATTCCACTTATCACTTTGAGTTGTCCCCAAGTTAACATCTCTAATACCATCATTCATCTACCCACCATGGCTGATGAGCATGCCTTAAGGGATTATTTTGCCCCGATAACGGCTACCCCACCCTCTTGCATAGTTCTTCCACCCACCCCAGTGGATCAATTCGAAATTCGCCCGGCGACAATTTCCATGTTGCCCAATTTCCATGGTCTTGAACGTCAGTATCCATACACTCACTTGCAAAAATTTCTTACAGTTTGCGCTACTTTCAAAAATCAAAACTTAGATGAAGAAAATATTTTTCTTCATTTGTTTACATTTTCTCTCCATGATAAAGCATCCATGTGGCTACATTTCTTGTCACCGGATTCTATCCATACATGGGAACAACTTGTGAAGAAGTTCATGTCCAAATTTTATCCCATAAGTAAGACCAATGAGATGCGCCAAGCCATTCAGGATTTTCACCAAAAGCCAACCGAGCAATTTTGCGAAGCATGGGGCCATTTTCAATACTATATCAATAGTTGCCCACATCATGGTCTTGAGAAGAGTCGCCTCGTTCATAGTTTTTACAATGGTATCATTCCTTCCACTCGCACTATGATTGAGTCCATGCACAATGGCAAATTCATGCACTTAACTCCCACTGCCGCCTATAATTTTCTCCTTGAATTAGGCGATGACTCCCAAGATTGGGAGGGCACAAATGAATTTTCAAGATCCGATCCACCACACGTTGGTAGCACTTATGAGGTAAAAAATGATCCCAATATTAAAACCTTGCTTCATGGATTAAACACTTTGACTAAGACTGTTGATGCTCTCAGTTGTTCTATGCAACAAAATGTTTCTATTTCTAAACAAGTGATGAACGTCAACGAGTCTAGTTCTTCTTGTCATGCCTGTTTAAGTCAAGATCATTTATCTCATTTGTGCCCCCTCATTCACTATGATCCCAAACCCACTCTAGACGAAGCATGTGCCTTTGATACCATTAGGAAACCCGCACCACCGTCGTTTACTTACAATCCCAATAATAGGAACCATCCATATTTTTCTTATAAGTACGATAATCACCTTGCTCCATCACAACCACAACAACATGTTAGTGGTCCACCAGGGTTTCACCAAAACCCGCAAAAGGCAACATCGCCCTCCTATCCAACACCACCATTCTCTTTACCACCAACCACAAAATCCATCATCCTTTGTCCCCCAAGGCGAACCTCCCAACCCCACTCATCAAATTGTCCCTGTCCCACCTCCGTCCTACGAGTATTCACAGTTGCTTAATTCTAACCGAGAGTTGGTCCCCCAACCCCCTTATGCCCCTCCACCTCAATCATCCACCTCCTCTATTGAGAATCTTCTCACTCAATTTATCACAACTCAATAACAAACCACGCAAGCACAGACTCAAGCCATCCAAAGGCTTCAGCAATGGCTTAACCAGTTTGAATCTGAGCGTGAGAAAGGTCGTTTTTATAGTCAATCCATTCCTAACCCTAAGGGGAATGGAAAGGAGTCGTCTTATGAGGTTGGATCAACTTCCACTCCACCAACATACCAAGCGGACATGAAAGCGATGAGTACTCTACGATTAGGTAAACAGGTTGACAATTGTGTCCCGTGATGTTCTAATCTCACCCACCCAGAATTTCCCATTAGAACCACTCCCTAAGTTCCCACCACCCCATAAATCCACCGACAAGAATGCCTCTAAACCTACTGAGGCCACCGATGCTTTTGTCCCTAAAGCCCCCTTCCCTCATAGGTTGGCCCCAACAAAGAAAGCTTAACAATTTGATGAGATCAAGCAAGTTTTTCAGAATGTTCACATTATCATTTCATTCCTCACCGCGATTCAAAAAGTTCCCTCTTATGAAAAATTCTTGAAGGACTTATGCACTGTCAAGCTAGGGATGAATGTGCCTCGTGATGCCTTTGTCACTGAGCAATCCACGTCCCTCATCCATGAGAATGGTAGTGTGAAATATAAAGACCCTGGTCATCCCACTTTCTCTTGTATGTTAGGAGATAAGTTCACTACTCGGTCTTTGCTTGATCTTGGAGCTAGTGTTAATTTTCTACCTTACTCTCTCTACCTTAAGTTAGGTTTACAAAACATGAAACCTACACGGGTTATTTGTTAACCTTGCAGACCGTTCTGTGAAAGTGCCTAAAGGAATAGTTGAAGATGTTTTGGTAAAAGTGTCTGACTTTTACTACCCTGTGGATTTCATCATCTTAGACACTCCTTCTCTCGACCCAACCAATATTCCTATCATTTTGTGTCTCCCCTTTTTGGAACTTCCAAGGCCATCATCAATTGTCGAGATGGGTCAATGAATCTTTCTTTTGGCAACATGACCGTCGAAGTCAATATTTTCCACCTCATGCAACAAAAGGCCGATGTTGATTCTATTGATGAGGTTTGCATGATTGACTCCTTGGTCCAAGAGACGTTGGATACCACTTACCCAGAAGATCTTATCCACCAATGTTTGGCTCACTTTGGGTCCGACTTTGATATTGATTCCTCCATCTCTGAGGTAAATGCCTTGTTAGATTCTACACCACTGCTGGACACTTACATTTGGGCTCCTCCATTTGAGCCTCTCCTTGTCGATACTCTTTTTTCTGTGGATGACCCCATTCACCCCTATCCCGATATTCTCTTGGACTTTGTTTCTGCGTCTGAGTTCGATGCCTCTCTTGAGCCACCACGTAGTTTGGAGCTTAAGACATTACGTACCGAGTTAAAATATACTTTCTTGGGCCTAAACTAACATCACCCCGTCATAATTGCTTCTGACTTGACACCGCATCAAGAAGAGCAATTGGTTCACTCTCACTCAACATAGCATTGCTTTAGGGTGGACCATTTTTGACATTCAAGGTGTCAGCCCCAATGTCTGTAGCCATCACATTCATCTAGAGGATAATGCCTAGACTTATCGTGATCCATAACGTCAACTCAATCCAGAAATGAAAGAGGTTGTTCGAGCTAAAATTTTAAAATTGCTTGATGCTGGTATTATCTACCCCATTTCAGATAGCCAATGGGTAAGTCCCATTCATGTGGTGCCTAAAAAGTCTGGAGTCACCGTTGTAAAAAATAGTGACGATGATCTTATGCCTACCTGCATACAAACCGTTTGGCGTGTTTGTATTGATTATAGAAAGCTCAATATTGTCATTCGTAAAGACCACTTCCCTCTCCCATACATTGACCAGATGCTTGAATGATGGGTAGGCCAAGCCTACTACTTCTTCCTTGATGGATATTCAGGGTATAACCAAATACCCATTGCCCCTTAAGACTAAGAAAAAACTACCTTTACCTGTCCATTTGGCACATTTTCATACTCTTGTATGTCCTTTGGCCTTTGAAATGCACCTACGACTTTTCAACGATGGATGACTAGTATTTTCAGTGACATAGCGGAGCATTTTCTTGAAGTCTTTATGGATGATTTTTCTGTGTTTGGTTTATCCTTTGAATAATGCCTATCTCACCTCACTGTGGTCCTTTAGCATTGTCAAGAAAATAATTTGGTCCTAAATTGGGAAAAATGCCATTTCATGGTAAAAAAGGGTACTGTTTTAGGTCATGTTGTATCCATCTCCAGTATTGAGGTCGATAAAGAAAAAGTCGACTTGATTTCCTCACTCCCCATTCCTAAGTCTGTTAAGGACATTCCCTCCTTCTTAAGACATGTGGGCTTCTACCGGAGGTTCATTAAGGACTTTTCTAAAATCGCTTGACCTTTAACAACCCTTCTATCCAAAGATGTACCTTTTATCTTTGATGAAGCATGTGTTACCGCCTTTGAGCACCTAAAAGCTGAACTCACTTCCGCTCCTATCATGCAACCTCCTAATTGGTCTCTTCCATTTGAGCTAATGTGTGATGCTTATGATTTTTCACTTGGTGTCGTGCTTGGCGATCGAGTTGACAAGCACCCACATGTAATCTCTTATGGTAGCAAAACCCTGCATGATGCTAAACTTCATTACACGACCACCGAAAAGGAGTTGTTAGTGGTTGTGTTTGCCTTTGATAAATTTCACTCATATTTCATAGGTGCCCCTATCATCATGTATACTAACCATGCTCCTCTTAAGAACCTTCTTCATAAGAATGATTCCAAACCACGATTGATACGGTGGATTCTCTTACTCCAAGAGTTTAGCCTGGAAATTTACGATAAGAAAGGTTGTGAAAATGTTGTTGCTGACCATCTCTCTTGCATTACTGTCACGTCTGATTGTGATCATGTTCCCATTTCGCATTCATTGCCCAATGAACAACTTTTTTCCATCTCCACTTCACCTTGGTATGCTGATATTGTCAATTTCCTTGTTACCGATGAACTTCCTAATCATTGGTCGAAATAGGATCACTCCAAATTCATGGCAAATGTGAATTTTTACTCTTGGGATCACCCGTTTCTCTATAAGTATTGATCCATCAAGTCATTCGTCATTGTGTTCCCGAATGTGAACAACTCGGTATTCTGTCCTTTTTCCACAATAGTGCTTGTGGAGGCCACTTTGGCTCAAAAAAATTATCACAAAAATTTTGCAAAGTGGTTTCGATTAGCCTACTCTTTTCCGCGATGCCCATTAATATTGCCAGGCTTGTTCCAATTTCCAACACTCTGGGTGTCTCTCTCATCGTCATATGATTCCTCTCACACCCATCCTCATTGTTGAAATTTTTCATGTGTGGGGTATCGATTTCATGGGACCATTTACTCTAGTTGCTGTTGACTATATTTCCAAATGGATCAAACTGATCGCTTGCCGTACCAATGACCATTGAGTTGTGGTCCAATTTCTCAAAGAGCATGTATTCACGTGTTTTGGAACCTCCAAATCTATCATTAGTGATGGGGTAAACATTTTTATAATCGAGTCTTTAAACACCTTGTAAAAAAGTATGGTGTTACCCACAAGGTTGGTCTCTCTTACCACCCACAGACTAGTGGTCAAGTTGAGGTCTCCAAGTGCGAGATCAAGCAAATTCTTGAAAAAATCCTCAATCCTAATAGGAAATATTGGTCCTTATGCTTGAACGACGCATTGTGGGCATACAGTACTGCTTACAAGACTCCAATTGGCATGTCTCCTTATCGCTTGGTCCTCGGCAAGCCTTGCCACCTTCTTGTCGAGCTTGAACATCATGCTTATTGGGAAGTCAAAACCTTAATTTCTATATTGATGAGGAGGGTGTCCATAGAAAGCTGCAGCTTAATGAATTGGAGGAAATCAGAAATGATGCCTATGATTTGTCCAATAAGTATAAGGATATGATGAAGTGGATCCATGACCAAAGCATCATACGCAAACAATTCCACCCTGGTCAAAAAGTTTTGTTGTATAATTCTCGGTTGCATCTCTTTCCCAAAAAATTGAAAACCAGGTGGTCTAGACCCTTCATTATTGAGTTATTTACCCCTGATGGTGCCATCACCCTGCAAAATCCTAAGGACGGTAGCATCTTTCACGTCAATGGTCAATGTTTGAAGCCCTTCTTGGATCTAGGCTCCACTCACATATAATAGATTGACCTTGTTGACCCCATTTACGAAGACTGATCGTTCAGTCTTGTTTGGGGGTGATTCTTATCCCTTGAATTTTCTGCCACCCCATTCTCTCCTCGTTTATCATCTCTTTTTGGGTGAGTTCCCATCGGTCTGGTTGAAGACATTAAACTTAGTGCTACCCAGATGCAATCCTCTTTTTCTGAGTATGAGTATTATCTATTTTTTTCTCTCACTTCTTATTTAGGTTTCATTTTGGCTTCATCTGTCGACTTCATTAGCGGTTGATTCTGGTAATATCTTTCCTACCTTATGCTCTCAATTTTAAACATCATTTACTTAACATCGAGGAAGATGTTCCTTTTTGTTTGGGGTGGGAAATTTTATCAAAATCGTACCTCTTTTGAAATTTTTTGATTTTTAAACCTGTTTTTTTAAAATTTCGTGCAGTTTCTTTCATCTCACTCATTGATGTGAATTTTCAATCATCCATCTTTTCAAAGTCTAGGATCAAGCTAGAGAATATTTTTTCTAAATAGCTTATGTAATACATAACAAAGCATATTGCACCACGAATTTCTAGACTCAACAAAATTTTGTGCACTTATCACGTCAATACGATTTAGAGTTGAGGGGTACTACAATTCTAAAGAGAACCTTAAGGATCACTAGTAGAGACTTTAGCCCGAGAAATTTGTGCCTTTCACCCTTTCAGAGTGCTTTACGCAATCTCCTAGTCATAAGTTGATTCAACTTCTTTTGTGTACGCACTTTAATTGCTGCATGATCTCATTATCCTTCATTAAAATTTGGCATGATCACTGAGAATGACATCACTTTCGAGTTGTAAGAAACACTTGTCTTGAAATTTGTCCTCGAATACTAGATTTTCATCTATACACATACTATTTACCATTCACTTCACCCATATTCTTCCATCTATTCCCCTCACCATTCATACACACTCCCCACTCCATTTATGTTTCATCCATCATTTTGAGAAAAAGAGTGTGATTTCAACTGTTAAATGTCTTTAGTATTGGTTTGAAAATAGAAAAAAAAGAGAAAAATATCATAAATAAAAAAAAAGAAAAGAAAAAAAGAGCATAGAGAAAAAGAAAAGAAAAATCGAAAAAAAGAGAGAAAAGAAAAGAAAGAGAGTTGTAATTAGTTCTTGTGTAATAAAGACATTTGTTCTTCAAGTATTTAACACTCTTCTATCACATCCATCACTCATCATTCATCCATACATCACCATCCTTACCCCATCATTTCCTTCCCATTTCATTTCCCCCTCACCCATTATCATTCATATTCCCCCTAGGTGTTCGGGCAAATAAAAGTCAACGTGGTGAATAACTCGACGTTATCACTATAGTGATTAACATTCTTTCATGAGATCACTTTTCTTTCTATATTTTCGTTCTTTCTTATATGTGTGTGACACGTTTTAACTTGCTTACATTTACTCACCTCCTCACACACAAGAGCGATACACTGACCCTAATCTCGAGAGTTCATTTGAGAGAGAGATATCCATGAGATTTGAAGTTGAAGTGTTGATTCTGATAAGGAAATCTAGGAATTACTCTTGTGACACTCGGCTCATTTTGAAGGATTCACACTACACACGTTGAGTTCTAGGAAAGATGTGCCTTGAGTATTTACTTAGCTAAATTTTATGCAATTCTAGCTTGTATTTCTCAAATCATTTATCTCATGATGAATTGTGCGATTATTCTATGTCTAATAAGAGACTGACTGTCGTTGCAAATAAAGAATTTTTTGGGTATATTCCCTGCAAACCCTCACGAGACACAACTCGTCCTGTAGAGCAACCTATAGGTTTAAAGGCTTATTGCATATGCTAAGTGCAATCGCAAGTGCCCGCGAATGTCTTACACTTTTGGTTACTTATCTTTCTCTTTCTCTCTATCTTATTGCTCGAGGACTAGTACTGCTCTGTTTGGGGGTGGTGAGATAAGCACCCAAAACTGTACATTTTATACCCCGAATAGACGTACTTTAATTGTTAATTCTCGGCAATTTAGGTCTTATGCGCTTTATTATCTATTTGGTAGGTCGAATGCACATTGTCGTGTTCAAACGCATATTTCAATGCAATTGTGCGCAATATGGAGCTAATTACCCTTATCCCATATCCTAGCCTACCCAAACCTGTCCCGCACCATGTGTGTATAATTTGTCCCATTTTATTTTATGTGTCATTTTATTTTTACGATTTATTTTATTATTTTATTTTATTCAGTCATGTATATATTTTTAGGACTTTTATATTTTTAGCGCATTGTGTATCAGTTTTTATTTTTTCTTTTATTTTCCTTAGTTTTTGAATTAGTTTATTATTATTTCATTTTCTATATTTATTTTTTATTTTATTTTTATAATTTTTATTTTAGTCATGTTTAGTTTTTTTAGAGTTTGTATAGTTTGTCGTGTGGTGTCATTTATATTTTAATTTATTTTTATATTTTTTTAGTTAAGTTAAATTTTATTTTATTTTATATTATTTTTAATTTTCATTTTCATTTTTTTAAGGGTCATAAGTTAAATACCCACACACACTTATCCTAAACCCAAATAACCTATCCTACACCCTAACAAACACACACAACTACCATACACACAAACACCTCTTATCCTAAACCCTCACCCTCACCCTCACCAAACTTCTTACTCCCTCAATACACCCAATCCTTCCCATCGTCATCTTCTCCAACTTGCCCAACACTTTCTCTCTCTCTATACCTCCATTAAAACAAAACCCACATTATCACTCCAACATCTATCTCTCTTAACACCAACTACCAAACTCAAACCCGGCGCCCTCAACGTCCTCAACCCAACCACACTGGCGCTGGAACTCCAACCACCAACCCAAGATCCTCCGGCGAACCAACCCCTTTTTTCGGCGGCACCCCCAACCTGCAGCGCCGCCGACGAACCCAGCCAAACCTCTGGCAACATTCCGCGACCGAAATCGATCCAGCAAACCCATCCTCTCTCAAGCCTTAACCCAGCTTCCACAACCCGGAACCCCTCCGACTCTGAACCCACAACCCGCGCCAGCCATCACCCGGTGCATCCCGCACCTGCACCATTCCAAACCCATCAACCCTCTACCCCTAACCCGACCTTGGCTCAAATCCGAAATACCCATCCAAGTTCCAAGACCCACATCCCATTTCAATCCAAAATCCCAAACCCATTTCTAAGCTAAGCCTTGTATACGACTTCTTCCATCTGCCAAACACAAGCCAACAAATCCAAAGGCCAAATAACAAATAAACTCAAATCCCACATGTGCCAACTAAACCCACTTATCTCCTTATACCTAAAATGCCCCCCCCCCCCCCCCCCAACTACCAATTTTAAACCATTTCCCAAAATAACCCTTAACTAAATCTGATTTGTTTTATTCCAATCCCCTCACCCAAATGACCTCACACTACTCTCACCATTTCCATGCACACTGAAGCCCATTTCCAAAAATACCCCTTTAGCTCCATAAGCCACTATAAAAATAAGACCTCACTCCACAAAAGGGAGATTTGTAAGACTAGAGAATAGATAATTCTAGAGAGAGAAAGTCTAGGTTAGAAAAATAGGGAATTCTAGAAAAAAAAATATTGTAGAGAGGAGAATTAAATTGTACTTCAATTTTAATTGTGTTTGTACACAAATGAGAGAAGCTTGGATTTAATGCAAGAGTAATTTCTTTTCTCCTACATGTTGGTTTGAATTTTTTCTCTCTAAATTTTTAATTTCATTTAATAATTTCCATTAGATTGTTATTAAGTGAAGCCCCATTTATTCAAATAAATGTATTAATTATTCTTGTTTACTTTGTTTCATTTAGTTAGTTTTCTTTTCATTCCTACATGAGTTTATGCATTGAGAAATGGTAAACCATCCTTGAGAAAGGATTAAAATCTAATATACTCTTAATTTTTGGATTCAAACTAGAGATAGAATGACCCACTAATTAGAGTATATTATATTTTATTATACTCATACATTAAATTTTGTTGGATTTATGATTTATTATACGAATTTACTCCAGCGAGTGATTTATATAATTTTTCTAAATCAATCATTCATTTGAGTCGTGGGGATGAAAATTGGATTTACTAATTTTATGTTAGTTTGTTTTGTCAAATGATGAGAATCAATTGATAAAATAAATTAATATTTGGAAAATTAGTAAACTAGAATAATTAACACATAATAGATAAAGTGGTGGTTAAGTTTCATTCCTTGAATATTTCTCAAACTTAATTTCATCGCATTCTTATTACTTAGTTCTTATTTAGCACACTAGTTAGTTTGTTAATTTCATCTCTCATTTTAGTTTAGTGTTACTTCACATTATCACCTAAAAATGTTTTAATATTTGAAAACGCAAAAAAAAAATTAGAAAAACCCAAAAGTCTAAAAAAATAACCAAGTGAATTATATTCATTATCCTCTCATTTTTAGCATGTTCACACCTTAGATTTGGATTGATACCTCACTTACCATTATACTCTAGTTTTGTCTACTTTTATAGGTTTGTGAAGATTTTTGATTGAAGAGCTTTTACAACAACGACACACCAAAAAACTTTTCATCAATTGTTCGTGATCATTTGTATCCATTTTGAGGTTCACAAACTGTGTATCCACCCATGAGGGTATTATATCAGTTGTCATGCCTACACAAAATTTAAACATAAGTGAGAAATGTAGATCATATCCATCTTAAATTTAAAGAATGAAAATCTAAACAATTATCACAAAGTAAAACATATAAAAATAACATCCACCACAAATCGAAATCCCGAAAACATTTTAAATAATTTATACTCCAGCATCACACTATAACTTACTGAACTCTAATCTGAGCCAATGATAGCATTCTCTGCCTCTTTCAATTCCAGCAACAGTTAGAAAAATAGTTTAGCAACAAAATCTAGCATCTCTAAAATCAAACAAAATAGTAGTCAAGCAAAAAATTAGAAAAGTAAAAATCCATGTGTTTTCTCAATTCTTTCTATGAGTCTGATACACATAGAGAAGCCCGGTCATTTTTTATGGTCAGGACCTGGTTTTTGAACACACAAAATCGTATATGTAATGATAAGAATAAATTGGCCTCGTGTTTACCTCTGGATGCATTATCACTTTGTTTGCCTCCTGTAAAAAAATGAATACATCTAAATATTTATTCATATAAAAAGATCCAATTAATGGGTAAATAAAAAGACATATATGAATATGGCAAGTAAAAAAAATTGGAAGATGAAAAAGATCCAATTTATAGTCATCTAAATATTTAGTCATATTTAGGGTGAAAGTTGAAAAAAACTGACACACAGTTATGAATATAGTAAGTAAAAAGATCCAATTTATAAAATACATAGAAGATGAGGCATTCCTTATATAACTTATGCTATTGAACACCTAAAAAATCGTAGATTAGTAAAAAGATAAGGTTAATCGAAAAATAAAGAAAATAAAATAATAACAGCAAATCGTAAAAACCAAATCTTTATCTCCAACCCCAAATCATGCCTCCAATTCATAATGAAATATTACAACTTATAGATCTAAAAAACCAAATTCAAAAACCCAACAAAGCCCTAACAGAAGCCCTAACAAAGCAGATCTCATAAAATATATACGAAAATAACAAAACCCTTATACCCATATACAAAATACCATAACAAAGAAGATCTACATAAGAAAATTCCAAATCAAAATCTCCATTTGAAACAAATCAAAATCATAGTAGTTGAAGCTTAAACATTCCACATTAAACCCTAAAACAAAAACTAAATGATTTAAGAACAACATAATACTTAATCAAATGCAAATCCAACCTAGAAAAATAGTGATCGTGGTGAATAACAGGTCGTGTAAGATCTTATAGATTTTATATACCAGATGAGTAGAAGATATGGACAAAAACGCTGAGTATATCCAAATCTTCAAACCAGAGAGAGAGAGACTTGCATGTCGATTTGAGAGAGAGGACCGGGTTTAGTGTTTTCTATGTATCCTCTTGTGTGTGATGAACCCTAAAAATGATTGGAAGTGTGTAATTTTCTATTTCACCCATGCTTTTGAATTTTGAATTACAGGGAGAAAGAAAATGAAGTGTTAAAAAAGATGGGGAAATGAAATAATAAAAGGACAAAAAAGAAAAGGATGGTTCTTTTTATCTCAACCATTGGATCCCACTTTTTAAGAATCAATCCTAACATCTAATTATGTTATCAACTTATGAAATAGTGAAAACTTTTACTCCTTATATATATATATATATGTATATATATATGTGTGTGTGTGTGTGTGTGTGTGTGTGTGTGTGTGTATTCTTTAAACTTTTCCAACTAAGAAGATGGAGTCATAAAAACATTCTTTAAAAACAATATTTTGAGAGTCTTTTTAGCTATATGATCGACTACAACATTGAATCCTGAAAGCAAAAACAAATCCAAACCTTCTTCAAGCACACAAGGACGTTATAGAACAACATAATGCAGTTTCAAGCTCTTGGTAGTTGAGCAACAATAAAAAAACATCTTGAAGCTGTAATGATATCACCATTAAAAATATCCCAACCATATTTACAAAAATATCCATTATAACTATCTAGATATATCCTCATCCATAACAAAAATAGATTTCTTTAATTCATCTTCATTAGGAAAAGCAGTCGACATATATTTATCTGCAGGGATTATTATTTGGGTAATCTCCTAAATAAAATTAAAAGGGTTAGTGCTTTAGGATGCAGAAAACTAACTTGCAATGTACATGACATTTGTTTAATTTCTTTTTTTAAAATCCTGACAACATCTGTCTAAACACAAAACAACACGACTAACATGATCATTAAATTTACACATAATTTAACATATAACTTGGGTAAAAAAAAGATTAAAATGACAAGAGACTATAACACAACTCATGAAAAACATTTATTTAACAATGGAAGACCCTGTATGGAAGTTATGTGAGTATATTTTTAGAAATAAATTAGAATTCATTATGCACAGAATATCAAAATCTATTTTCCCTTTAAAATATACCAAAATGCATACTTATAATTGATTATAGACTCTAAAAAAAGTCAGTAAAAATTCTTTCGAGAAGAATTTCAGCCCTTTATTACAAGTGTTAGAGATTTGTCATCCTATCTTAGTTGTTGTGTTACTATGTCTGGTTATACTATGTTTATTTTATTTCCAACACATTCACTGATACTAAATCCAATTTGGTGCATAATGGTTTGTTGAAGAACTATGTGCTCCACTGTTAGTAATGAATTAATACATAATTGATACAATTTCATACCCACTAATGTTGATAATGTCTATAAAATGTTTACAATAACCAAGTGAAATTGCCTTCGCTTTTAAAAATAACTTATTTTTTTGGTATCCCTAAATTTATGCCTACTTCATTTAAGAGATTGAATAGGGAAATGACTTTGCTACACTATTAGCATTTGTTTATATTCTTCGTAGAATGACCATATACATGGAATTATTTAAAAATCTGATGTTAATCAATATGCTGTAATGATAGAGGAAGGCAAGGTATAGAAAATACAAAATTTCAAGGTTGTTGAGAGTAAGAGGCCATACAAATCGGTTACAAATTCATCTATAATAACATTTGCATCCAGGATAAGAATTGAGGAAGTGAAAGAATCTAGCCCCAAAATTTCATTGCACAAGTTTGAATTTCTTGACTACATAACAATGAAAGACAGAGTCATTGACAAAGACAAACTAACGGGGGAACTTATACCCAAAACTTCAATCTTTTATAAGATTATGATATATTATGACATAAGGTTTTATAAATACTAACTATATTATACTCAACAGATGTTTGTGGCATACGGATAGGTAGGAGAGACTTCATCAATATGCATCTCAATGGGAATCATGTTGAGAAATTGGACATGCAAATTTATAATCAAAGGTAATTAATTATTTGATTACATCCTAAAATATTTTTTTTCGTCTTATATATTTTTAACTTAAACGATAATAATTTCTTCAATTCGACAAATTTAATAGCAGCATGAAAATCAACATCACTTTGAGGAGAAATTGTGCAATAAAGCTAAATGAAGATTTGCAAGATATTCGACAATTTTTTATCCCAATTGTGATTACGTCACTAAATGTCAAACAATTCATAGGTATGTCAATGCATTTACTTATAATCCATTATGTATATCGATTTTTTTTCTTAACCAATAATTTATATGTGAGATATATAGCTATCCTCCATAAGCACAATAAAGACGTGCCCTAATATCTTCATACTAGAGCCTGAAGCGGTAATGAATAGGTAAATATTTAAATTATGATTTTGGATTTCAATTTTTTCCAATAAAATAAATGATCGATTTATTTAAATTCAAGAATATAAATTCAAAACATTTGGAGACAGTGGATAATCTAAGTGCATCACAGATACTGGGCTCAAGTAATAAGTCACCAACAAAGGAAATTATTTATTACCTTAAAAACTACGAGGAACATCTGAAAAATCAGTGGTAATATCGATTATTCATAAAAAATTAACAAGACTACTTTAACAACATAAATATATAACATACATCATTCTTGCAGGTGAAGTTTGGCATAGTTCAAGCAATGATCATTCGTATAAACGAATGGTTCGGTTAGTCTTACATTTCATGCAAAATTTGTAATAAGGTGTTGATAAAAAGCTCACAAAATCTTATATGTGTAAATTGTGTAACATTGCAATGCAAATTTAGTACCAAGGTAAGCTTAAATTACATTTACTTTATTAAAAAATATGTCATATGAAGGAATGCTGAATGAATAAAAGGATATTAAATAAATAAATTGGAGGTACAAACTACAACTAAATGTCGATGACCATTCTAGAGAAACAAAATTTGTTCTATTCGACAAGATAGCAGAAAAAATTGTTGGATTTCCACTACCCCAAATTAACGCAGATGATAATAAGGTATAATGATTTACATAATAATAAACTAGAACTGAGATAATCCCCCCAAATATCTTTACAAACATGTAATTTTTCAAGGTACTCCAAAAGAGAATTGTATGATATTCAAACACATCATTACAATAAAAATATTCACTTAGACTTAAGCCCAATAGGTACGATTTGATACGGGGGAAGGAATACTATACGGTTACCAAATGCGAGCAAAATATTACAGATAATTCATCTTGCGACGACTAAAAAATCTCATCAAAGGTACTAAATATATCATAGCACGACTTATATATATTAAAACATTATACTAACAAAAAATTATTTCCAATAGTTACACAAGAAGAGAAAGTATATTAACACAATCGAAAACGAAATGTGAATTTGGTAAGTGAATTGAATTACAATAAATTTAATATTCTTTAAATATTAATTTGTTTCTTATAACATTTGACATGTTCTTTGTTACGATGTAGGAAGGACTAAACAATGAAGTTACACAGATACATGTTACAAGCACAAACAGTCTTTCAAACTGAGGACGCTTTCACCGATTTTTGACTTTTATGGATTGTAATTTTTCGGGTCATTAAATTAAACATTTGAATGAATTTTTTTAAAGGAATGTGTCATTCATAAGAATTTATATATTGGCATAATATTTAATTCCATTTGATTCAAAGAATATTTGATATGTCAAAATAAAACTAAACACATCTATTTTCTCAAACACGTTACATCAACAACCGAATATAGTTTCTATAATGTCAGCCACGCAATGCATGACCTGCATGCTAGTGGATATTTATGATCTCAAAAGTGAAGAATTTTAGCAGATAGATATATTTACAAACCATGGTATTGTATAACATTTCGATTAACTCTCAATGTAATTGAACAACTCACACTATCAATAAATGTTTTTTTAAGCTGTATAAACTTGACTAACTCAACAATGGTTTAGACTTGGATACATGCTTTAACCTTTTAACTAAAAAGTATTTTCTCATCCAAAATCGATTAAAATTAATGATGCGAAAATATTAGTGGAAAAATATAAGGAAACTATGCCTAATAATTTGCACCGATGGAGTACAACAAAACATTTCATCACTGAAAGCGTCCTTTACAGATGAAATTTCCTTTTCGTAATTAGGGGACATTTCATTACAAAACTATTGAGAAACAATTTTATTTTAATGAATTATGAAATTTAATTCTTTGGGTGGGTAAAACATGAATTTCACAAAAAAAAAACGTTGACATTGAAAGCTATATTTTTAGTAAAGTATATATGGGATCAAATACCACAAAACTAAAAAATGAATAAATTGCATAACATTTCATAGAAAATGAGGTAAAGCTAATCAAACACTCTTAAACTTAAAAATATAAAATAAAAGGGTTAATATCATATCTCCCTCCTAAAGTTTGGAAGTTGTTTTAGTTGAATCCCTCATGTTTCAATTTTATGAATCAAGCTCTTAAAGTATCATATTGTTTCAATTTTGTATAAAATTTAATGAAAGTTAACTCCTTTAAAGGAAGTGGCACGTGATACTCATGTGAGAGACTTAATTGATAGTGAATCAAACTTCATGGGATAGATTTGTAAGCGTAGAGAAGCTATAATACCAAATTGAAAAGTTAGGGAAACTCTGATACCACTTTGTAAAAGCGAAAATCCCAAGGGTGGAAACCACCAAAGATTGCAATACTAATTTTAAATGTGGAAGCTAATTTTATATCGATTTTATCTTTTTATCCTAATCATGTATCTATGGTGATGAAACAGATAAATTAAACCATGCAATCAACAAAGGCCAAGTTACACTTTAAGAAATACTTAAAAATACTGATTAAATTTCGTCTTATTTAATAACGATGTTACGCACCTTTGATAATATTCTTTAGCTACATGTTTTGTAAAATTACATGTCACGATTGCCCGTGATGATTGCATGCTGAAAATAATAAATGTTACACACCTTTGATAACTTTCTTTCGATTCATTTTGGATTCGGCAAGGATTCATTTTTTAATAAAAATTAAGTTGTGTAAATGTTTTGGGCCTGTTTTAAAAACAAAATAAAACTTAAGTTGAGTTATATGGCCATTGAAATGGTGTTAAATGGTGGGGGGTATTTTTTGTTATTGTAAAACTATCTTTTTGTTATGATTCACCTAAGAAGTTGACAATGAATATATGATGTTTTGATTTGTAAATCCTTCTACTAAACAATTGGTACATGAATCATATGATGTTTTTCTTCTAGTACTTAGTTGATGCTCCTGCTAGCTTATTTTTTAATTATAATTTAATTATTGCTCATATTTAGTTGTTGATTTTATTATGGTGCATGTTTTCTAACTCTAAAAATTGATATATATATATATATATATATATATATATATATATTAAAGAATAACAATTTATATACTATATTAATTTATTTTTCTTGCAGCACCTGCACCCTATTTTTCAAAAAAAATTTGAATCACCGTACCCGCACTCAATCACACCCCACCTGTGCTTCATTGTAGGTGTGGCATAACACAAGAAATCTAAACTAAATTAATTATATTTAAACAAGTGACGTATACAGTATTTCTTAGGAATATTAAGGCAACCTAATAAATATATGAGATACCTAATATGTGTTGTTTAGTTGTGTGATACAGTTAAGCAGACTTGACATAGTCCAAAATCCTTGTGATTTAATCATAAGTTGTGATAAATCACCATTATAGAACTTATTAAAAAATATATTACGTCAATACGAAATTGGCTTTGTGGGTAATTGGATCCATTCAAAAACGATCATCCAAGATGGAAGCATTGAATGGATTCTATAACCGATTTATCAAAAACCCACTTGTTACAACATAATTTTCCAGATAAACAGTAATTGGCCAATCATAACACAATACTAGTAACAAAAAATAGCAACGTTCATTGAGAAGACACTATAGATTAGTAATTAAATCGACAACGCTTATAGACGGATTCCGAATTTGATACGACATTATTTCTCTTTCCTCATACGTCATGAGATGACTTTTGAACCTTTCACTTGTTAGAGCCTAATCTAATAGCACTTGGCCAATTAATAAAATAAAACGACAACGTTTCAATTAGAAGAAACACCAACTCGTTAATCAAAAAGACAGTGTTGCATCCTTTTATCGTATCCAGATGCCAAATTTAATACAACAGGTGTAAACCTATTGAAAAAATGCACAACAGGTGCCTAATCTATGAAAACTTAATCAAATATGATTTTAAGTAGTGAAATCAAACAAAAAAAAACTAAGCCTATTGAAAATGACAGTTTTTAAACATAATAGATGATGCTATATGAAAAGGACGATGCAACACAACAGGTGTAAATTTATTGAAATCTTGATACAATTTTTAAACACAATCAATTACAACGTGAGAGGGAAAACTAAAGTACCCGCGTACAAAAATGAGAACACAATCAGTGAACGAGAATTTACATGAAACAGAGTATGAAAACGAGAACACAATCAGCGTAAGAAATCAAAATCAGTCACAACGTGAAACAGAGTATGAATCGTAATAAACCACAATCCTAAGAAACAGACTAGGAAACCCACAATCGTACCAGGAGCGTGAGAGCGTGAGGGAGAGAGCATGAGGGAGAGAGCGCGATTAAGAGGAGAGGGAGAGGATAATCCTGAGGGAGAGGAGAGCGGAGCGAGGAGGAGAACGTGAGTGAGAGGGAGTGTCTGCGGTCAGCTAAATTTGGGAGGGCGCGGGTATTGTGAAATTGAAAAAAAAAAATTAGGGGAAAAAACTCCGCTTCTAAATTTTTTTGAGAAAAAAAGGGTCATAATATATACACCTATATTAGAAATTCTTAAAAAAAGGTCATAATATCTATAATCAAATATGATTTTTATATTTAAAGTGTCATAAAAAATAATACCAATATGTATAAAATGACATTTTATATTAGAAATGTCACATTAATAATAGCATTCACCTTTAAATGACATTTTGTAATAAATGTCTTTAAATTATTTTTTCGAGCGTCATAAAAATGTGTTTTTTCTTGTAGTGTGAATGGGTGGGTCTGAACATTGAAGACTTGAGAATTTTCAAATAAAAAGTGAAGTACACACATTACTTTTTCGAGGATCGTGAACTGTCAATCCATTTTTTTGACATCCGTGAATCTTTGCTTGTCACTCCATAAAAACCCTCCTCCTTTTATTATATGGAAAATACATACACATGTATAATTTTGTGTCAATATATATATATACAGACAGAAAGTCTCCTGCAAGGACTCCTTATGGTGCAGACTCCCGTACATACAATTTTTTTAAAATAGTAACAAAATGAATTTTTTAATGAAACTTCATGGATATGATCTCCACGATGAGAAGACCATCACCAATTTTTTTCGTCAAAAAATTCAATAAAAAAACCATTGAGATGATGTGATATGTAAAAAAATGGTATAAATATGCATTTTCAACCATTGAAATGTTGGGTCGGCGCCAGCCACTTTATTGGATGAATTTTTTTATCAAACTTCATGGATATGATCTTCTCACTATCGAGATCATATCCATGAAGTTTCATCAAAAAATTCAATCAATAAGTGTGTGAGATGATCGCCAACGTTTCAATGGTTGAAAATACATATTTATACTATTTTTTTACATATCACTTCATCTCAGCGGATTTTTTATTGAATTTTTTGATGAAAACAATTGGAGATGATCTTTCCACCATGGAGATCTTATCCATAAAGTTTCATAAAAAAATTCATTTTTTTACTATTGTAAAAAAATGGTATGTACCGAAGTCTGCACCATAAAGAGAGGAGAGGGTCTCTCTCTCTCTCTCTATATATATATATATATATATATATATATATATATATATATATATAATTTTTATTTATTTTAACTGTACACATATTAATGTATTATATATGTATATTATCTATTAAGGTATAAATGCATAAAAATATAGAGAATAAACAATTATGAATTGGAAAACAAAAAACAAAATTGAGAAAACACCATTTTACTATTTTCTGAAAACATGATTATGACACATAAATATTATAATTAAATATTTAAAAACAGGTGTGCCAAACATAAATTTTTATCAGAATTGTGTTTAAGCACAGAAAACAGAATTATAATTCATAACCAAGCATGCCCTAACACTATTATAGTTGTAGTTAAAATGAGAATATATTAATGCATTTAAAATATGAAAAAAAAAAGAAGACGAAAATTACATTAAATATTATATCATTTAGTATCTTTAACAAATATGTCCACTGAAGTTTGGACCTACTAAGTCCCTCACGTGAGTGACACCTGTCAGTTCCATTAAAGGAGTTAACTTTCCTATAAAATTTGGACGAAAATAAAATAATATGATAATTTGAGGGTTTAATTGAAAATTTTGAAATATCAATGACTCAACTGAGTCTGACCCAAAATGCCGAAGCAAATCGACAAGATCAATGATTTTCTTCTTGTAAGAAAGGATGCACCTTCCGTGAAGATCACGAGAAGCAAGGATGTTGTTAAGTTCAAGGCCCGCTGCTCCAAGTACACCTCTATACACTATGTTGTTAAGGTGGCTGTTGTTTTTCATCCATAGAGTGGAGGTTCTCTTATTATTGCAGATTCTGTTTAAATGTAGGCTTTCTTTCGTCAAAAAAAAAAAAATCTTTGGGATCTATGTTGAAGCCTGCTCGGCCCTCTTATAGCTCCACTATTGGATAAACTTATTTGTTATATTTGCTAACGGCTAAAACATGAACTCAAGAAATTGTTAGTGCACTATTCAATAAACATGATAATAATTTGAACTGAAACTTACCAGTATTTTTTTTTTATCATTAAACATACCTCTATTGCTGCTTGTTTTTGTAGGCAACTAATTAGAACTCTTCTTTTTTACCGAACTCCTCTTATGGATGAAAAAAATAGCAACTTATTGTTGTCGGTGGTGCAATGGCGACGCCGGGTTGTAAACTTATTAGATTAGTCAACTCGGCGTCACCCATTGCACCACTAACAACCATGTTACTCCTTCAGCTTGAAATATACTAACCTCAACCTTGAGTTTGATCTGAAAATAACTGAACTAATCTTGCTCTTTTATAGGCATACTTATTGCTTCACAGGTAATCCTTTTGTTGAGTTGATAAGATTCTGTCGGGGAGACTTGATGTGGAGTGGACCCTAATTATAGCCCTACATCTTGAGCATAATGCAGCGTTTTGAAAATGGAGTGGCTTTACATCTTTTTTAAATCATAGGATGATCTAAATTTTATCTTTTTTTTTCTTATTACATTAAAGTTCCCCATTCTTAATACATATCTTATACGTTAACGTATGCACATATGGACGACGTGCACATTATAAAAATGAAAAGGGCCATGAATTCTCATCCTCGAGCATAAAAGCTTACATATCAATGGAGCAGTTTGAAGTGGTGCCAGAGCACAATGGTCCACGTCAAGTACACGGGAATATGGGGTCGTTTAGTTGTGGAAAACTATTTTTTATTTTTTATTGTCACTTTTTGCTCTACATCTTGGGTCAATTATTAAATAATCCCTACTATAAATATATATTTTTTAAAAAGGACACATATTTTTAGTTTAACCCATTTAGTCCCTCAAGCACTCAATATCCTCTTATTTTTAGAGGTCCGCGCCAGCGGCACTCCCTCTCCAAAATATGTGGCAAAGGACTTTTTGAGGCAAAATAAAAAAATTTGGACTAAATGAGTATTAAAAAATGTCCGAGGGACTATTTGGTATATGTCCCCTATATCTTTGACAATGGGCTATTAAGATGGGAAGGATGAGTGAAAAACTGTTTTTGAACTTATGCAATTCGAGAAAACATGTATTTTATGATTTCCAGATTAACTTTTCATTCTTATTCACATTTAGAGGGCATACTTTGCCAAATTGTAACACAAAATATAGAAAATGAAATAGAAAACTATTTTTCACGACTAAACGGTCCTATACTTCTTATAGTTATTTTTATTTATTTATCATTCATTTTTCAGAGTTGGTGCATTGCTTCAAGTGGCGCCCAAGTTTTCTCGCGGCACTTGAAAAGCCGCTAAACTGTAAATATGACTAAATGCTTGGAGATGCACCCAAATATTGATTGTTCAAAATGCATAAATCGTCCGGATGTGGACTAGGAAGAGAAAAATAATTCAAAATGAAACTTTTAAGAAATTGGAAAATGAAAATAAAAAATTACTACTAATGAGTGCATGTTTTATGAACTATAGGGTGTCTTATTGACAACATCTGGCATGGAATTCTTTTTCACTCACAAAAAGAAGTAAAACTTCCTAAAACAAGAAGATTTGTATTTGTCAAATTATAACCCCCCCCCCCCCCCCCCCAAAACCCAAAAAAAAAAGATAATAATAATAATCATAATAAACAAAATAGGGCTAAGAATGACATCACCAAATTTGTATTTTTGAATCTTTTTCATTTAACACATCTTATATTCCAAATGGACCTTAATTCACCTTATAAGAATCTCATCACCAAACTTCACTTGAACGCAATTAATAAAGTAGACGTGAAATTGTCATATGTGATACTTTTATTTGATGTATGGACATATTTCATCTGCTTAAATGTTATAGTATAATTTTATTCAATAAAGATTTGTAGATTTCAGTGGATATATGCTACAATAAATTGTTAAGATTAAGCCCCTGCATTGATTTTAAAATAATTATTTACCAAAATTAAATTGCAAATTTTGATGAGCATGATTCCTGTCTCATATAGTGAAAGGAGTGTTTCTTGTTAATTTTGTAGTCTAAAAGAATATAAATTGATGAGTAAAATTTATTTACCAAAATTAAATTGGTTATAAAGTCAAAATATCCCAAAAAATAAACGAAAATTTTAAGAATTCTAATTCTTGAGTATAAAAGCTTACATTTCCCCGGAGCAGTTGATGTGCGGCGAGAACAGCAAGGTGGGCGTCAAAAGTTCTACTTTTATCGTTATTTTTTTTATTTATTATTAATTTTTCACTGTTGGTGTGTTACTACAAGTGGCACCCAAGTCTTTCTGAGGCAATTGAAAAGCTGCTAGATCTACCACTCAAATGCCCGTTATTCAAAATGCATAAACCATTTGGATTATGGTTTAGAAAGAGAAGAAAATATAATTTGAAACTTTTAAGAAATTTGAAAATGAGAATGAAAAATTAGTACTAAAATAGTTCATGTTTATGATCTATAGGTTAATCTTAATTAGTTTAGCCTAAATAAATTCAATATTTTTCATCTTTTTACACAACTACAACGAAACACATAAAATAACCATTTTAATAGACAAAGCTTTCCCAAGAAATTTTTTACTTAACATTATTATATTTTCATTTTCAATCTTTTTTTTTAATCAAAAACACCTTCTATTCCAAATGGACCTTGATTCACCAAGTAAGAATCTCATCAACAAACTTCACTAAAACACAATTAATAAAGTAGAAGTGACAAGTGCATGTGTGATACTTTTATTTGATAGACATATTTCATCATCTTTGATGTTATAAGATAATTTTAGTCAATAGAGATTTGTAAATTTCATGGGTTATGGGATAGTAAATTGCAAAGAATTAAGCCGTTGCATCGAATTTAAAATAATTTCACTTAAAAATATGCTTAAAAATTCCGAGTTCATCGCTATTGCTTTCTCACAAGAGAATCTGAACATCTTTTGTTCATTTTCATGTCAATTTAGATGAACATGATTCCTCTGGCACATGTAGTGAAAGGAGCGTTGCCTGTTTATTTGGTAGTCTTTGTCAAAAAAGGAAAAAAAAAAATGAATATGTTCCCCTTCAATCTCCTCCATAGGTATTGACAAAGGAATCATCTAGCTAGAGAACATCATTTAACGCTGCTGGGCCGAAGAAAATGAATGAGGTTCTTCTGAGTCTTAAATTTCTATCGGAATGTTGAAAAGTTTATGTGTTCAAGGACAATAATGAGAGGTATCTTTTATTTCTGTCAATGTCAATAGTTGCATTATTGGTGTCACGAGGGAACTTCAATATTTACCAAATAATTCAATTAGCGTGATAAAACGGTGCGTCCTCGAGGTTTATATCATGGACATTTCCTCTCTAATTTTCAAAGTAAATCCACCCCCATTAGGTCCCATTTGTTAAGGGATAATATTTTTGATATAATTTTTTATTACTAAAAAAGTTAGTGTGAGGGCACATTTGACTAGAATTGTGAATTCTTTAGTCTTATTTGATAACTAGTGAATTTATTTTATTAATAAAAATTTAATGTTTTGATTTATGCAGGACAAATAACATGGTAATTTACAATACATATTTATTACTACTATATATATAGTGAAGATGTTATAAAACACAGTTATACGATTTACTATTTATAAATGGAATGGACCCAAATACATTTTTTTTAAACAAAATTCCCTAGTTATCAACATATCTGGTAATTTGTTGTAGGTATATGTGTATTGTAGAATGATTTAAACAAATTATTGCATATGAGTAAAAAAAGGCCTAAATAAAATTTGTATGATAATAAATGAATACAAACCGACATTACAAAACTAACTTCGTAATATGACTGTTTAAATTTAAAGGGTATTTTTTTTAATTTCATATTTTTATGGGTGTCTTTAATTTCACAAATATTATTTGTAAAGATTCTCATTGGAAAGTAAGAATCTCACTTATATTGAACGTATTTTGATTTCATCCACTTTTCATTGGGCCCACATTCTTATAGAACATAGCCTCGCACCAAACACAATAATCTTACACGTTGTGAAGATTACTTGAAAGGGATCAAATATCATACAACTTTACCGCGCAAAAGGGGTCTTACTTTTAGGATGACTCAATTTTAGCTAGAATATTTTAATAATTTTAGACAAAAACATAGCCTTAATTTTTTTTTTAATATTAAGTCATAACCATAAATGTAGCCATCCCCGGGATCTTCAACCCTCCCCGAGACACTTTCGGGGGGGGGGGGGGGGGGGGAGGGAGAGGGAGAGATAAAGGTCCCACGCCCCTTGCTACATCGTGGGATGCTTCGACCATCATCGATTTTTGGGTGATGTAAAGAGATTGAGTCGCCAACCTATTTTGTACAAAACACGCAAAAAGAACATATCAAAGACAAACTGATGCTTGCAAACCAATTAGATCAAAGTTTCGGAGGCTAAGTTACGGAATGGGAAGGTGTTAGGCACCCATCTCACCCTTTCGGTCTCTCATGGGCTTGTGTTACTATTTTTCTTAATTTCTCTGTGAAGTGCGTGTGTGTAAGTGGAGATCAAAATCGCTCGACTCGCTCATGAAAAAGATGGAGTGGGGTCATCCAAAGAAATGTTCCCAAAATAATAATTAGAAAATATGATGTGTGCGTATATCGAGATATTAATCGTTATGATGAAACGATAATATGTGTTAGATAAGACGTAAGTATGAACTACAAGTGTGATATATATGAAAAATATATGGATAAAATAGAAAAAAAAAATAATAATATGAAAATAGGACTCGAGTCTCGAGTTTTAGTCCTAAACTCCTATGTAGCCTATAAAGACTTCAAAGTTCACGTAGTTCACATGCGGCATGAGGGTGGGGTTTATCCCGTAGATTCAAACGGGAGTTTATTATTTGTGTGTGTGTAGAAAAGATATTTTTAGTTTTGAGAAAATGTGATGAAGAATCCCATCGAAATTTATAAGTGTAACCCTCTTTTTCTTTGTTTTAGGTTTTCTATAGAAAATAGATTATGTGAAATATAACTAACAAATGATGAAATGTTAATGTGTATGATCTAAAGTAAAAGCTAAATTGAGAATTTATATAACTAATGTGAAAATAAAGAAATTTAAAGAGAGAAGGATGTTTGGACCTTCTTTGGAGACTTGAAGATTGCCCTTGATCCTTGATGAGCTTCCTTGTAAATTGAGATGAATGTAGGATGCGAGGAAATTTTTGCTAAATTGGGTATGAGAATGATGGTAATGAAAGATGGAGAAGAATTTCACACAAGGAAACTTTGTCGATTGCAAAAGAATGTTTCTGAGATCACTAATATTCATGGATCTGGCGTGCCTTGGGAGTGAGCTAATGCTCTACTTATATAGGGTAGGGGGACTTTCGATCATCAATGTCCTTGGCATGCCTATCGGCAGGTAACCCAAGACACACTGTCGCTGGGTAGGGAAATGGGTCGGCCAATTGGCAGTCTCGTGCATATTTTCTAAAAAAATGCTCGTAACGCACAATCCATAAGTAAAAATAGCATATGGGGAATTCCGTTACAAAGATAATTCATAGACTTTCGAGAATCCTTAGGCCTCTCCCGAATTTAAGAGTTGACTTTGTGTCTAACGAGGCTCGAAATCGCTCGTCGATCTTTTGGAAATAAGATCATCCGACGGTAATGGATCGTTCGTCCAAACCATAAGTCTGATTTGTGCATGGGGAAGACCATTGTAAAGTTTGTGTGAGGAATTTATATGTTCCAAATATCTTCAATTGGTTTGGAGTGTTGACTTTGGTCAAACGGGGGCCCGAAAGCGCCCCATGACCTTTCGAAGCAAAGAGGATCACTCTTCCGTATCGTAACATTGATTTGTGGACAGGGTAGATCATTGGAAAAGGGTATTCAGTATTATTTAAAGATTCATTCAGTCTCATTCGGGCGAAAGAGTTGACTTTGGTCAAACGGAGCCCGAGAGCGTCCGATGGCCTCTAGTTCAGTTTTTGGGGAAAAAAAGATCATTCGTCCAAACGGTTATGCTGTTTCATGTACGGGGTGGACGTTTGGAAAGGTGTTTTAGTGCCCTTTTAGGATCCATTGAGATTTCACTCTGAAGGAGAAGTTTATTAGGGTAAAATCAGGGCCCGAGAGCGTCCGTTGGCCTCTAGATCGATTTTCGATAGTAAAATGGACCGTTAGTTCGAACCGTTATGACGATTTGTACATAGGGTGAATAGTTAAAAAGGAGATTCAGATCCCTTTGAATATTCATTGAGCTTTCGCTCGGACAATAAAGTTAACCGAAGTCAAACGGGGCCCGAGAGCGTCCAATGGTCACTAAATCGGTATTCGAAGTACGACTTAGGGTTTGTTGTGAATGGGTAGGTTCTAGGTATCTAAGGGGAGACTTAGGGGTTCCTAGAATGTGGTGTCTATAGAGACCCTTGAAGGATGAGCTTGGAACAAGTGAAAGTCGTCGAATAGACGCCATATGATGTTTTGGGAAAGAGGTCAATTCTGTAGATCTAAAGGGACGAGGATGACTGATTTAGAGAGTGGAGGTCAATTCTGAGGACCTAAGATAATGCTGGGGATATCGATTCTGTGGGCCGAGGGTAAAGATGGGGATGGTCGATTCTGAGGGCCTAAAGTTGAGATGACTAATTATGTGGGTCGAGATCAATTCCGAGGACCGTAAGTGGAGGCGACCAATTCTGGCGGACGAGGTCATTTCTAAGGACCTTAAGTTGGGAGGACCAATTCTGCGGGTCGAGGTCATTTATGAGGACCTAAAGTTAGGGCGACCAATTCTGAGGACCGAGGCAAATTATATGGACCTTAAGTAGGAGCGACCAATTCTGAGGGTCGAGTATGAGTTTTTGGGATTCTGCTGGGGAGTTTGTGGTGGGCTTTGTGAGCACACTAATTTTTAGGGTTTAAGCTGGGAATAAAACATGGTATTAGTCTTGCTGGGGATTTTTGGAGTTAAAGATGGTTTTCTTAGTAAATTTTTTCTTCAATGTTTATTTGGCAATTTTAGGAATTTTTGGTTTTTTTTTTGGAATTTCATGGCATTTTCTAGGAGTTTTGTACGAAATTTTTAGAGGGTTGCCAACCGGCATGGTTTAGGGGTTGTCATTTGGCAATGGCACGATCTTCTAAATTTACTTAGGGAGAAGAAGAGGCAGGTGCCGATTGATATGGGGTTCAACAGTTATTGGGGATTGATTGTGAGGGTTTGAAAATAAAGGTGGATTGTATGTTGAGGGTGGCACTGGATATGGGGCTGGAGGTGTTGGGTAGGATTGTTGAATCTCTATTGGGGATGTAGGTGATCATTTACCTTGGGGGATGGATCTTTGGGATTTTCTCGCAGATTCCTCTCTGACTGTGGGAGCTTGGCATTTGACCATATTGCATGCTTGATGAAGCGGCAACACAAATTTTGTATCCCGAGGATCATGTTTTTCGGTTTTTCTTGGACAGGGTCTATCATACCTATGAGGAGTTTTCCGCTATGTAGGGGATTAAACCCAATGTGGCAGCGGCCATGCCTGAATTCTCTCGGTCCTATTAGGAGCTGGTACTAAGATTTTTCCATATCTCTCATTCAGCGGCTTGGCCATTGGTCACCGAGGGAATGATCTCTCTCCCAACTATACTGTATTCTGTGCATCTACGGGATTTCAATGATGCGGTCCATACCGGAACTATTCTCCTAAGCTTAGTTTTGAAGATATTGCTAGTGATCGAGGACCTAATGGTGGAACCTCAATTGGCTATTATTACATCGCGTATGTTATATCGTCGCAATCCCGTGGCGGTGATACTAGCAGAGACTGTGAACGGTCTAGATGCTTCGTGGGAATACCGTTCTAATTTTCTGAGAGAAAGCTCACTTATGTTATTCATGTGACTGGATGAGAGGTTTCATTTGGCAGTCCCCCTGAATATCCCTTAGCAGGTATGCCGAATTTCTTAATTCATTATTTCATCATCTTTGGCCCATCCAAAGAGAACTGGGTAAATCTGTTTCTGGAGCATGGATCTCGATGTCTGCGCTGGTCAGTGCCGTGGTGGGGGGAGTTGCAACCTATTCTGGAATTGGGATAATAGAGGTATGCTTGGTTAGTTGGTCTCTGACAGACCTCATTCTATTTCCCCTAGCAACTCTTGCATTAAGTCGTATGGGAGCAAATCGTGCCTTCCTATTGTGACACCCCGCCTAATTAAATACTGGGTGATCAGTCCTTTATTAAATTATAATCAAGGTGAACGGTTGGTTCATTCTTAGCATCACTATTGTAAAAATAGCTTTTCCAATTTAACACCCTAAATAATTAAGCTAAGTGTCAAAACCATTTTAGACATTACTTTCCAAATTTTATTTTATATAAACCAACATTTAAAAATGGACATCATTCATAGATAAAAGATCACACCACAACTACCCGGGAATATATAAATCCAAATAACCAAACATTCAATTAAATGAATTAAACATTTAATACTTAAATGAAAAACATCCTGACAATAATAATCCCAAAATGCAAATACTGGAAATAAATGGATTATAATGTCCAATAAAACAACTGAATAATGAAAAGGGCGACACATGCCCAACTGGAATAAATAATGCTAAGAGTATAATCAAATGAATGAGGTTGTCTAAGCAAGAGGCTTGCAACTCCCACCTAAGTTGCAGCGCGTTCCTTCCAAAGGATCCTATGCAAGACACCCCTGTGGCTGGGCACCTATAATATATACAAGGGAGAAAAGAAAAATGGAAACGGGTCAGGGCCCGATTGTGAAAATGATTTAAAATTTGTTTAGTAAGTATTTAAAATGTTTACAAGCCAATGCAACAACCTATTAGTGCGACACTACCTTGAGAAATTCTCACATATCTTCTAATGTGCACACCTATCGCACTAACCTTCCCAACGGTTTAACTCATCTTATCTTAGGTTACCCATAGGATGTAAATTGAACAATTCAGCTATTAAAGAAGTAATTTCCATTTAATAGCAAAACTCTCATTTTAGCTTTATTTGTTAATAAAGTTTCCCGGTAATATACTATACTTTCAAACACATACTTCTCAATTGAAATCATTATTCATTTCTTACTTACCATAAACACATTAGGAAATTCCTAAATTTTAGAATTTAATATATATATTAAATACCCATGTAATATATATATTCTAACAGCACCCCACATAAAAATTATGGTGCTGGCATACTCTGCTATCCAATCCCCGTATCACTCGTACTAAGGGAAATACAAGTTTGGAATCACTCTGAACTGTATTAACGCAAACACAAACAATATTGAGGCAAAGTATAGTTTCCAAGTCCAAGAGGTCAACACATACCCTCACGTCTCTTAGGACCGTGACTATCGATTTGATAGCTTGTACCTAGGATTCCTTTCTTCTAGGGTACGAGTCAATATCCCCCGTAAAGGTCCCATCGAGATAAGACTGTCCCAGCGCGGTAACCTCAGGCATAGCAAGTAGCGCTAGTATGATTTTTACACGTATATAGTATATGCATAAACACAGTCATATAGATACACTACTATTTCCATATCAAGTTTAGGTACATACTCACGACCCATAATTATGATATTTGTCCTTATTTCTCGTTGTTTAGTTATCACGTATAACGGTTCATTTCTTACTTTAATTTGTGAATTTTTTTCCAACTTACTACGTAACACTCATGGATTATATCCTCCTAAGTGTAAAATTCCATAGGTACTCATCTATTTTTCCAACGTAACTACCTTGCGCGTCTCTCCCTTTAATACATAATTCCATCGTCCCTTATTTGTGAACATCTCCAAAAAATGTAAATCTCGTCTTATATTAAAGGTTTCATATATTTAATAAGTCCTACTGGTCTTCTTTATCACCCAAAATATTTTAATAAGGATGTAAAAAGATTATTACTCATTTAAATTGAATTCACTATTGAAAGGGGGAAAACATGAGTCTGCCAAGAAGGGTCGATCGATCGATGATAGGGGCTCGATCGATCGATGCGTCGATCGATCGACACTCCTGGTTCGATCTATCGATCAAACAGGTATGACGAATTCTGTAGATTTACAGTTACGGGTTCTATCATCAAACATCAACCAAATCCAGATTTTTCACACCAAAACTCCCAGAAATTCGTACTAAAAACATTATTAACCCAAATTAAACATCTTCTACGTAAAGCATGCGAATTTTCATCAATAACAATGGATTAATAGGCCAAAACTAATATCAATCTCAAGAACCCTAGAAATTTCTATAACTTTGTTCTAATCAGTTCTTTTCCAGAATTTCTACTTCTAATCCATCATAAATCCATAGTTAAACCTCTACATATCAAGGGGATTTCCAGATTATCATTCAAATCATTACTACATGCAATTTTCCTATCTCCCACATGGGTTTTCTTCAATGGAACTCATCATAATCAACCCTAGACTAACATGAATGATGCATTAACGAAATTAAGCAAGATAAATACTTGCCTATTGATTTCAAGGTTCTGATTTGTGGTCGAATTTGGTGTGGTTGCGTTCCCCGTCGCGCGATCTACGCGTTGGTGGTGGTGGCAGTGCAACGAGATGAATTTTTGGCCTAGAACACCTTGGCAAGCTCTCTCCTTCCCTCTCCTATGGCCGTCACTTGTCTTTGGTTGTGTTAACCCTAGAAGACAACCTTAGGTATCTCATATAACCCTTGTAAATTCGTGGGTTTAATTACCCAAAATTACAAAATGTCCAAAATGCCCTCCCGGGGTACTAATTAAGCCTAAAAATGCCTCGAGACCCAAACTAAACCCCCGGGTACACTTTTCTAACTATCTCAACCCTTTCGGACACTTTGACGCACTCAAAATGACCATACGGGTGACTTATAATTTATTCACTTTTATTAATCAACATTTAGTCCCGACACGACACAGGCGCGTCCCGACTTAAATTTTCAAAATTATCATTTTATTCACTCGTGACATTTCATAGAACCAATATTATATTACTTTACTCATTTTTAATATTCAACAAGTTTCCCATAATTACTAACTCACATCACATTAATAATTATAAAAAAATTAATTTCCGAATTTATATTAAACTAATAACTCACATTAAATTTAATAAATCCCCAAATTTATAAAGCATAAAATACGGGGTATTACATACTTCCCCCCTAATAACGGAATTTTGTCCCGAAATTGAAAAAATAAGGCATACCTAGTAAGAATAAATCTGCATATCTCTCGCGCATATCTGCCTCGCGCTCCCAAGTGGATTCCTCCACATTATGATGCTCCCACTGGACCCGTACAAGTGGAACTACCTTCGACCTCAATCTCCTCTCGCTATGGTCTAGGATAGCCACTGGTCTCTCCTCGTAAGAGCTGTCAGGCTGTAAGTCTATCTCATCTATCGCGATGTGGGTGTGGCCCATACCATCCCAAAGGTATCGTCTCAACGACGAGATGTGGAATACATCGTGGATGCGATATAAATGCTTTGACAGTCCCAATCTGTATGCTACCGGCCCAACCCTCTCGATAATGGGAAATGGTCCCACATACCTCGGGGCCAATTTCCCTTTCTTCCCAAACCTCATCACTCCTTTCATAGGAGATACACGTAGTAATACTTGGTCCCCCACATTAAACTCTTAGAAGAACCTTTTCACATCGGCGTAGATTTTCTGTCTGTCCTGGGCTACTCGAATGCGACTCTTGATCATCTCAATCCTAGCGGAGGTTTCCTGAATCACCTCTGGTCCGAGCAACTTGTTATCCCCCACCTCTAGCCAATAAGTTGGGGAACGACAAGGCCTGCCATACAAAGCCTCGAATGGATCCATGCCAATCGTGAACTTATAAGAGTTATTATAAGAGAACTCTACCAGTGGAAGATGTGGCTCCCAACCTCCTCCAAAATCAAGGACACACATGCGTAGCATATCCTCCAACATCTGATTAGTACGCTGTGTTTGTCCATCTATTTGTGGGTGATAAGCTGGACTCAACCTCAACTCTTTACCCATAACCTCCTGAAAGCTCTCCCAGAAATGTGACACAAAAAATCTTGTCTCTATCTGACACAATATTCAGGGGCACCCCATGTAATCTGACAACCTCAGCAATGAACAACTGAGCATACTGACTCATGGTATAGTCTGTCTGCACTGGCAGAAAATGAGCCACCTTGGTCAAACGGTCCACAATCACCCAGATGGAGTCGTGGCCACACTGTGATGTAGGCAACCCTGTAATAAAATCCATGGAAATACTCTCCCACTTCCACGCGGGTATTTCCAATGGCTGAAGCAACCCTGACGGTTTCTGGTGGTCCAGCTTTACCCGCTGGCAGGTAGAACACTTGGACACGAACTCAGCAATATCCTTTTTCATTCCACTCCACCAGTATTGCCGCCTCATATCCTGATACATCTTATCTCCCCCAGGATGTACCGCAAATCGGGACCCGTGAGACTGGGTGATCACTGCATGACGTAAGTCTGCTCCTTCTGGAATCACCAATCTCCCATTGAACCTTAATCCCCCATCAGAACTAACAGAGTAGGACTCAGCACCCTCGGTTATGAGTCATACAATCTGCTCCTGGAAAATCGGGTCTGCGGTCTGTGCCTGTATCACCCTCGTAACAATCTCGGGTGTCACTGTCATGACAGATATGAAGGAACGGGCTACTGCATCCTGGTGACCCAACTCTTTCCACTTTGCTTTCCAGATGTCCGTTACATCGTCTACCGGCCTACGGCTCAATGCATCAGCAACTACGTTGGCCTTCCCCGGATATATCGAACTGATAGTCCTTCACAAACTCTAACCACCTGCGCTGACGCATATTCAATTCTCGCTGAGTGAACAGGTACTGCAGTGACTTGTGGTCTGTGAACAAGGGAAATTTCTCTCCCAGTAAATAGTGCCTCCAAATTCTCAATGCAAAAACGACCGCTGCTAACTCCAGGTCGTGGGTGGGGTAATTCTTCTCATGGGGCTTAAGCTTGCGGGAGGTAAAAGCTATAGCCTTCTCCTCTTGGTGAAGTGCTCCCCCAAGGCCCCGTAAAGAGGCATCGGTGTAAACCAGGTACTTCACGCCCATCTTAGGTAAAGCAAGGACCGGTACTGAAGTATGCTTGTCTTTCAGCTCGTCGAAAGCCAATTGACAGGCATCATCCCAAATATATGGTACCCCCTTGCGTGTCAGGTTCGTCAATGGACCCGATATTTTGGAGAATCCCCGAATGAATCTCCTGTAGTATCCGGCTAATCCCAAGAAACTACGCACTTCCGTCGGTGTCGTGGGCTGTCCCATTCCCTCACCGCTGACACTTTACTCGGGTTAACTGCTATCCCCTGTTCAGAAACAACATGCCCCAAGAACTGTACTTCCCGCAACCAGAATCCGCATTTCTCATACTTAGCATACAGTTGATGCTCTCGTGGAGTCTGAAGAACCTGCCTCAAGTGTTCCACATGCTCCTCCTCGGAGTGTGAATATATCAGAATGTCATCTATGAAGACGATGACAAACTGATCAAAGAACTCTCTGAACACTTGGTTCATCAAGTCCATGAATACGGCTAGAGCATTTGTGAGGCCAAATGGCATCACTCTGAAGTCATAGGATCCATATCTCATCAAGAAAGAAGTCTTTGAAACGTCCTTCTCCCTAATACGTAGCTGATGGTACCCCGACCTCAGATCTGTCTTCGAAAAGAAAGTTGCTCCCCTGAGCTGGTCGAACAGATCATCAATTCGAGGCAACGGATATTTGTTCCTGTAAGGACACAAATTTCCAATTGAGTCCATATATAGTTTTGGCTCAATTCCGGACAAAAACATTTATTCATAGGATAGTATTTATTTGTAATATTCTCAAGCCTATGAAGTATGTATTGAAGACGTAGTGGCAAAGAATTTAAAGCTTCATCAAAATGCCGGTTTGCATGCCTCGTTTCTACGTCATCAATTAAGGTTCCATGCTCCCAAGGTATGAATGTAATTATATTTATATAGGAGCTTGGAACAATATTTATTGGGTGTTAGGTTTAATAAAAAACATGTTTTACTTTCAGAATAATTTAATTGAAACTTGCAAATAAAGTACATAAAGTTTCTGGGCCAAAAATTGAATTTTAGAAAAAAATTTCTGGAAGTCGTTCGAAATCTCGTTCGAACGAGTTTTTTCGTTCTAACGAGGTTTCGTTCAAATGAGTTTGCCAACGAACCTAAACTGGTCAGTCGTTCGATATGTCGTTCGAACGAGTTTGGTCGTTCTAACGAGATATCTAATGAGTTTCTAACGAGCCCAGTCTGGTCGCTCGTTAGAAGTCTCGTTCGAACGAGAGTCAAGTTCGTTCGAACGAGATGCCAGCGCGGGAACAGTTTAGAGCAGTTTTTGACAGTTTTCACCCCATTTCCCCACTTGTTTCTTAACTGATTTTTTAAGACTTTATTAAGGACGGGAATCATTTTTGAAGGGGTATCTTTTTCATACCATACAAACTCCTAGAGAGTGTTTTGAGAGAAAATTTGTTTAAGAAAAAAGATCAAGTTTTGAGTGTTATTCTTTAATGAAAAATCCTACACACTCTAGTGTTTACACCCAATAGTTGTTTATCCAAGTTCTATATACATATCTTTACTTGGAGTTTTGGCAGCGGTTTATCTCTACCGAATTCAAGAAGAGAAGTTTTGGTTTGCTTCTACATCCATCAAAGAAGAAGACTTTTTATTGAAGATTCTACCCACTTGGAGAAAGGCTCCATGCTTGGGTGACGGTGACCATATAAAGTCCCATCGGTGGATTTCGAGACCGCGGTGGTGTTCCGAGGTTGTTCTCTAGGAAGAGGTTTCTACGAGAAGGAACGTCGAGGCTTGAGAGGGATCGAGTCAGTCGTTGTAAGTCTATCTGTCTTGTAATTGTAATTCCATATCTAGTGGACTTGTGGCTAGGGCCGTCCGAGGTTGTTTCCCGTCTTGGGTTTTTCCTCGTACATCTCGGCGTAGTGTGATATTGTTTATTTTATCTTGCATCATAATTTAGAACGCATGCTTAGAATAAATTCAAGATAAAATTTGGTTTAATTATCACACTCATTTAATTTGGGACTAATTTAAATATTGGGTAAATTTGGTGTATTCAAGTCATTTGCTAAAATTGGTTTCGCCTAACTTTGGATAATTGAAAATTATGACTTAGGCAAATTCTAGGACTTGGATTAACTTATTTTAATTTGTTTTGAAGAAATTAAAATTCGGCCTTGTTTATTTGTTGAACCATCACTTATATACGCTTCCGCATCATCTCGTGTTTTACATAAAAAGGAAATTATTAACTTATTTTTTTTATTAAGATAATTAAAATCCGGGATTTTTCAAATTGGTATCAGAGCCAAAAACGATAAATTATTTCGTTAAGATCTTTTTATTTTTTGGCTAAAATGGATTTTTCCCCATTTTCAAAATTTCCTATTTTCGATGGTTCAAACTACGCGTATTGGAAAGCGCGAATGAGATCGGCACTAAAATCTATCGACGAGAGAGTTTGGATGTCTGTTGTTACCGGATACTCCCCACCAACTTACTTAGTTGAAAATGAACGTGTTATCAAACCCGCCGATAGATGGACTGAAAATGAGTTTAAACTTGCTAACTTTAATTCCCTAGGTTTAAATGCCTTATTTAGCGCTGTCGCACCGGATGAATTCCGACGTATTATGACGTGTGAAACCGCTAAAGAAGCTTGGGATATTTTACAATTAACTCATGAAGGAACTAGTGTCGTTAAAGCTTCAAAACTCCAAAACCTCACCACTCAATTTGAAACTATCAAAATGGATGAAAAAGAAACTTTTGATAAATTTTATGCTAGACTTTCTGATATTGTTAATTCATCCTTTAACTTGGGAGAAAAAATACCTGACGACCGTGTTGTAAAGAAAATTTTGAGGTCCCTACCCGATAGATTTATTCCTAAAGTGACCGTTTTAAATTCCTTACCCACTTTAGCCTCTACGAAATTAGAAGAGCTTGTAGGTGATTTACAAACCTATGAACTAGATATGTTTCCCTCTAAAACTGAAAAGAAAATTGAAAAGGGTGTTGCTTTAAAATCCCGAAAAGAGGTCAAACAAGTAGTAGAGAGTGATAGTGAAAGTGACTCGGAAGATATGGCTTTGTTTGCTCGCAAATTTAGAAAATTTCTTAAATTTAACAAAGATAAATTTAAAAATGATTTCAAGAAATTTGAAACTTCTAAAAATGATAAAAGCGAGAAGATTTCTAAAGCCGAGAGGATCCCTAAACCTAGTAATGACAATTTAGATAGGGACGAGTCTAACAAGTGTTTTGGTTGTGAAGGTTATGGCCATCGAGCTTATGAGTGCCCCACTAAACTAAGGAAAGAGGGTAAACGACCCACTGCATATAATGCAACCCTTAGTGATAGTGATAAGGAAGAAAAGCCCGATTCCCCCACTAAGAAAAATTTTGTGGCTTTTATGGCTAGTCATGTGAGTGATAATGAGAACTCATCGATTGATGACACGATAGCACATGCCACTTCCAAGGTCATTGTTCATGATTCCCTTATTTTTAATGATAGTGAGAGTGGAGAAGAAAGAGCGAGTGAAAATGAAGAAGAGGTTGATGTGAGTGAACTTCAAAATGCTTTTCATGAATTATATAAAGAATCTATTAATTTGAAAAGAACTAATTTGAAGTTAGAAGCTTGTTTAAGAAAGAGTGTCAAGGTCGTTGATGATAGTGCTTTAATAGAAGACCTTAGGACACATGTGAGGACTCTTCAAGAGAAGCTTGATTATGTAGAAGGCGAAAGAAATAGCCTTAGGAGTTTAATGGAATCCTTGAAAAAGGAGCTTCTTGCTTTTGAAGAGCGTAATTTTTTACTAGAATCTAACATTTTAGAATTGGAAAATAAATTAAAAGATTCTAGTAATGTCAAATTTGATTTGGAATGTCGTTCGGAAAAACTTGATAAAATGTTAGGAACGATCCAAATTAAAAATGACACTTGTGGTTTAAGCTTCAATACTTGTAATGAATTTACTCATAATGCCCAAACCAATGTTTTAGGAGAATCAACTAGGAATACTTTTAAAGATCACTCCTTAAGTAAATCTTTTCGACATGTTCTCACGTGTACACATTGTGGTCGACAAGGTCATCTTAGGAAATTTTGTTTAGATCTTAAACGAATTCCTAGAAAATCCCATAGTAAAGTAACCACGGTAGTTAAAGCTCCTACACCCCAAGATAGTCATTCTTCATTAATTTGGGTTAGGAAATCCGACTTGGTTGCCTTACAAAATAGGGATTTTTATTCTCATTTACTTTCACATGCTTCCTCCCTTGCTAAATCTAATGGATGAATGTGTTAGTGTTTGCATACTTTAGCGTTTGTACTTCATGCTATATTCATATGCTAAATGTATGCTTGTTTAGTCATTTTCTAGTCATAACCTTATTTCATATCCCATGCTAGAAATCATGACTTGTTTATCTTTTTGTATTATATTTTGTGTTTGAATTAATTGAAAAATATAAAAAGATTTTTGTTTATCATTTGTGTTTTATTTATTTCATTTAAGCTTAATGAAAAATACAAATGATTTTTTTTTTGTCCTTTTGAGTAAATATTTATTTTTGATTAAAAATGTTAAAAACTCAAAAAGATTTTATTTTGTGTGTATTTCAGTTTGACACACTTTATGTGCCATATATTTGTGTTTGAATCCTATCTTTTACGCTCCCATGTGGCTAGAACTTTTGGTATAGATTTTCAATCCTTAAAATGTTCTTTACCATGTTTTATATGGAGTAGTTGGATTTTGTATTGTTTAAATGGATTCTATTTCTATATGCCTCTTTTCACACATGCACGAGCTCTTTTGAAATTTTAATGTCACATGTTATATTTGAGCTTTTTGAGGTATTCTCCTACCAATCTAGTCATCTACATATCTTTGACCGAGGAGGACTAGTGCATGTCAAAATCCGTTGCATGTGAGATTTGTGTGAAAATGAAAAACATGATAAATTAATATATGCACGGGGAAGGGCTCCAAAAGGATGAATTAAATCCTTTGCGATAGTAAGCCACCGTTGATTGGATCTAAAAGAAATACGTGATCCAAAGGCCTAAAAACAGAATATTTGGCATTAAAAAGAAAACAACTGCCAAGGCCTATGTTTGTTTGATATATTCATTAAAAAATAAAAGAATATATATGTTAATTGAGGGAGATTTGGATGGTATATCAACGGTTTGCACAATGTCCGTTTATCCTAGTTGTCTTTAATGTCATGACTCTATTTAGTTTGTAGAATCATCATCATGCTAGGCTTGTATGCATTGTGTATGTTTGTTCATTGAGTTCAATCTATATTGTCACATGAGGTTATATTTCAATGTGATGAAGTTTACAATCAAATGAGAACTCCGTGAACGTTTATTAAGTGTTTGGGTCTAAATTTAAATTGTTGCTAGTTCACACCCCTACACTTCCGTTTCCATATGACACATTTTTGCCATACGAGTGTGCAAACTTATTGTATTTTGTGTCATGTGTGTGTTTATATCTATATATATATATGCAAGTGCTCTATTGGTATGTTTTTCGTATCTATATATATGATATTTATTTGTCTTTGCCTTGCTTTTATTGCCCATATGCTTTCATGTCTTTTCACTTTAAGCTTCCACATGCTGTTTATTAGTTCTTTATCCTTTGCCTATTCCTGAACAAAAAGGGGGAGAATGATGATAGGGGGAGAAAATGGGTATCTAATCCTATTATTATCGCATATTAGTTTGGGGGAGATTTATCTTAGGGGGAGACATCTTTCTAAGTAAATGTTATTGTTTTGATAAAGGGGAGAATTATTTTAGGGGGAGTAATTAATTAATTGCGATTAATATATTTTGATATTCCCTATGCATTTGATGAGTTTGCTTAAGTGTGCAGGTATTCTACTAAAGCGGCAACTTTAAAAGGCAAAGTGTTTAATCCTTGGGTTGAGTCAAGATTGGGAGGGTTATGTTTTGAGTCTAGTGAGCTTGACGGCCCTTTAGGATTTTTGTTTGGTTTTTGTCCCGGAATAGCCAAAGGGGGAGATTTGTAAGGACACAAATTTCCAATTGAGTCCATATATAGTTTTGGCTCAATTCCGGAGAAAAACATTTATTCATAGGATAGTATTTATTTGTAATATTCTCAAGCCTATGAAGTATGTATTGAAGACGTAGCGGCAAAGAATTTAAAGCTTCATCAAAATGCCGGTTTGCGTGCCTCGTTTCTACGTCATCAATTAAGGTTCCATGCTCCTAAGGTATGAATGTAATTATATTTATATAGGAGCTTGGAACAATATTTATTGGGTGTTAGGTTTAATAAAAACCATGTTTTACTTTCAGAATAATTTAATTCAAACTTTAAAATGCAGTACATAAAGTTTCTGGGCCAAAAATTAAATTTTAGAAAAAAAATTCTGGAAGTCGTTCGAAATCTCGTTCGAACGAGTTTTTTCGTTCTAACGAGGTTTCGTTCGAACGTGTTTGCCAACGAACCTAAACTGGTCAGTCGTTCGATATGTCGTTCGAACGATTTTGGTCGTTCTAACGAGATATCTAACGAGTTTCTAACGAGCCCAGTCTGGTCGCTCGTTAGAAGTCTCGTTCGAACGAGAGTCAAGTTCGTTCGAACGAGATGCCAGCGCGGGAACAGTTTTGAGCAGTTTTTGGCAGTTTTCACCCCATTTCCCCACTTGTTTCTTAACTGATTTTTTAAGACTTTATTAAGGACGGGAATCATTTTTGAAGAGGTATCTTTTTCATACCATACAAACTCCTAGAGAGTGTTTTGAGAGAAAATTTGTTTAAGGAAAAAGATCAAGTTTTGAGTGTTATTCTTTAAGGAAAAATCCTACACACTCTATTGTTTACACCCAATAGTTGTTTATCCAAGTTCTATATACATATCTTTACTTGGAGTTTTGGCACCGGTTTATCTCTACCGAATTCAAGAAGAGAAGTTTTGGTTTGCTTCAACATCCATCAAAGAAGAAGACTTTTTGTTGAAGATTCTACCCACTTGGAGAAAGGCGCCATGCTTGGGTGACAGTGACCATATAAAGTCCCATCGGTGGATTCCGAGACCGCGGTGGTGTTCCGAGGTTGTTCTCTAGGAAGAGGTTTCTACGAGAAGGAGCGTCGAGGCTTGAGAGGGATCGAGTCAGTCATTGTAAGTCTATCTGTCTTGTAATTGTAATTCCATATCTAGTGGACTTGTGGCTAGGGCCGTCCGAGGTTGTTTCCCGTCTTGGGTTTTTCCTCGTACATCTCGACGTAGTGTGATATTGTTTATTTTATCTTGCATCATAATTTAGAACGCATGCTTAGAATAAATTCAAGATAAAATTTGATTTAATTATCACACTCATTTAATTTGGGACTAAATTAAATATTGGGTAAATTTGGTGTATTCAAGTCATTTGCTAAAATTGGTTTCGCCTAACTTTGGATAATTGAAAATTATGACTTAGGCAAATTCTAGGACTTGGATTAACTTATTTTAATTTGTTTTGAAGAAATTAAAATTCGGCCTTGTTTATTTGTTGAACCATCACTTATATACGCTTCCGCATCATCTCGTGTTTTACATAAAAAGGAAATTATTAACTTATTTTTTTTATTAAGATAATTAAAATCCGGGATTTTTCAGTTCCGTACCGTGACCTTGTTCAGGTCCCGGTAGTCCACACATAGCCTCAGTGAACCATCTCTCCTTTTCACAAACAAAACTGGAGCGTCCCAAGGTGAGGTACTCCTTAAAATGAAGCCCTGACCTAACAGCTGCTCTATCTGATCTCGTAACTCTCGCATCTCTGCCGGAGCCATACGGTATGGAGCGCGCGCTATAGGTCAAGTATCTAGTAATAAATCTATGACAAAGTCTATCTCATGACTGAGGGGTAGGCCTAGTATCTCCTGAAATACATCAGAATACTCACGTACAACTGGGATGGAGTCTAAGGGAATCACAACCTCCTTAGAGGTATCCTCCTCTATGTAATACAAATGAGCGGTCGAGCCTCCCTCTGGGTGAGGCATCGCCACTACAAACATCTCTTGCCCCGGAATGGCAAAGACAATACTCCCACCAAAACAATCTATCGTGGCTCTGTAAGATACGAGCCAATCCATACCGATAATAACGTCGTGCTCATACATATCTAAAACTAACATGTCTGCTGGTAATATCAAGCTACCAATCTCTATCCCCACTCCCCGGCATATAAAGAAAATTAACGATCCATTTCCTAATGGTGAGTCTACACACGTCAGAGTGCTCTCTACTGTGGCTAATAACCCTAAGGCCTTCGCAAAATGAGTAGCTATAAAATAGTGCGTTGCCCCAGTATCAAACAAAACTCATCCCATAGTACCATGGATAGGAAACATACCCTCAATCGCGGGTGGTGCCTGTGGAGCTGCTGCCTGGTGGAAGTTATAGGCACGTTCGTACTGTAACTACCCCTGCAGCACTGGAGCGGCTGGAATGGCTGGTACCTGAGCTGGTGCTGGGAGGGCGGCTTGAAAAAGTGGCCTCTGTGGCTCATTACGGGCACCCTGCTGCTGTGGGGACCTATCACCCTCTGGACAATCCTGGCGCTTATGACCATGCTTGTCGCACACAAAACATCAGCCTTGGAAGTTACCTCACCTCTGACCCTGCTGACCATGGCCTTGTTGGTCGTTACCGCCCCGCCACTGGCCCTGTTGGCCCTGATGAAAACGCTGTTGGCCCTACTGCTGGCGGTGTTGGCCTTGCTGGCTCTGCTGATTAGGCTGGCCCTGCTGACCCTTCTTATACCCTCTAAATCCCTGTCTGGAATCACCTGATCGGAACCGCTTGGCAGGGTCCCCCTGATGGGAACTCTGCTCATGCTGACGAGTCTGCCCCTGAGCTGTCGGTGCTCCACTAGCACCACTACCCTCTGTCCTGCCCTACTGGCCGGACTCTCCATCTCGCTTGCTTCCCTGGAGATGGAAGCAGTGATTCTGACAATGTAGCAAAGCAACATTGAGTACATCAGTGAAAGTACTCAGAGACAGATTCCCTGTAAGGTGCTGACGGATCCTCCAAGCTAACCCATCCACAAACAACATTATCTTCTTACCCATAGTGGGTGCCTCATCTGGCACTATAGTGAGAAGTCTCGTGAACTCCTCCTCATACTAAGCAACAGTAGAATTCTCCTGGTTCAAGTTCAGTAATTTCTGCCTCATCTCAATTTTCACGACGGGTGGAAAATACTTGCGGTCAAACCGCTCCCAGAATGACTGAATTGAAATAGTATCCCTCTCCTCCAAGGTGGTGGTGGACTCCCGCCACTGCAAAGAGGCCCCCACTAGCTTAAAGGAAGCTAACAACTATTTTTGCACGTCCATGCACTCATACATACGCAGATGCCACTGGATATCTTTCTTCCATTGGCTGACGATGATGATATCTGCACTACCCGAGAACTCAGGGGGGTGCGCATTCTGAAAGACATCCCTAACCCGCTCACATGCTGATGGAAGTTGTGCAGGTACTGGGCAACAATAGCGGCTACCTCATTAGCATTCATCGTTCCCTGAGCCGGAGCTGCTGGCTGCTCGGCTTGGGCACGCTTATCCTTTCGTGCATGTCTCGGAGGCATTTGAAACGTGAAGAAATTTATTAGTCTACAGTTATTATCAAATCTCAAAAAGCCGAAGACATAATTGTAAAAGGAAGAGCACAACAATCCTAACATAGGGCTCTATAACAAAAATGCTAAGCTGAAAGCGAAATAAGCCGAACAGATCCTAAGGATACTAGAACTTAATGCTCTGATACCACCTGTGACACCCCGCCTAATTAAATACCGGGTGATCAGTCCTTTATTAAATTATAATCAAGGTGAACGGTTGGTTCATTCTTAGCATCACTGTCGTAAAAATAACTTTTCCAATTTAACACCCTAAATAATTAAACTAAGTATCAAAACAATTTTATACATTACTTTCCAAATTTTATTTTATATAAACCAACACTTAAAAATGGACATTATTCATAGATAAAAGATCACACCACAACTACCCTGGAATATATAAATCCAAATAACCAAACATTCAATTAATTGAATTCAACATTTAATACTTAAATGAAAAATATCCTGACAATAATAATCCCAAAATGCAAATACTGGAAATAAATGGATTATAATGTCCAATAAAACAACTGAATAATGGAAACGACGACACATGCCCAACTGGAATAAATAATGCTAAGAGTAGAATCAAATGAATGAGGTTGTCTAAGCAAGAGGCCTGCAACTCCCACCTAAGCTGCAGCGCGTTCCTTCCAAAGGATCTTATGCAAGACGCCCCTGTGGCTGGGCACCTATAATACATACAAGGGAGAAAAGAAAAATGGAAACAGGTCAGAGCCCGATTGTGAAAATGATTTAAAATTTGTTTACCAAGTATTTAAAATGTTTACAGGCCAACGCAACAAATTATTAGTGCGACACTCCCTTGAGAAATTCTCACATCTCTTCTAATGTGCACACCTATCGCACTAACCTTCCCAACGGTTTAACTCATCTTATCTTAGGTTACCCATAGGATGTAAATTGAACAATTCAGCTATTAAAGAATTAATTTCCATTTAATAGCAAAACTCTCATTTTAGCTTTATTTGTTAATAAAGTTTCCCGGTAATATACTATACTTTCAAACACGTATTTCTCAATTGAAATCATTATTCATTTCTTACTTACCATAAACACAACAGGAAATTCCTAAATTTTAGAATTTAATATATATATTAAATACCCATGTAATATATATATATTCTAACAGCACCCCACATAAAAATTATGGTGCGGGCATACTCTGCCATCCAATCCCCGTATCACTCGTACTAAGGGAAATACAAGTTCGGAATCACTCTGAACTGTATTAACGCAAACACAAACAATATTGAGGCGAAGTATAGTTTCCAAGTCCAATAGGTCAGCACATACCCTCACGTCTCTTAGGACCGTAACTATCGATTTGATAGCCTGTATCTAGGGTTCCTATCTTCTAGGGTACGAGTCAATATCCCCCGTAAAGGTCCCATCGAGATAAGACTGTCCCAGTGCGGTAACCTCAGGGATAGCAAGTAGCGCGAGTATGATTTTTACACGTATATAGTATATGCATAAACACAGTCATATAAATACACTACTATTTCCACATCAAGTTTAGGTACATACTCATGACCCATAATTATGATATTTGTCCTTATTTCTCGTTGTTTAGTTATCACGTATAACGGTTCGTTTATTACTTTAATTTGTGGATTTTTTTCCAACTTACTACGTAACACTCATGAATTATATCCTCCTAAGTGTAAAATTCAGTAGGTACTCATCTATTTTTCCAACATAACTACCTTACGCGTCTCTCCCTTTAATACATAATTCCATCGTCCCTTATTTGTGAACATCTCCAAAAAAATGTAAATCTCGTCTTACATTAAAGGTTTCATATATTTTATAAGTTCTACTGGTCTTCTTTATCACCCAAAATATTTTAATAAGGATGTCCAAAGATTATTACTCATTTAAATTGAATTCACTATTGAAAGGAGGAAAACATGAGTCTTCCAGGAAGGGTGGATCGATCGATGGCAGGGGCTCGATCGATCGATGTGTCAATCGATCGATCAAACAGGTATGGCGAATTCTGCAGATTTACAGTTACGGGTTCTATCATCAAACATCAACCAAATCCAGATTTTTCACACCAAAACTCCCAGAAATTCGTACTACAAACATTATTAACCCAAATTAAACATCTTCTACGTAAAGCATGGGAATTTTCATCAATAATAATGGATTAATAGGCCAAAACTTATATCAATCTCAAGAACCCTAGAAATTTCTATAACTTTGTTCTAATCAGTTCTTTTCCAGAATTTCAACTTCTAATCCATCATAAATCCGTGGTTAAACCTCTACATATCAAGGGGATTTCAAGATTATCATTCAAATCATTACTACATGCAATTTTCTTATCTCCAACATGGGTTTTCTTCAATGGAACTCATCCTAATCAACCCTAGACTAACATGAATGATGCATTAACGAAATTAAGCAAGATAAATACTTGCCTATAGATTTCAAGGTTCTGATTTGTGGATGAATTTGGCGTGGTTGCGTTCCCCTTCGCGCGATCTACGCGTTGGTGGTAGTGGCGGTGCAACTGGATGAATTTTTGGCCTAGAACACCTTGGCAAGCTCTCTCCTTCCCTCTCCTATGACCGTCACTTATCTTTGGTTGTGTTAACCCTAGAAGACAACCTTAGGCAACTGATATAACCCTTGTAAATTCGTGGGTTTAATTACCCAAAATTACAAAATGTCCAAAATGCCCTCCCGGGGTACTAATTAATCCTAAAAATGCCCCGAGACCCAAACTAAACCCCCGGGTACACTTTTCTGATTATCTCAACCCTTCTGGGCACTTTGACGCACTCGAAATGACCATACGGGTGACTTGTAATTTATTCACTTTTATTATTCAACATTTAGTCCTGACACGACACAGGCGCGTCCCGACTTAAATTTCCAAAATTGTCATTTTATTCACTCGTGACATTTCATAGAACCAATATTATATTACTTTACTCATTTATAATATTCAACAAGTTTCCCATAATTACTAACTCACATCACGTTAATAATTATAAAAAAATTAATTTCTGGATTTATATTAAATTAATAACTCACATTAAATTTAATAAATCCCCAAATTTATAAAGCATAAAAATACGGGGTATTACATACTTCCCCCCAAATAACGGAATTTAGTCCCGAAATTCGGAAAATAAGGCATACCTGGTAAGAATAAATCTGCATATCTCTCGCGCATATCTGCCTCGCGCTCCCAAGTGGATTCCTCCACATTATGATGCTCCCACTGGACCCGTACAAATGGAATTACCTTCGACCTCAATCTCCTCTCTCTATGGTCTAGGATAGCCACTGGTCTCTCCTCGTAAGAGCTGTCAGGCTGTAATTCTATCTCATCTATCGCGATGTGGGTGTGGGCCATACAATCCCGAAGTTATCGTCTCAACAACGAGATGTGGAATACATCGTGGATGCTATGTAAATGCTCTGCCAGTCCCAATCTGTATGCTACCGGCCCAACCCTCTCGATAATGGGAAATGGTGCCACGTACCTCGGGGCCAATTTCCCTTTCTTCCCGAACCTCATCACTCCTTTCATAGGAGATACACGTAGTAATACTTGGTCCCCCACATTAAACTCTCGGAAGAACCTTTTCGCATCGGCGTAGCTTTTCTTTCTGTCCTGGGCTACTCGAATATGACTCCTGATCATCTCAATCCTAGCGGAGGTTTCCTGAATCACCTATGATCCGAGCAACTTGTTATCCCCCACCTCTAGCCAACCAGTTGGGGAACGACAAGGCCTGCCATACAAAGCCTCGAATGGAGCCATGCCAATCGTGAATTGATAAGAGTTATTATAAGCGAACTCTACCAGTGGAAGATGTAGATCCCATCCTCCTCCAAAATCAAGGACAGACATGCGTAGCATATCCTCCAACATCTGATTAGTACGCTGTGTTTATCCATCTGTTTGTGGGTGATAAGCTGAACTCAACCTCAACTCTTTACCCATAGCCTCCTGAAAGCTCTCCCAGAAATGCGACACGAAAATCTTATCTCTATCTGACACAATATTTAGGGGCACCCCGTGTAATCTGATAACCTCAACAATGAACAACTGAGCATACTGACCCGTGGTATAGTCTGTTCGCACTGGAAGAAAATGAGCCGCCTTCGTCAAACGGTCCACAATCACCCAGATGGAGTCGTGGCCTCGCTGTGATGTAGGCAACCCCGTAACAAAATCCATGGAAATACTCTCTCACTTCCACGCAGGTAATTCCAATGGTTGAAGCAACCCTGACGGTTTCTGGTGGTCCACCTTTACCCGCTGGAAGGTAGAACACTTGGACACGAACTCAGCAATATCCTTTTTCATTCCACTCCACCAGTATTTCTGCCTCAAATCATGATACATCTTATCTCACCCAGGATGTATCGCAAATCGAGACCCGTGAGACTGGGTCATCACTGCATGACGCAAGTCTGCTCCTTCTGGAATCACCAAACTCCCATTGAACCTCAATCCCCATCAGAACTAACAGAGTAGGACTCAGCACCCTCGGCTATAAGCCGTACAATCTGCTCCTGGCAAAATGGGTCTACGGTCTGTGCCTTTATCACCCTCATTACAATCTCGGGTGTCACTGCCATGATAGATATGAAGGAACGGGATACTGCATCCTGGTGACCCAACTCTTTCTAGTTTGCTTTCCAGATGTTCGCTACATCGTCTACCGGCCTACGGCTCAATGCATCAGCAACTACGTTGGCCTTCCCCGGAGGGTACTGTATGTCGAACTGATAGTCCTTCACAAACTCTAACCACCTGCGCTGACGCATATTCAATTCTCGCTGAGTGAACAGGTACTACAGTGACTTGTGGTCTGTGAACAAGCGAAATTTCTCTCCCAGTAAATAGTGCCTTCAAATTCTCAATGCAAAAACGATCGCTGCTAACTCCAGGTCGTGGGTGGGGTAATTCTTCTCATGGGGCTTAAGTTTACGAGAGGAAAAATCTATAGTCTTCTCCTTTTGCTGAAGTACTCCCCCAAGTTCCCGTAAAGAGGCATTAGTGTAAACTAGGTACTCCACTCCCGGCTTAGGTAAAGCAAGGACCGGTGCTGAAGTAAGCTTGTCTTTCAGCTCGTCGAAAGCCAATTGATAGGCATCATCCCAAATATATGGTACCCCCTTGCGTGTCAGGTTCGTCAATCCCCGAATGAATCTCCTGTAGTATCTGGCTAATCCCAAGAAACTATGCACTTTTGTCGGTGTCGTGGGATGTCCCCACTCCCTCACCTCTGACACTTTACTCGGGTCAAGTGCTATCCGCTGCTCAGAAATAACATGCCCCAAGAACTGTATTTCCCGCAACCAGAATCCGCATTTCTCATACTTAGCATACAGCTGATGCTCTCGTAGATTCTGAAGAACCTGCCTCAAGTGTTCGACATGATCCTCCTCGGAGTGTGAATATATCAAAATATCATCTATGAAGACGATGACAAGATGATCCAAGAACTCTCTGAACACTCAGTTCATCAAGTCCATGTATACGGCTGGAGCATTTGTGAGGCAAAATTGCATCACTCTTAACTCATAGGATCCATATCTCGTCAAGAAAGCAGTCTTTGAAACATCCTGCTCCCTAATACGTAGCTGATGGTACCCCGACCTCAGATATATCTTCGAAAAGAAAGTTACTCCCCTCAGCTGGTCGAACAGATCATCAACTCGAGGCAACGAATATTTGTTTCGTATCGTGACCTTGTTCAGGTCCCGGTAGTCCACACATAGCCTCAGTGAACCATCTCTCTTTTTCACAAACAAAACTGGAGCGCCCCAAGGTGAGGTACTCCTTCGAATGAAGCCCTGACCTAACAGCTTTTCAATCTGATCTCGTAACTCTCGCATCTCTGCCGGAGCCATACGGTATGGAGCGCGCGCTATAGGTCGAGTATCCGGTAATAAATCTATGACAAAGTTTATCTCACAACTGGGGGGTAGGCCTGGTATCTCCTGAAATACATCGGAATACTCATGTACAACTGGGATCGAGTCTAAGGGAATCACAACCTCCTTAGAGGTATCCTCCTCTTTGTAATAAAAATGAGCGGTCGAGCCTCCCTCTGGGCGAGGCATCGCCACTACAAACATCTCTTGCCCCGGAATGGCAAAGACAATACTCCCACCAAAATAATTTATCATAGCTCTGTAAGCTGCGAGCCAATCCATACCGATAATAACGTCGTGCTCATGCATATCTAAGACTAACATGTCTGCTGGTAATACCAAGCTACCAATCTCTATCCCCACTTCCCGGCATATAAAGAAAATTAACGATCCATTTTTGAATGGTGAGTCTACACACATCACAGTGCTCTCTGTTGTGGCTAATAACCCTAAGTCCTTCGCAAAATGAGTAGACATAAAACAGTGCGTCGCCCCAGTGTCAAATAAAACCCATCCCATAGTAACATCGATAGGAAACATACCCTCAATCGCGGGTGGTGCATGTGGAGCTGCTGCCTGGTGGACGTTATAGACACGTCCGTACTTTAACTTCCACTGCTGCACCGGAGCGGCTGGAATGGCTGGTAGGGCTGGTACCTGAGTTGGTGCTGGGAGGGCGGCTGGAAAAAATGGCCTCTATGGCTCATTACGGGAACCCTGCTACTGTGGGGCCCTATCACCCTCTTGACAATCCTGGCGCTTATGGCCATGCTTTCCGCACAAAAACATCGGCCTCTGAAGTTACCTCCCCTCTGACCCTGCTGACCACGGCCCTGTTGGCCGTTACCGCCCCGCCACTGGCCCTGTTGGCCTTGATGAAAACGTTGTTGGCCCTGTTGGCCCTGCTCCTGGCGGTGTTGGACTTGCTGGCTCTGCTAATTAGGCTGGCCCTGCTGACCCTGCCTATACCCTCCAAATCCCTGTCTGGAATCACCTGATCGGAACCGCTCGGCAGGGTCCCCCTGATGGTAACTCTACTCATGCTGACGAGTCTGCCCCTGAGTTGTCGGTGCTCCACTAGCACCACTACCCTCTGTCCTGCCCTGCTGGTCGGACTCTCCTTCTCGCTTGTTTCCCTGAAGATGGAAGCGGTGATCCTGGCAGTGTGGCAAAGCAACATTGAGTACATCAGTGAAAGTACTCAGAGACAGATTCCCTATAAGGTGCTGACGAATCCTCCAAGCTAACCCATCCACAAACAACATTATCTTCTTACCCACAGTGGGTGCCTCATTTGGCACTATAGTGAGAAGTCTCGTGAACTCCTCCTCATACTTAGCAACAGTAGAATTCTCCTGCTTCAAGTTCAGTAATTCCCGCCTCATCTCAGTTTGCACGGCGGGTTTGAAAATACTTGCGGTCAAACCGCTCCTAGAATGACTAAATCGAAATAGTATCCCTCTCCTCCAAGGTGGTGGTGGACTCCCACCACTGCAAAGCGTCCCCCACTAGCTTAAAGGAAGCCAACAACTATTTCTGCACGTCCATGCACTAATACATACGCAGATGCCGCTGGATATCTTTCTTCCATTGGCTGACGATGATGATATCTGCACTACCCGAGAACTCAGGGGGGTGCACCTTCTGAAAGGCATCCCTAACCCGCTCCCATGCTGATGGGAGTTGTGCAGGTACTAGGCAACAATAGCGGCTACCTCATTAGCATTCATCGTTCCCTGAGCCGGAGCTGCTGGCTGCTCGGCTTGGGCATGCCTATGCTTTGGTGCACGTCTCGGAGGCATCTGAAACGTGAAGAAATTTATTAGTCTATAGTTATTATCAAATCTCAAATAGCCGAAGACATAATCGTAAAAGTAAGAGCACAACAATCCTAACATAGGGCTCTATAACAAAAATGCTAAGCTGAAAGCGAAATAAGCCGTATAGATCCTAAGGACACTAGAACTTGATGCTCTGATACCACCTGTAACTCCCCGCCTAATTAAATACCGGGTGATCAGTCCTTTATTAAATTATAATCAAGGTGAACGGTTGGTTCATTCTTAGCATCACTGTCGTAAAAATAACTTTTCCAATTTAACACCCTAAATAATTAAGCTAAGTGTCAAAACCATTTTAGACATTACGTTCCAAATTTTATTTTATATAAACCAACATTTAAAAATGGACATCATTCATAGATAAAAGATCAAACCACAACTACCCTGGAATATATAAATCCAAATAACCAAACATTCAATTAATCATTTAATACTTAAATGAAAAACATCCTGACAATAATAATCCCAAAATGCAAATACTGGAAATAAATGGATTATAATGTCCAATAAAACAACTGAATAATGGAAAGGGCGACACATGCCCAACTGGAATAAATAATGCTAAGAGTAGAATCAAATGAATGAGGTTGTCTAAGCAAGAGGCCTGCAACTCCCACCTAAGCTGCAGCGCGTTCCTTCCAAAGGATCCTATGCAAGACACCCCTGTGGCTGGGCACCTGTAATATATACATATATATACAAGGGAGAAAAGAAAAATGGAAATGGGTCAGATCCCGATTGTGAAAATGATTTAAAATTTGTTTAGCAAGTATTTAAAATATTTACAGGCCAATGCAACAACATATTAGTGCGACACTCCCTTGAGAAATTCTCACCTCTCTTCTAATGTGCACACCTATCACACTAACCTTCCCAGCGGTTTAACTTATCTTATCTTAGGTTACCCATAGGATATAAATTGAACAATTGAGCTATTAAACAAGTAATTTCCATTTAATAGCCAAACTCTCATTTTAGCTTTATTTGTTAATAAAGTTTCCCGGTAATATACTATACTTTCAAACACGTATTTCTCAATTAAAATCATTATTCATTTCTTACTTACCATAAACACAGTAGGAAATTCCTAAATTTCAGAATTTAATATATATATTAAATACCCATGTAATATATATATTCTAACCGCACCCCACATAAAAATTATGGTGCCGGCATACTCTGCTATCCAATCCCCGTATCACTCGTACTAAGGGAAATACAAGTTCAGAATCACTCTGAACTGTATTAACGCAAACACAAACAATATTGAGGCGAAGTATAGTTTCCAAGTCCAAGAGATCAGCACATACCCTCACGTCTCATAGGACCGTGACTATCGATTTGATAGCCTGTACCTAGGATTCCTATCTTCTAGGGTACGAGTCAATATCCCCCATAAAGGTCCCATCGAAATAAGACTGTCCCAGCGCGGTAACCTCAGGGATAGCAAGTAGCGCGAGTATGATTTTTACACGTATATAGTATATGCATAAACACAGTCATATAGATACACTACTATTTCCATATCAAGTTTAGGTACATAATCACGACCCATAATTATGATATTTATCCTTATTTCTCGTTGTTTAGTTATCACGTATAACGGTTCGTTTCTTACTTTAATTTGTGGATTTTTTCCAACTTACTACGTAACACTCATGGATTCTATCCTCTTAAGTGTAAAATTCAGTAGGTACTCATATATTTTTCCAACGTAATTACCTTACCCGTCTCTCCCTTTAATACATAATTCCAACATCCCTTATTTGTGAACATCTCCAAAAAAATGTAAATCTCATCTTACATTAAAGATTTCATATATTTAATAAGTCCTACTGGTCTTCTTTATCACACAAAATATTTTAATAAGGATGTCCGAAGATTATTACTCATTTAAATTGAATTCACTATTAAAAAAGGGAAAACATGAGTCTGCCAGGAAGGGTCGATCGATCGATGGCAGGGGCTCGATCAATCGATGCGTCGATCGATCGACACTCCTGGTTCGATCGATTGATCAAACAGGTATGGCGAATTCTGTAGGTTTACAGTTAGGGGTTCTATCATCAAACATCAACCAAATCCAGATTTTTCACACTAAAACTCCCAGAAATTCGTACTACAAACATTATTAACCCAAATTAAACATCTTCTACGTAAAGCATGCGAATTTTCATCAATAACAATGGATTAATAGGCCAAAACTTATATCAATCTCAAGAACCGTAGAAATTTCTATAACTTTGTTCTAATAAGTTCTTTTACAGAATTTCTACTTCTAATCCATCATAAATCCGTGGTTAAACCTCTACATATCAAGGGGATTTCCAGATTATCATTCAAATCATTACTACATGCAATTTTCCTATCTCCAACATGGGTTTTCTTCAATGGAACTCATCATAATAAACCCTAGACTAACATGAATGATGCATTAACGAAATTAAGCAAGATAAATACTTGCCTGTAGAATTCAAGGTTCTAATTTGTGGACAAATTTGGCGTGGTTGCATTCCCCGTCACGCTATCTATGCGTTGGTGGTGGTGGCGGTGCAATCGGATGAATTTTTGGCCTACAACACCTTGGCAAGCTCTCTCCTTACCTCTCCTATAGCTGTCACTTGTCTTTTTTTTGTGTTAAAACTAGAAGGCAACCTTAGGCATCTGATATAATCCTTGTATATTCGTGGGTTTAATTACCCAAAATTAAAAAATATCCAAAATGCCCTCCCGGGGTACTAATTAAGCCTAAAAACGCCCCGAGACCCAAACTAAACCCCCGGGTACACTTTTCTGACTATCTCAACCCTTACGGAAACTTTGACGCACTCGAAATGACCATACGGGTGACTTATAATTTATTCACTTTTATTAATCAACATTTAGTTCTGACACGACACAGACGCGCCCGACTTAAATTTCCAAAATTGTCATTTTATTCACTCGTGACATTTCATAGAACCAATATTATATTACTTTACTCATTTTTAATATTCAACAAGTTTCCCATAATTACTAACTCACATCACGTAAATAATTATAAAATAATTAATTTTCGGATTTATATTAAATTAATAACTCACATTAAATTTAATAAATCCCCAAATTTATAAAGCATAAAAATACGGGGTATTACACCTATACCCTGGATTTCTTTCCTGTAGAGGATTTGACTGAAGGCTTGTGCATGCGATTGGGCTCTCTATGGGAGCATCTTCGACCGTTAACCTGTCCTTCTCAATTTTTTGGCAAGGTTTGACATGTTTCTGGAGACTATATGAAATGGATGTAGAAGAGGTTAGTGGCTAGGATCTTGGGAGAGGAAACCAGGAAGATATGGTTCGTCATGTTTGACACTATAGAGGTGCATAATGGTTTTCTCTAGGCTGGTCCACGCTTATCGTTCCATGGAGCGCCTTTAGCATACCATCCAAGTAAGGGAATGTTTGGGGGGCTCAAGGAAAAGATGATGATGGGGTAGGGTCTTCCGACAGCTGCGGATAGGGTCTTTGGGTTTATTTTTGTGAATTTTTGCATGGAATGGAGGTTTTTGTAATTGAATTGGAAATAATTTTTGTGGTTTTTTTTATTTTTTTTAGGAAATAGGTCAGTGGAAGGGTGGTTGTTTTGACTCCCTTCGTTGATGCTTCATGTAAAAGTACCGAAATCCCTTAGTTGGAATACATTTTTGTATCATCTAGTTGTGCCTCTTGATGAGTTTTGCATTTGAATTATCTATATTAATTGCTAAGGCATACATAATCCTCTTGTTCAATGTAAATGATAAGTTGAATTATCAGTCTCAGAGATTAGAAAAGAATAACATTTTTGTGAAAAAGAAGGGGGTTGTGCCTATGTAAAGCGTATGAGATGCCTACGTACCTCTGTGGGTTTTGGAAATTTTATGAGTTCTATATTGAAATCAAAAAGGGTGTTAGTGGATCAGTCACCACATAGTTCTGAGTAGACATAAATGAAGATTTTTTTAGAATAGAAAGGGGGATGAGAGGGGTCATAGCACGCCGAGATTTCAGACTAAGGGTAGAATTACTAGGGATTGTCCAGGTTGACTTGATGGGCCATCTCTTCTCCATTAAGGTCGGTGAGCATAGAGGCGCCACCAAACATAATTTTCTTCACAATGTAGGGACCACTCCAATCTGGCTTGAATTTCCCTTTGGGGTCGCAAATGGGTTCTATGATTTCTTTGAGGGCTAAATCCCCTTCTTGGATACCACAGTCCTTAACTCTCCTATTGAAAGAATGTGTTATCCGGTGATGGTACCCCTATATATGATATAGATCTTTTAGCCTCCTTTCATCTAAGAGCAACAACTCATTACGATGGATCTGGTGCCAGTCTTCTTCGTTGACTTTTCTTTCAAGCATGACACGTAGTGAAGGTATTTCTAGTTCAACTGGTAGGGATGCTTCCTTGTCGTATATTTGAGAGCAAGGCTAGTTCCAGTAGATCCCCGGACTGAACTGCAGTAGCCCCATGGCATATTGTTGGTGATTGCTTTGAGGTTCTTATTAACGGATTCAACTGCACCGTTGGTTTGCAGTCGGTAGGGAGAAGATTTGTTGCTTTGAATACCATACTCATTGAGCAATTCTATGACTTTTGCCTCAAAATGTAACCTGTGTCTGACACTAGCTCGTGTGAGACCCCGTATCGACATATAATATTCTTTTTGATGAACTTGGCTAGATATTTAGCATTCAACACTGCGTATAACTCAACTTCGACCCACTTGGTGAAGTAATCAATGACAACCAGGATGAACTCATGTCCATTGGAGGTTTTAAGGTGACTTTCCCTATGATATCGATGCCTCATGTCGAGAACGTCTAGGGAAAGGTAATGTTGTATAATTCCCGTGGAATCCTGAACCATTGGAATTTAAGGCGTCTCCGAACATAGGCGGTGCAATCCTGAACCATAGTAGTCTAATAGTAACCTTGTAGGATAATATTCTATACATATAACGTTTATTTTAGCAATTCTGAAAAATGTTATCATATAATGAGTATAAATACAACTATCATGCAATGCAATCGAGCGATGTTCTCATGTACACACTTGTCCATTCTACACTAACTTTCACATATTTAGAGACCATTTATTCATATTTATCCACTAGTCTCCATTTTAATATTTCCATTAGGTTGTCTCTCTTATGTTTCCTAATCACACCCTTATTTATTTCCATTTTCGTCATTCCGTTATCAACATTATCTTTTTCTCAAAATTTAACATATAATCGTGTACCTTAACGGGCTCCAAATTTACGGCTATGCTGCCATATGCTTTGGAGAATGCTTTTGAGTCTTTCACCCCAGGGCTCCGAGACCTTTTTAATTCTTTCCCGATTGTATCCGATTCCATATTAATGTGTTTGAACATTTCATCAAATGTACATATTTTTTACCATTCTTATCATTCTTATGGTTCACATTTATGTTTCATGACACTTCATTCATTTCATTTTTTTCACAAAACCGACCTATAAGATCAAATGAAGTAGTCCGGCCACTAGGACCCTTTAGTTTTCTAAAATTATCCTTTTGCCCTTCATTTTGTCAATACTTTGTGAAAACCACATTTACATCATTATGAGATAAAAGAATTCTCAATTTATGTCCACAAACCATACTTCATCATTTTACTTCAAGAAAATCTTGTTTCTTCATTTTTTTTCAAAAAGAAATACATTTAATATTATGGAGGCCTTTTTTTTAAACCAAAATGTCCATTTTAACCTTATGATCATTTGTTCTCTTAAACATCATTATTACTCAATGTACCAACATTTTACAACATATTTAGGGGTTAAATTTACCAACATTCATATTCCATCTTGAAATGCAATTAACTCTCCATTACCATGTTTTTATGTCCTATACTAACATACTATAAGATTTTACACATGTGAGGATGGATTTCAAGATAGAATCCAATAATATGAGCTCTAAACATGATGTTAACATAAAATCATATTTTATGTTCATATTCATAATATTTTAAGATTAAAATGATGTTTGTTCTTCAAAAATATATTTTAGATTAGTTTTCTTTAAAACTTGCATTTTTCATGAGAAAACTTTAAAAAAATATGATAAATAAATAACTTTGCAAGATTATCTACATTCTAGCATGCATCCTAACATGTAGCTTAGGTTTTAATCTTAAAAATATAATGAGAAAAACCCTACCGTGAGTTTGAAAAGGTGAAACTAAGAAATTATGACTTGAAAGCTCTTAAAACTCCAAGAAATCCTTTAAAAACTCCTAACAACTCCAAAACCTCCAACAAATACACCAACTTCTCTTGAAATATCCAAGAACAATTATTTAACCGAACTTATTCCTTGGACAAGGCTTGAAATGGTCCTTACAAGCTTGGGAAAGGGCTAAATATTGGTAAGGATGAAGATTTAAAGCTTCGCAATGGATAAACTAGGGTTGGGAGTGGACGAGAGGGAATAAAAATGTAAAGAGAGTATAAAAATCTAATCAAAATGGAAATAAATCTCTTTTCTTAATCCCCACCTCTATTTATACCCAAAATCCCTAAAACCATTTAACCTTTGGTCCCTTAAAGCCCCTAATCCCATTTGATCTGTTCCATTGGAGCTTGACAGATCAAAAGATCTAAGGGTCCACATGGTGAGAGTATTTTTGGAACTCCAAAAATTTGATTTTTTAGTCTCATTTGAATGAGATTACACCTCTTTCAATTAAAAATACACATCTCATTCGAACGGGGTTCCAATGAGGATCTAATGAGACTAGTAAAAGGTGGACATAACATGTTTGTTTAATGGTCGTTTGAAGCAGTGTTCGAATGAGATTTGATTCTCATTCTAAGTACTTAGCATGTTGTTGGAACGACCCATAACTTATCTTATTCAAACTTTTGTCCATTCAACTCCATTTTAATTGAACAAAGTCCAAAAGAATAGTTCAAAATAGACAACCATCAATTATATTAAGTCTATGGCCGATAACATGCAAATTACCGGGGAAGGAGGTGCAATCTCAGGCATGGGCATCACAATACATGGTGGATACTGATCGAGCCTCAAAAGAATTAAACCTCATACCAGCTAAAGTAGAGGCTTGTAATTGAAGGGTCAAACCTCTTTAGGTAATGATGTTAGTAAATCCACATGACCAAGTGATGACAATGTGAGGCACACATTCAACATGAGAAAAGATATGAAGATATTTTAACCATGTGCCATAACTAACTTGTGTTATTCTCTCCCATCCATGTAGAGTGTGATATCACCTAAATTTATAAATGTGAGTCATGTGTCTGAGGGACCACACTCTCTCACCTCACCCACCTATAAATCTTAACCCATTGGCCTCTAATGACTGGAGAAATGGGTAAATATGTACTATTATGCTGTCAAACGAGAGTTCAACTGAGAGAAAATTTCTAAGACTACTCTCATGGAGGTTATTCACTTATATAATATAGGTTGGATTCACCTATGGATATAAGCACCAATTTTGGACAAATCACATGAATTCGTTTTCTTATTATTTATTTTTTTCTCTTTCTTTTTATTTCAACAAATTACATAGCTTATTAATCTATTAATTGCATGATAATTAGTAAATTGGTTATATATATACTTAATATAAACATAATATCAATTTGTAGTATTAACAAAACTATGTAGACATGTAACGAGAGAGATAAACGATTGACAAACACAAAAACACATGTACAAATCTCCCTTTGGATTCTCTCTTTAGGATTGTCACCAAGAACCCTTATACCTTTTTACGTGAAGACATGGAGTAACTTGATTATGTAGTAAATCTCCCGATCTCATGGTGATGGAAACATATACATAAGTAATTTCCATGAGTATGGTGTGCATACAAGGCAAAAAGTGTCGACGAGTTATAACAAAAAAGAAATATCATTCTTCGAGTTTTTGCATATAAAGTATAGCCTGTACTCGACATATAAGCTGTAATATCCCGTATTTTCATGGACTATATTTATTATTTATTAAGTGTAGACACCCCATCTTAGGACCTCCCCACCCCACCCCAATCACCTCCTTAGGTTCCTAAAGATCACTCGTTCACCATAAGACCTAGGACATAGTCCGAGTATCGATCCAGCGGCCAGCGGGAACTCCTGAGCCCCATTTGACTCAGGTTAACTCTCTCACTTGAGTGAAATATCAATGAATCTTTAAAGGTCTTTTAATCCCCATTCCAACATTTCACCTCTCCACGAATCCGCCTTATGGTACAGACGAACAATTCGTTTTACCCCGAAAACTGGTCTAGAGGTCACTGGGTGCTCATAGGCCCCATTTGACTCTAGTCAAGTCTTTCGCTTGAGAATAAGATCAATGAATCTTTGACGGTCTCTGAATTCTCTTTCCAACAGTTCGCCCAATGGGCTAATTGGCCTTATGGTACGAACGAATGGTCTGTTTTACCTTAAAAACTAATCTCAAGGCCACTGGACACTCTCAAGGCCCGTTTGACTCTGATCAACTCTCTCACTTGAGAGAAAGATCATAAATATTCAAAGGGTTTTGAATCCCCTTTCCAACAGTCCACCCCGTGCACAAATCAACCTTACGGTACGAACAAATAGTCCATTTTACCCTAAAAATTGATCGAGAAGTCAACGGGAACTCTTGTTCCCCATTTGACGACACTCAACTCTCTATCTTGAGTGAAAGATAAATGAATCTTAGAAGCGATTTGAATCTCCTTTCCAACGAACCGTCCCATGCGCGAATCATCCGTAGGGTATGGATGAATGACCCATTTTACTTTGAAGGGTCATTGGGAACTTTCGGGCCCCGTTTGACCTCAATCAATTCTCTAAATCGAAGAAAAATTGAATGAAATCTCGAATGGCTCTGAATACCCTTTCCGAATGTCCATCTTATGCAAGAATTCGCCTTACGATTAGGACGAATAATCCGTTTTACTCCAAAAACATCATAGCTAGTGACCTTGGTCAACTCCGAGACCTGGGAGTGGATCAATGGATTCTTGAAGCAATCTAAATACCTTTTCCAGCAGTCCACCAAGCGTGCGATTTAACTTATGATTTACATTTTACGATCAATTTTTCGAAAACCTATTCCGAACTACCAAATGGCACCCAAGGGACCCTGCCTATCGGCACCCCCTATAAATATAAGAAATGATCTTACTTTGAAAAGAACCCCTGAACACCCCTCTCTACAATTCAAAGAACATTATCTCGAATTCAGAGTTGTTCCCTTCCTAATAAGCCCATTTTCCCACATTCCATTCCATCATTTTCTTACCTCACTTGGTAAATTTTCCCACCTCTCTATACCAGTGTCATACCATTGCAAAATCAACATATCTACATCCAAGATCAACATCAAACGTCAATAAGAAGGTCCAATTATCCATCCTTATCTTTAATTTTCTCATTTTAATATTATGTTCTTTATTTCTACTTTAGCATTTTGTTTCATTACATCACATACATTAATTTCAAACCTTTATAGGTAGTATTTGCACATGCTCTACTTTCATAAAAAATCCAAAAATAAAAAAAGGTTAAATATAAATTCCAAATTAGGGATCTCATCTTAAACTCTCTCTCTTAAGGCACATTTATCTCTCCACACACGCACATGAGATAAATCCCCTGTTTAGATTTATGGATTAAACCCCACCATATGTTATCTTTAAACTACGTGAACTTTGATACCCCATAAGGCTAAGTAGGCATCTTGGGTCAATCCCGAGAATTGAATCCTCTTTTATGAGAGTTTATATGCTTCCCTCCTCTCTCTCTCTCTCTCTCTCTATATATATATATATATATATATATATATATATATATATATATATATATTCTTTATGAGTTCATATTATTATATTCTTGTGTTTTATCTGATATATGCATTCTCTCTTTCATAGTGACATGTGATTCGACAAACATTCATATTATATTTTCAGCTATTATTTTCAGAAACACTCCTAAGGATGAATTCACACCGCCCTTTTCCATGACACGATTTGAATAATTCCATTCTTAACTTATATTATGCACATGAACACACACTTCACAGAGTCTAATAGGAGAAGATTAACATATACCTATGAGAGGCTGAAAGGGCGAAAGGGGTGCCTAACAAATTTCCATTACATAACTTAGTCCCATACCTTTGAACTATTTTATTTTGCAAGCATTAGTATAGTCCTTGATGTTGTTCACTCGAGGGGGCAACATTTATTTTACTTGTTTTGTGCAAAATAGGATGGCGCCTCTGTCTCTACATATTATCCCCCACATTGATGATGGTCGAGTGCCCTGTGGAAGGACGTAAACCCCATGTGCATGCCAGAGGAAATCCAGAAAGGGAGGCCCCGGGATGTCCATAGTGGCGACTCCACTGGGGATGAATTTTAAGAGGAATATAATCTATTTCTAGATGGTTGTTATTATTTTATACATGTGTGCATATGCTTTTTCTTGTATGTTCCCTTTACTCCTCCTCTATTTACTTTTTATGTATATCTATCTCATGCTCATATCTATCACGATCCCTCCCCATTTATATATCACTTTTCACTCACTTATACGCTTCACATACTTGTATATACCCCCCATGTTCACTTCACACACTTACACTAAGCTTCACTTCAACTCACATGTTCCACACACCACTTAGAATATCCATGCTTAAGCTTCACTAGAACACATCCACACCTCACACACTTGTATATATCTTCTTGCTCACTTACAAATATTATACACCACTTGTACTTGATCCATGTATAGGCTCACTACCACACACACTCACTTGTAAGTATCCACATGTGACTCACTCTCGTGTATATATCCCCATCACCATTCATAGTATAACCTCCGTGCTTTATGCTAGATTTTTTTTCATGATGCTTGTATATACCTCCTCCTTAGTGTTGTACTCCATTTATCCGTCATGCTAAAAAAAGACTCTCTCTCTCTCTCCATAATATACTAATTAAGACCCGTGTATTTTTGCACATTACATCATCAATAGCATGGAAATATTGACTAAAATTCTATCCTATACTGGGGGGTCACTTTGTGATGGGTTCTGGTCCTGCGGGGCACAGTTAACCTAAGAGATATGACTCTTGACTTCATATGGTCTTGTACCTCCAACGTATATTAAACGGTTCCCCCCGCATCGTACCTCTTGACCGAACTCACGATGGGAGGTATATAGCAGGGAACTCATTCACATACATCAAGTATATCGAATTCGATCTCACACGTACCATCCTCACGAGGTATATCATGAGGAAATTCACGTACACTCGGGTATATCAAATGGCTTGTCCATACATATCGATTAATGATTGCCCTTAGAGGCAAGATGTATATCATGGAAGTTATGCCAAACGCGGGAACCCTTCCACTATCCCAATAAGTGCATAAACCTCAAATAAGCATCAAACCTAGGTCACTTATATTCAGTTTGTCGGTTACCATGAGAAACTCTATCAAATTTTGGGTCGGTGTATCGCCCGAATTTTGGCACTATTTAGCCCTTTTTCAAAATCGTACCTTGTCTATGAGCCTGAAAACAAGTCAAATCTTGTCTTACGTATTTTGAAACCCTATTTTCCCAGGCTTGGGTCTTATCTGGCATTTGTTTTGCATTTAGGTACACCTAATACAAGTGAAAACCTCATAATAGTAATAATAATAGTAATAGTAATAATAATAGTAATAGTAATAATAATAATAACAATAATAATAATAATAATAATAATAATAATAATAATAATAATAATAATAATAATGCTAAGTTTTGTCTCCTCTTTCCCTCCTTTTTCAAAAACCAAAAATAAAAAAAAAATAAATCCCCCTTTTTGAAAAAATACTTAAAATATTCTCCATCCTTCTTTCAAAAATAAATTCGAATCGTTTTCCCTCTTAGGTCAATCACATACCCGAATTTGGCATGGCTCCCAATTGGCTTCGACCTTCTACCGAACACCCCGAAGCTCCGCCGCTTCTTCTAATACTTCATTCTGGTTTGGGATCTACCTCCACGAGCTCTTCATGGAAAACACTAACCAAGCACCGAATGTGTAGACCCGACCTGATGGCCATCCTAGCCGAACTCAGCGCTAAGATAGAAAACCTTCAAACTAAGGTCCACAAAATGAAGCAATCTTGGGCCCTATTCTCGAAGAAACTAAGGTCCTCTTTCCCCATGCTATGGGTTCATCCATCCCCGAGACTGTTTGTGTCCCAAAAGAGTACTAGCATGTTCTACATGCCCCACCTACTAATGGACCGCCACCATTTTAACTCCCGATTCTAAAACTTACTCAGTCAGGGTCTAATCTACCAGTACCCGTGGATCCCAGAGATAAGGAATTGAACAAGGTCAAGGAAGACCTCAAACTAATGTCAAAGAAGTTTGAGCAAGTCAAGATATCCGATAACTACATGGATTACACCTATATGTATCCTTATCCCAAAGTTAGACTGCTAGAGAACTTTAGAATGCCAGACATTGAGAGTTCGGGGGAAACGGACCCACGATTGTGCACCTTCAAAGCTATCATGGATCCATGGCCCTTATTGGTTCCTTCGAAGTTATAATTGCCCAAATATTTTAACTGACCTTGAAATAAAGTGCCCCCAATCCAGAATCTGTAGTTGGGAAGATGTGGCTCGAGAATTCATGTCTCAATACAAGTACAACAAAGAGTTATAGGTCACGTGCCCAAACCTAAAAATCCTCAAACAACACTCTGGGAAATCATTCAGTAGCGTTACTAGGGTGGAGGGAAAAATCTACCCTTATGACCAATAGGGCCTCCGAGGAGGAACAAGTCATCAATATGAAGAAGAATTTCTTCCCTTATATTCGAGCATCTATGGGAGGACAGTGCTACCCAAATTTTTGAGCCCTCCGAGAGGCTGGTGTGGAAATCGAATAATGTGTCACCAAATGGGAATTTAAACCAAAGAAGGTGACCGAACAATTCACCCCCCTAAAGCATGAGAATCCTACTAGTGCGACAATCTCAACCATTAACAATTTTCCCAACCCGCTACCTCTTAGGCACCTAAAAATCGCCCCAATCCTACTAGAAAATATTACACCGAGATTAATGCTCCCCTTGTTTAAATATTACGAAGCCTGTTAAGATAAAATATCCTCAAACCATTGGAATGTAAACCATTACCAAATCCAATCCCTAAAAACTTCAAACTTGATGCCCACTGTGAATCTCACCAATCCGCTGGTCATACCACCGACCAGTTCTTCCACCTTAGAAATGTGATCCAAGGCCTGGTCGACTGGGGTATCATTTCCCCAACAGCTAATCCTAAACCTAATATCACTCACAACCCACTTTCGGCACATATAAATACCATCTTTTTAGAAAGTGACCCATAATTTGACCCATCTACTCAAATAGTGCCCAACAAAGCACCTATCATCCCCACAGTCTCACCTAAACCTCTCAAGGTTTTCTCTTCCTTCCTTTTGCTCCCTATATGTCTTGTTGATCAAGTATTATCACTACTTATAAGGTCATGCATTGTCGTCCGTACTCGGCCTGAGGGAGGAGGCATGGCGATACCTGCTGTGTTGAACCAACTCTTATAGTTTGGGATGAAATTTCCCAATGAGATGTCCATCCATTATAAAAAATTCAGTGACTTGTTCATGGAATCTCGAAAGTGTGATCCGAAATCATATGAATGGGTTGTGCTCGTTGAAGAAGTCTGTCTAGATGATGTGTTACAGATCATGGGCGATATGTTGTGCCAAACGAAGTAAATCTATAACTATTCTGAGTTTCTTATTACTTTGAAACTTCGAGGATGGCTAGTCTCTTAACTCATTCACTTCCCCATTAAGTGAGAAGATTTATACGATAAATCCATTAAGGTTGTCAAGTGTATTGATTATTATTGGAAAGAATACATAGTCACCACTGGATGAAGGGATGACTTTTACAGTTCAGATGATAAAACGAATCATGAAGAGGTTAGTCGAGCTTCTAAATTATGTGGAATGATATCTTTGAGGATTTATTTAGGGAAATAAAAAAAGTGTCCATTAAACCTAATATAGATATAGCCACGGGGTTCTTATTCTTCCCCGCCTTAGTAAACCACATGACCCGATCATGGAGGTACTATAAAGATCCGATCCCCTATAAAAACGAAGCAGACAAAGGAAAGGGAGTGACCTAAGAACTTCCAATGCCAGAAATGACCATTGAGGAAAGTAAAGTCCTCTATTATCTCAAAAAGACCCAAGACAATATCATCTTATGGGGACTTTTCATATCCTCTCAACTACACCAGATTGCCATAATAAAGCTCCTCACTAGATCCACAGTTTCTCCCTTTACCACTCCTAAAGAAGATGTAAACTTAGTTGGATCCCTGACCTCTTCCAGACTCATCTTCTTCTCTGAAGAAGAAATACCAAAGTTCGACCTTGATCACATGTATGCTCTCAACATCTCTGTCTAAGTCTTAAGAGAGACAGTTCCACTATCACTTGTTGACAACAGATCATCCCCTAATGTTTGTCCATTCCGAACCTTCAACTGTTTGGGAATGAAATTTAGTGATCTCACTCTCACATTTGTCGTCGTCCATGCTTGTTACAATACCCACTAAGAAGTAATAGGTTCCATAAAACTCACACTAGGAACCGACCATATCAATCCTCACATAGAATTCTAGGTCATCAATATACCTGCATGCTTTAACGTACTCCTTGGTCATCCTTGGCTCCATAGCATCCGAGGGGTATCATATTCTTTTCATTAAAAACTGAAGTTCATTTCCAAAGGTCAAGTTATCACCATTTTAGGGGATGATGACAGTAAAGATATTGATAGAACTAGTAACCCATTATTGGAGATTCAACATATGACAAGTGACATGCCCCTCTTTGGTTTCAGAATTGATTCCCTCACAATCCTAGAAAGGGACAACTTCAAAGAGTGATCCTATCCATAGCATAGTACTCATGGAAATGTCAATGTGATTCAAATATTCAAGAATATGCACCTCATGCCAGGAATGGGGTTAAGACGACGTCAACAAGGAATCCTTGAGCCCATAGTCCTAAAAGTGGCATTTGCCCCATGTGGCCTGGGTTACCAACTTTCATCGGATGAACTTAAATCACTCCGTCAATCGAGACCAAAGAGATGCTTAGATAATGAAAGGTTGTTTCAGGAGACTCTTTGAACGGAAGATTTATCAAGAAGGGTGAGGACTTCACCTCTTGTGGATTTTAAGAGCTGTGGTACAATCATATTGACAAGAAGATGAAACCAGGGAATGAAAACTTCTTTCACGATAGTAAATCTTGGGTCGAAGAATGCAAACATGAAGTCCAACCTCATACCGAGCAAACCTAGCAATTATCAAGGACCCTGAGAAAAGTGACTTGGAAAAATCCTTCGACTTACTAACATTAGAGCTAAGTCTCTATATAATTCACTCAAATACTGGGCCATCAAACCTGTCTGTAAAGATCACGACTGTTAACATGTCTCCCCTCAACTAGAATGCCATCCCAGTCTAACCTTCTCAAATTCAACTTAACCCTTCTGTTTATCCTCTTCCAGTCTCTTCACCTATTATATTTCTTTTTCCCAATATCAGTGTAAGTGATACCTGATTTTGAGTATCTTGCTATGCCTTACATTAATTGTCTTAATTCTGATGAAACATTTGATGATAATGATTTTGCAAATGAACACTTATTAACTGATCTTAATGAGGAAAATTACAAACATCATAACCACGTTCAAATTAATCATGAAGAGACTATTGTTATTAATCTTGGTTCTAGTAGCCACCATCACAAGATTAGGATAGAGTCCTCCCATAACGAGAATGAGCTTGCATAATTTGAAGAACTACTAAAAGAATTCATGGATGCCTTTGCATGATTCTATGATTACATGCCCGACATTAACCCAAAAATTGCTTATCAAGAGATCCCGACATTCCCAGAATGCAAGCCATCAAAATAAAAATTAAGAAAACTGTGTACTAAATGGTCGCTTAAAGTCAAATAGGAACTGGTCAAACAATTAAACAAGGGTTTTATTTGCAAGATGGAATACCCAACATGGCTCGCCAACATCATCCCTATGCCAAAGTCAGGAGGAAAAGTATGCATGTGCATTGACTACTGGAATTTGAATAAATAATCCCTAAAGGATGATTACCCGTTACCCAACATGGATATGATCGTGGAAAACATGGCTAGCCACACCCTCAAATCATTTGTCGATGGATTTGCTGAATATAACCATATCAAGATTTACCCTATCCATCAGGAGAAAGCCACCTTTATTACCCCATTAAGAACTTTTTGCTACACTGTTATGCCATTCGAACTTAAGAACGCTGGGACTACCTACCAAAGGGCTGTTAGAACCATCTTTCACGACCTTATTCACAAGTAGGTCTAAGTCTATGTGAATGACATGATCATTAAATCTAAGAATTGAGAGGGTCATATTCCCTCTGTCCAAAAGTTATTTGAGTAGCTGCGACAATATAATATGCGACTAAATTTGAGCACTACGAGAGGAAAGCTGTTGGGATTCATGGTCAGTGAGAAGGTAATCAAAGATGACCCTGCCAAGATGAAAGTGATACTTGACATGCCACCACCACGGATGGAGGAGGAAATCTGAGGATTCCCGGGTAAACTACAGTACATCAATCAGTTCATCATCCAACTGACTTCTATCTGCGAACCCATTTTCAAACTTCTCTAAAATGATCACACTGAGGTTTGGAATAAGGCCTACTAATAAGCCTTTGACCAAATCAGGAGATACATCACTCGACCTCCGATGCTCATACCTCCGTAGCCAGGTCTCCCTATCTTTTTATAATTGATCATCATATATGCCGTAGCCAGGGCTTTTTCTATCCCAATACATTGAGAATCGTGTAAAACAAGAGCTATTTACTATGCTAGTCTAGAGCTTGATGGGTATAAAGTCAAATACACTACTTTGGAGAAATAGTGTGTCGCCCTAGTTTTGGTCATGCACAAGTTACGGCACTACATGCTTACCTTTCCCATCAGACTAGTATCCAAAATGGATCCCATCAAATGCCTACTAGAATAGCTTTCTCTGTCCAGCCGAATGGCCCGTTGGTTGATACTACTAGCCTTGTTTGATATTGTGTATGTTATGCAGAAATCTATGAAAGGTAGAGCCATCTTTGACTACCTAGATGATCTTGGAAGGAACTGATGTTTGGGTCTCTAAATTCCTAGATGAAGAAATTCTCTACACCTCTTAGGAGGACCTTAGATGGAAAATGTTCTTTGATGGATCTACCAATAAGAAAGAATATGATGTTGGGATACTCCTGATTTACCTCTCACACCCCCATTGCCATAAAATTAGACTTCCTTTACGCCAATAACATGACTGATTATGAGGCATGAACTGTAGGCCTCAATAATGCCCTCAATAATGGTATCAAGCACTTAGACATTTATGGGGACTCTTCCCTCATCGTCGACCAAATCCTCAGAAAATGAAAAGTCAAAGAGGAAAAGCTCATGCCCTTCCAGGCCCACCTAGAAGAGATAGACTCCCAGTTTAAAGATGTATCCATCTACTACCTGCCTCATTCAAAGAATATCCTAGCCAACATCCTTGCTACCCTAGCCTTTATGATCGACATGCCCAAGGGAAAAATAGTGGACCCTTTCTTGGTTAAAAAATAAGATATGCCCACTCATTGCTACCATATTAAGCTCATCATTGAGGAAGATTATGACATGGCCAGGCTATGGTATTATAACATTTAATGCCTCCTCAAACATGGTAGGTATCCCCAAGATACAGATAAGAAAGACCGTGTGACTTTTCATAAACTGGTTGCCCTGTATATCATTTACGGTATAACACTTTTCAAGAGAAACTTCGATGGAACCCATTTGCATAGCATGGGATGATATTGAAGGAATGATGAAAAAGATCCACAATGAGGAATGTGAACCCCACATGAAGGGTCATATGCTTGCTAAGAATATCATTCGTCAAGGTTACTATTGGATTACCATGGTTCAAGATGCCACCGCCTATGCTCGAAGATGTTCAAGGTCCATCAGTTTGCCTACCTCCAACACTAACCAGCTCAAGAATTATACAACATAACCTATCCCTCTCCTTTCTCCACCTAGGGCATTGACATCATAGGGAAGGTCACTCCTATAGCTTCAAATAATTATGAGTTCATCTTAGTCATCATTAATTACTTTATGGGTTGAAGTCGAGTCATACAAAATGTTGAATGCAAATAAAGTGGCCAAATTTATAAAAAAGAATACCATTTGCTGATATCGAGTTCCCTATGAGTTAGTATCAAATAATGATCTCCACTTCGAAGATGAGGTCACAGAACTGGTTAACAAGTATGGGATCCAAAGATATAACTCTTCTCTTACCGACCCCAAACCAATGGTGTTATCTAAGATTCCAATAAAAGCCTCAAAACCATCATTAGCATGTTGACCAAGAGTTGCTGAGATTGGGCCAACTGGATCCCTTATGCCCTCTGGGGCTATCATGCTTCAATTAGAACACCATCTAGGGGTACCCTTTATTCTATGGTGTATGACATGGACCTAGTCCTACCCATTGAGCTAGAAATACCTTCCATTGGCATCATGCTTGAGAGAAACTTAGCGAAAAAGACTGTCATCAGAGTCTCTTTGATGAACTATCACTCTTGAATAAAAAGAGACTTAAAGCTCTATATCATATACATGGGTATCATCGCCGGATAGTGAAATCATTCAATCAAAGAGTTAAGGACCGCGGTGTCCAGGAAGAAGACCTTACGCTCAAGGAGATAGTAAAACCCGTCTGGGACCCCAGAGGGAAATTAAAACCAAATTAAAGCAGACCTTATATTGTGAAGAAAATTCAATTAGGCGACGACGCTATGCTCACAGACTTCGATGGAGAAGAGATGTCACATCTAATCCTTATATACTATCTCAAGAAATTTTACCCTTAAATTTGAAATCTTGGCGCGCTATGACTCTTCTAATCTCCCTTATGTTCTGTAGAGGGGGCTTGAAGGTAATCCTGAGATTAGGGATAATTCTTTAAGTGGCAATATTGTTTGAGATTAAGCAACCGAGGCAGCTCAAGCGTGGCAGCTCAAACGTAGAAACTCAGCAAGGCGGCTTGGTGCGGTAGCTCATATTTTAGCTTGTTGAATTAGTCATATTGTATTTCTATTTTTGATGACTATAAGCTATAACGGTTGTAATGACGTAATGATAATAATAAATGAGTTTGTGTGAGGTCAAACGGTACTTGCGAGAGACCAGGCTTGGCAGGGCCTGGGAGAGATTTCATGCTCTATCGAATGACCTCAACGTGGGAACTTTAGAGGGGCTTGGTTTGGAGGATTGAGAAGTGAGGCACCGTTGGGGCTTTTCCTGACCATCTTAGATACACCTGGTAAAACATCGAAGGACCTTGACCGTGGAACCTCGGGGGAGCAACTTGGAGTTCCATCGGGCGTTAGGCTGTAAACCAAACAATCCTCTACTTAAATGTCACATCTAATGTAGGTGATGTCACTAGCCAGCTAAACAATGTCAGACATGCACTTGAGTAAACCACCGTGGTATTTAGGGTTGTCTGGCAGTTGGTGAGCCACCTCTGCGACAACAGCCCCTCCCCTGACACACAGTGGTCAGGCAAAAGGCATGTCTTGGCATTTAATGTTTATGACGTGGAGCCAACTAGTGCATCAGACATTTAATATTGTGGCATAAAGTATGAGGGATGTCATTCATAATTTTAATGACTGAGTTGCCTCGGGGGTGGTGTGGGGGCCTATTTAAGGACCCCAACCACCCCTGAGGAGAGATATGATCTTTTGAGAGTTCAGAAGTTAATACAAGAGAAAAATATACACTCAGAGAGCGTTATTACGAACCACAGGGTTTACCCACCCACCATTGTTACTTATTACGAAGATTTTAATACTTGACAGAGATTCTTGAGTGTGTTAGGTGTGTTTCTACCTTCCTACCAAGGTGTATCTAGGATGCTTACCTCTCTCTCCCTCTAGCTAATCTACTTCTAAGGTTCATTACTACTTCCTGAGTTATACACGAGAGTTTTGTGAGATTAAACTAAGTTTATCTTTATTGGGTTTGTGTTTGTGTGTCCTATCATTAATCCAAGGTCTTGGGATAATTAACCTATCGTCACCATATTTAAAAAGGGGTTACGCCTCCATCTATAATCTAAAGTACTCTCCTACATTTGGCGACTCTGCTGGGGAGGCATTCTTCTAAGCAAGGAGTATGGCACAAGGTAACATTAATCTAAGGCTCAACTTTGATGACATTCAACATAGTGAAGAGCAAGCGACAAGAGAACTGGAGGCCCTAAGGGATGGGGCTCCTCAAATAGAAGTGCTTCCAGTTCAGAGAGCAACAGGCGCTCCAGGGGTAACGCAAGCTTCCACAAGTGCGAGGCTGGGACCTTCTCAGGTGACCCTCCTCATGAGTAAGTTTTATGAGTTTTTACAGACCCCCGTAGCTTCAACGGTGTTGGGAAGATTCGACGCCAATTACTTCGTCACACCAGGAGTTGCCCCAACAGCCCCATAGGGTGCAAGCGTAACGGGAAAAGCCCTAGAAAGTATAACCTCCGTCGTGAATTTGATGGTGGGAACCTCTGGAGTATCAACGGCGCCAACAGTAATGATGGCTCCAACTGTAACGGGAATACTTCCTATGACCTTATTGGTCGTTGCCCCATCGCACATGGAAGAAATGAGAAGGGAGATGCAAAATGAAATGTTGAAGTTCATGCAGGCTTCCTCGTAATTTGTGGGCGAGGTATCTTCGGTCTACGACGACTTCCGAACACCTTACCCTCAGGAATACAACGATGAGCCTTATCCAAAGGATTATGTTCCCCCTATCTTTGAAAAATACAAAGGAAAAGGGGGAAATCCGAAGGAGCATATTAAATGTTTTATCGAACACTTGGGGGCACATTGCAACAATAAGAAACTCAGGTTGAGTGAGTTCTCCAAATCCCTAACCGATAAAACATATACTTGGTACTCTCACTTGGCCCCCAAGAGTGTTTCTACGCGGGAAGAGATGCATGTGTTGTTTGCCCATAAGTTCTTTCTGGAAGAAGATGAGTTTACTCTGACCCAATTAGGGAGAAAGAGACAACGGCCGGAAGAAGACGTGGTGGCATACGTTCGAAGGTTCAGGGAAAAGTCCCTCGATGTAATAGAGGAGATCAATGAGTCTAAACTATTACAGATCTGTGCGGAAGGTCTTCTCCCTGAGTACATATGCAACCTGATCAACGGGATGCGCGAGGTAACTTTTTCAGCATTCCTAAAATCCGTAAGGAACATCTCACTGGTTGTACGACCAAACCCGGTGGTGGTACCTATGATGTTCAGACAACCGATGCAACCAGGGGGAGGAAGGCCTCAGTCTCCACAGGTGGGGTACACCGAAGGAACGGATGGGGGCAAGGCGCCGAAGAAGGACAACAAGAGAAAGTTTGGAAGGGACAGAGAAGACCTGCCACCATTGCCTTGCATGATAGAAGAGGCTGTGAATTGTTATAATGCCATGGTCCAAGGTGGAACAGTTTATGAACCAAAGGGCATCCCAGCGGAAGAACCAGATGCTACGACGAGGGCGGATCCCAAATACTGTTAGGTTCATCAAAAGATCCAGCATCCAACAGAGAGATGCTTCACACTACAAAGAATCATTGACAAGTACATGAAAGCAGGGACATTGCAAATTCCCCCACAGAACATTAACAACAACCCGCTTCTAGCACACGGGGCCAATCTGGTGATGGCCTATGATGAGGAGGCAAAAAGAGAAGGAGGAAGGTTAACGATGAAGTAGAAGGAGCTTGGAGAAGCCTTAGAACATTACACCACGGGAATGGCTAACGTAGTTCTAGCCTACAATGAAGAAAGTTATAAAGACGTGGAAGACGTATACAACGTTGAAGGTGAGGGAACAAACCCGATCATAGAGTATAGCGCAGTTTCAAAATGTCCAAAGTTCACTTGGTTCTTCGATCAAGTGGGGATCCCGAAGGAGAGCATAATGGAGATAACTCAGGCGATTTTGGACATTGCAAGGAGGAACGCAGTCCCCTCGCTAAGGTGGAGGGGACCCATGGCTAGGCTGGTGAAGAAGTTCCTGTCAGAAGTAACCTTCAACGATGTAGATAGAGCTGTAAGGTTTACTCATAACAGGCCTCTATATGTAACTGCTAGCGTTAACGGGGTTAGCTTTACAAGAACTCTTATGGATGGGGGTGCTTCCATCAATATTATGCCGATCAACTCCTTCCACGCGGCTAATATTCCGAAAGAAAGGTTGGTTCCCATGCCTTTGGTAATTTCGGGGTATGACGACCAATCTTCTAAGTCTATCGGATATGTGAATGTTGGGATTGAGATGGGAAATCTGAGTACCCACATCAAGTTCCATGTAATTGAAAGTGCAACTTCCTATCATTTACTAATAGGGAGAGTGTGGATGCACAACCAAGGGTTAGTACCTATCATCAATGCGCCAAGGCAAATATCAAGGGAACAAAAGTGACCATTAGGGCTACGAAGAGGCCTTTTGCTATCGAAGAAGCACACTTGGTGGATGCAAAATTTTATATAGAGCTGGAAGAGGATGTGCGGGTCCTGACGAGGAGAATGGAGGGAGCATGGGTTCCCTCTATTAGAGAGAGAATGGGGCCTTTGAACGAGAAAATTAAATAGGGTGCAAGTAGCGAAGGGGTGAGGGCCGAAGAAACCCATCAGGTGATCCCTCGACCCCAAAATATCTCGAAGCAACTCAAAGATAGGAGGAGGCCTAGAACATACCCGATGGAGCATGAGGTCCAACGGCAAAGCGTGTTGAGTCTCTTTTCAGGGGAGAGAATTGCTAAGGCTTCCAGAGAGAAAAAAAGGAAGGCCGTGGCAACAGCTACCAGTAGGTAATACAAGAAAATTGTCACTGAAGAGGGAAAAGTGGTGACCGCTTATAATGTTATGAACGGGCGGCCAAAGAGACTAAGGATGAGGTTGACTCGATATATGAGTGTTTCTTGGTGGATCGACAGGGGCATTGTATGGTGATAGACAACTCCAACATACATGAGTTCATAGAAGATGTCGCCGAAAAACCAGACTACATGGCAAATCAACCAAAGCCCTAGGTACAAGAGTTAGAGCAGCTGAACCTAGCAAAAGAAGGGGAAGGTCCAAGGCCTATCTTTATCTCAAAAGATCTCGATAAGGAGAAACGAGAAACCTTAGTGGAGCTGATTAGGGAATTCATAGACGTCTTCGCGTGGAAATACACTGAAATGGAAGGGCTGGATGAGGAAGTAAGTTGCCACAAACTGAATGTGATGCCTTCAGCTATTCCGGTGAAGCAGGCAATAAGGACTTATAAACCTGAACTAGACTTGAAGATTAAGGAAGAGGGCCAACGTTTGTTGACAGCAGGATTCATCAGACCAATACAACATCCCCTTTGGCTATCTAGCATTGTGCCAGTGGGGAAGAAAGACAAAAACTAAATAAGGATCTGGGTGGACTTCAGAGATTTGAATAGGGTTTGCCCAGGATGAGTTTCCCTTACCCTCTATCAACAGTTTGATAGATGCCATGAGATGTATAGCTTCATAGATGGGTATATAGGGTACAACCAGATCAAGATGGACCCCGCAGACACAGAGAAAATGACATTCAGAACTCCGTTGGGCAACTTCATGTACAAAGTGATGCCATTTGGACTCAAGAACACTGGGGCTACTTACCAGATGACAATGATCGCCATTTTTCATGACTTCTTCCATAAATTTTTAGAGTTCGATGTGGACGACTTGGTCATCAAATCGAAAAAGGAGGATTCCCATGTGAATGATTTAAGGAAAGTGTTTGTTCGGTGCAGGAGGTATAAATTAAGGATGAACCCGTTAAAATGTGTCTTCGGAGTAATGAGTGGGAAGTTTCTAAGCTTCGTGGTTGATTGACAAGGGGTGCAGATGGACTAGGATAAACAGCGGGCGATCTTGGCGATGCCATGCCTAAGAACGGTGAAGGAGCTAAAGAGTTTCCTCTGTAAGGTCTCCTACCTTAGAAGATTTGTGCCTGGATTGGCCGAAATAACACACCCACTGATGCATTTGTTGCGTAAGAATACGAAATTTAGGTGGGAGGAGGTTCACCAGGAGTCTCTTGTTGGGCTGATGAAACTGCTCGTGTCACCACAAATCATGGTTCCTCCCCAGGCAGGAGTACTATTGCAGCTATACCTCACGTCTACCACGAGGTCCGTTGGAGCTTTGCTGGCACAAGAAGTGGACGGACATTAATGGATGGTTTACTACCTCAGCAGAATCATACATGGACCAGAGATTAGATATAGTAGCTTAGAAAGGCATTGTTTAGCCTTAGTCTTTGTAGCACAAAAACTTAGACATTATATGTTGTCTTTTACAATTCATATTGTAACTAGATGTGATCCTATTAAGTATTTATTGGCAATGACTATATTGATTGGCAGGGCATCCAGATGGTTCCTCATCCTCTCAGAATATGACTTGAAGTGTGTGGTTCCTCATGTGATTAAGAGCTAGACGTATGCCGATCTGTTGGCAATCTTTCCATCAAGAATGTTTGAACCTCCTAAAGAAGACATTCCAGGAGATGAGTTACAGGCTAATTATCTGGATACAACTGATGAGGAATGGACAATGTAGTTCGATGGATCTTCGGTGAAAAGGAAGGGAGGAGTATGGGTTATTCTTTCAAAAGGGATGGAGGATATTTGCCTTTCCTAAAAGCTAGATTTCCCTTGTTCCAATAATGAAGCAGAATACGAGGAATTGGTATTGGGGCTGCTGGAGGCTCTTCGAAGGGGAATTCGTTCACTCTGCATTAAGGGAGACTCGAACTTAGTGATTCAGCAGGTAAACGGAGAATATGCATTGAATCACATGAGCCTAGCGCCATACAGAACAATCATTCAGAGGCTTCTCAACCAGTTCCATCGGACCAAGATCAGAAGACATCCCAGAATGATGAACTGCCATCCAAACGCCTATGCCACTATTGCCCAGAAAATGGTCATGGAGAACGATAAAACTATCCTTGTGATCCAATGAAGGACAGCTCCTTTGGTGATACAGGCAATACTACCGATGGAGGGGGACGCGAATTGGAGGGGAGAGATTAGGAAGCAACTGGAGTCTAGCGAAGGAGCTATGGGATTAAGAGAGTTTGCCCAATACTTTATGAACAAAGTAAATCTTTACTACATAAATGTTGGGGGATGGTTGCCAAGATGTATCAGCCCAGAGGAAGCAGAGCGAAGGTTGAAGAAAATGCATGAGGAGCACTGCGAAACGACTGAGATACCTCTATATAGAAGAATTCAAAGAGAGGGGTATTTCTGGCCTAGAATGAAGTAAGATGCGGCAGAGCTGCAATGGAAGTGCGATAAGTGTCAGCTATTCTTCGAAGCAACTGAGTGCCATTTCATCGAAACTCAAACGGACTGGAGGCAGCCCTAGATCGGATTAATTTAGGATGGAGTTATCCCAACGGATAAAATGGATGCGATGGGCTTGAGGCGAAGGGCCACAAGGTTCTATATTCAGGAGGGGCAGCTTTGTCGAAGGGGGTATTTCAATAGTCCATTGCGTTGCATCACGAAGGAAGAAGAAGCTGAGGTCCTCAAACAAGCGCACGATCCAGCCCACCTAGGAGGGGCCAAGTTGTATGATCAGCTAATAGCGTTGGGGTATTATTGACCAATAATGGAAAAAGACTCTGCTGAGTTCGTCCGAAAATGCAATGCTTGCCAACTTCATGGGAATATGATCCACGCCCCATCGGTAGACTTCCACTCTCTGGAAACACCCTATTCATTTTACACTTGGGCGTTCGACCTGGTAGGGGTAGTACATCCTTCTTCGAGGGGCAAGATATTGATACTGGTAGCAACAGAGTGTTTTACAAAATGGGCCAAAGTGATACCACTCAGAACAGCAACGGATGGGGTGGTGAGAAACTTCATCAGAGAATACATCATTTTCCGCTTTGGGATCCCAAAGGTTATTCTTTCAGATAACGGGACTCCCTTTGTCAATTCAGAAGTAACAATACTCACAGACAAGTACTGCATTGTTCATCACACTTCAATGGTAGCGTACCCAAAGGGAAATGGTCAAGCCGAAGCGACTAACAAAACCTTGGTTAATATTTTGGCCAAGATGATGGAGGACTTTCCAGGGTCGTGGGATGATAAGATACCAGCTGTATTATGGGCCTATCAAACAACCAATCGGAAACCCATAGGATACACTCCGTTCTCTCTTATTTATGGGGCTGAGGTAATCCTTTCGGTGGAGTTGGAAGTTCCCTCTGCTCGATATACCTTGCGAAGTAGCATGCTCCCTCAGAATAGACATGTGCAGTTGGAATCGTTGGATGAACACAGAGATAATGCGATGCAACACTTTCAAATGTATATGAAACAACTCTCCAGGGCATACGATAACTTGGTGAGACCAAGGAAATTTGTGGAAGGAGACCTCGTTTTGAAAGCAACAGTGAAGCACATCAGGGGGCTTCCTCTACCAAAGGTTGCAGCCAACTGGGAGGGATCTTTCGTTGTAAAGGAAGTTCATAATTCAGGTTATTGTTTAATTTCGAAGTTGGAGGAAGATAAGCCATTTAAGATTAATAATAAATGGCTGAAAGTTTACCATGTGTAAACAATCAAGTTTGAAACATTGTTATAACTGGCTGTTGTTATGAATATACAAGTTTTAGTTATAACTTGAACACGATGAAAGAATTGTAGGAATGTAGAAATCTATAACATACAAAAGCAGTCGCAACACATGGAAGAATTGGAAAATAGACATTCTTCATTCATGAATAATGGAGCATTACAAAATTGGGAGCTATCGCCCAAGAATTACATAGATAGAAGCAGATGGAGGATAAATAAAAAAAAAAAAAGCCATTAGCCTAAGAGAAAACATAGATCCGAAGAAGAGAAAAAATCTCCAGGAAGGCCCGAAGAAGTTGCTGTGAAAGACCGTTGGGCGTTGATAGAAACCTCCAACCTCGTTTGCACTTGTGTACGTTCGATGAGGAGTCTCTCTCATTTCAGCTTGACCAGGCGCAAAGATTCTTCGGCATCCTATATTACTTTATCCACGACTTTTAAAAGGGGTGCTAATGCGGCCAACTTAGCTTACTCAGCCCGCTGGTCCTCCTGATGCTTTCGTAATACTTCCCTCTGGATGATCAGTTGTTGGTTCTTCAAAGTCTTTAAGTGTGTTATAAACCAGTCAAAACGGAAACCATCAAGACCCAACTCCCTCAGAAAACCCAGAAATTGGTTAAGGAGGGATCTGCTAACGCTTGTAGTAGGAGTACTGACAATTTCAGCAACAACGATAGCCATGCCTTGAAGTCTGTGGCTCATCACGTGAATATTGGAACATAGGCAATCCATTGTGAAGGTCTTAGGATGATGATTCACCAGTTGTTCAATCTCCAAGCGTTGGTTGACAGGCATTTGAGGAGAATGTCGAAGCACCATCAGGCAGAAATCATGAGGAGACAAGTCAGGAAGAGGAAGTTCGCACCCAGACTTGCTCTCTGCTGCAGCACCGGTCATGGAACCTTGATCATCATGACCAGAGTTTTCCAAAACAACAGGTTCCTGATGGGGTGAACCCATAGGCGAAAGAACTGGGGGAGAATTTTTCTGAGCAACCTGAGAAGCGATAGAGGGAATAATAAGTTTATGAAAAATCTTAACAAGCATTTTCATTGTTAAGTCACCGTTATAAGGTGAAGTTCATGAAAAAATCTTAACAAGCGTTTTCGTTGTTAAGTCATCGTTATAAGGTGGAGTACATAAAAAAAAATCTTAACAAGCATTTTCGTTGTTAAGTTACCGTTATAAGGTGGAGTTCATAAAAAAAAATCTTAACAAGCATTTTCGTTGTTAAGTCACCATTATAAGGTGGAGATCATGAAAAAATATTAACAAGCGTTTTCGTTATTAAGTCACCGTTATAGGTGGAGTTTATGAAAAATCTTAACAAGCATTTTCGTTGTTAAGTCACCGTTATAATGTGGAGTTTATGAGAAGTAACAAAAATACCTCAGTCACAACAAGGGCAAGAGCGGGAGTCATCGTGGCAGCCACAGGGACAGGAACCTTTAGAGGCGGGCTCATTACCTCACAAGCCACAATGGGGTCCCTTATCGTAGAATCCTCAACGGTCGACAAAACTCCCTCACCAACATAAGGCACAAAGGCCAGCATAGGGGATTCATTGGGAGAAGATAATGGACTCCCAAACGAAGCCCCAACACGGAGGGATGTAGAAGAGCCACTATGCTAGGCAGAAGCACCAACCTTGGCCTTGTGTACATAAATACCACCAAGAGAAGTAGGTGGTACAAGATCGAGGGAAAACTGCAACATGAAGGCAAGTGTTAGAAAAGAGGAATAAGTACAGAAGAAGGGAGAAGTATCTCTAGGTGTTACTTACCTCAGTTATGGCACCGAAAAGGGGAATTGCAGCCAAAGGTCTCGTCAGCATCGTTGGAAGAAGAATGTTAGCTAACAACGAGGACACTTCAACCTGGGGCACCCAAAACCTAAAGGTTCAGCATGATAAATAAATAAGGGGGTAAGACTAAAAGGACATTATACCAAATAAATTATAAAGGAAATCATACCTCGGGCTCTTTTTTCCAGCCAGAACAATGGGCAGAAGAAGCTTGGATGGAGAGGGTAAACTAGAAGGTATGAGGAGAGTTGTCTCTGATTGTGAAGAAATTCCCACAGATTTAACAACATCACCCATAGAAACTTCCCTCGCACGTTGGGAGGCCGAACAGCGAGAATATGTAAGCCCCGTCATGAGGGAATGGGGATGAGTCACATCAGTTCGAGAAGTACCAAAATGTCCCCCACAAAAGGGCTCATAGGAGGAGTGGGGGGATTGGGTCTTTCCTCTTTAACCCCCTGCACCATAGTTGTCAAGAAAAAAATAAGCAAATGCAGCTTGCCTTATACAAAGAGGAAATCAGTAAAACAAGTATGCATACCTCAGATTCGAAAGGAGAACGAGAAGATATAACCATGGGTGAAGAAGGAGGGGAGGCAGCAATAGAGGGGGGAGGAGAAAGATGCACCTAAAGAGTTTTCCTCCTCTCAGACTTGGTACCCAGAGTCTTTTCCTTATTCCCATTGCATCAGTGTCAACACCTCGAAGAACCCTTGAACTCTTTCTCCTCCTTGACGTTGGCTCCGTGGGATCAACCACGACCGTGGGAAAAGCAACCGAATGAGGAACAACGACAACGTGTCATTGATACTCAGCATTTCTCCGAGCTATCTCCCCCTGGGCTTCCTTCCTTAATCGCTCAGCCATTTCGACAGACGTGGGAGGAGGAACGGAGGCTATGGGGAGGGATGCTATGGGAGTCTGGGACTTCTGGGATTTAGATTTTGACTTTGACACCTCACTTTTGGCCGTTTTCGCCTTCTTAGCAGGTGGTTGAGAAGGCCCCTCGCCGGTAGTAGCTTCAGTTGAAGGGCCAGGTTTTTCGTGGCTGAAGCAGTTTTGGGTTTAGGCGTGGTAACGGGGATCATGGAACAGAGTGGTGGAAGCTCAGTAGGAGGTGCCTTTGGGGTCGTACTTAGATGGAATTCAATCCCAAGAATGGTGTTACCTTTTAACCCCAACTCTAAGGCAGAAAATGAAGAAATAGGAGGATACACTAGATCTTCCTCAACGAACTCAATAATTTCAGCCAGTTGTTTCGGCCAGTATTTTGTTGCAAACAGAGGGGTCACATCCCCTTACTTAGTGATGCTGGGAATGGTGACTCTCCAAGCCATTGAATAATTTATTCCCCACGTAGAGGTTAAAGAAAATAGAGAACATGCCTCGCTAAAGGAAACCTTGGGGATTGACGATTGAAACAATGGACGAGGAGCCCCCTGGTCAAATCCAAACTGGCGGATGCATCGGTTAGGATTATAGTGCTCACTAGTATATCCCCATTCAGTGTAAGAAGGCATATATCCTAGGGAGAGTAGAAGGACCACAACCAGCGAAGGATCTTCAATATCCACGGAAGGGGCATGTACCACCCTAGCTTCATGTTGAAAAAATCCATAAGTGTGGAAGAAGATATCCTCCTGATAAGGCCTCATCACAAAGTTCTCAAAGCAATGAATCACAGATATCAACTCCTTTTGGCTTTGTCTCTTATGATAAATAAAGGACCGTGGAGGCAGAAGTGTTTCCCCCGAAGGAGGGCGGTTGGTTTTGGTTACTACGGTAGGAAAACGAAAGTAAAGGAAGCTAGTTAGAAGGACGCAGTTGGCAAAATTGTCCATGTTATAACGGCCAAGAGATCATTCCATATCGAGAAAAGTCCTATCCAGTCAGGTATAGAGGGATCCCAAGGGAATTGCAGCCATGGGAAGTTTGATGCCCCAGGCCAAACAAAGGGATATATTGAGAAGGTCCCTTCGGGGCTGGTCATTGAGTTTTCCCATCAAAAGAAAATGGGAGAGAATCACAAGAATATAGGCAGGAAGTTACAACGGTGTACCTTGACCAGGAGAATCTATTGAAGAACTGCCTTCACCAGAATCCTTGAAGATGTAATTAATAAGAGGAGAGAAAATAGCCTTATTGGACGAACCGATGCAGCTTCGGCATATACGATCCAACTCCAAACGGTCAGCAGCCTCTTGGGCATCTAGAGCCTCATCGGTATAGGGCTCATGAACTGCTTCATCGAGGCTCAGGAGCTCGCACACATCTTCCAAAGTTATAGTGAACTCTCCCCACGCAGCGATGAACGTATGAGTAGTAACGTTCCATCGAGAGACCAGGATGGGAAGGAAAGCATTATTCTTTGATAGAGTGAACCCACCAAACCATTTAGCCCGTTGCAACCCAAGCTTGGTGAGGATATCAGCATAGGAACTTTGCATATGGGAGTTCCATGCAGCAAAGTGGGCAGGAGATCCCCCGGGTTCTTCGAAATCAATATGGGACCATAGGAAGTCCCCTCGCTCTAGGCAAAATTGAAGAGTCCCCTTTGGAGGAAGATAGCCCCACTCAGATGAATCTTCGTCTTAATCACCCAATAATAAGGTGTCAAGCTTAGAAGAAAAATGGATAGTCTTACAGGCAGCAGAAAAATCATCGTCTTCTCCAAAAATAGGTGATCGAAGATAAAACCTTAGTTATTCCTGGCAGGCAACATCAAGGGTAGTGGCAATAGCAGAGGCAGTGGGCGGAGCACTGGAAATAGATGCGGTGGGGTTGTTTGTGAATGCCATGGAAAATAACGATAAAGTAACAGGAAAGCTTCGAGCAAGAAGGGTTTGAACAATGAGAATGGAAGATCACAACCATAGGCGGTGGTTTAGAAGATGAGAGGGGAAGAAGGTAAACAAGAGCTTAATAACAATGGAGTTCTCACAGGCTCTCTTTCTATGAAGCAAATGGAAGTTTGAAGAAGACGGTGATAAAGTAAGAGGAAAAAGGGTTTAAGTGTTTGGGTATAGCCGTTTCAAATTTTGGAGTTCGTCGTTTAAGTTTCCCACTATCGCAGGTGCAAAGCCGCCTGCAATCATTTCAAATAAACACGTGGCACTTCGGGAAGTGTTTTGACAGTTGAAAAGACATCTCCACGTCATTAATGAAGTGACACCTGTGGAACACAAACCGTTGCGTTCCTAAGCAAGATTGAGTTTTGGCGCCAAAATATTTTTGTCAGACATATTCAATAAACTCCTAACGAAGAAGATGTCCCAACGATTCCAAATAGATACGATGCTATCTCGTCATAAGTTGAAACGTTGTTTAGTTATGACTCAGGTACATCGGGGAGAATTTTACTTTTCCTAGAGACTCTAACGCTCGGGTTCTGAATAAAGGAGAAGAGGCCTGAATCTTTTCACACAGAGAAAGGTCCATCGGTTTGAGACATTTCGTGCAGACATTTCTTGTTCCAATAAATCTCTCCACGAGGGGGAAAATGTAGAGGGGGATTGAAATTAATCCCGAGATTAGGGATAATTCTTTAATTGGCAATATTGTTTGAGATTAAGCAACCGAGGAAGCTCAAGCGTGGTAGCTCAAATGTGGAAACTCAGCAAGGCGGCTTGGCACGGTAGCTCATATTTTAGCTTGTTACATTAGTCATATTGTATTTTTATTTTTGATGACTGTAAGCTATAATGGTTGTAGTGACGTAACGATAATAATTGAGTTTGTGTGAGGTCAAATGGTACTTGCGAGAGACCAGGCTTGGCAGGGCCTAGGAGAGCTTTCATGCTCAATCGGATGACCTCACCGTGGGAAGTTTAGAGGGACTTGGTTTGGAGGATTGAGAAGTGAGGCACTGTTGGGGCTTGTCCTGACCATCTTAGATACACCTGGTAAAACACCGAAGGACCTTGACCGTGGAACCTCGGGCGAAGCAGCTTGGAGTTCCATCGGGCGTTAGGCTGTGAACCAAACAATCCTCTACTAAATGTCACATCTACAATAGGTGATGTCACTAGCCAGCTAAAGAATGACAGACATGCACTTGAGTAAACCACCGTGGTATTTAGGGCTGTCAGGCAGTTGATGAGCCACCTCTACGACAACAGCCCTCTCCCCTGACACACAGTGGTCAGGAAAAAGGCATGTCTTGGCATTTAATGTTTATGACGTGGAGCCAACTAGTGCATCAGGCATTTAATGTTGTGACATAAAGTATGAGGGATATCAGCGAAGGTAGCTAAACAAACCATCCACTTTCCACTGATAAATCCATCTTAGACAAACCTACATAATCCCATTCATTTTCACAAGAATTATCCCTAGCCCCACAAAAAACACAAAATCACCCAAAATACAATTTACCCTAGCCTCACAAATTGTTACCCGAACTTTATAAGACATTGTCCTCAACTACCACACGACCCCGCTTCATCATCATTCCTTGCCCCCGGAGGCCCCAAGTCTCCCATTACTGGTTAACACTCCATATGCACTCCATGGAGCGATATGCCTTGAAAAGTTTGGACGAAACCCTGACCTCCTCCTCTATAGTGTCAAAGCAGATGAGCCACCTTGGCTGAATATCTTCCTCTATTATCTTCTCCACTAGCTGCTTCCACAACCACTTCAGGTAGTTCGCAGACACATGCCGAGACCCTCCTACAGATTATGATAAATGGGTAGATAATCGACGACACTTCTATAAGGATCCCAACATCATCCGCAATGATTCAGTCAGGTCCTCTACCGAGAATAAGTTCATTATGCGAGGTGGAACTATTTATTCCCACCCATTTTAGCACGTACGCCTTCAAAGGAATAAAAGGATGTCGGACAGAGGGCAACCAATTGCACATAATAGTACTCTCCTAGCTGCAAGATAGGCTGCAAGTCTCCCCCCCCCCCCCTCCCGTGGCATCAACCTACGAAGACATCAAGAACCCGTTCTCTATCGATAGGCTAAAACTGAAGAAAGTTTGAATGAAGAAATTAGGCATACCAACTAAGGGATGCTTAGGAGGGGTCACTATACATAACTTTTCTACAAGCCACATGAAAAAAATCACTGAGGTTACACTCAGAAAATTGGATCGGCCTTCCTTTCAAGCGTCGGGACTGTTTAGGGTCTCCGCCAGTACCATCGATGTAGGACTATAGCAGTAAAAGATCCATGTCACTATCCTAGCAACTTTAGGATCAGATATCAAGTCCCCTATCACCAGTAACAACATCGCAATAAGGCCTAAATCAACAGCTTCGACAAAGCCAACATCATCAAAACCCATTTGGTGCACTGAATGCATAACCACCGAAAGAGATATAGTCCCTCCATGAACCAACAGTTGAGCCACCAAAGGGGAAATATGGAGAAACTCTACCAAAATATCTTGAGGACAATGAGAAAAATTGGGCACGGCCACTATAACACTGGAGCCAACTCTTAACATTTTGATAATTCCTCGTAGGTAGGGACGGGCCTCATCAGGACCAAGCTAGAAGACATGGTCCTAAAGGTACAAAATTTTTACCGTCGATGCTAGTTAATTCAAGTCTATGGCCCGATTATACCACAAAGCAAACCGACGCAAGATGAAAGTATCATAGTCAACATTATAAAAGCACATGGCCTCTAAGCCTTCGAGATAAGAAGATAATTCTTTATACATTGGAAGAGACATTCGAGAAAAAAGAAGGAAGACATAAGAGAATAAATATGGATGTTAATGAAAAACACAATCCCTAAACTCTCCTTTTATACCCAAAAACCCTTGCAAAAAATAGAACATCTGGAATTCCATTTAACTCTCTGCCCTATGAAGTTCTATAGGAGTGCAGAAGAGTGAAATCAAATCCTATGAGTGATTTGACTAGACCCCTGTGCCGATAGGTAGGTCAAGCATGCCGATCAGCAATAACAAAATTCCTTTTTCTCCTTTTGCCCAAAAATCCATTTACAAAAATTCATTTATCAAATACCATAAAAGGTAAATTCTCTTTAAACAAGCCTCCATAGACTCCCTCTATTCAAAAAATTCGAAAAAACATATTTTCCCTACTTTTTCTCAAAATAAAATCTTGGCATCAAATTAATGTGCATATTGAATAAGCCACCAAATCAAGATAATAAAAAAAAAGACGAATCTATTTTTGCCTTCTTGAGTCTCTTTTTTCTGGTACAAAGAAAAGCCAATACATCAAGAATACGACATGATCAATGCCAAGTTCTTCCATGTGAAAGCAATGGATCTAAGAGAAAATCAAGAAAGGAAAGAAATAGAAATGGATGTCACCTCATCTGTTGCACCACCCTCTCTCCTAGGTACCAGACGTACCCGAATTCTCGATGTCAGTAACTTCCTCATCTGCGCATGAATGCACATAGTCCCTGTGGCCCTCGAAGGAAGACCCCATACCTAGAAAGTCACATATATCCCCAGTAAAGAGTCAATAATACACTAAAAACAAAAATTCCCAAAAATTCATGAAAAATATTAAACCTTATTTACTATCAAGAAAATTAATTTGGAACACCAAACCTCTTTAAAAGTCTTAAAATCCCTAACTGATTACTATTACACTCTCATTATCAACATATTCCCCAGCATGAACCATAAACCTACACATCCCCTTGACATAATTTCAAGACAACCCATTCCCCAGCGGAACCAAAGGTGTGCCTACCTCAAAATCATTCACGCCTTCCCCAACGAAGTTATCCCCCTACAAACTACAACTTTAGGTCCTCATAATTAACCTCGGCCCTTAAAGTTAGTTGCCTCAACATGAGGTCCTCAGAATTAACCTTGACCCTCATAATTGGTCATCATAACTTTATGTCCTCATAATTGACATCGACCCTTAGAATTGGTCACCCCAACTTTAGATTCTCAGAATTGACCTCAAGCCTCATAATTGGTATCCCCCAACTTTAGGTCCTCAGAATTTACCTCAACCCTTAGAATTAGTCTTTCCTAACCTTAGGTTCTCAGAATTGGTCACCCCAACTCAAGGTCCTTAGAATTAAACCTTGAATCTCAGAATTAGTTGCCCCCAACTTTATGTCCTCGGAATTGACCTTTGCCCTCAGAATAGGTTCTCAGAATTGGTCACCCCAACTCAAGGTCCTTAGAATTAAACCTTGAATCTCAGAATTAGTTTCCCCCAACTTTATGTCCTCGGAATTGACCTTTGCCCTCAGAATTAGTCATCAAAATTTTAGGTCCTGAAAATTAACCTTGACGCGTAGAATTGGTCATCATAACTTTAAGTTCTCAAAATTGACCTCGACCCTCAAAATTGGTCATTTTCATATCTTTAGGTCCTTAGACTTGACCTCGAGCCACTGAATTGGTCACCCTAGCCACTTATAATCAATATTAACCCCTCCTCAATCCGTTGAATCGTTTATCCTCTTATTATTAGGCCTTGAGAGTGGGAGCCGACTCTCTAAATCTGTCATCCTTATCCTCTAGGTCCACATAATTAACCTAAAATCGTCTTCGCTAATGTTGACGTGGTGTCTATTATTAGACAATCATAACTAATTCCAAGATTTCCCATTGAGGGGCTCTCGATAGACAACCCCTACTAAGAACCCCTTAAGAACATTCCTAGGTCCTTACACTCACTATTCACCATAAACCCTAGGACATACATCGAGTACCGATCTAGAGGCCACCGGGCACTCATGGGCCCCGTTTGACTTTGGTCAAATCTCTTTCTTGAGATTAAGCTCAATGAATCTTTGAAGGACTCTGAATCCCCTTTCCAAAAGTCCCCCCATGCACGAATTAGCCTTATGGTACGAACAAACAATCCATTTTACCTCGAAAATTGATTTAGAGGCCATCGGCCGCTCCCGAGCCCCATTTGACTCCCATTAACTCCAAAAATTAAGCGAACGCTAAATGAATCTTTAAAGGGATATAAATCCCCTTTTTAATGGTCTGCCCCTGTGTAAATCAACCTTACGATACCGACTAACGATCCGTATTACCCGAAAAACTTATCTAAAGGCTATTGGGTACTCTCGAGTCGCGTTTGACTCTAATAAACTCTCTCGCTTCAGAGTAAGATCTATGAATATTCAAAGGGATATGGATCCACTTTTCAACGGTCTGTCCCATATATGAATCAATCTAACAGTACGGACGAATGGTCCATTTTATGCAATAAACTACTCTAGAGGCCACCAGGCTCTCCCGTGCCCCATTTGACTCCTGTTAACTCTTTCTCTTAAGAAGAAGCTCAATTAATATTTGAAAATCTATGAATCCCACTTCCAACAATCCGCCCTATGCAAAAATCATCCTTATGGTACACACGAACAACCTATTTTACTCTAAAGGGTCAATGGGTGCTCTCATGCCCCGTTTGACCTTGATCAATTCTTCGAACCGAATGAAGATGAATGAAATTTCAAATGGATCTGAATACCCTTTATAATGGTCAATCCTGTGAATTAATCAGCCTTACGATTAAGACAAATGATCCGAATACCCTTTCTAATGGTTGTGTGATCCTGACTTATGATTTGCATTTTATGACTATTTAAAAAGAAACATGTTTCGGACTACCAAATGGAACCCCAAGGAATCTGTATATCATTAGTGTGCCAGAGTTATTATGCCAATAGGTAGGTCCATACCCATGATGATCGGTTCCCCTTGTCCCTATTAATAGAGTCCATGACCTCACTTTGAAAAGCACCCATGAACACCCCTCTTGGCAATTCCGAGAACATTCTCTTGAATTCAGAGTTGTTCCCTTCCTAAGAATCCCATTTTCCCACATTCAATTCCATTAATTTCTTACCTCATGAGGTAAATTCCCCCACCTCTCCATACCATGTTCATTCCATTGCAAGATCAGCATATCCACATCCAAGATCAACACTAAGTATCCATAAGAAGGTATAATTTTCCATCTTTATCTTTAATTCTCTCATTTTAGTATTAAGTGCTTTATTTCTACTTTAACATTTTGTTTAATTACATCACATATATTAGTTTCAAACCTTTATTAGTAGTATTGGCACATACTCTATTATCATAAAAAATAAAAATAAGAAAAATAGGGTTTATCCATAAATTTCGAAAAAAGATTCTCATCTCATACTCTCCCTCTTAAAGCACATTTCTCTGTCTACACACACACGAGAGAAATCCCTTGCTTGGATATATATATATATATATATATATATATATATATATATCTTTATGAGTTCATATTCTTCCATGATTGTGTTTCATTCGATATATAAATTATCTCTTTCATAGCTGCTTGTGATTCGACAAATATTCATATTATATTTTGATCTATTATCTTCAGGAACACTCCCAAGGATAAATTCACTTCGCCCTGATGCGAGTTGAATGATTCCATTCTTCACCTATATTATGCACATGATCACACACTTCATGGAGTCTAACATGAGAAGATTAATACATGGTCATGAGATACCGAAAGGAGTGGTATGGGTGCCTAGAACCTTCTAATTTTGTAACTTAATCCTCAGGCTTTGAACTATTTAGTTTTGTAAGAATCAGTATCATCCTTGATGCCCTTCTCCTGAGGAGGCAACATATTTTTTGCATGTTTTCTGCAAAATAGGATGGTGACTCTATCTCTACATATTATCCCCCACATTGGCATTTACCGAGCACACCGAGGAAGGTTAAAGACCCCACATGTGTCGGAGGGAATCCAAAAAGGAAGGCCCGTGATGGCAACATTAAGTAAGAAATAAATTAATAAGTAGGATTAATTATTACCAGTATGGCTTAGTAATAATAAATTGGCATAATGTTAGTGAAATTAATTATATGATTAATTTTTGTGGACTATATTGCGGTATGATTTTTGTAACGTATGTTTGGGAATAATTAGTTAGTGATATTAATTATATGATTATGGACTATGTGCACTCATAGAATAATTAAGTTAATATTTATTGACACCGTGAGGAATTACCATGTGTCATGGGTAGTATCATTTAGACTGGACTTTGGGGTGACACCGGTATACGTTTATGTGTTTTACCATTTTAAATTGGTTCTAGGGATAGCTATACCCTTAGAAGGAGTTTCAAGTCAATCTAGGTAGCATTTCGGGCCCATTTGGGAGCCCAAAAGTAGTCACTTAATGGAGGTGCAGAGATTTAAGTTTTTAAGTGGGACTAAGGGTTATTAATCACCATTTATTCTAAGGAGAACAAAACCCTATAAGCCACAAATATTTGTGAGAAGCAGAGAAACTTCAACGAGGGCAAACCACAAGGACTCAAGCCTACACTACATGTTCTTCGATATGTTCAGGCAAGAATATCTTGAAAATCCTCACTATAAATTTGTAACTAATTTACAATACGTGTTTAACCTTTTTCAAATCTAAATATTGAATCATGTTTATGGATTAATTTGTTTAGGATTGAATATAGTAAAGATGTGAACTAATTACAAGTTATACAAATCTGTGTTGCATTAGATATCATTTTTTTTATGAATAGATCATTAAATTATGAGGCTAAATGTTATAGACCTAAGATTTAATCAATGATTTAGAATGAGGATCTACTATTAAGAAGTTTTCCCATGTTAATTTAAGTTTTTAGTTATGAAATTAGTGATGAACAAACTCTAAGATGATTTAAAGATGCATTATATTGCAAAGTTTGGATCTTTAAGTTTTGTCATGGATTTGATATTTTTGAACGCATAGGATGGTGTAAAAGGTTTATAAACATGTTCCCATACTTGGATTTGGTTTTGGTGTTGCTTTGGTACTATTCTGAAGCTTAGTTTGCACATTGATGGAGGTTTTGAGACTTCATCTATGTCCTTATGTTGTTTGGAATTCTGACTAGAATAGAGGCAAATCGATTCGAAACACGACATTGTCAACTTTTATTATTACGAAAGCTTGGGCATTGGTTTCATGTTTTTCTAATTTTTGTAATTTCTTATGAATTTTTGACTAAACGGTGCACGAGATCAAAATTTTGGGCTGGAATTTATTTTAGGGTTGCTCCGCCTAGTTTATTAAGAGATAAAACTTAGTTAATATTAAGGATAGTTATGCGGGTTAGAGATATAACCTTTGTATCATTGTACTTACATCCGGTGTTAGTATTAGATTAGAATAGGTAAACACGCGAGTGAGTGGTATCCTATGGTCGTATTTATATATTAAGCTTAGAGAGTAACGAGTTAAAGTGTTTGGAAGATTCATTTGGTCTTGAGAAATTATAGGTCGTGAAATTAATTTTAGTAATTAAATGATGGAAAATATATGTACATTACGAGCGTGTGTGTATATAAATATATATATATATATATATATACTTAGAGTTTAAAGCCGAAATAAATCGAATTTAATAAGGTTAAGAGTTGATAAACCTAAGAACGTACCAAATACTCTCGTGTTTATGGATTTAGATGATTTGGGGTACACTTGAGTGTATGCAGTATCCTACCTTGTTACATATGTTGACATGGCTATCAGAGATAATAAACCGAATTGATTTGAGGATTCAATGATGTGGGGACATGGATTTTTGGGTACACTTAAGTGTATGCGTCCACATTATATATATATATATATATATATATATATATATATATATAGAGAGAGAGAGAGAGAGAGAGAGAAGAGTAACCACATCATCCACTATACATCACACCGTACATCACACCTAATTCTAGGCCCTAGAAAACATTTTTTCAAATTATATATTTTTTCCTTGAAATTAACCTTCCAATCAACCCATATGAAAAAAATTAGGTCAAAATACATTTTTTATATATTTTTAAAAAATCTACAAAAAACTGCGGGCGCAGATCCTTATAAATAGGGTATTTTTAGCAGTTTTTTGTGCATTTTTTAAAAATAGTTACAAAATGTATTTTGACCTAATTTTTTGCATATGGATTGATTGGAAGGTCAATTTCAAGAGAAAAATTTTAATTTTAAAAAAAAAGTTTTTTAGCGCCTATAATTAAGCGTGATGCATGGATGATGTATAGAGCATGATGTAGGTGAGCCTTCTCCTATATATATCTATATTATGTGAACGTAGCTTTATTCGAGGTGAATCTATTGATTGTGGGTTTGCATTTGATATAAGATCGTGTACTATGTGCTAGCTAAGATGTGCATGAAATAATGGCGGTCATTGTATTAGATCATACGGTCAACGATCACCGTTTTTTGATGAGTTAAGCAGGATGACTTGATCCATCGATATGGTATGGATATGCATTGTCGGTGGTGTTTACTCGGTGAGATCTCCGCACTGTTTGATTATGTATTTTGTTTAAGCCCATTAGGTGATGGATTCCTTCAGACTTAACACCAGAAGCACGAGATGCACACTACAGGTAGTGATTTTCGTTTGATGTAATAAATATTGAGACATAATTAATATAGTCTAATGATAATCAATTGGCAATGAACCCTATGTCATCTAAAATAAATTATGTGCTCTATTTTTTTTATTCTTCGGAGTCACATTGCGGGGTCGGTACTTGGGTTTTCTTTTTACAAGTATAGTTAGTTACATCCCTCTTGCGGGATAACTAGTTATTATTTATCCTTTATGTTATGTTAAAGAAGAGCACATTTAATTAAAAGATATTAAAAGTATAAAAAGTGTTACTTTTATGAGACTGTGAATATGTTAATGAAAATATGTGTGTGGGCCTTGGAGTGAAATCCTATTTGTGTAATTATTAGCTATAAACGCAAATAATCCTAGGGTGGTTCCGAACATAGAAAAGTTCAATTTTTATGTTTTTCCAATTTTAATGAGTGAACTAAATTTAACCAATTAAATTTTGCACCTATTAAACTTTTCTTATGAAAACCAAATTACCAAATTTTATTCTTTAATACTAAACATGCATCTAGGTGATGACAAATAAAATAAATAAATCAAACCCACAAGAACATGCTGATGCACAAGGAAACTACAAAGGTAAAAAAACCTCCGACGGCCTAACCAGACATTCACTATGATATGGTTTTACAAAGAATAGACAGTAGACTTACACAACAAATCGATCCCCCATAAGTCTTGAGGCTCTTATATCTTCAACCACTCCTTCATAGTGCAATGTAGGAGTCCCCCCATGCAAGGTCCACAACACACGAGTCCACGTGTGCCTCGGTATCCACCGCAACTCATCATGTACGAAGTGCACCGCACGAAAATAGGTCATTCTTGTGATGGAAGAAATAAAAAAGATGCTAAAGTATATGAGTTATGAATATTGGATCTTATAAAAAAAGGGTGAAACCTTTAGAGTTGTAACTTTTGAAACATGTTTTCTTTTCGTTTTCTTTAAAAGTTCATCTCTAAAAAAAAGTCTCAAAATCCTTTTATAATAAAACTAAGGCAACGCGTCATTCGAACGGTTTATCGATGTCATTCGAACGGTCTATTGAGGTCGTTCAAATGAGATAGAGATATCGTTTGAACAAGATTCAGTCTCGTTACTAATGACCTCAGTAAAAACAAAACAATATGCTTCATTTGAAACCAGGGATCTAACGTCCTCGAATTGTCTTTCGAACAACATGGACATGTCGTTTGAATGGCTGAAAGGAAATTTTAAAGTTTTTAAAGACTCCACTTATAGAAAACTCAGAAAACATATTTTTGAAAAAATTGATGTCCTGTCGGTGTTAAAAATAGAATACCTTATAAAATATTCGATGGAGTCATAAAACAGTATGCATTCATACTGTGAGATCCTCGACATATGTGAAGACAAATCTGGAACTGTAAACACGACTTGGAATATGCACTCATCGAATCTTTGTCTCTACGTCTTCTTCAAACAACATCATAGGATTATGGGATCACAAAGTCAAATTATATCCTATTATTCCAATGTTTTGTCCAGAATTAGGCCAATTACATACAAATTGACTCGATTGAAAATTTATCCTTACAGTATCATTCCATGTTAGTTGTTCATTAAGTGACAGTATTTAATTGTCTAAAGATATAGAATTTTGATATAGTTATGCCTTAGGTTGGTACATTCATGTAATACCTACACTTAGATGAGAGGTGAGGTATTCATTTTATGTGAGTGTCGAAGGGTTGAATTTTTATTATAAATTAGTTACATGATTTATATTGATTTACTGAAGATATTCTTGAAACTTTAGGGCACTGACCAAAATTTATAAAATGTCTGCCCAACTAGGAATTATTATTGTATATTCAGGTTAACAAGTCTGAGCGGTCATACCTGTAGTTGTGGCAATCCATCATGGTATTTGTAGAGTTGGAGTCGCTTTTGAGTTGTAGTTGTTAATATGTATTCCAAGTTAACTTAAAGGTGGTTACCATTGTACTCTATCTTATTTCAGTTGATATATTCTAATTAGAGGGGGTTTCAATTGTACTATTTTGTTCACTTGAACCATTGCAATCGGAGATTCTTATATAGTGGTTTCAGTTTTCTCAATTTGGTATTTTTATTCATCATCCTTTATTGAGACCTTAACTGTTTTGGTTTTAGTTTATCACGATTTTTAGTTTATGTTGATGCTGAGAATGATATAAATTTTGTTAGCGCTCCCAGTATTTTGTGTCCAACCTAATCAACTGAGCGTGAAAAATTATTGGTGTTACATTTGGTATCAGAGCAGCCGGGTTCTAGTGTCCTTAGGATATGTGCTGTGTCTGGTTTATTTTTCGTAAAGCGTTCTTTGATGTGTTATATCATGTCATAGATATGGTACTCTGGTGTCGTGATGACATGTGTGTCTACATCATTCGTATTCATTGAGCATTGGCAATACTTGAGGTGTATTCTAGCCCAGAAAGGCCTAGCAAGGAACACCATTGAGACTTAGGTGTGAATATTGAACGAGTGGTTGGAAAAAGGGGTTCACAACCACTGTGAGAATTATTATGGGAAATTTTCGTGTTTAGGGGTAAAGTATGAAAATTTTAGATTTTTGTAGACACAAGTTAGTGAATGTGTTTCAGTTGAGTCCATTTTTAGAGATAATAGGGAATTTAATTTTTTTTAAGAGCCTATTAGAGTTTTGGGTTCTACTTGTGGTAATATGAATTATGATGGAAATTTAGGCTAATAGAATTACCTTATGAAATTTTGTGCACCTAAGATAGAGGGCAATGGATTATTTCATTTTAGGAAAAATATAAGGATTTCGATTAGGAATTTATGTGTGGTTGATTCCCATTAAAGAGTGGAATTAATGTTGAGCTCAGATTTGACAAGGTTAATTTATGTTGTTAAATAATTTGTGATTAGGGTGATGATAATATAGGAGTTTTGGACCTAAAAGTAGGGTCATCGTGTGGTCATGGAATATGAGTTGGAGACTAGTTATAAATAATCTGTAGTACACACGAGTTAGTGGAAATTGGATAGAGATATTGATTTTCTTCTTGGTTTGAGTTGAGACAACTCAATTAGATATTTTAATGAAGATGGAGTTGCATGTGCATTGTAGGTGTGTATTTTTTATGGTATTAGTTATGAATAAGGTTTAGGAACAAGTAAGTTCCAACAGTCTAAAAAAAGAGCATATTTTAATTGAGGTTTGTAATTATAAATGTAAGATTGAGAGTACTCCTATTAGAGATAATTAGGGGAAAACGTAAGTGGATGTTACAAATAACAAGTTGAGCTCAGAGAGAAAGATCTCTTAAGATGAATTTTGAATCCGATTATTTTGAAGTGTGATGTATGGCCTTGTGTTTGGCATGTGCCCAAATGTTGATTTTGGGTTGAGAAAGTGGGGTTCATATAAATAGTTCATATATTAGATTACCAAGACAAGGATCTAATTTCTAATCAAATTTTATCTTATTAAGAATTAAGTGTGCATGCAACATAATATCCAACACAGAAATATGCCAAATCAAATAAGAAGAAGAAATTGAGAAAAAATTCCTTTCGAGAAAAACCTAGATTTCAACACTATTAAGAATTTGATAGACTAGATAACTTATAGACAACTTAGAGCTCCACTAAATATAATGCACATATATTCAATTCGTCAACAGATACAGCAACGTCCATAGGAATCATCTCTTCCCACGGTACCCATCGATCAGCCTCAGGATATCAAACTCCTATCTTCTTCAATCGTAGATCCCCAATTCCACAAATCAAGAGTAGAGTAAACTCTACAAGGGTTTGGTGTAGTGTACAATAAACATGGATTTGAAAAAACTAAACAAATAATATAAGGGTTGTTTGATCTGAAAAGTAAAAGTATTTTGTTGAAAGCACAGAGATGAAACTTTTGGCGCTGGTATATCAATTGATTTTTTCCCAAAGAGTTTCTTAAAACTGGTCAATATAATCATTTTTATATGGAAATGCATTTTTCAAGACGACGAAGTTGTTCGAAATAAAATAGACTCTCATTTTAACAAAAACTATACTTCTGATCTAATGAGGTGGTCTGATTCGGATGAGAGGCCAGTTTCGTTCGACCGTCCTTCCAATGACTTTCCAATGAGAGTGATTTTTTCAAACATAGCCCCTTTCGTTCGAAGTTCATTCTAATAAAAACAACACTTCGTTCCAACGAGATTTGATCTCGTTTGAATGAGAAAATGATCGTATTATAATGAGATAGGAATCTCGTTCCAACGAACTAAAATTAAAGGAAATATTTTAAAAAATTATTTTATTAACAAATGCCTCGAGTAAAAAAAACATCCCAAAATAATTTGACCTAGTAAAATGAAAACCATAAGTTCATATACCTCCATAAATTTTTCATGATGATTTATAAAGCTTGAATCTTTGATACGAAGCTAGGTCACTAACACATCTTCAAATGATCGCGGAGGCCAATGGGGATGTAGAGTTTGGTTTGAAACTCCGATTTGTAATGGGATATGATAAAATTACTAATCTATGAGCAATTATAAAATTGTTCTCTTACAAATCTCTCCCTTTAGCTATTCCGGTACAAAATAAAAAATCAAAATTCAAATTACAAGAAAACCCTTAAGACAATGTTCTAAATCCCTCCCAAACCCCAAAATGGAATGTCATTCGAGACTTTGTCTTCAAATGAAATTCTTTATCTTGTGTAGTCCATGAGATCATCATCAAGACAAAAGATACCTACACACATGAAACAAAAGAATACCGTGATACTTACAAGTTTAAAGAAAAAATAAATTCCTTCACAATTTGATCTCGCCTTTTTTGTCCGAAATAGACAATGGGTAAGCAGCTAAGCATGAATAATAGCATCACCTAAATCCAATATAAATAACATCACAACGATAAATAATTAAGCACATGTTATGGAATTCTAAAAGGCTTTCAGACACCTATTTTTAAAATTTTCAACTTTTTTAAGCACAAAACAATTATATATATATACCGCGCCATGGAATAACACTAAAACATCTGAATCATGAAAGTGAAATGTAATTGTGTGAATATTTTTCATGGGAAAATCAATATAGACATTCATAACTTAGGTCCACGAATGTAATGAGATACTTCTAAAGAAAGAACTCTATTTCAGCCTTTGGCGTAAAAAAATATTAAACTTAAATGAAATTGACTTGACTTATGAAACATGCCATGAATTTAAGCGCTTCACAAATCAATAACACCAAACTATTTAATGTTTTTCAAGAGAGTCTGTTGTGCAAGACCATTAATCTTTTACTTTATAACATCCTCAAAATCTCACTTATATAAGAATTCACTCTCAAATTTTGAAGATATCATAATGCTCATATGTAGAAAATCATCAATGAAATATAAAAAATTAGCCTTGGCACTTCTACATTTATGTGTTGTAAATCTTTTAGGCTCTTTTTAGAAATTGTGGTTTTTAACGCAAAGAGAATTTTTCTCTTTCATAACCCCTTTCCATTTCTTATCATATAACAATCTTTTCAAAAATGAAATTCAAGAAATGGTTCTTACAAGCACAACTTATCTCTTTTTACACTTTTTACGTTAATAAGCATGATTGAGATAATAATACCATATTCATCATATGACAAGCAAGTCCAATGTTCAAAATGTGGGTGCATTTGTGCAATAAAGATGATAAAGAGTTGGGCATGAAGAACGTAATCATCATTGGTTAACGAAATGCTATCCACACATTATTAAGCACACTAAAGAAAAGAAGCCATGTCTCAAAACACCATAAAAAATCCCATGAGTAGATGGAATGTAGGGATGATTTGAATATCTTAAATGCACATCGATATATGGTGAAAAATGAAAATACAAAAATATTTTTGTCTTTTATAAATTTTTTATGAAAAATAAAATCTTTTTATATTTTTTCAAACCTTTTCTAAGAAACAAAAAATCTTTTTGGATTTTTCAAAAATACCAAAAGGAAGAGCATATAAATACTTAGAAATACAATCCAGAAAAAAGGGATATAAGATATGAACATGATAATCATCCTACACTAGATAAAGTACCCGAACTCAATCAATAGAGAAAATACCTAAAGACTTCCTAAGATTCTAGAATTTAAGTGCATATAAAGGTTTCGTGAAGATATCGACTAATTAATATCCGGTGCTCATAAATCTTAAGGACACGAACTTCTCCTTAACGAGATCACGAATGAAATTCTCACATATCCTAATGTTCTTTGTACGATAATGTTGGAACAGATTACAAGTTACATGAATTGCACTCATATTACCACACGAATTAGTCATTGTGCCTTGGAAAATCCAATAAACTTACAATATTTTCTTCATCCATAAGAGTTGTGTGTAACAACTCCCGACGGCTATATACTCGACCTCCACCATGAACAAAGATATTTGGTTTTTCTTCTTACTTAACCAGGAGATAAGAGCACTCCTAAAATGAAAACACCCACCTGAGGTGCTCCTACTACCATCAACATCCCTGGCCCAATCGACATACGAATAGGTGGATAAACGGTCATCGGTATCAAAGGAATACCCAATACACTAGGAAAGAGTGACACTCATGTATTTGATGATACTTTTAATTGTGAGCTAGTGAGACTCTTTTGGGGATACTTGGTAATGATACAAACTCCAACACTAAAGGCAATATCGGGATAGCAAGCAGTCAAGTAGAGAAGACTACCTGTCATGCTCCTATAAAGGGTTTGCTATACGTCCTTGCCTAAAGTATCTTTACTAAGCTTAGTCGATGTACTCATAGCAATGAGTGAGTTCTTAGAGGAGTCTAAACCAAACTTTTTCACTAGGTCCTGGGCATATTCGTTGGAGAAATAAATATCTCATCCTCTAGTTGATGCAGCTGGATACCTAAGAAGAACGTAAGCTCATCAACCATGCTCAACTCAAACTCGATCTTTTTCTCCTCCCAAAATGTATGAGCATATTCGGAGCACGTGGATATGATTATTATGTTATCCACATTGACTTGAGCAACCAATATCGCACCACTCCCTCTCCTTATAAATACCGTATTATCCACTCTACCTCTCGTGAAGCCACTAGCTAAGAGATAAGAAAGCCTCTTACACATAGCACATAGTGCTTACTTCAAACCATACACGACCTTATTAAGATAAATACGTGTTCTGGGTGCTTTGGGTCTTCAAACCCCTTTGGTTGTTCCACATACACTTCCTCCTATATAATTCATCTAAGGAAGGAACTCTTAATGTCCATTTTATATAACTTGAATCATAGATGACATGCTATGGCGAGTAGTAAGCAAATAAACTCAATCCTAACAATAAAGGCAAATGTCTAATGGAAGTATACACCCTCAATCTGTGTATAGTCTTGAGCGACCAACCTAGTCTTGTTGTGAACTATGGTACCATTCTCATCTATACTATTCTTATAGATCCACTTGGTACCTATCACATTTGTCTCACTAGGTCAGGGGACTAACTCCTAGACATACTCCTAGACATCGTTCTTACAAAATTGAAGCAACTCATCCTGTATAGTGGATATTGAATGATCATCCTTAAGTGATTCTTTCACATTCTTAGGATTGACTAAGGAGCTGATGAAAATATAGCTAACCATATTCTCAAGTTGATCGCGAGTCTTAACAACTAATGTGGGATCACCAAGTATAGATAAAGACTTATGACTCTTTCGAACCTATGAGGGTGGATCTTCTAAATCAAAATTAGGGTCCACTGGGGTAGTATGAGGAAGGATGGGATCATCTTCGGGGGTACATTGCCCTCACACAAAGGTCTAGGGTCAATAGACACTAGTGGCTCATTGTCTTTAATGGTGGCATTTATTGACTCCATAACCTTAGATCTTGTAAGGTTAAAGACCATATAATCCCTAATCGGTGATGAATAACCTAAGAGTATCCCATCATCTCTTTGGGAGTCGAACTTTCCTAAGTGCTCTCTATCTCTCAATATGTAGCAAGTACTCCCAGAGACACAAAAACATGATAGGTGCGTTTCCTCCCTGTCCATAACTCATATGTCCCATGGAATGTGTGTAGATGAATATATACCCTATTAATTGTATGGCATAAATTACACACCGCCTCTGCCCAAAAATGTTTAGGCACGTTTCTCCTAAGAAGCATGGATTTATCCATCTTTTGTATCATTCGATTTTTCCTCTCAACTATCCCATTTTATTGAGTAGTACGAATGGACAAAAACTCATCTTTTATGCACACTCCATCATAATATCTATCCACTCCATCTTTGTTAAATTCAGTGTCGTTTTCACTATAAATTTGATTAAAAGTGACGCCGTGTTGGTTTTGTAGGACACATCACTTGGTTGTTAATAACTCAATCGCATCAAAATTTTCTCTAAGAAAATCCACAATAGAGTATTTCAAAAAGTCATCGACTATCACAAAAATGTATCTTTTACTACCTAATCTACCCGTACGAGTAGGACCCTAAGATCCACATATATGAACTCCAACACATGAGAAGTGGTAATGGTATTCAACATTCGATGAGGACTTAAAATTTGTTTTTGTTCTTAGTAAGGATCAAAAACCGAGGAAGTTAGTTTCCCAAGTGATGGTAAAACATGTACTAGGTATTTCTTCACTAATATCTCAATGTCTCTAAATTTCACATGACCTAGTCATTGATACTAAAGGCCCATAGTGGATGTCGTGGAATTATTGCACACAAAGGAGGATTTGGGAATGATCCCATAGGAATTATCATCGATCCTCACTCCTTATAGTAAATGTTCACCAAATTGATCATATACATTACACTCGAACTGATCAAACTTTATCGTAAAGTTTTCATCGCAAAATTGGCTTATGCTAATCAAGTTCGCTTTTAACCCTTCTACGTACAACACATTGTCTTGTTTAGGAAATCTCAATATATCAACATAACCACGTCCTAAAATAATAGACCTACTCCCATCTCCAAAGGTGACTTTTCCTTTCTTATGATCCACAAGGTTAGTAAAATAAGTCTTTTCATCAATCATGTTCCTAGAGCACCTATTATCAATATACCATTGGGAAGTATTTTGAATCTTGAAAGAAATGTGAACAATAAAGGGCTTTGTCATCTTATTTAGGTACCCAAGTGGAGGTAACCTTTTGTTTGACCTTATCATTATTGGCTTTAGTCGTAGCATTAGAAGTGTTCTCAAAAGGTATAGACGTCCTTTGAAATTCTTCCATTAATCTTTGCGAAGTCACGATTAGGAACTCAACTTGCTGTCTACGACTAGAAACGTTACTATAGCTATGCGCGGCTGTATATACGTTTAGTTTTTCGTAACTTGTAGCAAAATTCTCTAAGGTGACCTCTGAGTTTTCAATAGATGAAAACATAGACTTGTTTGGGTCTACCCTGGATTGCTCATATAAGTTGACTTTGTTTTGTGGGTTAGGTTGAGTCTACCACAAACTTAGGAAGAATTTTCATTGCGGCATAGGAAGTGGACGCATCGTTGTAACATATTCCTTCCCTCTCCCTAAAACCTAAAGTGAGATCAAGGAACATCTTTCCAACATTCTTTAATACATCCTCTATAGTAACCTCGACCTCTCGAGTGCATTCGATATCTTTCTTAAGTTGGGATAAGGGCTTCAAGTTTCTCACGAGTCTCTAATGAATCTTGAATATCTCTTGTAACACTAACTACTTTATTGGTCAAGTCATCATTTTCCCTCCCTAGTAAAATGACTCTCTCTCCCACAGAAACACTTACCAAGAACTCACTCTTCCTTGAGTCTCTCAACTCATTCTCTAAACCTAAAACCCTAAGCACCAAACTTTCATTTTAATTTTTTATTTTAAAGGACTTAGTGTAAAGCTCGGCATAAGCACGTTGAAGTTCACTGTCTCCCTCACTCAAAACATCATCTCCACCGCTCTCTCCGAAATGACTGGACTCACTATCGAGGTCATTATGTTTATCACCTTGCACGTTGACATGAGGTGTACTCAATGTACTATCATGACTGGCCATGAACACAATAAAGTTACGTCGGTGATTCATCCCTAGATTCCACCGTCTCGACATCACTATTACTAAGAATTGCATTGAAGGCAACTTTAAATTTTCCTTCTATTTTTAACCTCGTAGAACTCATGAGCTTTGTGACCCTTACCCTCATACTCATATCATATTTCATCATCTTTCTTAGGGTGCTCTCCTCTCACTTTTTTAAAACTTTTCTTACCCGATTTAAACTATTTATATTTTTCAAAACTTTTGTTTTCTTTGGAACTATTTTCTTTTCTCATCATGAGAAATTTTTTGAAACTTTTTGCAAAAAGAGAATTATCATTTAGATCAAAATCATACTCAGAGTCAGAAGAAACCTCCTGTTTATTTTTAGATTATACTTTAAAGCAATTCCCTTTTCCTTAGGTTTAACAATTTTCGAAAACATGTTGATGTCATAAGTTTGAATGTCTCAAATGCGTTCTTCTAACCTAAGCATATCTAAAATTCTCAACGAATTAAGGTCGGTAACCTTATGAACTAATCTGAATCGAAAAGATCCCAAAATCCTTTTCACAACGAGCGTATAAAAAATTCTCTCACCTAAGTCAAAACTAAAGTTAACTATAATAAACAATAGTGCATAAAATTTATTAAATGACTCGGTCTCTATCATGTTTATACTCTCAAACTATGTGGTGAGATTTTGTAGACGAAAAAATTTGTTAACGGTTGTACCCTCGTGAGTAAGTTGGAGGATATCCAACGATTGCTTAGATGTGGTGCACGACATGATGCGGTGGAACTCGTTAGGGTTGACGGCTTTTGAAATGGAACTTAAACTGCTTGAGTTAAAAATAATTCATTTTAGTTCATCCTCCATCTAAGTGTTGACGAATTTGGGAGTTAAGACATCGCCATTAGTCAGAGTGTATGGCATCCACCCTCTTTCATAGACAAGCCAGACACGCTCGATAATCACTTTCAAAAAGACCTCATTCGAGATTTTCAATAATCATAATTAGGCCCATCGAAAATAGGTAGCCTACTATAAAAATTATCCATAGAAACCCAAATTTTAAAGGATCACGCAAAAAGTTAGTGTAACCTGTGACACCCCGCCTAATTATTTACCGGGTGATCAGTCCTTAATTAATTAATTTCAGAATATCAAGTTGGTTAAGATAAATGCATCACTGTCGAAGAACACAAATTTTAATTTATTTGAAAACTGACCACCTAATATTTTAAAAGGTTGGTGTCAAAATGTTATCCTATTATTAACCATCATCATTAAAGGGAAATATTTAATCATCACCTTACATCACAATAGCGTAAGGAAAGAACTAACTGAATTTAAATAAAGAACTCGAGTAAACACATCCCGTCAAAATCCCATACAATAATCCAATAATATGAAATCAAAGTCTAACAATAGAATAAAACAACTCTAAATCTATGAATGTAAGATAGGAGGGACGACATGTCCAACTGAAATAAATGACTGATAGATAAGGAGAAATAGACTCAGAAGCTTATACTAGCAATATCCTGTAGCTTCCACAATAGCTATAGCTCGACAAATGAATGGAATCTCCTAAGGCTGGTGTCCCTGTGGCTGAGCACCTAAAAAATAGAGATTTGCAGAAAAATGGATCAGAGCCCCGAGTAGGAAACAGTTTAAATACAACAAGTGCTTAAATTGGATAATTAGCACAAATATTATTCAAATTAACTTAGCGTACTCACTTTAGACGTTCACCTCTCATCTAATGTGAACACCTAGTGAGCCTAACTACCCATACTAATCATGATACTCTACCTGACTATATTTAGTGTAACCACTATACCAGATAAAACATCTAAACAACCCGAAGACAATCCATTTTTATTATTTAGGGATATGTTTAAAGACGCTTTAATGCATTCTCATAACATTCTTAATTCTCAAGTAGTGACCCAATACGTATATACTTTAATAAAGTGGCCAACATGAAACAAAGAATATGAAATTAGTATACATATATAAAATCTCACTACGTATACATACAAATATAAATATCAATACTGCACCCATGGTTAAGAAACCCTCGGTGCTAGGCATACTTGTTTATCTAGTCCCATTGTAACGCTCATGCATAAAGGACAACATGTCAAATCTCTCAAGAACCAATAAAATATATACACATATTGGAGGCGAACATAGTTCCAAGCTGATGGTCTACGCACATACCTATGCACCCATACTACCGTCATTACTCCCATTCTTACAGATAGCCCGTACTTTGGATCCAGGCTCTAGTGGTACGACTCAAAATCCCCTGAAGGCGCACAAGATATGGCCATCCACAATGCGCTAACCTTCATTCGATAGCCTGTAGCTAGGTATTTCATACATATAATATTCCATGTAATAGGCATGCACACAACTTATACAACTTAATAGGCGTTCACGCAACCCCATTACCATAATATACAATTAATAGTAATATCTCTACCACTCACTAAGAATCAACCCTAAAATTTCTCTCTCTAACATATATCATCTCCGACGTACTATAAATCCTTTATATCCCAAGAACAATCACACCCCTGTCTGACTAGATACTAGGAATCTAAGTCACCCGTTACTAACGTAGGTTATTTCTCTCACATGGATAAACCTAGAATGATTTTAAAATTGACCGGGCCTTAAAAGTGTATTCTGAAATCTCATTAGAAGTCATAGGATTCTCGTTCGAATGAGGTCGTTCTAACGAGTTTTATACTTCGAACGAACTCAAAAAAAATTGTTAGAAGCGCCGTTGTAATTATCGTTGGAAGTCTCGTTCGAACGAGGTCGTTCGAATGACCTGGGTAGACTTCAAACGAGAAATTCGAACTGACCATGTTCTTCCCCAAAATCGATTTTTCCAACATATAAAACCTCAAACTCAACCCTAATTTCATCCAACAACCAATTAGATAGTTCTAAACTATTCCTAATCTTATGGGGCACTTTCTAACACAATTTAGGGCTCAAATCTATATATTTTCAAGGGGAAACCCAACAAGAACTTAAATCTCTAAAATTCTCATAAAATGAACCTAACAATATAATTACTCAAAACTCTCATTATAATTCGTAATTAAGATATAAAATTCCCAAATTTTAATGGTCTAACAAAGTGCAAAACCACTACATGCATACCCATCTCCAATTCCTAAGTTCTCTTTACAATTCAGTATAAATAAACCTAAGTTTTCATTACACCAAGTTTATATCATCTAATCTAAATCAACAGGAACAATATAATCCTAAAAGAGGAGGAATATAAACACTTGCCTTAGAGTGGATTTATGATTCTCGGACTGAAATTGGTATGTGGTTAATCCTCTCATTGCGATCTACACTTTGGCACAACTTTTGGTGGGAATCCTTGAGTTCTTGCCCTTGTTCTCCAATGGAGTCTTCTTCCTTCTTGGTATTCTCTCTCTCTCTTTCTCACGTGGGTTGAAACTGATAGACCTCTAACCCACTTAACTTTTAATTAAATATAATTTTTATCCATTTAATTACTCAAAAATCCCAAAAGACTAAAATACCCCTCTAGGGTGTCATTTTGCCTAAAATACCCCGGACTCCAAATATAATACCCGAGTAGTATTTTCTGACTATTTCGACCCTTCCGCACACACTGACACATTCAAAATAATCATTCTAGTTACATATAAAATAATTTATCCTTTTAACCCCAATAAATAATATTGACACGAGTCATACGCATGTCCAAAACAATTATATCTTAACTGTCGTATATCTTGTCCCCGACCATATTATTATTTTCGAAGCCATCTATTACGTTACTCACTACGTAATGTTCAACATAGGTATTACTCAATATTTTTTAAACATAATTATTTTCGATAAGTACTAACTCTCATCATGCTAGTAATTATTACCATTAAAATTGAATTAATTATAAATTAAATTTTCTCTCTTAAATTAATTAATCCAAATTTCCCTAATTTCATAATAAAATAAATATGCGTAAAAATACAGGATATTACATACTTTCCCCCTAATAACAGAATTTCGTCTCGAAATTCGCTAATGAAAATATTCATGGCTAGAATAACTCTGGATAACGTTCACGCATGTCATCCTTGTGCTCCCAAGTAGATTCCTCAACTTTATGGTGCCGCCACTGAATACGGACTAGTGGTACTATCTTTAACCTCAACTTTATCTCTCTATGGTCTAGGATATCAACCAGCCCCTCCTCGTAGGAGCTATCACGCTGTAAGTCGATCTCCTCCAATGCAATGTAAGTATGGGCCAAATCATCTCAAAGATATCTCCTCAGCAAAGAGATATGGAACACGTCATGGACTCTATGCAAGTGCTCCAATAACCCAAGTCTATAATCAACTAACCCAATCCTCTCGATAATAGGGAATGGCCCTACATACCTATGAGAAAACTTTTCCTTCTTCCCAAAACGCATAACTCCCTTCATAGGAGACACTCAAAGTAACACTTGGTCCTAATTATTAAACTCTCAAAAATATCGCTTGGCATCGACGTAGCTCTTTTTTCGATCCTAGCAAGCCGGATACAGCTTTGTATAAACTCTATCCTCATCGAAGCATCCTGAATCACCTCCGGTCCAAGTAATTTGTTATTCCCCACCTATAACCAACATGCTAGGGAACGATAAGTTATGTCGTATAGTGCCTGTAATGGATCCATACCGATAAAAAAATGGTGGGAGTTGTTATAGGCAAACTCCACAAGAGGAAGATACTACTCCCAGCCTCCGCCAAAATCAATGATGCATATACGCAACATGTCCTCTAACATCTGATTTGTCCGCTCGGTATGTCTATCTGTCTGCAGGTGATAAGTTGTACTCAGTCGTAACTCTGTACCCATAAATTCCTGGAAATTCTCCCAAAATCGAGACACAAATACCTTATCTCTATCAGACACGATATTGAGAGGCACCCCGTTAAATTTCACTATCTCTACTATGAATCTCTGGGCGTACTATCCCATGGTGTAATTCGTCCGGACTGGCAGAAAGTGGGATACCTTGGTCAACTGATCAAATATTACCCATATCGAATCGTGACCCCTCTGCGATGTAGGTAATCCCATGATGATGTCCATGGAAATTCTCTCCCATTTCCACATAGGAACCTCTAATGGCTGTAGAAGTCCCGTCGATCTCTGATGATCCACCTTTACCAACTGACAAGTGGCACATTTCGAGATAAACTCGGCGATATCCTTCTTCATCCCGCTCCACCGGTACTATCTTTGCATATCTTGGTACATCTGATCCCCACCGAGATGTACCGTAAATCGTCAATCGTGTGACTCTGTCATCACCTTGTATCACAAGTCTTCTCCCTCATGAACAACCAACTTTTCATTAAAATGCAAACCCCCGTCTGAACCCACGATACAAGACTTTACCCCCTCTACTAGTAGTTGCACTATCTGACTCTGGAAAAATGGATTAGTTTCTCGAGTCTGTACTACTCTCGTAATAATCTAGGGCATAACTGTCATCACTGATATAAACGATCGAGCCACCGCATCCTGGTGTCCTAACTCCTTCCATTTTTCTTTCCACACTTCGGTCACCTCCCTTATCGGCCTACAGCTTAATAATACGTTAGCCTTCCCCGGGTGGTATTGGATATTAAATTGATAATCCTTCACAAAATCAAGCCAGCGACGCTGACGCATATTCATCTCCTTCTGGGTGAAGAGGAACTATAATAACTTGTGGTCTGTGAACAAGCGAAATTTCTCCCCCAGGAGATAATGTCTCCAAATATGAAGTGCAAACACGACTGTTGCTAACTCCAAGTCATGGGTTGGTTAATTCCTCTCATAAGGATTAAGCTTATGGGAGGCATAAGCTATAGCCCGATTCTCCTACTGGAGCATACCCCCAAGTCCCAATAAGGACGCATCAGTGTAGACTAGATACTCCACTCTCGGCCTGAGCAATACTAACACTGGTGATGAGGTCAACTTCTTTTTCAACCCATCAAAAGCCAACTGACAGGCATAACTCCAGATAAATGACACCCCTTTTCGAGTCAGATGTGTCAACAGACCCCCTATCTTCGAAAACCCTCGAATGAACCTTATATAGTATTCGACTAGGCCCAAGAAATTACGTATTTCGGTCGGTGTCGTGGGATGTCCGCACTCCCTCACCGCTGACACCTTCCCCGAATCAACAGATATCCCTCTGTCAGAGATGATATGTCCCAAAACCTGGACCTCCTTTAGGTAAAATCCATATTTCTCGTATTTTGCGTACAACTCATGTGGGAGTAATGTCTGAAAAACCTACCTCAAGTGCTCGTCATGATCCTTCTTGGTCTGTGAGTAAACCAGAATACCATCTATGAAGACGATGGTGAACTAGTCCAGGAACTCTCTGAATACCCTGTTCATCAATTCCATAAACATGGCTCAGGCATTGGTGCCCGAAAAGCATAACCCTGAACTCATAGGAACCATATCTTATCAAGAAGGCCATCTTCGATACATCATGCTCCCTGATACTCAACTGATGGTATCCCGATCTCATTCCAGCCTTTGAGAAGAAGGCATCTCCTCTCAACTGGTCTAATAAGTTATCAACTCGAGGCAACGTATATTTATTCCGTATCGTGACTTTATTTAACTCCTGCTAATCGAGACATAACCTCAACGATCCATCCCTCTTCTTAATGATAGTACAAGAGCACCCCACGACAAAGTACTCCTATGAATAAACCCCTGCCCTAACAACTGCTCAATCTGGTCACGTAATTCCCTCATCTTTGCTGGAGCCATACGATAAGGTGCACCGGATATTGGTCGAGTGTCCGACATTAAATCTATGATGAAGTCTATTTCTCTACTCGATGGTAACCCCAGAATCTCCTGAAACACATCGGCAAACTATCGAACAATAAGAATCGAGTCAAGTGGTACCACCACCTCCCTAGAGGTCTCCTCCTCTAAGTAGTATAAATGTGTTGGAATTCCTCCCTTAGGGTGAGGCATCACCACCAGGAACATCTACTAACCGGGTATTTCAAAAACAATACTCCTGCTAAAAAAATTAATCAAGGCCTTATGGCCATCCCCGATCCTCGCAGCGGGCGGGCAGCGTGAGGGAGGATCCTAGGACCCGTGTGTCCCTCTCGGGAGTGCTTCGGCCGGCGTCATTTGGTTGAGGTGAAAAATGTAGAGAGATAGAGTCGCCAATCTATTTTCCTCAAAACAGACAAAAGAAGGGGAGCCATCCCGAAGGACATCATCCAAAGACATACTGATGCATACGAAACCAAAATGATTCAAAAAGGGTCTGGAGGCTATGTTACGAAATGGGAAGTTATTAGGCATACATTCCGCCCTTACGGTCTCTCATGGGTTTTCGCTATTTTCCTTTATATTACTCGTGATATGTGTGCGTGTGCATATATCTAGTGGAGATGGGAATTTTTGACTTATACCATGGAAGGGGTAAAGCGAGTCATCCGTAGGAAGGTATAAAAATATTAGAAAATAGGATTTACACGATTATCCTTACGTTGATCATTACGACGAAATGATAACGCATATGGGATAATACGCCACTAAGAACAAATATATGCATATATGTGTAATCTAGGAGAATTGAAGTTAGAGAGAATAGGGGATGAAAGAAAGAGTAAAAATAGGACTCAAATCTCGGATTTTACCCCAAGATGCCTACGTAGCCTATAGAGGCATCAAAGTCGACGTAGTTCGTATACAAAATGAGGGGTGGGGTTTATCCCATAAATCCAACCGGGGACTTCTCTTATTTGTGTGTGTGTGTGTGTGTGTGTGTGTGTGTGCGCGTGTAGAAAAAGTGTTTTAGTTGTGAAAAAAGTGTAAGAAAAGTGTGAGAATTCCCGTTTGGAATTTATGAGGAAACCCTCTTTTTCTTATTTTTTGGGTTTTTTATTTGTATGAAAATAAGAGATCTACAATAATACTAAATAAAAATTATATTAGGATATGTGAGATGAGAGAATGAAAGTGTTAAGTAATAAAACAAGTTGATGCGAATTTATGAGAATTTGACGAGAGAGTTGAGGAAATTGGACCTTCTTGAAGATCTTGAGCTTGATCTTGAATGTTGGAGAGAAGCCCTTGTACTTAGATGATGGTGGAGAGTGATTAATTCACCAAGTTTTATGAAAAGGATGACAAAAGGGGAAGGTTTAAAAGGGATTTGGATGTGTAAATCGTGCTGACTTCGAGAGAGGTTTTCTGGATTTGCTGAGAGTGATATGTTTCTGATCTGGGCTCCTCTTGCAATGAGGTTAAGGCATCCTTTTTATAGGCCCAGGGCATTGCTAATCGAAATAGACCTATTCTTGCCAATCAGCAGGTGAGTTTAGGCACACTTCCGATAGGCATGGTCTAGGACCTGCCGTTTGGCAGTGTCTTTCAGGCCTTTTGGGAAAATCGGTCGCAGAGCGCAAATCATTGATCTAAATTGTGCATAGGGCAAACCATTGGAAAGGTGATTCAGAGACCTTCAAAGTCCTTTGGACCATTCCCAGGTTCAGGAGTTGACTTTGGGGTCAAATGTGGCTCGAAATCATTCATCGGTTCATTAGACGGGGGATCGTCGGACGCAAACAGATCGTTCATTCGCATGATAAGTCTGAATCGCGCATGGATCGGACTGTTGGAAATTTTAGGAGATTTAATTTGACATTCCAAAGAGTTTGATATGGTTTGGGGAGTTGACTTTCGGCGATAGGGCTCTGGAAACATTCGGTGATCTTTCGGTGTAAAATGAATTGTTCGTCCATACCGTAAGTCAGAATCATGCATGGAGCAGACCATTGGAAAGCGGATTTAGGGCCCTTTAAATATTCATTTAGTCTCAGTCGAGCTGAAGAGATGACTTAGGTCAAAGGAAGCCTTGGAGCGTCCGGTGGCCTCTAGATAAGGTTTTGGGGAAAATGGATCGTTCATCCGCATGATAAGTCAAAATTGCGCATGAGATGGACCGTTGGAAAGGGGATTCAGGGCCCTTCGAAGATTCATTCAGTTTCGGTTGAGCTGAAGAGTTTGAATTTTGGTCAAACAGAGCCTGGGCGTGCCTGATGGCTTCTAGGTCAGTACTCGGGGTATGACCTAGGTTTGTAGTGATGAAGGGAGGTGCTAGGGACCTAAAGAGAGTTTAGGGGGGATAACAGAATGGGGTGTCTATATAGCCCCTCGACAGGTGAGTTTGGAATAAACGATAGCCATCGAATAGACACCGTATGATGCTTTTGAGGGAGAATGACCAATTCAGAGGGCCGAGGCCAATTCGAAGGACCTGAGGGACTGAAGATGACCAATTAAGGGGATCGAGGTCGATTCTGGGGACCTAAGGAAATGAGGATGACCAATTCAGGGGGTCGAGGTCGATTATGAGGACCTAAGGAAACACGGATGACTAATTCAGGGGGTCGAAGTCGATTATGAGAACCTAAGGGATGGTTTGGAGGAAAGGTTTAGGCCAATTCTTGAGGAGGTTCTGGGGATGACCGATTCTGCGGGTCGAAGTCAATTCTGAAGGCTTGAAGATGAGGGTGACCGATTATGTGGGTCGAAGCCAATTCTGAGGGCTTAAAGATGAGGGTGACCGATTCTGTGGGTTTGAGGATGAGGGTCACCGATTCTATGGGTCAAAGCCAATTATGCGAGCTTGATGATGAGGGTGACCGATTCTATGAGTCGAAGCCAATTCTGTGGGCTTGAGGATGAGGATGATCGATTCTACGGGTCAAAGCCAATTCTGCGGGCTTAAAGATGTGACCGATTTTGCGGGTCGAAGCTAATTCTGCGGGCTTGTGTAGAGATGACCAATTATGAGGTTCGAAGCCAATTCTATGGGATTATATTGAGATGACCAATTCTATGGGTCGAAGCCAATTCTACGGGCTTAAGGATGAGATGACCATTTCTGCGGGTCGAAGCCAATTCTGCGGGCTTAAGGTGAGATTACCAATTATGCGGGTCGAAGCCAATTCTGCGGGCTTAAGTAGAGATGTTATTGGGAAACTCTACCGAGGAGATTTATCTTATGGTTTTGTTTTGGGCTAGGGAGCCGATTGTTGGGGAAATCTTTTGCTTCCTCTGAAGGAATAACCAAAATTCCATTGGGGAGGTGATATTTAGAGATCCTCCAGGGATGTTTCCGGGAGGAGTTTTACTTGGTTTTTGGGAGTTTCGTTGGGGAAATAGGGGTTCTGCATGAGGGTGTGCGAAATTTTCTTGGTGAAAATTTTCTAAATCCTTCCTGGGATTTTTAGGAATTTTCTGAGAAATTTTTAGGGCTTTCTGGTATTTTTTGGGAATTTTTGTACGAAATTTTAGGGGCGTTCCGATCGGCATGGTATGGAGGGTGCCATTCGGCAAAGGCATGGACTTTTGGACTTCCTCGGTAAGGTAAGGGGTCAGTGCCGATCGATGGGTGGGGGGTCAATGCCGATCGGCATGACCCTTGGCATCCTATTTAAAGGGGAAAATTCCCTTCATTTTTCACAGCTTCTTGCATTCTTTCTTTCTGTGATTTTCCTCTGCAAATCGTTCTAGCATTCTTATCTCTAATAAATGGTCGCCTTTGTGAGCATTGCAGCGCATAGGGAATCGTTGATTGTTGATGACTGGGTGAACGTGGAGTGGGGGGCCAGGGCGCCTCTTGCTTTGGTGAGTGAGAACTCCTTTGACGATTCGAGCCGATTACGGATGGGAGGACCTTGCTACGGGAGATGTTGCGTCATCGCTCCTCGAGGGTGGTGAACCCTAGTGGTTATGTAAGTAAAGACTTTTGGCATTCTTCTCTTTTTGATGATTTTTTCTTCATCTTGAATTTTTGACAAGGTTTTTTCTTTCGACAGTCCGATATCTCTTTGAAGAACATGCGTGCCCATGGGATGACGGGGGTTAAGGATGTCTGGGAGCATCTTCCACTTGTGGTGCGTTAGATGGTATCCTCAACGGGTTTTGGGAGGTTGACGTCTGCACTGGATGAGACGCCTAGTTCGACAGCGGTTCTGTGCGCTTTGGGGGAGAGGTGGTGGGATACTACCCACACCTTCCATTTTGGCTTTGGGGAGATGACCGTGACTCCCATAGATGTGAAGTAGCTGCTGGGGTAGGATTGCTATGGGGAACAGATTGAGGTGGATCTCTCTCTGCGGGTGAGGCCAGAGGTGGTGAGGGTGGCGCTCGGTGATGTAGGGAGGATAGTGTCTAGGGATTCCATCTGACTGTCCTTGATGAAGGATGTTTTGTTGAGCAGGGTGATTGATGTGGAGGATGGGCTGCAAGTGAGGCAGATGGACCGATTGTTCATATTGTTGGTGCTGGGAGGTTTCATGGTGGCGTCGAGCGGCAACGTCGTCCATTTATGGTTCTTTCCGTATTTGAGGATGTTTTCGAACATCCCTCTCTATAATTGGGGGAGCCTGACTTTGGTGACCCTCTATTTATCTTTAGATGTATTCATTCGGTGATGTCGACAAACTTTTACTAGAGCCACATATCTCCTTGAGATATTCTTTAATTTGCGCATTTTATGCATTCGTATTTTCCTTTTGCGTCTCTTTTTTATTATGAATTCTTATCTTTTGCAGACATGGTTTTATTAGGTGATTGGGTGCAATACCCCGCTGATTGGCTTGAAGGACGAGATTGTTAGGGAATTATGTCGATTGTATCGATGGCGCAAGGCCAATCGGCAGTCGAAGGGATCTCTTTCTTTAGAGGCAGTGTGTCAGGTCTTGAATGGCCTGACCAGTGGTAGGGTAAGACTCTTCATTTTCAGTCTTGATTTTTGCATATTCTGATTCTGTATTGACTTATGCCTACTGAGGATTTTCAGGTGACTTTTTACCCTTAGGGGATAGCTATTCAGGATACGGGGGAGATCAGGGTGAATGTGCAGATAAGGCATTTAATATCGCATGAGTTCGTCCATTATTGGTATCTCGGGGAGCGGGTGGTTCAGCAGATTGCTGAGGAAGAGGTGGTGGTGCCACCTGCGCAGCCTCCTACGTCTATGAGGCAGGAGCGGCTATTTTTGGAGGATGCAAGGATCACGACGATGATTGGTGAGTTCTACCTGTTGTATACTGATACGGCTGCACCGTATGACTATATGGACTTTGGGATGAGATGGTTGATGGCGCCCAATATATATGATGCCTTGCCTTTCCTTCGGCGGGTTCGAGTCGGGCGGTGGGGTCATCCCACAGTGGCGGCAGTCCGTTGGCATCTGCGATGGAGGCGACTTCAGAGTTTCCCTTTATGATATTGCATACCCCTTCATACAATATTCGACGGGCTCATAGAGGGATGGTCCCCATTTTGCACCGTCCTCATGCGATGGATTCGGAGGAGTTGGGTTTGATAGAGGAGGTTCTTCGTCCTGCGGTATACCTTTCTGTTTTTTTCTTTCTTTCTTTTCTGTCTTGATCCTTTCCGCTTTGATACTGATTTTGCATTTTACTTGCAGCAAGTCCAGGTGTCGACTACTTGGCTAAGGGATATTAGAGACTGGATATCTTCGACGACTGGCCATATTTGGCACTCGGTCCCGATTCCTTCTTGCTTGGTGTCGTCTGCTTCATCCGGGAAGAACTCTGCCTCGGGTAGTGGTGGTGTGTCATATCGCCGTATGGGAAAGAGAGCGCATCGCATGGGTGGAAACTCTTAGAGAAAAGGGGTGAAGGGTAGGTGAGAGAGAGAGAATCTGGGTTCGGGCTAAGTCCTGTTTTTTTTTCTTTTCCTTTATTTCCTGCAAAATTGATGTAACACAGAGAATAAATATATATGCAATGCAATGGAGTTTTTTATTATCTTTGTTAATAATGGATGAGTGAATGCATGCATATGCGCTTTTTACTTTGCTACTGAGACTGTAAAAAGAGATATTTTTGGGATTTTGAAGGAAGGTTCTAAAAATGAGAAATTATATAGGGGTGGAAGAGGATTTTTGAGATTCTGTTGAGAATATCAATTTATTTTTATTAAGCTTCTAATTTTGGCAAAAGAGGAAAAGGGAAAATTTCCAAAAATAGGGGGTTGCCAATTGGCAAGCCCCTTGTCCTGCCTATCGGTAGTCAAGTCTAGTCTCATCAATTCAAAGCTTTTATTAGTTCCCTCTTCAGCCTCTTGTACTTTGTGGGGTAGGATTCCCTCCGATTCTTGTTGGGGTCATGTCTTTTGTGAGGGTTCTCAAGTATAAAAAAGGGTAAGGGTGGAGTGTTTTCATCACACCTTCACTTATCTATTTGTTTCTTAGTTTGGCAAGATGGCTCTCTCTGGTAGCATTGAGTTTACTAACTACCTCGAAGCCTTGGAAGCAATGTTCTCTGATAATGTCAACTACGATGCTTTCAACATGCATTGAGTCTCTTTGTGGTGCAACAGACCCATTGAGTGGAACATGCTGATGGCGGCGATACAATTTTGGTACCCCGAAGACCATGTATTCCTCTTTGGGTTGGATAAAGTTTTTCCTACCTACGAGTAATTTTCTTCCATGTTGGGGATAAATCCCAATGTTGCCGCGGCTTTACCCGAATTTTCTCTTTCTCCCAGGGATTTGTTGGCTGGGCTTCTTCACATTTCGCCTTCGACGGCCAGACCATTCGTTATTGGATGAATGATCTCCCTTTTGGCGGGTTTATAGTCTAGAAATTTATAGGAGACTGGCGATGATGGATACGTCAGAGCCGTTGTTCTGGGCTTAGTATTAAAATTGATGCTGGTGACTGGGGAACTACTGGTGGCCCCACAACTTGCAGCCATTACCTCCTAAATGTCATACCGTCGCAATCCTGCGACAGTGATACTGGCGGAGACCTTGAATGGCCTGGATGCCTGGCGAGAAGGTCGTTTTGACTTTCTGAGGGGTAGCCCCATGATACTGTTCATGTGGTTGTCAGAAAGACTTCGCCTGGTGACTCCTCCAGAATACCCTTTGTCGACTGTACCCAACTTCTTTTCATGCCACCTCATCAACGTTGGCTTGGATATTAAGAACTGGGCGAACTGGTTTGTGGAGCATGGGGATCTAAATTTGTGCTGGTCAGTGCCTTGGTGGGGACAGTTGCTGCCTATTTTGGAGCTGGGAGAATAACTGTATGTCCAGCTGGTTGGTCTCACGCATACCTCTTTCTATTTCCCTTGGTGGCCTCTGCATCAATTTGGTTGGGAGCAGTTCATGCCACCTCAAAAACTAGACTTCTTTTCGGTAGAAGATTTGACTGAGTGTCTGCGCATGCGGCTTGGCTTTATATGGGAGAATCGGCATCCGTCGACCCGTCCCTCTTAGTCCGTTGGGAGAGTTTGGAATATCCCTGGGAATTATATGAAGTGTTTGTGCAGGAGAGTAGTCAGCAAGATGTTCGTAGTGGAGACTGGACAAAGGTGGTTTGTTTTGTTTAATACCATGGAGGGAGGTGTGGTAGTTTTTCAGAAGCTGGTTCGAGCTTATCAGTCTCTGGAGCGTTTGCGACACTCTGTTCAGGTGAGGGAAACCTGGGACCCCAAGATGTGGATGATGATGACGGAGTGGGATCCTCTGGTAGCTGCGGCTAGGACTCTTGGAGAGTTTATTTTGTAATGGGGAATAAATTTGGGGTTTTTTTTATTTTTTATTTTTTTTAGGAAGGTATGGGGGGAAGGAAGTTATCTATTCCTTTATGTAATTGCACTGCAATTTCTTATTAAAGAAATAAACAAGTTTTTTATCATCCAACTGTGCCTTTTAATGAGTTTTGTATTTTATCTATACCAATCGCTAAGGCATACATAATCCTTTTGTTCAAGTTTATGTTAGAATGAACTATCATTCTCGGAGGTAAGAAAGGAATAGTATTTTGTGAAAAAGAAAGGGTCGTGCTCATGTAAGGTATGTGAGCTTTCTACGTACCTCTGGTTTTTTTGAAAAGTTCTAATTTGTTTGAAAATGTTTTTTGCAAAGGATCAGGCCCACGTAGTTCTGGTTAGAAGGAAATGAAGAGATTTTTTTAGAATAGAAGGGAAATGAGAAGAGTCGTAGCGTGCTGAGATTTAGGACCAGGGGTAGAAATTTTTGAGATGGTCCAGGTTGACTAGACGAGCCATCTCTTCCCCATCTAAATTAGTGAGCATGGCGGCACAACCGGACATGATTTTCTTGATAATGTAGGGGTCGCTCTAATTGGGCTTGAATTTCCCTTTGGGGTCCCAGATGGGTACTATTATCTCTTTGAGGGATAGATCCCCTTCTTGGATAGCGCGGTCCTTGACTCTCTTATTGAATGATCGCGCTAATTGGCGATGGTACCCTTGTATGTGGTATAGCGCTTTTAGTCTCCGTTCATCTAAGAGGGTTAGTTCGTCAAGACAACTTTGGCACCAGTCTTCTTCACTGACCTTGCTCTCAAGCATGATGCGCAATGAGGGTATTTCCAGCTCACGGGTAAGACGGCTTCCATGCCATAGACTAGAGAGTAAGGGGTAGCCCCAGTAGAGGTTTAGATTGAGGTTCGATAGCCCTAAAGGGCATACGGGATTCGATTGGCCAAATCCTGATAGCATTCGATCATTTTTCTGATGATGGCTTTGAGGTTCTTGTTGGTGGCTTCAACTGCACCGTTGGTCTGAGGTCGATAGGGAGAAAATTTGTAACTTCTACCTCGAAATGCAAGTCGTTATCTGATACTAGCTCATGCGGGACCCCATATCGACAGATGATGTTTTTCTTGATGAATTTGGCTACTTTCTTAGCATTTAACACTGCGCATGACTCATCTTCGACCCATTTGGTGAAGTAATCAATGGCAACTAGGATAAACTCATGCCCATTGGAAGCCTTTGGTGTAACCTTCCTTATGATGTCGATGCCCCAGGTAGAGAACAGCCAGGGAGAAGTCATGTTGTATAATTCGCATGGAGGAAGATGCTGAAGGTTGGAGAATTGTTAGCATTTGGGGAATCTTCGAAGATAGGTGGTGCAATCCTGGGTTATGGTGGTCGAGTAGTAGCCTTGTCGGATGAACTTTTTGGCATGCATGTGACCATTCTTGTGGGATCCACATTCCCCGCTGTGGATCTTCTGCATTATCTTTTCAATTTCAGCCCCTGCGATACAGTGCACATGAGTTCCATCGAAGTTCCTTTTGAGCAGTGCTTTATGACAGATGATGTACTGGGCAACCAGTCTTCGAAGGTTTTCTCGATCTTATTTGTTGTAACCCTCGGGATACCTACCATTCTTGAGGAGGTGCCAAATATCATAGTACCAGTAATTGGATACCTCGGGATCTTCTGTGGAGACAAGCTCAATGTGGTAGTAGTGGATTGGTTTGTCTTTCTTTTGAACAAGGAAGGGGGTCATTGTGATTCCATTGGGCATATCGACCATAGAGGCCAAGGTAGTAAAGGCATCGGCTAGGTTATTTTTTTGCTCGAGATAAGTAATGAAAAGTGATGTCTTAGAATTGGGAGTCTATCTCTTCTAAGTGGGCATGGAATGGTTGGAGTTTCTCGTCCTTAACTCTCTATTTTCTGAGCACTTGACCGATGATAAGGGCAGAATTCCCGTAGACGTCTAGGCATTGAATACCTTTCTCAAGAGAAACTTTGAGGCCTACCGTGTATGCCTTGTATTTAGTCATTTTATTGGTACAAGGGAAATCCAGTTTGATGGCGATTGGAGTGTCATCTGGGGCGATCACGAGTATCCCAATGCCATATCCCTTTTTGTTGGCAGTGCCGTCAAATAACATTTTCCATCGAAGATTCTCCTCGGCAGCGCAGAAGATTTTTTTCATCTGGGAATTCGAAGATCTAGACATCGCCCTCATCCATGGGGTAATCAGCGAGGTAGTTAGATATGTCTCTTCCATTCATGGGTTTTTATGTGATGTACACGATATCGAACTCAGCTAGGGGCATCAATAATCGAGCCATTCGGCTGGACAAGGTGATTTTCTTGAGTAGGTTCTGGATGGGGTCTATTCGGGATATAAGTTTAATGGGGAAGGCGAGCATGTAATGTCGTAGATTTTGGGTGACCCAGACAAGCACGACACATGCCTTTTCCAAAGCAGTGTAGTTAACCTCGTATCCGACTAATTTGTGACTGGCATAATAGATGGCTCTTTTTTATGGGAATCTTCAAGGTAATGGTCTAGTAAAGCCCCAGTTGCAGTGTCGGTTATGGTTAGGTATCGGAGAAAAGGAAGACCAGGCTATGGTGGCATGAGTACCGGAAGTTGGGTTAGATATTATTTGATTAGATCAAAAGCTTTTTGGCAGACCTCATTCCAAACCTTAGTTGAATCCTATCAGAGGAATTTGAAGATAGGTTCACAGATGGAGGTCAACTGGCTGATGGACCGGCTGATGTATTATAATTTTCCAAGGAAACCTCAGACTTCTTTCTCTATTCGGGGAGGTGGCAACTCAAGTATGACTTTCAACTTGGCAGGATCTGCTTCTATCCCTTTCTCACTGACTATGAATCCCCAGAGTTTTCCCTTTGTAATGCCGAAGATGCATTTCTGCGGATTGAGTCTCATATGATACTATCGCAGTCATTCGAAGAACATTCGGAGAGTGAGAACATGACCTTCTCTAGTCTTGGATTTGATAGTCATATCATCCATATAAACCTCAACCTCTTTGTGAATCAGATCATGAAGGATGGTTGTGGTAGCCCTCTGGTAGGTAGCCCCAGCGTTCTTGAGACCAAATGGCATAACAGTGTAGCAAAAGGTTTCCCATGGGGTGATGAATGTGGTTTTTTCTTGGTGTTCTGGGTGCCTTTTTATTTGGTTATATTCGGTAAACCCATCGACAAATGACTTGAGAGCCTGACTGGCTCTGTTGTCCATGATCATGTCGATATTGGGTAACGAATAATCATCCTTTGGAGAGGCTTTGTTCAAATCCCGATAGTCTACACACATCCCAACTTTCCCTCCTGATTTTGGCACATGCACTATGTTGTCTAGCCATGTAGGATATTTGATCACACGAATGAAACCTACGTTCAACTGTTTGACCACCTCATCTTTGACTTTGAGCGACCATTCGGTGCGGAGCTTTCTCAACTTTTGTTTAACTGGCTTGCAATCTGTGAGAGTGGGAATCTCATGATGAGCTATTTCAGGATCAATGTCGGGCATATCATAATAGGACCATGTGAAGACATCCACGAATTCCTTTAGCAATTCTTCGAGTTATGCACGCTCATGCTCGTCAAGGGTAGACCCTATCTTAATCTCGCGCAGTTAGCTACTAGAACCGAGGTTAATAACAATAGTCTCTTCTTCATTAACTTGAACGTGGTTATGTTGTTTATTATTAAACTTATTTATATCAGTTAAGAATTGTTCATTTGCAAAATCATCATCATTAAAAGTTTGATTAGAATCTAAACAGTTAATGTAAGGCACAACAAGATACTCAAAATCTTTGTTTATTTCAACTATAGGAAAAACAACATTAAGAACCTCATCAAAGGAGGTCTCAATTACATTTGAGAAAGGATAGACAACAGAAGAAGAAATGGAGTAAACATTGGGATTAGGGGAGGTTTTAGTAGGTATAACTGGCGCCGCATGCCAGTTAAGGAATGGTGTATCAGCAGCTTTAATCAGTTGGGACGGATCCAGTGATGTAGTGCCTAAATGAACCATGTAGGTGTTATCCCTAGTGTTTATATGTTTAAGGAATCTTCAGAATCACTTTCCTTAGTCTCTTCGATATCTTTGATGAGAGGTTGTACATGGTGTTGGGAACTTTCGACCCATGGGTAGGTGTCTTGAAAAAATATCCCTATTCCAGGCTTCATCTTCTTGTCTGTATCGTTATACCATGGTTCTGGAAAGCCGCAAAAGGGGAAGTCTTCGCCCTCTTTGATGAATCGTCAATTCAAGGAGCCACTTGGGATAGTGTGGATGCAGTCTAGTCCTCTCTTTTATCGAGACTGGCGGAACATTCTGAGCTCTTGTTCTGATGGTTGATACCTCAAACCACAAGGAGGGAAAGTTTTTTTCAGTTCAATCGGCTCAAGTATACCTTATTGTATTTGTCCTATCCCCAGTCCGGGCATAAATTTCATGTTTCTGAACATCTGAATCACATTGATGTTGCCATGAGGGTCGTATTCTGGATAAACCCTTTCTTTGAAGTCATCCCCTGCCAGGAGTAGGAGTGGTTTAACCCGAAATCTTGACAAGGGAATATCATTTGACTCGTGCTCTATCTCAAGAATTGGACTGCTGGTACTTGTACCCTCGGTATTGTCATCGTCTCCCAAAATGGTGATGACTCGTCCGTCAGTGAATAACTTCAATTTTTGATGGAGTGAGGAAGACACACCCTTGATACTGTGGAGCCAATGTCGTCCTAGCAATAGATTGAAACAAGCTGGGATGTCACTAACTTAGAATTCGACGACAGGGTTTATAGGTCTAGCCCATATTACAAGCTTTATGGATCCCATCACCTCCCGACGGGTATTATCATAGGCACACATAATAGCGTAGGTTGGAGCGAGGTCATTTTCTTTTAATCCTAAACATTTGAAGGTTCTCAGTGGGCAGACATTCAAGGCGGATCCATTATAGACAAGAGAGAGTGGCACAACCTTCCCCATAACTTCGATAGAGATGTTGAGTGCATGATTGTGGTTTGGCCCAATCTTAGGGATTTCTTCTTCGAAAAAGGATAGCATTCGGGTAGAGGTCAAAGATTCAACCAAATTTACTGCTTCTTCTGGTGTGGTAGAAGGAGGAACTATGGGTCCAATCAGCAACTTGATCAAATCATTTCTGTGAAGCTGAGAAGATATAAAAATCCCCCATAGAGTGATGTTAGCTTGAGTTTTCTTTAGTTGGTCGAGGATCTTGCTCTCCTCGAGGGTCATCTCTGGCATAGGAATGTTTTCCATGCCCTTCCCCTTATTATTGGCTAGTAGTGAGCTTGGGATCTGGTAATGCCTCCCTGATCTGGTCATGTGATTTACTGAAGAAGGGAAGAACATGAATCCCATTTCCTTGTTAACCTCGGGTTGTTCCGCCACCTTGCTTATTTCTTCGAGAATTTCTTCAAATGATATCATCCCACACATGTCGGCTATCGGGCTAGTTTTTTCTGAATATTGCTCTTCATTCGAATCTTTGAATTCTTCCCCCCATCCGGTGGCAACATTTCTATCTTTCCATATAAAGTTAATACATTCCATAACTTCAATGGATTCTTCATACAAGTCTTTCCCATCGGTGGGGATGTGTAAGGGTGAAGGGACCAGGCGCCCTTGTATCTTCAAAGCATCTAATAACTCGGTGATACTGCAAATGTTGTTGGTTTATCTTAATAATTCTACCATAATCTGGACAACAAACATCCAGACTGACTTAATCGATCGGTAATACCCAACTATCTGACTCTCGGGCCCATTTTTGTGCTTCCAAGAATAATGTACTGAACCTTTGGCACTCAATGATCATCTGTGAGGGCAATTTCAGCCCAAACTGTAGGAGTTGGTTTAAGACTTCTGATAATTCCATACTTCCATTTCGGAATGGGTACGGACGGCGATGTATGCTCTAGTAAGGAGTGATAGTGCCTGATTAGCGAGGCCAGCAGGGTGTAGGAGGAAATATGGGCAGGTTTGGATAGGTTTAGGAGAGTATATGGGTGTGATTTGAGTTGAGGGATGGAATTCTGGATTCCCTTCTAGAAAGATGGCATTGGCATAATTTAGGAGTGGGTTGTAAGTAGCGTTTAGCTTAAGATTGGATGGTGGGTGATGGTACCCCGGTCAATTAGACCTTGGATTATGTTTCGAAGTTGAAAGCGTTGGTCAGTGGTATGGCCAGCTGTTTGGTGAAAGGCTCAATGGGCATTTGCCTTGAAGTTTCTTGGGAGTGGATTTGGCAATGGACGAGGATCCAAGGGTTTGATAAGGTTCCGGCTTAGTAGGGCTTGATTGAATTTGGAGAGAGGACCATGAAGCTCGATGAATTCCTTTCAGACGGGGACATGACGGGTTTCTGGTTCCCATGAGGTGGTTGCTTAAGAGATGTTGTTGATGGTTGAGACTACAGCACTGGCAGGATTATCATATTTCTTGGGGGTGAACTGTCCGGACACCTTTTTCGGTTCGATATCTATTTTAGCAAGACCTTCCTTGATTTCTACTCCTTCTACTCTGAGAGCTCAGAAATGGGGATAGTATTGTCCTCCCATCGTTGCTCGAACATGGGGTAAGAAGTTCTTCTTCACTATGCTGCCTTGTTCTTCCTTGGAAGTCTGATTAGTCATGGTTACTCCTTTTTCCCTCTATCAGGCTATGAAGTTACTGACTGATTCCCCAGAGTTATGTATGAGCATGTCTAAATCCCGATGGGTGACCTCAAGCTCTTAATTATATTTGTTTTGTAACATGAATTCTCGAGCCACATCCTCCTGACTACGAATTTTGGACTCTTCGAGAAACAAAAACCATCGGAGGGCGCTATCGTTTAAAGTTTGCTGAAACAATTGGGCCATCACTTCTTTACAAACCCCTAGTAGAGTCATGGAACGGTGATAACTATGGAGATGAACAATCGGGGGTCCCCTTCCTCTGAATTTCTCGATATTTGGCATCTTGAACTTCTCGAGTAACCTCGCTTTGGGATAAGGAGACATGTGGGAGTAGTCCATGTAATTACTCAAGATTCTAACTTGGTCAAACTTCTTGGTGAGCATCTTGAGGTCCTCTTTGACCTTGTTCAATTCTTCTTCCTTCATATCAATGATCATAGGTAAGTTAGCCCAATGTGGGGCAAGATTCAGCATCGGAAGCTAGGCAGGAAACGACCCATTAACGGAGGGGCATGTGGAGCGTGTTGATACTCTTTGGGAACCCAAATAGTCTCGGGTGGACCCATAGCGCGAGGAAATAGGACCTTGGGCTCTTGAGGAATAGGAACCTGGTTTCATTGCATTTCTCGGACCTTAATTTGGACGTTATCAATCTTGGACACGAGCTGAGCTAGGACTGTCGTCAGATCCGGCTGCACAACGGGGACTTGGACTATGTTCTCCATGGAAAACAGATGGATACCGGGCTCGAAATAAGTAACAGGGGAACGAACGGAACTCCTGGGTGATTTGACTGAAGACCGAAGCCAATAAGGAGCCAGGCCAAGGGTTTGCGATCGACCTGAGAAGGCACAAAAATGGGATTTATTTTTTAGAGAAAGAATGAAAAATATTTTTTGACGTTTTTTTTTTCTTTTTGAGATTGGAAGACAAAATATTTTTGGCTTTTTGACAAAGAGAGGAAATTTTTTTTTGGATTTTTGATAAAGAAGGGAGGAATGTTTTTTTTTTTTGGATTTTTTTTTATAAAGAAAGGAGAGACGGATCTTAGAATGATTATTATAATTATTATGTTCTCACTTATATTAAATTCTCCTAAATGCAAAATAAAATGCCGGACAGGACCCGAGCCTGGGAAAATTGGGTTTGTAATATATGCAAAGCTATGGCTGGACTTGTGACCAGGCTCACGGGCAGGGTCCCGTTTTAAAAATGCACGAGAATTCGGGCGGCAGGCCGACCCGGAATTTTGGCAGAGTTTTGGGTAGAAACCGGGAATCTAACATGTGTGTCCTAGGCTTGACACCTATATGTGGGTATGTAGTTTGTTGGGTGAATCAGAAAGGGTTCCCCCCTTTGTAAGGACACAAATTTCCAATTGAGTCCATATATAGTTTTAGCTCAATTCCGGACAAAAACATTTATTCATAGGATAGTATTTATTGTAATATTCACAAGCCTATGAAGTGTATATTGAAGACGTAGCGGCAAAGAATTTAAAGCTTCATCAAAATGCCGATTTGCGTGCCTCGTTTCTACGTCATCATCTGAGGTTCCATGCTCCCTAGGTATGAATGTAATTATATTGATATAGGAGCTTGGAACAATTTTTAGTTGGGTGTTAGGTTTAATAAAAGCCATGTTTATTTCAGAAATAATTTAAAAAAGAACCTTATATTAATATATATAAATGTTTCTGGGCCAAAATAGAATTTATCAAAAATTTCTGAAACTCGTTCGAAATTTCGTTCGAACGAGATTTTTCGTTCGAACCAAACTTCGTTCGAACGAGACTGCTTTCCAACCAAACTGGTCAGTCGTTAGATAAGTCGTTCGAACGACTTTCTCGTTCTAACGAGGTATCTAACGAGGTTCTAACGAGCCCAGGCTGGTCGCTCGTTAGAAACCTCGTTCGAACGACAGTCAAGTTCGTTCGAACGAGACGCCAGGCGGGAACGGTTTTGAGCAGTTTTTTGGCAGTTTTCACCCCATTATCCCACTTGTTTCTTAACTTATTTTTTAAGGCTTTATCAAGGACGGGAATCATTTTTCAAGGTGTATCTTTTTCATACCAAACAAACTCCTAGAGAGTGTTTTGAGAAAAAATTTATTTAAGGAAAAAGATCAAGTTTAGAGTGTCATTTTTGAAGAAAAATTCTACACACTCTAGTTTACACCCAATAGTTGTTTTATCCAAGTTCTCTATATTCATATCTTTACTTGGAGTTTTTGGCACCGGTGTTTCTCTACCGAATTCAAGAGATGTTTCGGGTTTGCTTCTACACCCCATCACAAAGAAGACTTTTGGTGATATTCTACCCGTTTGGAGAAAGGCTCCATGTTCGGGTGACGGTGTCCATTTAAAGTCCTATCGGTGTATTCCGAGACCACGGTGGAGCTCCGTTGGTTATCCGCTAATTGGAGGTCGATACAAGAAGAAGCGTCACGACTTGAGAGGGTTCGAGTTTAGGAAGTAAGTCTTTTGTCTTGTATTTTGTAATACCATTTTTAGTGGATTTGAGGCTAGGGCTGTCCCGAGGTTTTTTTCCCGTTAGTGGGTTTTTACTCGTACATCGCGGTGTAGTGTGACTTTGTTTATTTTATCTTGCTCATCATTTAGAACGCATGCTTTAGGTTTAATTCAAGATAAAATTGGGTTTAATTATCACACTCATTTAATTTGGGATTAAATTAAATATTGGGTAAAATTGGTTTATTCAAGTCATTTGCTAAAATTGGTTTCACCTAACTTTGGATATATGAATAATCATAATTTAGGCAAATTCTTAGGACTTGGATTTAATTGGACTTAACCGGTTTAAGTGAGTAATAATTAATTTGGTATGTTTAAGTAAATTATTCACCTTTGTTTATATTAAAATTGTAATTTAAGTATTTGTGTTGAACCATCACCCCCTTTATAACGCTTCCGCATTTGTTTAAAAAGGATATTACTATGTTAGTTTGAGATTACTATTTCAAACCCGGGGATCCATCTTCCGCCGCTTTCAAATTGGTATCAGAGCAAAAAACGATAAATTATTTCGTTAAGATCCTTTAATTTTTGGCTAAATATGGATTTTTCTCCATTTTCAAAATTTCCTATTTTTGATGGTTCTAACTACGCGTATTGGAAAGCGCGAATGAAATCGGCACTTAAATCTATCGATGAACGTGTTTGGATGTCTGTTGTTAACGGTTGGACTCCACCAACACATTTAATTGAAAATGAACAAGTTCCCAAACCCGTTGATAGATGGACTGAAAATGAGTTTAAGCTTGCAAACTTTAATTCCCGAGGTTTAAATGCCTTGTTTAGCGCTGTCGCACCGGATGAATTCTGACGTATTATGACGTGTGAAACCGCTAAAGAAGCTTGGGATATTTTACAATTAACTCATGAAGGAACGAGTGTCGTTAAAGCTTCTAAACTCCAAAACCTCACCACTCAATTTGAAACTATCAAAATGGATGAAAAAGAAACTTTTGATAAATTTTATGCTAGACTTTATGATATTGTTAATTCATCCTTTAACTTGGGAGAGAAAATACCTGACGACCGTGTAGTTAAGAAAATTTTAAGGTCCCTACCCGATAGATATATTCCAAAGGTGACCGTTTTAAATTCTTTACCCACTTTAGCCTCTACGAAATTAGAAGAGCTTGTAGGTGATTTACAAACCTATGAACTAGATATGTTTCCCTCTAAAAATGAAAAGAAAATTGAAAAGGGTGTTGCTTTAAAAGCCCGAAAAGAGGTTAAACAAGTAGTAGAGAGCGATAGTGATAGTGACTCGGAAGATATGGCTTTGTTTGCTCGTAAATTTAGAAAATTTCTTAAATTTAACAAAGATAAAGTTAAAAATGATTTTAAGAAATTTGAATCTTCTAAACATGATAAAATCGAGAAGATTTCTAAAGCCGAAAAGATCCCTAAACCTAGTAATGAAAATATTGATAGGGACGAGTCTAATAAATGTTTTGGTTGTGAAGGTTATGGCCATAGGGCTTTTGAGTGCCCCACTAAACTAAGGAAAGAAGGTAAACGACCCATTTCATATAATGCGACCCTTAGTGATAGTGATAAGGAAGAAAAGCCCGATTCCCCTACAAAGAAAAATTTTGTGGCTTTTATGGCACATGTGAGTGATAATGAGAACTCATCGGATGATGAAATTATAGCACATGCCACTTCCAAGGTCATTGTACATGAGTCTCTTATTTTTGATGATAGTGAGAGTGAAAAAGAAGAAGAGAGTGAAAATGAAAATGAGGTTGATATGAGTGAACTTCAAAATGCTTTTCATGAATTATATAAAGAATCTATTAAATTGAAAAGAGCTAATTTGAAGTTAGAAGCGAGTTTAAGAGAGAGTGTAAAGGTCATTGATGAAAGTGCCTTAATAGAAGACCTTAGGACTCATGAGAGGACTCTTCGAGACAAGCTAGAATACGTAGAAGGCGAGAGAGATAGCCTTAGGGGTTTAATGGAATCCTTGAAAAAGGAGCTTCTTGCTTTTGAAGAGCGTAATCTTTTACTAGAATCTAACATTGTAGAATTGGAAAATAAATTAAAAGATTCTAGTAATGTCAAATTTGATTTGGAATGTCGTTCGGAAAAACTTGATAAAATGTTAGGAACGGTCCAAATTAAAAATGACACTTTTGGTTTAGGCTTCAATACTTTTAATGAATTTAACCCTAAAGTCAAAACCAATGTTTTAGGAGAATCTTCTAGGAATGGATTTAATGATCACTCCTTAGATAAATCTTTTCGACATGTTCTTTCTTGTACTCATTGTGGTCGAAAAGGTCATCTTAGGAAATTTTGTTTAGACCTTAAACGAATTCCTAGAAAATCCCATAGTAAAGTAACCACGATAGCTAATGTTCCTACACCCCAAGATAGTAATTCTTCATTAATTTGGGTTAGGAAATCCGACTTGGTTACCTTACAAAATAGGGATTTTGATTCTCATTTACTTTCACATCCTTCCTCCCTTGCTAAATTTAAAGGTTGAATGTGTTAGTGTTTGCATACTTTAGCGTTTGTACTTCATGCTATATTCACATGCTAAATGTATGCTTGTTTAGTCATTTTCTAGTCATTGCCTTATTTCATATCACATGCTAGAAATCATGACTTGTTTATCTTTTTGTATTATATTTTGTGTTTGATTTAACTGAAAAATATACAAAGATTTTTGTTTATCATTTGTGTTTTATTTATTTCATTTATGCTTACTGAAAAATACAAATGATTTTTGTTTAGTCTTTTGAGTATATATCTTTAATTTTGATTAAAAATGTTAAAAACTCAAAAAGATTTTGTTTGGTGTATATTTTTGTTTGACACACTTTATGTGGCATATACTTGTGTTTGAATCCAATCATTTTCGCTCCCACGTGGCTAGAACTTTTGGTTTAGATTTTCAATCCTTAAAATGTTCTTTACCATTTTTATGGAGTAGTTGGATTTTGTATTGTTCAAATGGATTCTATTTCTATATGCCTCTTTTCACACATGCACGAGCTCTTTTGAAATCTTAATGTCACATGTTATATTTGAGCTTTTTGAGGTGTTCTCCTATCAATCTAGTCATCTACATATCTATGACCTAGGAGGACTAGTGCATGTCAAAATCCATTGCATGTGAGATTTGTGTGAAAATGAAAAACATGATAAATTTAAATATGCACGGGGAAGGGCTCCGAAAGGACTAAGTGATCCTTTGCGAATAGTAAGCCACCGTTGATTGGATCTAAAAGAAATACGTGATCCAAAGGCCTAAAAACAGAATATTTGGCATTAAAAAGTCAACAATTGCCAAGGCCTATGTTTGTTTGATATATTCATTCAAAAATAAAAGAATATATATGCTCATTGAGGGAGAATTGGATGGTATATCAACGGTTTGCACAATGTCCGTTTATCCTAGTTGTCTTTAATGTCATGGCTCTATTTGGTTTGTAGAATCATCATCATGCTAGGCTTGTATGCATTGTGTATGTTTGTTCATTGAGTTCAATCTTTATATTGTCACATGAGGTTATATCTAACTGTGATGAAGTTTGCAATCAAATGAGAACTCCGTGAACGATTCTTAAGTGTTTGGGTCTAAATTTAATTGTTGCTAGTTCACACCCCTACACTTTCGTTTCCATATGACACATTTTTGCCATACGAGTGTGCAAACTTATTGTATTTTGTGTCATGTGTGTGTTTATATCTATCTATATATGTAACGTTCTTATTGGTATATTTCTAGTATATATAGATATGATATTTGTTTGTCTTTTCCCTGCTTTTATTGCCCATATGCTTTCATGTTTTAACACTTTAAGCTTCAACATGCTATTTATTAGTTCTTTAATCCTTTGCCTATTCCCGAACAAAAAGGGGGAGAATGATGATAGGGGGAGAAATGGTATTTAATCCTATTATTATCGTATCTTCATTTGGGGGAGATTTATCTTAGGGGGAGACGTCTTTCTAAGTAGGTCATGTGTTTAAAGGGAGAATTAATTTAGGGGGAGTAATTAATTAATTGCATTTAATATTTTGATATTCCCTATGCATTTGATGAGTTTGCTTAAGTGTGCAGGAATTATTCTAAAGCGGCATCTTTCTATGGCAAAGCGTTTGATCCTTGGGTTGAGTCAAGATTGGGCGGGGTATGTTTTGAGTCTAGTAGAGCTTGACGGCCCTTTAGGATTTTTTGTTTGGTTTTTGTCCCGGAATAGCCAAAGGGGGAGATTTGTAAGGACACAAATTTCCAATTGAGTCCATATATAGTTTTGGCTCAATTCCGGACAAAAACATTTATTCATAGGATAGTATTTATTGTAATATTCACAAGCCTATGAAATGTATATTGAAGACGTAGCGGTAAAGAATTTAAAGCTTCATCAAAATGCCGATTTGCGTGCCTCGTTTCTACGTCATCATCTGAGGTTCCATGCTCCCTAGGTATGAATGTAATTATATTGATATAGGAGCTTGGAACAATTTTTAGTTGGGTGTTAGGTTTAATAAAAGCCATGTTTATTTCAGAAATAATTTAAAAAAGAACCTTATATTAATATATATAAATGTTTCTGGGCCAAAATAGAATTTATCAAAAATTTCTGAAACTCGTTCGAAATTTCGTTCGAACGAGATTTTTCGTTCGAACCAAACTTCGTTCGAACGAGACTGCTTTCCAACCAAACTGGTCAGTCGTTAGATAAGTCGTTCGAACGACTTTCTCATTCTAACGAGGTATCTAACGAGGTTCTAACGAGCCCAGGCTGGTCGCTCGTTAGAAACCTCGTTCGAACGACAGTCAAGTTCGTTCGAACGAGACGCCAGGCGGGAACGGTTTTGAGCAGTTTTTTGGCAGTTTTCACCCCATTATCCCACTTGTTTCTTAACTGATTTTTTAAGGCTTTATCAAGGACGGGAATCATTTTTCAAGGTGTATCTTTTTCATACCAAACAAACTCCTAGAGAGTGTTTTGAGAGAAAATTTATTTAAGGAAAAAGATCAAGTTTAGAGTGTCATTTTTGAAGAAAAATTCTACACACTCTAGTTTACACCCAATAGTTGTTTTATCCAAGTTCTCTATATTCATATCTTTACTTGGAGTTTTTGGCACCGGTGTTTCTCTACCGAATTCAAGAGATGTTTCGGGTTTGCTTCTACACCCCATCACAAAGAAGACTTTTGGTGATATTCTACCCGTTTGGAGAAAGGCTCCATGTTCGGGTGACGGTGTCCATTTAAAGTCCTATCGGTGTATTCCGAGACCACGGTGGAGCTCCGTTGGTTATCCGCTAATTGGAGGTCGATACAAGAAGAAGCGTCACGACTTGAGAGGGTTCGAGTTTAGGAAGTAAGTCTTTTGTCTTGTATTTTGTAATACCATTTTTAGTGGATTTGAGGCTAGGGCCGTCCCGAGGTTTTTTTCCCGTTAGTGGGTTTTTCCTCGTACATCGCGGTGTAGTGTGACTTTGTTTATTTTATCTTGCTCATCATTTAGAACGCATGCTTTAGGTTTAATTCAAGATAAAATTGGGTTTAATTATCACACTCATTTAATTTGGGATTAAATTAAATATTGGGTAAAATTGGTTTATTCAAGTCATTTGCTAAAATTGGTTTCGCCTAACTTTGGATATATGAATAATCATAATTTAGGCAAATTCTTAGGACTTGGATTTAATTGGACTTAACCGGTTTAAGTGAGTAATAATTAATTTGGTATGTTTAAGTAAATTATTCACCTTTGTTTATATTAAAATTGGAATTTAAGTATTTGTGTTGAACCATCACCCCCTTTATAACGCTTCCGCATTTGTTTAAAAAGGATATTACTATGTTAGTTTGAGATTACTATTTCAAACCCGGGGATCCATGTTCCGCCGCTTTCAAATTGGTATCAGAGCAAAAAACGATAAATTATTTCGTTAAGATCCTTTAATTTTTGGCTAAATATGGATTTTTCTCCATTTTCAAAATTTCCTATTTTTGATGGTTCTAACTACGCGTATTGGAAAGCGCGAATGAAATCGGCACTTAAATCTATCGATGAACGTGTTTGGATGTCTGTTGTTAACGGTTGGACTCCACCAACACATTTAATTGAAAATGAACAAGTTCCCAAACCCGTTGATAGATGGACTGAAAATGAGTTTAAGCTTGCAAACTTTAATTCCCGAGGTTTAAATGCCTTGTTTAGCGCTATCGCACCGGATGAATTCCGACGTATTATGACGTGTGAAACCGCTAAAGAAGCTTGGGATATTTTACAATTAACTCATGAAGGAACGAGTGTCGTTAAAGCTTCTAAACTCCAAAACCTCACCACTCAATTTGAAACTATCAAAATGGATGAAAAAGAAACTTTTGATAAATTTTATGCTAGACTTTATGATATTGTTAATTCATCCTTTAACTTGGGAGAGAAAATACCTGACGACCGTGTAGTTAAGAAAATTTTAAGGTCCCTACCCGATAGATTTATTCCAAAGGTGACCGTTTTAAATTCTTTACCCACTTTAGCCTCTACGAAATTAGAAGAGCTTGTAGGTGATTTACAAACCTATGAACTAGATATGTTTCCCTCTAAAAATGAAAAGAAAATTGAAAAGGGTGTTGCTTTAAAAGCCCGAAAAGAGGTTAAACAAGTAGTAGAGAGCGATAGTGATAGTGACTCGGAAGATATGGCTTTGTTTGCTCGTAAATTTAGAAAATTTCTTAAATTTAACAAAGATAAAGTTAAAAATGATTTTAAGAAATTTGAATCTTCTAAACATGATAAAATCGAGAAGATTTCTAAAGCCGAAAAGATCCCTAAACCTAGTAATGAAAATATTGATAGGGACGAGTCTAATAAATGTTTTGGTTGTGAAGGTTATGGAAATAGGGCTTTTGAGTGCCCCACTAAACTAAGGAAAGAAGGTAAACGACCCATTTCATATAATGCGACCCTTAGTGATAGTGATAAGGAAGAAAAGCCCGATTCCCCCATAAAGAAAAATTTTGTGGCTTTTATGGCACATGTGAGTGATAATGAGAACTCATCGGATGATGAAATTATAGCACATGCCACTTCCAAGGTCATTGTACATGAGTCTCTTATTTTTGATGATAGTGAGAGTGAAAAAGAAGAAGAGAGTGAAAATGAAAATGAGGTTGATATGAGTGAACTTCAAAATGCTTTTCATGAATTATATAAAGAATCTATTAAATTGAAAAAAGCTAATTTGAAGTTAGAAGCGAGTTTAAGAGAGAGTGTAAAGGTCATTGATGAAAGTGCCTTAATAGAAGACCTTAGGACTCATGAGAGGACTCTTCGAGAGAAGCTAGAATACGTAGAAGGCGAGAGAGATAGCCTTAGGGGTTTAATGGAATCCTTGAAAAAGGAGCTTCTTGCTTTTGAAGAGCGTAATCTTTTACTAGAATCTAACATTGTAGAATTGGAAAATAAATTAAAAGATTCTAGTAATGTCAAATTTGATTTGGAATGTCGTTCGGAAAAACTTGATAAAATGTTAGGAACGGTCCAAATTAAAAATGACACTTTTGGTTTAGGCTTCAATACTTTTAATGAATTTAACCCTAAAGTCAAAACCAATGTTTTAGGAGAATCTTCTAGGAATGGATTTAATGATCACTCCTTAGATAAATCTTTTCGACATGTTCTTTCTTGTACTCATTGTGGTCGAAAAGGTCATCTTAGGCAATTTTGTTTAGACCTTAAACGAATTCCTAGAAAATCCCATAGTAAAGTAACCACGATAGCTAATGTTCCTACACCCCAAGATAGTAATTCTTCATTAATTTGGGTTAGGAAATCCGACTTGGTTACCTTACAAAATAGGGATTTTGATTCTCATTTACTTTCACATCCTTCCTCCCTTGCTAAATTTAAAGGTTGAATGTGTTAGTGTTTGCATACTTTAGCGTTTGTACTTCATGCTATATTCACATGCTAAATGTATGCTTGTTTAGTCATTTTCTAGTCATTGCCTTATTTCATATCACATGCTAGAAATCATGACTTGTTTATCTTTTTGTATTATATTTTGTGTTTGATTTAACTGAAAAATATACAAAGATTTGTGTTTATCATTTGTGTTTTATTTATTTCATTTATGCTTACTGAAAAATACAAATGATTTTTGTTTAGTCTTTTGAGTATATATCTTTAATTTTGATTAAAAATGTTAAAAACTCAAAAAGATTTTGTTTGGTGTATATTTTTGTTTGACACACTTTATGTGGCATATACTTGTGTTTGAAATCCATCATTTACGCTCCCACGTGGCTAGAACTTTTGGTTTAGATTTTCAATCCTTAAAATGTTCTTTACCATTTTTATGGAGTAGTTGGATTTTGTATTGTTCAAATGGATTCTATTTCTATATGCCTCTTTTCACACATGCACGAGCTCTTTTGAAATCTTAATGTCACATGTTATATTTGAGCTTTTTGAGGTGTTCTCCTATCAATCTAGTCATCTACATATCTATGACCTAGGAGGACGAGTGCATGTCAAAATCCGTTGCATGTGAGATTTGTGTGAAAATGAAAAACATGATAAATTTAAATATGCACGGGGAAGGGCTCCGAAAGGACTAAGTGATCCTTTGCGAATAGTAAGCCACCGTTGATTGGATCTAAAAGAAATACGTGATCCAAAGGCCTAAAAACAGAATATTTGGCATTAAAAAGTCAACAATTGCCAAGGCCTATGTTTGTTTGATATATTCATTCAAAAATAAAAGAATATATATGCTCATTGAGGGAGAATTGGATGGTATATCAACGGTTTGCACAATGTCCGTTTATCCTAGTTGTCTTTAATGTCATGACTCTATTTGGTTTGTAGAATCATCATCATGCTAGGCTTGTATGCATTGTGTATGTTTGTTCATTGAGTTCAATCTTTATATTGTCACATGAGGTTATATCTAACTGTGATGAAGTTTGCAATCAAATGAGAACTCCATGAACGATTCTTAAGTGTTTGGGTCTAAATTTAATTGTTGCTAGTTCACACCCCTACACTTCCGTTTCCATATGACACATTTTTGCCATACGAGTGTGCAAACTTATTGTATTTTGTGTCATGTGTGTGTTTATATATATCTATATATGTAACGTTCTTATTGGTATATTTCTAGTATATATAGATATGATATTTGTTTGTCTTTGCCCTGCTTTTATTGCCCATATGCTTTCATGTTTTAACACTTTAAGCTTCAACATGCTATTTATTAGTTCTTTAATCCTTTGCCTATTCCCGAACAAAAAGGGGGAGAATGATGATAGGGGGAGAAATGGTATCTAATCCTATTATTATCGTATCTTCATTTGGGGGAGATTTATCTTAGGGGGAGACGTCTTTCTAAGTAGGTCATGTGTTTAAAGGGAGAATTAATTTAGGGGGAGTAATTAATTAATTGCATTTAATATTTTGATATTCCCTATGCATTTGATGAGTTTGCTTAAGTGTGCAGGAATTATTCTAAAGCGGCATCTTTCTATGGCAAAGCGTTTGATCCTTGGGTTGAGTCAAGATTGGGCGGGGTATGTTTTGAGTTTAGTAGAGCTTGAAGGCCCTTTAGGATTTTTTGTTTGGTTTTTGTTCCGGAATAGCCAAAGGGGGAGATTTGTAAGGACACAAATTTCCAATTGAGTCCATATATAGTTTTGGCTCAATTCCGGACAAAAACATTTATTCATAGGATAGTATTTATTGTAATATTCACAAGCCTATGAAGTGTATATTGAAGACGTAGCGGCAAAGAATTTAAAGCTTCATCAAAATGCCGATTTGAGTGCCTCGTTTCTACGTCATCATCTGAGGTTCCATGCTCCCTAGGTATGAATGTAATTATATTGATATAGGAGCTTGGAACAATTTTTAGTTGGGTGTTAGGTTTAATAAAAGCCATGTTTATTTCAGAAATAATTTAAAAAAGAACCTTATATTAATATATATAAATGTTTCTGGGCCAAAATAGAATTTATCAAAAATTTCTGAAACTCGTTCGAAATTTCGTTCGAACGAGATTTTTCGTTCGAACCAAACTTCGTTCGAACGAGACTGCTTTCCAACCAAACTAGTCAGTCGTTAGATAAGTCGTTCGAACGACTTTCTCGTTCTAACGAGGTTCTAACGAGCCCAGGCTGGTCGCTCGTTAGAAACCTCGTTCGAACGACAGTCAAGTTCGTTCGAACGAGACGCCAGGCGGGAACGGTTTTGAGCAGTTTTTTGGCAGTTTTCACCCCATTATCCCACTTGTTTCTTAACTGATTTTTTAAGGCTTTATCAAGGACGGGAATCATTTTTCAAGGTGTATATTTTTCATACCAAACAAACTCCTAGAGAGTGTTTTGAGAGAAAATTTATTTAAGGAAAAAGATCAAGTTTAGAGTGTCATTTTTGAAGAAAAATTCTACACACTCTAGTTTACACCCAATAGTTGTTTTATCCAAGTTCTCTATATTCATATCTTTACTTGGAGTTTTTGGCAACGGTGTTTCTCTACCGAATTCAAGAGATGTTTCGGGTTTGCTTCTACACCCCATCACAAAGAAGACTTTTGGTGATATTCTACCCATTTGGAGAAAGGCTCCATGTTCGGGTGACGGTGTCCATTTAAAGTCCTATCGGTGTATTCCGAGACCACGGTGGAGCTCCGTTGGTTATCCGCTAATTGGAGGTCGATACAAGAAGAAGCGTCACGACTTGAGAGGGTTCGAGTTTAGGAAGTAAGTCTTTTGTCTTGTATTTTGTAATACCATTTTTAGTGGATTTGAGGCTAGGTCCGTCCCGAGGTTTTTTTCCCGTTAGTGGGTTTTTCCTCGTACATCGCGGTGTAGTGTGACTTTGTTTATTTTATCTTGCTCATCATTTAGAACGCATGCTTTAGGTTTAATTCAAGATAAAATTGGGTTTAATTATCACACTCATTTAATTTGGGATTAAATTAAATATTGGGTAAAATTGGTTTATTCAAGTCATTTGCTAAAATTGGTTTCGCCTAACTTTGGATATATGAATAATCATAATTTAGGCAAATTCTTAGGACTTGGATTTAATTGGACTTAACCGGTTTAAGTGAGTAATAATTAATTTGGTATGTTTAAGTAAATTATTCACCTTTGTTTATATTAAAATTGGAATTTAAGTATTTGTGTTGAACCATCACCCCCTTTATAACGCTTCCGCATTTGTTTAAAAAGGATATTACTATGTTAATTTGAGATTACTATTTCAAACCCGGGGATCCATCTTCCGCCGCTTTCACCCTTTGGCGTGACTTCCACGATATACGTATTGCTCTTGCGTGAAATCGATACGTGTGGACAAGCCATTTGATATACTTGAGTGTACGTGAATTGCCTCACTATATACCTCATGGGGACGATACGTGTGAGAGATAATTTGATATACTCGGCGTACGTGAATGAATTCCCTGCGATATACCTCCCGTCATGACTTCGGTCAAGCGGTACGATGCTGGGGAACCGTTCGATGTACGTCGAAGGTACTTGGCCAATGGAAGGTGAGAGTCATATTGCTTAGGCTGACAGCGCCCTGTCCGACCAGCGCCCATCACGAAATGACCCTCCAGTTACTGGGTAAAATTTGGTCAATCACCATGCTTCTTGGTGATGTCGTGTGAATCATGCATGATCCTCTTATTAGTATCTTATGAGAATGTATTTCTTCATTATGACAACAGGGATCAAAGTATAAGTACCAATGGTACACCAAGTATGGATAGGTGATGCGTGCAACATGTGGATATATGTGACTGTAGTTGCATGTGGTGCGAAGTGTACATGGAGAATTTTCTTCACGTGTGTGAATAGAAGCATAAGCATGGGGTACACATGAGTAATAAAGGGGAACATGCAAATAGGGGGAAAATATAAACAAATATAACACCCATGTAAATAGAGTCTAGCCCTTATAAATCCGCAGCAGATTCGCCACTGTGTCCATCCCCGATCCTCATGACGGGCGGGCGGTGTGAGGGAGGATCCTAGGTCCCGCGCGTCCCTCTCGGGAGCGCTTCGGTCAGCGTCATTTGGGTGAGGTGAAAAATGTAGAGAGTAGAGTCGCCAATCTATTTTACTCAAAACAGACAAAAGAAGGGGAGCAATCCTGAAGGACAGCATCCAAAGACATACTGATGCATACGAAACCAAAATGATTCGAAAAGGGTCCGGAGGCTAAGTTACGAAATGGGAAGGTATTAGGCACCCATTCCGCCCTTAGGGTCTCTCATGGGTTTTTTCTATTTTCCTTCATTTTCCCCGTGATATGTGTGCATGTGTATATATATAGTGGAGATAGGAATTATCGACTTTTACCATGGAAGGGGTAAAGCGAGTCATCCGTAGGAAGGTATAAAAATATTAGAAAGTAGGATTTACGCGATTATCCTTACGTTGATCATCACGACGTAACGATAACGCATATGTGATAATACGCTACTAAGAACATATATATATATATATATATATATATATATATATATATATATATATATATATATATATATATATATATATATATATATATATATATGTAATCTAGGAAAATTGAAGTTAGAGAGAATAGGGGATGAAAGAAAAAGTAAAAATAGGACTTGAATCTCGAATTTTACCCCGAGACGCCTACGTAGCCTATAGAGGCATCAAAGTTCACGTAGTTTTCATGCAAAATGAGGAGTGGGGTTTATCCCATAAATCCAACCGGGGACTTCTCTTATATGTGTGTGTATGTGTGTAGAAAAAAATGTTTTAGTTGTTAGAAAAGTGTAAGAAAAGTGTGAGAATTCCCGTTTGGAATTTATGACCAAACCCTCTTCTTCTCATTTTTTGGGTTTTTTATTTGTATGAAAATAAGAGATGTGCAATAATACTAAATAAAAAGTATATTAGGATATGTGAGATGAGAGAATAAAAGTGTTAAGTAATAAAACAAGTTGATGCAAATTTATGAGAATTTAAGGAGAGAGTTGAGGAAATTGGACCTTCTTGAAGATCTTGAGCTTGATATTTAATGTTGGAGAGCAGCCCTTGCACTTGGATGATGATGGATAGTGGTTAATTCATCAAGTTTGATGAAACGGATGATGAAAGGTGAATGTTGAAAAGGGATTTGGATGTGCAAATGGCGCTAACTTTGAGAGAGGTTTTCTGGATTTGCTGAGAGTGATATGTTTCTGATCTGGGCTCCTCTTGAAATGAGGTTAAGGCCTCCTTTTTATAGGCCCAGGGCATTGTCGATCATCATAACCCTATTACTGCCAATCGGCAAGTGCGTGTAGGCACACTGCCGATAGGCAGGATCAGGGACGTGTCATTTGGCAGTGTCATTTGGAAAATTGGACGCAGAGCATAAATTGTTGATCCTGGGTTCGGGGAAGACCGTTGGAAAGGTGATTCAGAGACCTTCGAAAGTCCTTTGGACCGTTCCTGGGTTCGAGAGTTAACTTTGGGTCAAATGTGGCTCAGAAGCATTCGTTGGTCCACTAGACGGGGGATCGTCGAACACAAACGGATCATTCGTCTGCATGGTAAGTCTGAATCGTGCACGGGGTGGTCCATTATAAAGGTTAGGATATGTTCTTCGACACTCCAAAGAGTCTGATCTAGTTTTAGGGGTTGACTTTGGTCGATGGGGCCCTCTAAGCATTCGGTGACCTTTCGGAGTAAAACGGATCGTTCGTCCGTACCGTAAGTCAAAATCGGGCACGGAGTGGACCGTTGGAAAGGGGATTCAGGACCCTTTGAAGATTCATTCAGTCTCGATCGAGTTAAAGAGTTGACTTATGTCAAACGGAGCCTAGGAGTGTCCAGTGGCCTCTAGATCAGGTTTCGGCAAAAATGGGTCGTTCGTCCGCATAGTAAGTCAGAATCGCGCCTGGGATGGACCGTTGGCAAGGGGATTCAGGTTTCTTCAAAGATTCATCTAGTCTCGATCGAGATGAAGAGTTTGAATTTTGGTCAAACGGAGTCTAGGAGTGCCCGATGGCTTCTAGGTCAGTACTCGGGGTATGATTTGGGTTTGTAGTGATGAAGGGAGGTGCTAGGGACCTAAGGAGAGTTTATGAGGATACATAATGGGGTGTCTATAAGCCCTATACCTGACAAGCCAATCCATGCGTATAATCGCATCATACTCGGACATATCCAATACGAGCATGTTAGTGGGTAAGACAAACCTCCCAATATCTAAACCCACTCCCCGATAAATAAAAGAAATTACAGAACCTATCCTCAACGACAAATACACACAAGTAACCGTACTCGCTGCTATATTAAATAATCCAGTAGTATGTGCAAATCCCATGGCAACAAAATAGTGTGTGGACCTTGTGTCAAATAAAATGCGCCCCAAAGTCCCCTGGATAGAAAACATAACCTCAATCGTGGGTGGGTCCTGCAAGACTACAGCCTGGTGAAGATTGTAGACTCGTCCATACTGAAGCTTCCCCTGCTGAACTGGAACATCTAGAATGGATGGCAATACAGGTATATGTTGGGGTGCTAGGAGAGTGCGGGAAATAACGGTCTCTGGGGTTCCTGGCAAGCACCCTGTTGTTGTTGTTGGCCTCTACCCTTATGAGGGAAATCCTGATGCTTATGGTCAGTGTTGCCACAAGAAAAATATCCTCCTGGGAAGGGTCCTCCCGTCTGTTCCTGCTGTTCCCGGTCTTGATGGCCGTTACCACCCCTCCCTTGGCTATGTTGACCCGACTGAACCTGCTGTTGGCCCTGATGGCTGTGCTGACCCTGAGGGCCATGTCTAAAGCCTCCCTATCCATGTCTAAAACCTACTGATCTGAACCTCTTAGTATCCCCCTACTGGGAACCCTAATCCCTGTGTATGTGCTGACCCTGAACTGCCTATGCCCCACTGACACCATTTCCCACTGTCCTGCCCTGCTGGATGGACTCTTCTATTCGCTTAACCTCTGTCAGATGAAAATGGTGGTCCTGGTAGTGGAGTAGTGCTGCGTTAACCACGTCTGAATAAGGGGCAAAGAGAGATTTCCTATCAAATGCTGGCGGATCCTCCATGTCAACCCATCCATAAAACATTGAATCTTCTTCTCCTTAGTCAGGATCTCATCTAGTACAATGTTCAGAAGGTTGATAAACTTTACCTCATATTCCACTACGATATTTCCCTCCTGCTTCAAGTTCACCAACTTCCGTCTCATCTCTATCTAAACGACCGAGGGTAAATATTTAAGGTCGAACTGCACCCAAAAGTCTCGAATCATGAGTGTGTCTCTCTCCTCAGCGGTGGTAATAGACTCTCACCACTGCAGTGCTGCTCCCACTAACTTTAACATAGCCAGTATCTGACTCTACACTTCTGTGAACTCATTCATCCTCAAATTCCTTTGGATATCCTTCTTCCATTAGCTCGCTACCACCACATCGGAGCTCCCTGTAAATTCTAGAGGATGCGCCTTCTAGAAGGAATCCCTAACACGTTCCCAAGTAGACGGGAAGGCCTGAGTTTGAATTGGAGCCACTACCGCTGCCTAAGGTGGTGCCTGCTGCACAAATACCAATGCCACATTTACCACCTGAGCTACAATGACGGCAACTTCAGTGGCATTCATCATACCCTGCGCTAGTGCAGGTTGAGTCTCGGGCTGGGCATCCCTGAGAACTCTCTGTACACATCGAAGAGGGATCTGACAGGAGAGAAATGTTTCATAAGTCTAAAGTTATTATCTCAAAGTAGCTGAAGAACCTAAAATGCATAAAGAGTACAACAATCCTAAAATATAGGGCTCTATATCAATGCATGCTACGTGGAATCATAATAAGTCGTACTCATCCTAAGGACGCTAGAACTTGATGTTGTGATACCACCTGTGACACCCCGCCTAATTAATTACCAGGTGATCAGTCCTTAATTAATTAATTTCAAAATATCAAGTTATTTCAGATAAATGCATCACTGTCGAAGAACTCAAATTTTAATTTATTTGAAAATTAACCACCTATTATTTAAAAAGGTTGGTGTCAAAATTTTATCCTGTTATTAACCATCATCATTAAAGGGAAATATTTAATCATCACCATACATCACAATAGCATAAGGAAAGAAATAACTGAATTTAAATAAAGAACTGGAGTAAACACATCCAGTCAAAATCCCATACAATAATCCAATAACATGAAATCAAAGTTTAATAATAGAATAAAACAACTCTAAATCTCTGAATGTAAAATAGGAGGGACGACATGTCCAACTGAAATAAATGACTGATAGATAAGGAGAAATAAACTTAGAAGCGTCTACTAGAAATATCCTATAGCTTCCACAATAGCTACATCTCGACAAATGAAGGTAATCTCCTAAGCCTAGTGTCCCTGTGGCTGAGCACCTAAAATAATAGAACAACAAAAGAGATTTGCAGAAAAATGGGTCAAAGCCCGAGTAGAAAACCGTTTAAATATAGAAAGTGCTTAAATTGGATAATTATCACAAATATTATTCAAGTTAACTTAGCGTACTCACTTGAGATGCTCACCTTTCATCTAATGTGCACACCTAGCGAGCCTAACTACCCATACTAATCACGATAGTCTGCGTGGATATACGTAGTGTAACCACTATACCGTATAAAATATCTAAACAACCCGAAGACAATCCATTTATCTTATTTAGGGATAGGTTTAAAGATGCTTTAACTCAATCTCATAACATTCTTAATTCTCAACTAGTGACCCAATACGTATATACTTTAATAAAGTGGACAACATGAAACAAAGAATAGGAACTTAGTATACATATATAAAATCTCACTTTGTATACATACAAATATATATATATATATATATATATATATATATATATATATATATATATATATATATATATATATATACATATATATATATATCACTACTGCACCCATGATTAAGAAACTCCCAGTGTTTGGCATACTCGGCTATCTAGTCCCATTGCAACACTCACGCATGAAGGACAACATGTTCAATCTCTCAAGAACCAATAAAATATATACACATATTGGAGGCGAACATAGTTCTAAGCCAATGGGCTACGCACATACGTACGTACCCATATGACTATCAATAATATCGTTCTAACTGATAGCCCGTAGCTAGGTTCCATGCTCTAGTGGAACGACTCAAAATCCACCGAAGGCACACAAGATATGGCCGTCCACAATGCGCTAACCTCCGTTCGATAGCCATTATCCAGGTATGTCATACACATAATATTCCATGTATTAAACATCAACACAACTTATACAACTTAATAGGCGTTTACGCAACCCAATTACCTTCATATGCAATTATTATTATTATCTCTACCACTCATCGAGAATCAACCCTATAATTTCTCTCTCTAACGTATATCCTCTCAGATGCACTATAAATCCTTTATATTCTAAGAACAATCATACCCCCATATCACTAGAAACTAGGAATCTAAGTAATCCTTTACTAACGTAGGTTTTTCTCTCACTTAAATAAACCTAGAATAATTTTTAAATTGACCGAGCCCTTAAAAGTGTATTCTGAAATATCGCTAGAAGTCAGAGGATTCTCGTTCGAACGAGGTCGTTCGAATGAGTTTCTTACTTCGAACGAACTCAAAAATTTTGTTACATCATTTGAATTCTCATTGGAAGTCTTGTTCGAACGATCTGGCCAGACTTCGAACGAGAAATCCGAACTGGCCTTGTTCTTCCCCAAAATTGATTTTTCCAACATATCAAACCTCAAACTCAACCATAATTTCATCAAACAACCAATTATATAGTTCTAAACTAATCCTAATCATTATGGGTCACTTTCTAACAAAATTTAGGGTTCAAATCTATATATTTTCAAGGGAAAACCAAATAAGAACTTAATTCTCTAAAAATTCTCATAAAATGAACCCAACAATATAATTACTCAAAACTCTTATTATAATTCGTAATTAAGATTTAAAATTCCCAAATTTTAATGGTCTAACAAAGGGCAAAACCTCTACATGCATACCCATCTCCAATTCCTAAGGTCTCTTTATAATTCAGTCTAAATAAACCTAGGTTTTCATTGCACCAAGTTTATATCATCTAGTCTAAATCAACGGGAACAATATAATCCTAAAAGAGGAGCAATATAAACACTTGTGTTAGAGTGGGTTTTGATTGTCGGACTGAAATTGGTATGTAGTTGATCCTCTCGTTGCGATCTACACTTTGGCGCAATTTTTAGTGGGAATCCTTGAGTTCTTGCCCTTGTTCTCCAATAGAGTCTTCTTCCTCCTTCGTATTCTCTCTCTCTCTCTCGTGGGTTGAAACTGACAAACCTCTAACCCACGTAGCTTTTAATCTAATTTTTTCCCATTTAATTACTCAAAAATCCCAAAAGACTAAAATTCCCCTCTGGGGTGTCATTTTGGCTAAAATGCCCCGGACTCCAAATATAACACCCGAGTAGTGTTTTCTGACTATTTCGGCCCTTTCAGACACACTGTTGCACTCAAAATAGTCATTCGAGTTACACATAAAATAATATATCCTTTTAACCCCAATAAATAATATTGACACAACTCATATGTGTGTTCCAAATAATTATATCTTAACTGTCGTGTATCTCGTCCCCGACCATATTATTATTTACGAAACCATCTATTATGTTACTCACTATGTAATGTTCAACATAGTTATTACTCAACATGATTTCAACATAATTATTTTCGATAACTACTAATTCTCGTCACACTAGTAATTATTACCATTAAAATCGGATCAATTATAAATTAAATTTTCTCTCTTAAATTAATTAATCCAAATTTCCATAATTTCATAATAAAATAAATATGCGTAAAAATACGGGGTATTACATAACCTGATCTCATAACAATTTGAGAAAGCGGGGTTCATATGGATAGTCTGTATATTGGGTTATGCGCATAAAGGTTCCATTTTTATGCAAATTTTACATTGTCAAGAATTATGTGTGCATGCAAGATAATGTCCAACACATAAATATTCCAAATTAAACCAAACCAAAGAAGAAGAATAAACTGAGCGTTGATACCGAATTTAGTCTGCTGAAGTGGACTAATCACTTGAAGACATGTGTCAACCTACGTGGCAAATACAAATACTTTCAACGAACATCATACTGTCACCGAGATACTCAGGCGCTCCGAGCTATTCAGAATGCTCCGAGCAACTTAAGCATACCGAGCAACTTAAAGCATACCGAGTAACTTAAGCGGTCCGAGCAACTTAGCGAACAGAGTATCCAAATCAGAAGAATCAAAAGGCGACTATGCATTAAATGAGCATTATTATCGTACAGATGTATTTGTCTACTAGATAACAGTGCATTATCCTTTCATATGTACATCCTGAAGGCTATAAATACATTGTAACCTCCTCATAAGAGGGGGGACTTGGGATCTCTTGGTAAACCTATTATCTAGATTCAAGGAAAACAATCAGCAATACAAAATAGTGGATGTAGGCCATTTTCATAAGGCCAAACCACTTTAAAAATCCTTTGCTTGTTTATTCATTTCTTATCTGTGATTGATTAATTAGATATAATCTAGTTTTTAACATCAACAGATTAGCGTCGTCTGTGGAAAACGACTGTACTTAGCGTTTTTATCCAAAATAACTCATCTTTTATGGCTGAGAATCTGGAATCCAGTAATCGAAACACTGGGGTCCCTCCAAACCCTTCTACTCCCCTAAATATTCAAGATATGGCTGGCATAATGGTTAATTTAGCCTAAGGCCAAACGGCCATGCAAGAAACTATACGTCAACTTATACAAACTGTTCAAGGTGGAGTGCCGACCCAATCAGGACAACGAAGTGTTCAGAGAAATAACCAATTTCCATCTTCAAGAACTAGACGAATGCTATTCTTGGAGATCTCTGAATCTAGACATACTGTCTCATACCATACTAAGAGGACTAAGGATCCTTCGTATCAACCAGGCTGGACTTCATCAGTACGCGCTATAGATTCCCAACGTAATGTCACTCTCACTCCAGAAAGAACTAGTGCTCTAGAAAGGTTGAGTAGATGTGACACCCCGCCTAATTAAACATCGGGTGATCAGGCCTTTATTAAATTAAAACAGGTTTCTCAAATGGTTCATTCTTAGCATCACTGTCGAAAACTTTTTAATTACTAATCCCCTAAGTAAAATTAGATCGGTGCCAAATTTTATCTTTCTTAAAACAAATAAATTAACCATGCAGAACGAAGTACAAATAATCATGTACTATAATTCAAACAACAAAGTAAAAGTACCACAGAACAAATGTATTACCTAATAAACCATCGGCTAAAAATCCCAAACAACAATAGAATAACCACTAGTCTAAAACTAACATATGAGACTAATACCGAACAACAAGTCCATACATAGAATAGTGTGATATCATGTACTAGATCTGAATGAGAGATATCGTCTAGTCAAAATCCTGTAAGCATCCACTATGCTACAGCTCCGAGTCCCTGGAATGGAATCATCATACATGGCCTCCCTGTGGCTGGACACCTAAAAGGTTTTGAAAATATTTTATAGCAAGAGTTAGTACTCAAAACATTTTGAAAATATTTAACAAGCGTTTATCACAATATAAAATGAGGTTATTGATTACACATGTTAGGTTCTAGTACACTCTCTTGAGTTAACTCACCCCTCATCTTTTGTGCACACCTAACTTTCTACACTTAGTTTATCTAGCCATACCTCCCAACCTAACTAAAACCAAAGTAGTCGACTGAACTTATTTGTACCCAAGTTCCAGTACCGCCCATACAGTAAAACCGTTTCACTATCATCTCGCGTATGTTAATTAATTCTCAAGTAACATTTCATTTATGTTATTTTTCAAGACTTCTCATTTAATTTCACTATTAAAATTACTACAAATCTCACAATTGTTGACTTTCCCACTTATGTAATTAAGTTTCGCTACTTGAATTACTAGATAGATTTTATCTATCTAAAGGTGCATTTCGTAATTAAGTTTCACTACTTAACTTACCAATTCAGTATGTATCTTTAAATACATAATATATATCAATATACTAATACACGGAAGTAGAATATCATCAAGTATATATATATTTCACACACAATATATACTAAATATCAGTCATTGCTATTTTGCCCTTTTTATACACGTAAAGGACTCTTGGTTCGGAATGATTCATCGACCCCAAGTGAGAATTGGTTCGGAATGATACATCGACCCCAATTATTTATATACACAAATAAAGATCTCTTGGTTCTGAATGATTCATCGACCCCAAGTGAGAGTTAGTTCGGAATTATCCATCGACCCCAACTATTTTAAAAATATATATATACACATATTCTGGTTCGGGACTCTCTCATCGCGACAGCAGTTCAAAGTTTGGTTCGGCATTTCTCATCGACCCCAAACATATAATAACTTTATGTTAGTTCGGAATGTCTCATCGACCCTAACATAATTAATTTAGGTATAATTCTCTCGACCTAAAAGATCACATAATTCAGTAGGTACACGCCCGACCTATTAATTATATACGTACGTAATATTTTAATCTCATATATCTACCGTACAATATTCGCTTTACGATTTATCTCATTAATCGTATTTATTTTAGTGTTCACACAACTCTAAGGGTCCTAGTTACCCCTTACATATAATTTCAGTAGTTATTGCTTACTCTACTGGTCTATTACTTAAATTTAATTTACTTCGCCTTGTAACTCAATTTCTGAAGTCCTTGATACCCTACTAAATCGGATTTATTCTCATCGGTCTGTAATCCAAGCCCTACACCCAATGGCCTTATCGGACCTCAACAATATACCTACTGGTCTTATTCTCACTCTCATATAAGTATAATGTAAACCCTAGGATACTCAATCATTCCCGAAAATCAATGAAGAATTAAACACAAAAAAAATTCGGGAAACAGCTTGCGTCGATCGATCGACTGCTGGGTTCGATCGATCGATAGTTTGGGATCGATCGATCGATAGTTTGGGATCGATCGATCGATCGAACAGGGACAGACGCAGTTCGTCTTCTTCGTTAAGATTTTACTCCATTAACAAATCTCCAAACTCCATTATCGTCCACCAAACTTCGACCCAATGATCCTAACACGTTTCCACATATACTAGGATAGTTTCTAACGTGTCAAATACATCAAAACTCCAATTCCTTTAAAGAAATAATGAATTAAACCCAAAATTTCTTGAAACCCTAGTTATGGTGTTCTTCCCATATTTTCATTCAAAATTCAGATTTTTATTCCGAAAAATCATCAAGTCTAATCTGAATATTAATCCTCTACATAAGTTAAATCATACTACATGCGATTCCTATCCCAACATGCATAAATATCATCATTATCCTATTAAGATATTGATTTAAACAAGACTATTCAAAAACCCTACACATGGGTATTATAACTTTATAATTTTTGCAATAAACAACTTTCCTTATGATCAGTAGGGTCTAATTTCGTGGTTGTTGTTGATGATTGATGATCTTCATCCTTCAATCCTTCTTCCCCAACAAGTTGATAGTGAAAATCCCTTTGAATCCTTCCCAATTCTTCCTTTTGCCTTGAGAATGGTTTCTCTCTTATCTCTAATGGCTATGGTGTGTTTTCATGGGTTTTCTAACCCTAAACCATCTATCATACGGCTGATATAAAGCTCTCAATTTCGTAGGTCTCCATACCCTCTTATGTTAAAAGACCAAAACGCCCCCGAACAGCCTTGGTTTAGTCCAAAATTACCCCGGGACTCAACTAGTACCCCCGGGTATACTATTTTGACTAATTTGACCCTTCCGGACTCATCGGTGACCTCTAAATTATCATTTGAGTCACTTAACAAATATTACTCGTTCTCACCCCAACACGGTCTACACGCGTTAAGTAATTATTTACCACTCGCACTAAGTAAATATAATGAGGCAATATAAACCGGTATCTATCTCTCGATTAATATTCCATAATTACAATTTTAAATAAAACTCTTTAAATTACTACTCTTATGTAATTTAAATTAAGCCGGTATTTTTTCATTTAATTCTCCCATCTAATTAAATAGAATATTTGGAATATTCAGAAATACAGGGTATTACAGTAGAGTCTCTCCTTTTAATCGTTTGCACCCTAGGAGGAATAGAAGTACTCCTAGGATTGCGTCGAGGAACCCTCAATGACCATCCGACCTAAGGGAAGGCTCTGCCCAATCATGCCCAGTAGCCCCTAATGAAAGGTCCCAAGAGGAAAACTCAACGTGATCATCCACTCGAAAAATAGGCCCGAGGTGGGAAATGATGCATGGAGAGGCTCTATTCAAAAGTTGGAAGACATGTTAGGGGAAATGGATAGGGCCAAGAATCCCCTATAAAGAACTTTTGTACAAGGGACACCATTCGTACAGGCAATCGTGGATTTTCCCACGCCATCAAAATTCAAAGCTCCTATGGTGACACCTAAATATGATGGAAAAACTGATCCTGTCCTCCATATAGAACAATACCAAGCTGCTGCCAATATCTATGCGATTCCAGACGAGATGAGATGCAGGGCATTTTCGGGAAATCTCATCGGGTCAGCTCAGATATGGTACAAAAACCTTCCTCGGGCGAAGATTGTGACTTTCCTTCAACTAGTAGAGCTTTTCATAGGGAATTTCTATTTTGGAGCAAAACCAATTAAACGAGTAACACACTTACTGAGTGTTAGATAGAAGCCAGACGAAAGTACCAAGGACTATATTACTCGTTTTTAATAACGAGAAGCTTGAGGTAATTGATTATGAGGAGAAGACATCAATTACTGCTCTGATAAGTGAACTATTACCAGATAAGTTGTACTATACTTCGGCCAAATATCCGCCTAGGACTATGGCAGAACTGATGGCAAAGGAAGCCAAGATCATGAACGCTGAGGAAGCCATGGCTGCGAAGAAGAATACAGACACTACGGAGACTAAGGTTGAGGTTGGTAAAACCAAGAAGAAGGATCATAAGAACAATGGTGAAAATAATCAGTTGAAAGGTAAGCCAGTGCTGGAGCAGATAAGGAAATATGGAAAATATACTCCCTTGAAGGTAGATATAAATCACATTCTGGAGGAAATCAAGAACAACGAGGAGTTAGCCTGGCCAGGGAAAACGAAGGCAGATCCTGACAAAAGGGACAAGTCCAAATATTGCGAATTCCATAAAGACCACGGTTACACGACCAAACGTTGCATAGCTCTCCAGAATGAAATTAAAGCACTCATCAGGCGAGGAAAATTGGCTATGTATGTTGATCGCCAAAATGGTTGAAAGAATAGAGACCGAGGAAGGCAAAGATCTAAGTCTCCTCGCTGAGCAAAATAAGACAAGAAGAGAGATCATGAAGATGATCCAGAAGATGACCCCGATCTCCCCAAAAGACCAAGACAGCCAGAACGCGAGGTATTTTCAATCCATTTTGGGTCATTTGAATGTAATGCCATCTCATGTGGAGATGAAGGAGGTGGAGATCTAACTGCGGAGAGAAAATTTTACCTCAATGAGGCCCAAGCATGCTCGTACAAAAAGTGAATAAACTTGGCTGAAGATGATCACCCGAGGAAGGTGAATAGGGACAAACTGGTCATCGGTTTCTCTAAGAATGACCTGGTAGGTATATTATATCCTCATGATGACCCATTGGTAATAAAGATGAGAATGAAGGAAGTGGTGATTTCACGAGTACTGGTGGACAATGGTAGCTCTGCAGACATCATGTTTTACCCATGCTTTGATAGTTTGAATTTGAAGTTAGCCTAGCTGGAGCCCTATCATAGGCCCCTCCTCGATTTTACTGGTGAAAAGGTTTTTCCACTTAGGACGATCAAGTTGGATATGCTTATTAGTACATTGCCTACTTGTCGAATATAAAGAGTACGCTTTTTCGTAATGGATAAAAATATCCAATCAGCTTACAACATCATCATGGGAAGGGTAGGTCTGAAGAAGTTCGAAGCATTACCATCTACCGTACATCAATGTTTAAAATTCCCAACCAACTTTGGAGTGGGAGTGGGGAAAAGTGACCAGAAATTAGCTCGGGAATGTTACTATTCATCTATCGAACAAGAAGAACGAGAAGAATCCAGGAAGAAGACTACTACCTATCAAGTGGATGAAATAGAAGATGCAGAGATTGAAACATTAGATTGCTCGTGAAAGGCCAGGTCATGGAAGCTATCAAAAATATCATTCTAGACGAACACCCAGAACGAACAACCCAAATTAGCGCGTCATTGGATGTATTATTAAAACAGGAACTGGTAGAATTTTTAATGCACAGAAAATAGACTTTTGCATGGATTCATGAAGATATGCCAGGAATAGACCTGAGTTTCCTATGTCACGAGCTCAACGTGAATAAGGAAATTAAGCCAGTGAAGTAGCGAAGAAGAGTGTTCAGTCCTAAAAAGAACCAAGCTATACAGGAAGAGGTAGAGAAACTACATAAAGCCTTTTTTATTGAGGACGTTAAATATCCACATTGGCTAGCAAATGTGGTGATGGTAAAGAAGAAAAACAACAAGTGGAGGATGTGTGTGGACCTCACTGATCTTAATAAATCTTGCCCAAAGGATCATTTTCCTTTGGCTCGAATCGATCAGCTGGTGGATGCTACATGGGGGCATGAATTATTGAGTTTTATGGATGCTTATTTTGGTTACAACCAGATCAAAATGAAACCTAAGGACAGGGAAATGTGACACCCCGCCCAAATAAATACCGGGTGATCAGTCCTATATCAAATTTAAAACAGGAATCTCAGGGGTTCATTCTTAGCATCACTGTCGAAAACTTTTTAAAACTTTACTAACCATCTAGTATTCAAAAAGACTGATGTCAAATTTTATCTTTTTATTAAACAATTAAATATGCATGCTGAATAACAAATAAACCATACATCCAAACCATGAGTCTAAAACAGTACTAAATGACTAAATGACATGCCGAATAAACAATCAGCTCAAAATCCCAATAATAATAATTCAATAAATGAATACATAAACCAAATACTGAGTCTAAAAGTAAAAAGGGGAAACATGACCTGAATGAATCTACAACTGAGATAAGAATCCTACTCTAGGAATAAAGAAATGATACGTCTAAATCAAATCCTGCAACCATCCACAATGTTGTAGCTGCGTAACCCTGGAATAGATAAGTCAACTATGGCATCCCTGTGGCTGGACACCTATTAATATACATATACATAGACAAGAGAGAAGAAGTACAAGAAACGGGTCAGAACCCGATTTATAAAAATGTTTAGCAAGCATTTTATTGCAATAAATGAAATGCGTAGTATATAATGTTCATAATTGCTTTTACGGTCCCACTCTCTTGAGGAAAATCTCACCTATCTTCTATAGTGCACACCTATCGCATTCATTTATTCCGCCTAGCCATCTGACACACTTCTAACTAGGAAAAAGGCTTATCCTTCTAGTTACCCCTCGTAGTAGTATATCATATTTGATCTCAACAATTATCATTTTTAAATAAGTGTTATCACACTAAAGTCAAGTATTTACTATTTACGTTTATATAAGATTTCACTATCTTAATAGTCTGTAATTATCTCATTGTAGATATACCATAAGCATACATATATATCCCTCATTATTATATATATGTATTAACAAAATCTTAAAAGCCTACAATTATCACATTGTAATTATATCACAAGTATACATATATATCCACCACCATTATATATATATATATATATATATATATATATATATATATATATATATATATATACTAACACAGCACCCTAAGGATACACCTATAGTGCATTGCATACTCTGCTATCATGTCCCGGTACATCTCGTACTCAAACAAGGACTATCGGTTCGGAAATGTCCCACGAACCATATAAACAAATCACACATATTGGCGGCGAACATAGTTCACATACCTATGGGTCACACACATACCTACGCTCCCATAGTCAGCGGACTTATAAACTCACAAATAAGTCTTTCACAGTCCTATGTTCTGAGATACAAGTCAAATATCCCCCCGAAGGTCACTCAGGATAAGACCGTCTCTACACAACCCCCCCGCGATAGCAGGCAGCTAGGTATGTCATACACATAATAAAACAATCAAATATGTATTCACGCACCCTATTAAAATATTAGGTATTCACACAACCTTTCATTGTTTTAGGTATTCCCGTAACCTATTATCATTTTTCTATTGGATTATGTATTCCCATATTTATATATATAATTCACACATTCATATATATATACATATATTCTAATTATTACTAGTTCGCTCGTATTAAATACGATCCAATACCAAAATAACTACATCCCACTATTTAATATATTTTATATAATTATATATCTCACCTCATATATACTTGATTAAGTTCATATTAGTCTCACAAAGTTCTCAACAATTTTTAGTTTCAATTCGGGAAAGTTTCATCACTAATTAAAACTCCAAGGGTATTTTAGACATTTCACAATATATGACTCACTAATGAAATTCCTAGTACTGCGTACTACTCTCCATTTCCTATGCGTGGCCACAAACGGCACGTAAATCTGAATTCGTATGACAAAGTTATGCTCATTTAAAGTTGTGCCAAAAATCAAATAACTCGTTCCGTCTTCAAGGGTATTTTAGACCTTTCAATTTTTGTGTCTAATTAAAAACATTCCCAGGACAGCGTAATACTCTTTGCTATCTATGTGTGGCCGTGAACGGCACACTAATCCGAGTCCGTATGCCAAAAGTTAGGGCATTATAAAGATTCACTTCAAAGAAGATTTAAAAAAAAAAAACCTTTCTTAAAAAGTTTTCCCACATTCTGCCCAGATTAATAAATTGATGTTTTGAGGTATTTTGGAGCAGTTTTGGAGGAAGCGTGTGAGACAACAAAATGTAGAACACGCGATTTTCTACAGGGAAACGCTGACAGAATCGCCATTAAAGCTCCAAAACCTTCGATTATACCCAGATCTTTTAACCCAAAAACCTCCCAAGATTCATCCTAAATCCACCCAAACTTCATCATTAACAATTTCTTCCAACAATACCACCAATGGAGATTCAAAAACCAATATCTAATCATGTTGTTCACTTCTCAAATTAAGTTATAATTTCACTATTAACCCAATTTCTCACAAAGTTAAAAATCCCCTATCAATGGTTATTCTTCATCTTCTTCACTATAAACCCACAAATTTCAATTCAAATTCCTACTTCCAAATTTCCAGAATTAATTGACATAATTACAACTATTTACATCATTAACTACAACTCAAATTAAAGCAAGAAAACACTTGCCTTGGGGGATTAAATCCGACGATCCCATATCGAAATTCTTGCCCGGATTGCTCCTGTCATCCTTCTTTCCTTCTTCTTCTTTCTCCTTTCTCTCCTCTCTCAACCCTTTGTGTTTTGGAATGACTCATGGCTGCCCAACACACTTAAACCTAGGTTAAAATTCCCCAATCCCGTAATTAAGCCTATTGGCCAATTAAAAATGACTTAAATGCTCCCGTATGGGCTCGATCATGTCTAAAAATGCCCCGAGACCCATTTACTACCCCCGGGTACTCTTTTCCGACTATCTCGACCCTTCCGGACTCAACCGTGCACTCAGAATTTTCATCCGAAATACTTTATAAAAAATTTCAATTTCAACCTCAAGATGCGACACATGTGAAAATTTTCAATAACCCGAATTAATTTGAATTTCTAAATCCCCAAATTTAAATAATAAATTCTACATCTCCAAATTCAATAATTTCTCCAATTTAAATAAATTAAATTTAAATCACCAAATTAAATGAACTTCTCCAAATTAAATAAATCCAACTCACTAATTTAATTAATTTATATATCCTCTAAAATATGGGGTGTTACATACTTCTCCCCTTACAATGGAATTTCATCCTCGAAATTCAGATAAGACTAGTACTCAAAGCTTCAGATATAAGCTCGTACACCTTCATCCTTTCCCACACAATCTAAATCGTTATGATGTTCTCATTACACTTCTCCTAGCGATACCCCTTAGTCCAGCAGTCCCTACACTACCGTTCAATCCTGTGGCCAATTTGCTTTAGTCATCTTATATTAAAATGTTCCATCATATAATGTATCATCTCACATTGGTGCCTACACAACACTTTGAAGCTTCCAACCTCTGACACTACTATGAGCCTAACCACTAACGGCTATAATACTTCCTTTACTGGGGAATACTCCAGCATCCCCCTGCGATAACTCCCTTATTCGTTTACTCTTTTGTCACATGTATTTCTACATCTATCGACCGTGGATAATATATAAAAATTTAACTATCTAGGGTGCCCATACACCCTATATGCTGCACATAACTGCCCAATTAAGCTTAACGTAATAAACTTGCTATAATTAAGCTTTTCATATTTGAGATGATTATACGGTGAGTTATACTAAACTACCCTACCAATTGCAACTTAATTATCATTTAGGTTATCCCACCGATTTACTCGTGGTGAAAGTGTTCCACAAAGTGTTCTCACATAAACACTATACGGCTCTATCGGCCTTAAGTCGTAGTATAATTATCAACTCATAGTTATAACTATATATGTATAATAACCACGGTACCAAACCTATGTCCTATGGCCAAACAACTCCCCACTTCCAACGTTGTGCTAAGTTTCATGTGTGGGATGTCTCGCAAAGCGAAATCCAAACAAGGAACCCTCCTGATACACTACTACCTAACATTGTTGGTCGTTGAGATCCGTTAGGCCCTCAGTCCATAGCACATACCCCCCAAATCCCCGTCTCTTAACATAAAAGTATATTCGTTCACTCCCATATTACAGAAGACAATATATAATACGGTTCTTTTACTATCACCAGTTTCTTAGCGTGAATAAATCACGAGCTATATCTCTCCGCTCAATAATAAGTTAGTATACCCTGAATCACATCAGTAAATGTCCCTACTCATCGGGATTACATATAACAATGCCAACATATTCTTATATGTCTATTATGAAACACAGTATCAAATATATACACGTATATGCACACTATAATATATATATTCATCCAGTGGCCCTATATTTTTAATAGCTCTCAACTTAAGGTGTTTTCCCTACACGTTCAGTAACTAAAATTTTAAAACCGATGCATTAGCATCCAACTACGTCTCGTCACCGCAGACATAAATTAAGGTCCCTACATGTAACATCCTGCAACTAAGTTCAAAGAAATTTCTCAATGTACTATTCTCTAACATTTTCAACAAAATTCGTAGGTCCAAAGCACATAACTTAGATATCACGAATCCTGTCTCTCGACACATTATTTAATTTGCCTATGCCCATGTCTCTCAAGGCATCACACAATACGGTGTTCTAGCTATCACTTAATTCTCAGCACGTAAACAATAATGATCAAAATCTTTAAGCTCAACGGTTGCCTGATACACCTTGAATTACACCGGTAAAAGTCCCCACTCACTAGGATTTAAACATAACGAGACAACTATACTCGTCGAAGTCTATGGTATAATACAATATATATATATATATTGACTCGACCCTCCTTCGGGTGATGATTCATGAAGTAGAATGTCTTACCCTGGCACAACGAGCACCATAGACTTCCCATACAGTCTACTATTTCTCCAACCCTCGATATACAGTCACTACGCAAGATAAAAATATGCTCCCTTTCATATCCCTCAAAAGGAAAAAAAAATCTATCACATAATATACGACACCCTCCTAGTGTCCTCACCTGCTCCCCTGCAGGTGGAACTAACGAGAGCCCTGTTACGCGACGACAAAGATATGTACACTATTTTAATATTCACGCCATCTCTACTAAACCCGTTTCACATGTGAATTTAGTAATAACAAACTACTGTCACACAGAACATATCTCAATCACCTCGAGTGGCGGTTCAAATGGTTTTGGGACATAACGCCCTCGTCCTAACCGGACCAAAACTTCTTATAACTGTTGCCCCTACTGGGCATCCCATTTCTATCCCCGATTCGCGATAAACACGGTATACACATGTGTTCTTACTCTTTACACATAGGACATCTCTCCATGTTATCTTCCTTTCCTGATCATCGGGTCCCCGATTGCTACCCCCATTGCCCATTTGGCTTCGCTGGCCCTCTTGGACTTGTTGTTGTCCTCAATGGCCCTGACTGAATCCACCATTACTTGGTAGAAATTCAATTTAATTGAAACATTTAACTGGGTCCCTACTGGGTATACCATCATGTGGTGCTTCACTAACACCGTTAAATTCAGTCTTTCTTTTCAGCTCAATTTTCAATTCTCAAGATTCACTTCCCATGGAAGCGTTAATATAAACTTGTAACGCACAACCTTGATGATGTCGGCACTAGTCATCTTATTCGGATTTTACACGCATGCTTTTGTATTCAACTCACGAGCCCATTAATAACTTATGTACCCTTCATATACTTCGTATCCCCTTCCTCAGATACGAAGTTCACTAACCAAGTTAACTTCTCTCTCGCGGTCAGTTTCTATCTTGCTCACTTGTGATAAGTTTCAAAACTTCATTCGCACCCCTGTCCGAACAACAGATCGAAAATCTAACGATTAAATTGTACTCAAATTTTTCATTTAATCCCATATTCTTCTTATATATAGTGACTGACTCTTGTCACTTTACGTTGCTCCTATGAGCTTAAAATTTTATTGCCCAAAATTTACTACTGAGTATCGTTGTACTCTACCCTACATAGTTGTCGTTGGATTTCTCCTTCCATTGGTTTATCACACTTCCTCTTTTTTCTGGATTCTTATCGATGGATCCTCGAAAGAGTCCTTTCGACTTTCCCCACCCCTTGCCAACAACGCTGGGTGAGTGTAAGATTTTCACCATTGTCATCCTTGATTGTGCTACGGGAAACTACTGTCCCCGAGATTTTCCTATCATCACTTTCTAAACAACAATTGTGGTGGCTTCTATCGCCATTACTATTATCAGATTACTCTATTGCTTCTGCCGCCTTCCTCCTACATTCCTTCTAACGGTCCCCGTTGATTGTCCTATAATGTTCAGTGTCCGAAACCTAACCGCACTCGTACATAAATCACATCAACTATACTTGTTAGCAGGAGAACGAAATCACATACGTAGATGAATTCGACAATCCTATCATAAGGCTCTATATCAAAGAACGCTAAATTGAAACGTGAAAAGCCATACAGATCCTAAGGACACTAGAACCTGATGCTCTGATACCACCTATGACACCCCGCCCAAATAAATACCAGGTGATCAGTCCTATATCAAATTTAAAACAGGAATCTCAGGGGTTCATTCTTAGCATCACTGTCGAAAACATTTTAAAACTTTACTAACCACCTAGTATTCAAAAAGATTGATGTCAAATTTTATCTTTTTATTAAACAATTAAATATGCATGCTGAATAACAAATAAACCATACATCCGAACCATGAGTTTAAAACAGTACTAAATGACTAAATGACATGCCGAATAAACAATCAGCTCAAAATCCCAATAATAATAATTCAATAAATGAATACATAAACCAAATACTGAGTCTAAAAGTAAAAAGGGGAAACATGACCTGAATGAATCTACAACTGAGATAAGAATCCTACTCTAGGAATAAAGAAATGATACGTCTAAATCAAATCCTGCAACCATCCACAATGTTGCAGCTGCGTAACCCTGGAATAGATAAGTCAACTATGGCATCCCTGTGGCTGGACACCTATTAATATACATATACATAGACAAGAGAGAAGAAGTACAAGAAACGGGTCAGAACCCAATTTATAAAAATGTATAGCAATCATTTTATTGCAATAAATGAAATGCGTAGTATATAATGTTCATAATTTCTTTTACGGTCCCACTCTCTTGAGGACAATCTCACCTCTCTTCTATAGTGCACACCTATCGCATTCATTTATTCCGCCTAGCCATATGACACACTTCTAACTAGGAAAAAGGCTTATCCTTCTAGTTACCCCTCGCAGTAGTATATCATATTTGATCTCGACAATTATCATTTTTAAATAAGTGTTATCACACTAAAGTCAAGTATTTACTATTTACGTTTATATAAGATTTCACTATCTTAATAGTCTGTAATTATCTCATTGTAAATATACCATAAGCATACATATATATCCCTCACTATTATATATATGTATTAACACAATCTTAATAGCCTACAATTATCACATTGTAATTATATCACAAGTATACATATATATCCACCACCATTATATATATATATACTAACACAGCACCCTAAGGATACACCTATAGTGCATTGCATACTCTGCTATCATGTCCCGGTACATCTCGTACTCAAACAAGGACTATCGGTTCGGAAATGTCCCACGAACCATATAAACAAATCACACATATTGGCGGCGAACATAGTTCACATACCTATGGGTCACGCACATACCTACGCTCCCATAGTCAGCGGACTTATAAACTCACAAATAAGTCTTTCACAGTCCTATGTTCTGAGATACAAGTCAAATATCCCCCCGAAGGTCACTCAGGATAAGACCGTCTCTACACAACCCCCCCGCGATAGCAAGCAGCTAGGTATGTCATACACATAATAAAACAATCAAATATGTATTCACGCACCCTATTAAAATATTAGGTATTCACACAACCTTTCATTGTTTTAGGTATTCCCGTAACCTATTATCATTTTTCTATTGGATTATGTATTCCCATATTTATATATATAATTCACACATTCATATATATATACATATATTCTAATTATTACTAGTTCGCTCGTATTAAATACGATCCAATACCAAAATAACTACATCCCACTATTTAATATATTTTATATAATTATATATCTCACCTCATATATACTTGATTAAGTTCATATTAGTCTCACAAAGTTCTCAACAATTTTTAGTTTCAATTCGGGAAAGTTTCATCACTAATTAAAACTCCAAGGGTATTTTAGACATTTCACAATATATGACTCACTAATGAAATTCCTAGTACTGCGTACTACTCTCCATTTGCTATGCGTGGCCACAAACGGCACGTAAATCTGAATTCGTATGACAAAGTTATGCTCATTTAAAGTTGTGCCAAAAATCAAATAACTCGTTCCGTCTTCAAGGGTATTTTAGACCTTTCAATTTTTGTGTCTAATTAAAAACATTCCCAGGACAGCGTAATACTCTTTGCTATCTATGTTTGGCCGTGAACGACACACTAATCCGAGTCCGTATGCCAAAAGTTAGGGCATTATAAAGATTCACTTCAAAGAAGATTTTAAAAAAAAAAAACTTTCTTAAAAAGTTTTCCCACATTATGCCCAGATTAATAAATTGATGTTTTGAGGTATTTTGGAGCAGTTTTGGAGGAAGCGCGTGAGACAACAAAATGTAGAACACGCGATTTTCTACAGGGAAACGCTGACAGAATCACCATTAAAGCTCCAAAACCTTCGATTATACCCAGATCCTTTAACCCAAAAACCTCCCAAGATTCATCCTAAATCCACCCAAACTTCATCATTAACAATTTCTTCCAACAATACCACCAATGGAGATTCAAAAACCAATATCTAATCATGTTGTTCACTTCTCAAATTAAGTTATAATTTCACTATTAACCCAATTTCTCACAAAGTTAAAAATCCCCTATCAATGGTTATTCTTCATCTTCTTCACTATAAACCCACAAATTTCAATTCCAATTCCTACTTCCAAATTTCCAGAATTAATTGACATAATTACAACTATTTACATCATTAACTACAACTCAAATTAAAGCAAGAAAACACTTGCCTTGGGGGATTAAATCCGACGATCCCATATCGAAATTCTTGACCGGATTGCTCCTGTCATCCTTCTTTCCTTCTTCTTCTTTCTCCTTTCTCTCCTCTCTCAACCCTTTGTGTTTTGGAATGACTCATGGCTGCCCAACACACTTAAACCTAGGTTAAAATTCCCCAATCCCGTAATTAAGCCTATTGGCCAATTAAAAATGACTTAAATGCCTCCGTATGGGCTCGATCATGTCTAAAAATGCCCCGAGACCCATTTACTACCCCCGGATACTCTTTTCCGACTATCTCGACACTTCCGGACTCAACCGTGCACTCAGAATTCTCATCCGAGATACTTTATAAAATTTTCCAATTTCAACCTCAAGATGCGACACATGTGAAAATTTTCAATAACCCGAATTAATTTGAATTTCTAAATCCCCAAATTTAAATAATAAATTATACATCTCCATATTCAATAATTTCTCGAATTTAAATAAATTAAATTTAAATCACCAAATTAAATGAATTTCTCTAAATTAAATAAATCCAACTCACTAATTTAATTAATTTATATATCCTCTAAAATATGGGGGGTTACAGGAAAGTACCTCTTTTATCACCCCAAGGGGAACTTATTGCTATAATGTTATGCCTTTCGGACTTAAAAATGCAGGTGCAACATATCAGCGGCTAATGAATAAGGTGTTTGTAGAGCAAATCAGTCATAACATGGAGGTTTATGTCGACGATATGCTGACGAAGAGCAAGAAAGCTGCTGATCATTTAATTGACCTAGGTTAGACTTTTGATCAATTAGAGAAATATCAAATGAAGTTGAATCCCACCAAATGCATACTCGGAGTACGAGAAGGCATGTTTCTCGGATATATTGTTAACTAACGAGGTATCGAGGCGAACCCTGAAAATATCAGGGCCCTATTAGAGCTACGATCTCCAACTATGAAGAAGAAAGTGCAAAGTCACACAGGGCGAGTCGCAGCACTTAATAGATTTGTATCACGAGCAACAGACAAATGCCTCTAATTCTTCAAAATACTTTGAAAAACTTTTGAGTGGAATGATGAATGTGAGGAGGCCTTTCAAGAGTTAAAAAAATATCTGGGAGCACCTCCATTGTTATCTAGACCAGTGATGGGAGAAAGAGTATACTTGTAGTTGGAAGTTTTAGAGAATGCAGTTATCTCGGCATTGATAATAATGGAGAACAGAGTATAAAAACCGGTCTACTACACCAGTAAGGCCTTCTAAGGAGCAGAGATTAGATATTCAAGACTGGAAAAGTTAGCACTGGCATTAATCGAAGAGAGCAGAAGGATGAGGCCATACTTCCAATCCCATATCATAGTGGTGTATACTGATATGCCATTAAGACAAGATCTGCATAAATCGGAGAAATCAGGAAGATTGATGTACTGGGTAGTGGAACTTGGTGAATATGACATAGTTTATGAGCCTAGGTCGTCATTAAGGGGCAGGCAGTAGCGGATTTTATCACAGAGTTTACTCACTCTAATACCTTCAAAGAGCAGGAGCTTAATACAGACCAACCCGTGGATGTTACGGGATCATCAAATTTAACACCCAACCAACTTCCATCCGTGGACGATCAAGAGAAGATAATCAACGAGCAGCGAGAAGGGCCAGGGGAGGACAAAAGGAAGCGTCAAATATTCCACCAAGGAACTCTGTCTGATCAAGAATTTGATAATCAAGTACCTGTATGGAATCTGTATGTGGATGGCTCTTTGTGTGCCACAGGCAGTGGAGAAGGGATTATTTTAAAAGGTCCTCATGAGATGGATATAGAATGTGCTCTACATTTTCAGTTTAAAGCCTCTAATAACGAAACTGAATATGAGGCTATGATCGTGGGGCTAAGTTGAGCCAAAACCATGAAGGCAGGGCAGGTCGTGGTGTTCAGTGATTCACAGTTAATCATAAATCAAATTTTTGGATTGTATGCAGCGAAGGGAGAACTAATGGTCAAGTATCATGCAAAGGATATGGAGGTTATATCGACTTTTACCACGATTTAGTTGATCAGAATATCAAGATTGGAGAATGCAAGAGCCGACTCCCTAGCTCGGCTAGCATCAGCAACATGCACCGAGCTACGAAGAACAATCCCAATAGAAATCCTGGATGGTCCGAGCATAGACAAAGATTTGATGATGAACTTCATTACCCTCGACTCGGGACCATCTTGGATGGACCCCATCAGGGCCTATATTAAAGAGGGGGATTTGCCAACTGATAAACTCGCAACCAAGAAACTGAAGTTTAAAGCTGCTCATTACGTATTGACCAGTGGTATTTTATATAGAAGAGGAATTATAGCAGGACTCCATAGATATGTCCATCCCTCCTAAGTTAAGGAATTGATTGAAGAGGTTCACGAAGGGTCCTGTGGAGCTCATGTAGCAGGTCAGATGCTTTTGCAGAGGATAACAACACAGGGCTATTACTAGCCAATAATGCGAGATGATTGCGTTGCTTACGCTAAGAAGTGCGATAAATGCCAACGTTTATCTTCCATTCGAAGAACCCCCCAATCATTGTTAACACCCATTACGTCCCCTTCTCCATTCGTCATGTGGGGGGTCAGACTTGGTCAGGCCACTCCCAACGACCAAAGGAAGATCCAAATACCTAGTGGTTGCTGTGGATTATTTTACCAAATGGGTGGAAGCTGAGCCTCTCATTGATATGACATATGACAAGGTCTATCAGTTTATTTGGAAGAGTATTATTTGCAGCTATGTCCTCCCACATGCATTCATTACTAACCATGGAACTCAATTTGACAATGAGGGATTCGCTGCATATTGTCATTAATCCAATGTACTGAAGATCCACTCCACGACAGGCCATCCCCAGAGCAACGGGAAAATTAAAGTGACGAAAAGAACCCTGCTAAATGGTTTGAAAAAACGGTTAGATGATGCAAAAGGAAACAGGATTAATGAGCTACACTTTGTGTTGTGGGCTAATCGTACTACACCGCGAATAGCAACTGGGGAGTCTCCATACATGTTGACATTTGGGAGTGAGGCTGTCATACCTGCTGAATTGGGTTTACCTACACATAGGGTGCTTAATTTTAATTCTCCTATAAGCGACTTGATGAGGCGTTTAGACTTGGATATGCTCGAAGAAGTTAGGGAAGAAGCAACCATCAGGAATGCTGCATACCAATAATGAACGGCCTTGTTCTACAACAAAAGGGTGAAGTAGTGCGATTTGAAAGAAGGGGATTATGTGCTAAAAACGTGATACAAAAGCATAAAAAACTGGAGGCCAACTGGCATGAACCTTACAGAGTAACTCAAGTTGTTCATCCTGGGACATACAGAATTGAAACCTTGGAAGGAGAAGAGTTCAAGAATGCATGGAATGCAGAGCATCTGCGCAAGTACTATCAGTAATTAAAGTCCGAATGTAACACAGTTCTTTCAATATGAATAAAAGGATGTTTCGCCCATTATACACACTACACATTATGTTCCTCCTTTGTTGAATTTTATTTTCCAGAATATTAGTGCTACACACTACACATTATATACATTCAAAGCAGCAACCACCAACTCCAGTTGGTCGGCAATTCAATAACCACCAATTCTGGTTGGTCGGCAATTCAATAACCACAAACTCTGGTTGGTCGGCAATTCATTAACCACCAACTCCGATTGGTCGGCAATTTAATAACCACCAACTCCAGTTGGTCGGCAATTCAACTAACCACCAACTCTGGTTGTTCGGTAATTCAATAACCACCAACTCCGGTTGGTCGGCATTTCAACTAACCACCAACTCCGATTGGTCGGTAATTCAACCACTAACTCGGGTTGGTCGGTAATTCATTAACCACCAACTCCGGTTAGTTGGTGCCAAACTAGGCAAGAAGATGGATGACCTCCCAGGGAACCCACTGTCTTGGCAATAAGGTAATCCAGAAGACATTACTACAACTAAGTAGGAACATGGGATGAAAACATTCCATTGCTTAGGCCCAAAGAGTGACAAGTTACTATAATCAATCAACAAATGGGACAAGTTCCATAATCTAAAAACAAAACAAAACAAAACAAAACAGGATATATATATATATATATATATATATATATATTTACCAATGAATAACAAGGACATTATCTACAAATTCTTTCGAAGGAAATGAAATGGCAAAAGACTAAATCTTTCTTTATTAAAGCAACGTAGATTACATAAGATATGAAATTTGATCCATTACAAATGTTCTATTCTATGGGTTTCTCTCCCTCCGCTTTTGAAACAGGTTCTTCCCCAGCTGGAGGATCATCTAATGCATAAGGGGAGTTTATATAGTTTATATCTCGTAGCATTATGAAATTCATTGTGAATGGTCGATTAAGCAAGTGCTTTGGACGAGATATCTCAAAGTTTTAATGAAGACTATAATAACTGAGATACTTGGAGATCGAAATCCGAGGAATAGCACGGGCTGGAATCCAATTAAGGTCAAGTTTGAAGGGAGGCAAAGGTAAATCAAGAACTTCAGGTTCATAATAATCCCACAAGAAATGACCTTGCTCCATCTTCAGGACACATAAGGCATTCAACCACCCCTACTTATATCCATCATTGTTCGATTGCTGCAAATGAGCATCAAGATGATACAGAACTTCATTATACCCAGCCATCCAATATTCCCTGGGCTGTTTGTGAAATTGATAAGTTAATCTCTCAAGTTTCTCGTGGATCTTTTTCACAAGAATTTCTTTGCTTTCCAGAATATAACTCTGATTGGAGAGTTGGTCGGTGAAACTCTGAATCTTCTTAGACATGTCTTCCAAAGCCTGATTCTTCGTCATCAATTGAACGACTTGATTATCTAAGGCCAATTGAGTTCTTGTTTTATCAATAGTAACCCGACCAGCCCTTGCTCGTCCAGGAGATGAAGATCTTGCTCTGCCACGAGCATATGTGGAAGGTCCTGCTCATTTCAAATTTTTTAACTCATCCCATAAGTTAGCATTTTCTACTTATAAAAAGGAAAAACCATCATCATTAATAAGGACCAAGGCTCCTGAAGAAGAAGAAGAAGAAGAAGAAGAAGAAGAAGAAGAAGAAGAAGAAGAAGAAGAGGTAGCAAATTTAAGCTTTTTTACTTCCTCCACCAACGCGATATTTTCTTACTCCAGCAACTTGGCAATATGCCTGTGCTCTTCAATCTCAAGCTTTAACACACTTTCCTTTTTCTTATGAGCTGAAATGTTTTTGTCATATCCCTTGTCAGCACTCAATTACTGGTACTTTTTCTCATAACCTTGATGCAAAAGTGTAGTGGATTCCTTGTACTGCTATTTAATTTCCTCGATCGTTCCTTGAAAATCTTCAATTATTTCATAATAAGCCATGTTGTTGGATACAATACTATCAAGTAGGCACTTCAAGTATTGGTAAGCATCAACTGCTCGTTCAAAAGCACCTGATCCGAGGATTCAATTATCTGGGCCTCAGAAAGGTCTGCATGACCAGCTTTGAAATAGTCATTACACTTCTTCATCAACTCTGTATCATTAGATGATAAGATTTCCATCCTGGCCACAAACTAGCAAAGATAAAATGAAAAACAAAATCAACAATGATGCGAGCAGATCAAGTAAGAGAGAAAATCCATACGAACAACAAAAATTCATTTTTATTTATTACGATAAAGGAAAACACAGTTCAGGGTTACATCCAAGAAAATAAAGATATAAAAAGACCTGAACAACTCTACACATTCTCCTTATTTTCTACGACTTCTTCAGATGGTTTGGATGAAGGGGTTGGTTTCTCGAAGAGCAAGGTCAGTTCCTCGGAAGATGTTCTATCCTGTTGGACTTGCTCGAAGGGTTGGAGAACAGCAACAACAGGGACCTTCTCTCCTATCATCATAGAAGACTCATCTGATGCAGATTCATCTTCTTCTTCTTCTCCAAGAGAGGGAGGAGGGCCATGAGTATGCTCCTGGAACAACTCAGAATTTTTAGCAACCTTCAGTTTCTTCAAGGCTGCTACCCATCCATCCCTAAAATATTTAACACTGGCATACTCCATTTGAGAAGACATAACAACCATGCCCATATTCCAACCTTTGTCCGAACCAGCACTGAAAGATTTTTTAACAGCAACTTTCCCTTTTGCTCTCTCCGAGGAAGTCCTTTCCCTAAGGAGCTCTTCGACGGACTTCAGTTTTTCTTTCAATTCTGTCTTATGTCGCTCAACATCTTGAAGCCTAGTAACATTTTCCTCAGCAGATTTAAGCTTGACCTCAAGCTCCTTGTTACTTTGTTCAACATACTTTAATTTCCTCTCCAACTCTTTGGAGGCAGTCACAGCTTGATCTCTATTTAATTCAACAGACTTGAATTACTTCTGCCAAGCATCTTTGTCTTTCTAGTACTTATGACGAGATTCCTTTAAAGACTGAGTTAATCCATTAAAAGCTTCTTCTATCCCACCCGAGGAGGGGGAAGCCCTGATGGCTTCATCTTTCTTCAAAATGTTGTTAAAACACGTCACGAGCTAAAAAAAGGAAGAATTTTAAGTCAATATATGAATATAATACTAGAAAATAAAGGACTCAGGCTAGAGATACTTACTGATGCAATGTGTTGAGCATCCAGAGTAGTAATTCTCTCATAAGAAAAGGTATCTTCAATGCCTTGGACTTCTGCGACAGTCTAAGATTTGAGCAAGCCCATAGAAGAGCTCGGAGGAATAAGAGATAGAGCATCACCTTCAACATTTGAAGGTTGAGATATAAGGTCAACAGGTCTCTCAGAAGAACTTCTTTTCAATCTCCTCATAGGAGCAGGAGCACTTTCAATTAAAGGTGTTGTATCTATTGGTGAGATGACAAAAATCTCACTCGAAGGTGCTGTCTCTTTTGGATGAACAGAGGGCTTCTTGCCAGTTTCCTTAAAAGCAGTGGAAGGGGGTACATCTATATTTTTTGTCCCTTCATCTGGGACATCTTGTTTGTTATTATTTTCCTCTTCAGTGGCAAAGGAAGACTTGTCCAAAATGTGTGAGAGTTACTCTTCTTCATCAGATCAGTAATAGGAATGCTTAAGTTGGAAGAAGATCCTTTCACACTAGTTTCAGAGCTCGGTGTCTGATCAAGGTCAACAACCACAGGACGAGCAATGAAAGATGAAGTGGATCTTCTATATCTCAACAAATATGAAGCAGACCTCACATGCTCTCCGACAACTGATTCATGCAAGCCCCAGATAAGTTTTAAATGTTTTATGTTAACATCAGTCTCTTTTGGAGGTTTCCTTTTACTTTCAACTGTAACAAACAAAATTAATGTCAGTGATGCATTTCATTGAATACAAAAAAACAAGATTTCAAAATGAAAACAACCTATACCATTACCATAAGGTGGACACCTGGGACCTTGGTACACATCATTTCCATTTAATGGAGGGTGTTGACAATTTTTCATCATAACCCCATGATCAAAATAGTCCCTATTGGCATCGGGAAGATTGACAACCAAAGCTCTATTCAAAAACCTAGTTTTTTAAATAGAAATTAGTATCAATGGTAACCCATCTATAATAATACATAATTTCTGGAATCCCCAAACGAGTTCTATGAAGTTGATTCAACCTATGAAAGCTATTAACTACCCTCCATATATTTGGAGAAACCCTTACAAGTACAATATCAAAATATTGGCAAAACTCCAAACACAGGGGATTTGGAGGGAAATAAAAGCCACATTTGGCTACAAAAAGACTTGGGAACCAGTGTCCCTCAGCCAAAGAAAATAAATCATAAGGATAAGAAAGTTCTTCCAAAATAACCCACGAAGGGATTGAAAACTCAGACCGAAATTTATCCAACGATTGAACATGATAAACCATGGTGAATAATGTAATTAAAGAAGAGGGAAGAAAATCTTACAAAAGAAAGATAAATCAGTTGACAATGAACGATGGAAAGAACGAAGGCACAAGATAGAGAGAAAATGAAGAGTTCAGAGATACATATTTTAAAAGTGAAAGACAATAGGATTTCTATCGCACTTAAATACTTTACCTCGGGAATAGAGAAAAATAATGATTACAAGGGAAGACGTTTGCATTTTTTACGGGTAAAAGAAGAAAAAGGGACAAATATCAAAGTGATCGTGAAAATTCAAAATATTTATGAAGCTTGATATTATGAGCTCAAAAAGTAATTATATACAAGGAAAATCTTCCTAAAATTCAAGAAGTCCGGTAATCCAAGCAGTTTTTGAGAAAAATGCTCCACACTCTTCTTCAACCACAACTGTGAAACATTGGGGGCTTCTATTGATACCAAATTTAGTCTACTGACGTGGACTAATCACTTGAAGACACGTATCAACCTACGTGGCAAATACAAATACTTTGAACGAACAGCATACTGTCACTGAGCTACTCAGGCGCTCCGATCTATTCAGAATGCTCCGAGAAACTTAAGTATACCGAGCAACTTAAAGCATACCAAGTAACTTAAGCGGTTCTAGCAACTTAGCGTACAGAGCATCCAAATCAGGAGAATCAAAAGGCGACTATGCATTAAATGAGCATTATTATCGTACAGATGTATATATCTACTAGATAACAACACATTATCCTTTCATATGTACAACCTCAAGGCTATAAATACATTGTAACCTCCTCATAAGAGGGGGGACTTGGGATCTCTTGGTAAACCTATTATCGAGATTCAAGGTAAATAGTCAGCAATACAAAATAGTGGACGTAGGCCATTTTCATAAGGCTGAACCACTTTAAAAATCCTTTGCTTGTTTATTCATTTTTTATCTATGATTGATTAATTAGATATAATCTAGTTTTTTACATCAACACTGAGTAAAAATACATTTCGGACAAAACCTAGATTTCGACACTAGTAAGAATCTGACAAACTTGATGACTTGTAGAATACTTAAAGCTCCACAAAGTATAATGCACGGGTCTTCAATTCTTTAATAGATACGTCATAGTCTAGAACCATCCACAGGAAGCAACTCTTCCTTCAGTATTAACTGATCAGCCTTAGGATATTAGCATCCTTTCTTCTTCAGCCTAGAGCCCCAGGACCACAAATCAGCGGTAAACTCTACAAGGGTTTGATGTAATGTGTGGAAACTTGGTTTTGGCAAAACTCAAAAAAATATATAAAGGGTGTATGATTCAAAAAAATGTTTTTTTTTATGAAAACACAAAGATGAAAAATTTTGGAACAATTATATCAATTGATTTTTGCCAAAAGAGTTGTGTAAAACGGTAAAAAGAATCCTTTTTTATAAGAAAATGTTTTTTTCAAAGTGGCGAAGTCGTTCAAACAAAAATAGACTCTCCTTCGGACGAAAACTATAATTTGGTTCTAATGAGGTGAAGTCTCATTCGAAATAAGATGATAGTTTCGTTCGATCGTTCTTCTAACAACTTTCCATTAAGAGTGGTTCTGTCAAACATATCCCCTTTTATTTGAAAATAATTAAAAGTTCATTCTAATAAAAACAACACTTCGTTCCAATGAGAATTGATCTCGTTTGAATTAGAGAAGGATATCGTTCTACCGAGATAGGAATCTCGTTCTAATGAACTGAAAATAAAAAAAATAAAAAATCATTTTATAAAAAAATGCCTCTAGTAAAACATACATCCTAGTATAATTTAACTCAGTAAAATCAAAACCATAGGTTCATGTAACTCTAGAAGCTATTTGTGACCATTCTAATGACTTAAATCTCAGATACGAAGCTCGATTACACATATTTAAATGATCGTAGAGGCCAATGCGGATGTAGAATTCAGTTTGAAACTCCGGTTTGTAACTGGATATTACAAAATAACTAAGCTATGAGAAATTATAAAATCTTGCTCTTACATGGGTATGGTAGTGTAGAACTAAGGATGGTTTGGTTGAGGTTTATAAATTTCTATGGAGAGGGTGTTACTACCGACTGTGGGTTTATAGCTAGTCATGGGGTTTGCTTGATTTAGGAAGTAGAACCCTATTGAGAGTCTTTTAGTATAGAGATAGAGAATTTTAGTATAGTCATGCCTTGGGTTGGTACAAACGTGTAGTACATACACTTAGATGGGAGGTGTTGTATTCATTTCATATGAGTGTCGAAGGGTTAAATGTTCATTGTAAATTAGTCGCATGATTTATATTGATGTACTGGATACTCTTGTAACTTTAGGGCGATAACCCAAATTTATGAAATGTCCCCCAAGCATTATTATTATTATTATTATTATTATTATTATTATTATTATTATTATTATTATTATTATTATTATTATTATTATTATTATTATTATTATTATTATTATTATTATATTAACGTTAACAGGGTTGAGAAGTCAAACTTACAGTTATGGTGATCTAGCTTCGTGTCCATAGAGTTGGTGTTACTGGATAGTGGTAGTTGTTCATATATATATTTCGAGTTAACTTAAAGGTGGTTACTATTGTACTCTATTTTATTTCAGTCGAGATATTGTAATCAGTGAAGGATTCAGTTGTATTATTTTATTCAGTTGAAAGGATTGTAATTAGAGATTCTTATATAGTGGATTCAGTTTTCTCAATTTGGTATTTATGTTCGTTATCCTTTATTGAGACCTTTATTATGATAGTTTAAGTTTATCACAATTTTTAGTTTATGTTGATGCTCAGAATGATATAAATTATTTTATCTTTCCCAGTATTTTATGTCTAGCCTAATCAACTGGGCGTTAAAAATCAAGGGTGTTATAGTTTGTATCAGAGGAGCCAAGTTTAGTGTCCTTAGGATCTGTGTTGCAGCTGTTTCATTTTTCGTTGTGTGTTCTTAGATGTGTTAGATCCTCTCATACGTTTTGTATTATGGTGTCGCGATAACGTGAGTGTAGACATCATTTATAGTCGTTGAGCATTGGAAAGAATTGAGTAGTATTCGATCTTAGAAAGGCATAATAATAAAGAGCGTTGCAAGTTAAGGGTTAATTATAGAATGAGTTGTTTGACAAAGGGTTTCACCACAACTATGAAAGTGGTTATGGTAAATTATCGTGTTTGGGGTTAAAGTCTTCAAATTTTAGACTTTTCGAGACACATGTTACTTAATGTGTTTCACGCTAAGTCCATTTTAGGAGATATTAAGATATTTGAGTTTTTTGAGCCTATTGGATTTTTTGGTCCTGTCTACGATAATATGGATTATGTTGGACATTTAGGCTAGTAGAATGACCTTATGAAGTTTTGTGCACTTAAAAGAGAGGGCAATGGATAGTTGTGTTTTTAAAAAATATAAGGATTTTGATTATGAATTTGTGTGGTTATTTTCAATTTGAGAGTGGAATTAGTGTTGCGCTCAGATTTGTGCAAGGTTAATTTATGTTGTTAAACCATTTATGATTGGGGTGATGATAATGTGGGAGTTTTTGAACCTAGGACTATGGTCACCTTGCAGTTATGGAATATGAGTTAGAGAGAAGTCAGAAATAATTTGTCGTACACCTGAATGAGGGGAAATTAGAGAGAAAAGTATTGATTTTCCCATTGGTTTGAGTTTAGACGATTGAATTAGTGATTTTTGTGAGGATGGAGTTGGATGTGCGTTATATGCATGTATTTTTTGAGGTATTAATTCTGAAAAATCTTAAGTAACAAGTAAATTCCAAGAGTCTCAAAGATAGAGCTTGTTTCGATATAGGTTTATAATTACAAGTGTAAGACTAAGAGTACCCCTATTAGAGACAATTCGGAGAAAAAGTAAGAGGATGTTACAAAATAATGGGTTGAGACAAGAGAGAGAGCGCCTAAGATGAATTCTGGTTCTGATTTTTATGATGTGTAATGTATGGCCATGTAGTTGACAGGTGCCCAAATGTGGATTCTGGGTATGGTGGTGTAGAATTAAGAATGGTTCGATTAAGGTTTACGTATTTTGAGGTAATGGGAGTTACTAACGGCAGTAGGTTATAGCTAGTCATGGGTTTTGCATGATTTAGGAAGTAGCACCCTGTTGAGAGTGGGTGCAGCGATGTGGGGATGTTATGTTAACTATTGACGTAGTTCTTAGATTAAGGATATAATGAAGCGCGATTGTTCATAATATTTATATGTTATATAATGATGTACCTTGTTTGGACATAATAGTTTTGATGAGAGTTATCTCTTTATAGGTGGATTGACTGTTGACATAATCATATGGATTATGGGTTAGTGTTCACCAGGATATAGTGTTAGCAGTGAGAGGCGTCATTCCATATGAAAGTAGCTATGTGATTTATTGTGTATGGGGAAATTATGTGTATACCCTTCCCTAAGATGTTGGATAGTGGTGGGAATGTGAGCATGCCCTACGTTGTTATTACTTATTTGTAAGTTAGGAGATGGAATTAATGGTGGATGGATTTCGTAAATTCCTTACGCATTTTGTTCATTATTCTTGGTCGACGACAATGCCCAATTGCGAATTTTCGAGTTTTTGAGTTTTGACATATGCCATGGGTATGTCTATTGGAGGTGATTTTCGAGTTTGGATTACTTATATGAATTTATCTTAGCATGTAAGGATATGAGTGATGAGAAGAATTTGTATTATAACCATTCTGGTTATTTTGAGAATTTTATGGCTAATGATGACCTCGGTTACATAATGTTGTGAATGATTACATATGGTGTTGGCATAGTGACATTATCAGGGTGACTGGTTATAATAGACCCTTAATAGAATGATTAAAGGTTAATAGGTTTAGGACTGGTTAAACACTCTATTGGATTTAATAATGGGGAGAGGGTGTCCTACTAGATGTTTGAGAAAATTGTGATATTTTCAGCGTTATTAAATGTGACACCCTGCCTAATAAAATACCGGGAGATGAATCCTGTACAAAATTAAAACAGGAGTCTCATATGGTTCATTCTTAGCATCATTGTAGAAAACCAATTTAATTACTAATAAACTATTAGGTTGGCGTCAAAATTTTATTTAACTAATCTTTTTTTAATCATACCATTCAAATAAAACATTCACACAGTTTATCTACGAAGCTGAAATGAAATAAAATTACCGAACACTCGGTTCAACATAGTATAACCAAATGAAGGTTGCACAAAAAGGCGGTAAAAGAATAAATAAATATAATTGGGCTTTCAGCCCGAGTGTTACTACAATGCTTCCTTTCTAGATCACAAGAATAGAAGCGTCTAATAAACCTGTATACATGCACAACTACTGCAACAATGTCTGACTCGAAAGGATTATCATCCAGGAGTCCCTGTGTCTAGACACCTATATATATATATATATATATATATATATATATAGCAAGAGAGGGAAAATAGAGAAAACGGTTCAGAGCCCGAGTTGTGAAAATATTTTGCAAGTGCATAAATGCTATATTTTAAAAATATAATATGTCCCATATTTAAATTGGTATCGCACTCCCATTAGATACCCCTCACCCCTCTTCTAATAGTGCACACCTATCGCATACCTATTAAACAATTTAGTTAAGTTAACCTACCCAACTAATCCTCTTCACCCAATCTCTGAAAATCCCTATAAACCCGAGTACTAAGGGTTAAACTTCTCCCCATTCTCAACACTGCACTATGTTTGTGCGTGGTGTGTCTCGCGAAGCGAAATCCAAACAAGGAACACCCCGACACACTACTACCCGATAATGTTGATCTTCGAGATCCATTAGGCCCTGAGTACATAATGCATATAAATATAACTCGTATATATCTATATAGTTCTCATTAGAACCCATGATTCATATAGTCCAGATATAGATCTACCGGAAAGTGATTAACTCTGATTATTCTTCCATTTTATATACGTTCACTTTATATGATTATTCATCTTCATATACATACAATATACTATAAACAACAAGTGTAATTATGCCTATCACAATCATAAGTATAATAACCATCCCACCGAGCTATAACTCGAGGATGTAGTCTCATAGTTCCTATCTGAATCCGGGTTTACTCACTCAACCACGGTACCAAGCCAGACTCACTCATGGTCATGGTATAAATACATAACGGTGGAGGCAGTCATATTCCCTCTGTAAGTGGAGTACACACACATCACACTCGAACGCAGGATGAGATGAACTGGGGATATACTCTCCCTACTCCTCAAGCCATGGGATTCACCCACATCGTGCAACCTCCTTGAATCGCACTAGAGAAATATAATCTATCTGTTCCAACCCAACGCCAAAGGAAATCACGTGGAACTAGTCTCTAATATACAAATATACCAATCACACAAAGATATATATGTTGTAGAGGGGGATTGAAGGTAATCCTGAGATTAGGGATAGTTCCTTAATTGGCAAAAGTGTTTGAGATTAAGTAACCGAAGCAGCTCAAGCGTGGCAACTCAAGCGCGGGAACTCAGCGAGGAAGCTTGGCGTGGCAACTCATACTTTAGCTTGTTGTATTAGTCATATTATATTTCTGTTTATGTTGACTGAAAGCTATAACGATTGTAATGTTGTAATGAGATTAATAATGAAATTGTGTGAGGTTAAACGGTACTTGCAAGATACTAGGCTTGGCAGGGCCTGGGAGAGCTTTCATGGTCTATCGAATGACCTCGTCGTGGGAACTTTAGAGGGACCTGGTTTGGAGGATTGAGAAGTAAGGCACCATTGGGGCTTGTCCTGACCATCTTAGATACACTTGGTAAAACACCGAGGGACCCTGACTGTGGAACCTCGGGCGGAGAAGCCTTGAGTTCCATCGAGCGTTGAGTTGTGAACCAGGCAACCCTCTACTTAATTTCACATCTACTATAGGTGATGTCACTAGCCGGATAAACAATGTCAGACCTGCACTTGAGTAAACCACCATGGTATTTGGGGCTGTCAGGCAGTTGGTGAGCTACTTCTGCGACAACAACCCCTTGACACACAGTGGTTAGGCAAAAAGGCATGTCTTGGCATTTAATGTTTATGACGTGGAGACAAATAGTGCATCAGGAATTTAATGTTGTGACATAAAGTATGAGGGATGTCTTTCATAGTCTTAAATGACTGAGTTGCCTCGAGGATGGTGTGGGAGGCCATTTAAGGACCCCAACCACATTTGAGTAGAGAATGATCCTTTGAGAGTTTAGAAGTTATTACTAGAGAGAATATACATTCAAAGAGAGTTATTGCAAACTAGAGAGGTTTACTCACTCACCATTGTTATTTATTACGAAGCTTTTAATACTCGACAGAGATTCTTGAGGTCGGTTGGTGTGTTTATACCTGCCTACCGAGGTGTATATTGGGTGCTTGCTTCTCTCTCCCTCTAGCCAAGTTACTTCTAAGTTTCATTACTACTTTCTGAGTTATACACGAGAGATTTGTGAGTTTAAACTGAGTCTTATCTTCATTAAGTTTGTGTTTGCATGCCCTATCATTAATCAAAAGCTTTGTCCAATTAGGTTATCATTACCATACTCAAACAGGGGTTACGCCTCCATCTATAATCTAAATTACCCTCTTAGATTTGTCTACTCTACTGGGGAGGCATTCTTCTAAGGAGTATGGCGCAGGATAATGCTAATCGAATGCTCAATTTTGATGACATCCAACATAATGAAGAACAAGCTGCGAGAGAACTAGAGGCCCTAAGGGATGGGGCTCCTCGAGTAGAGGTACCTCCAGTTTCGATGATGACGGGTGTTCCGGGGGTGACACAAGCTTCCACGAGTGCGGGCTTGGGACCCACTCAGGTCGTGCTCCTCATGAGTAAGTTTTATGAGTTTTTGTAAACTCCAGTAGCTTCAACTATGCTGGGGGATTGGAGGCTAACACCTTCGTAACACCAGGGTTAGCTCCAACGTCCCCATCAGGGGCAGGTCTTGCGGGAATGGTCCTAACGAGAATACCCTCTATTGTGAATCCAGTATGGGAACATCAGGAGTATCGACAGCCCCAACCATGGTGCCTACTCCTGCTGCAATGGGCACTCAGCGCGTGGTTTCGTTGGTTGTGGCCCCGGTGGCATCGCCCATGGAGGAAATGAGAAAAGAGGTGCAAAAGGAGATGCTGAAGTTCATGCAGGCTTCCTCACAATCTGCTGGTGAGGTAGCTTCAGTTTTTGATGACTTTCGAAAACTGTATCACCAAGAATACAACGATGAGCCCTATCCAAAGGACTATATTCCCCCTATTTTTTAAAAATACACGGGAAAGGGTGGGAACCCTAAGGAGCATATTAAGCGCTTTGTTAAATATTTGGGGGCGCATTGTAATAATCAAAGGCTTAGGTTGAGGGATTTTTCTAATTCCTTGACCGATAAAGCGTATACCTAGTATTCCCATTTAACTCCCAACAACATTTCTACATGGGAAGAGATGCACATGTTGTTTGTCCAGAAGTTCTTTCTGGAAGAAGATGAGTTTACTTGGACTCAACTGGGTAGGGAAAAGCAACGACCTGGGGAAGAAGTGGTGGCCTATGTTCAAAGATTCAGAGAAAGATCCCTCGACGTGAGGGAGGAGGCCAAAGAATCCAAGTTACTGCAGATCTGCGCTAAGGGGATGCTTCCTGAGTACATCTTCCATCTTATTAATGAGACACGCGAGGGGACTTTTGCGGCATTCTTAAAAGTAGTGAGAAACATCTCTTTGATGGTGCGACCCAATTCGGTGGTGGTGCCCATGATGTTTAGGCAGGTGATGCAACCCGCGGGGGGGAGGTCTCAGACCCCACGGGTAGAGTACACCAAGGGGGGAGATAGGGGAAAAGCACCAAAGAAGGATAATAAGAGGAAGTTCGAAGTAAACTGGGAAGACACACCACCATTGCCTTGTAAAGTAGAGGAAGTTGTCAGCTATTACAACACGATGGTCCAAGGGGGAACGGTCTATGAGCCAAAGGACGTTCTCGCTAGGGGTCCCCAATGAGGCAACAAAGGCAGATCCAAAGTATTTCCAGGTTCATCGGAGGATCCAATATCCAACAGAAAGTTGCGTCACACTGAGAAGAATTATTAACAAGTACGTGAATGCAGGGACGTTGAAAATCCCTCCACAGAATGTCAATAACAACCCACTACCATCACATGGGGCCAATCTCATGGCGGCCTACGATAAAGAGGCGGAGAGAGGAGAAAGAGAAGAGCATGAAGCAACTTTGGACACCTGTACCAAGGTAATGGCTAACATAGTTTTGGCCTATGATGAAGCAAGCGCCAAGGATGTGGAGGATGTTTACAACATTGAAGGTGAGGAAGTAGATCCGGGCCTGGAGTACTGTGCAGTTACAAAATCCTCGAAGTTCACCTGGTTCTTCGATCAGGTGGGGATTCCAAAAGAAAGCAGGTTGAAAATAACCTAAGCTATACTAGATATTACAAGTAAAGACGCAGTCCCTTCGCTGAAATGGAAGGGACCCATGGCCAGGTTAGTAAGGAGGTTCCTGTCAGAGGTGACTTTCAACGATGCCGATAGGGTTGTGAGATTCCCTCATAACAGGCCATTGTACGTGACTTCCAGTGTCAATGGAGTTAGTTTTGCGAGGACTCTCATGGATGGGGGAGCTTCCTTTAATATCATGCCAATTAACTCATTTCATGCATCCAATATTCCAAAAGAAAGGTTAGTCCCCATGCCTTTGGTAATTTCGGGGTATGATAACCAATCTTCCAAATCTATTGGATATGTTAATGTGGGGATTGTGATGGGAAATTTGAGTTCCCATTTAAAGTTCCACGTGATAGAGAGTGCAACTTCCTATCATCTGATAATAGGAAGGGTATGGATGCACAACCAAGGGTTAGTTCCTTCTACGTACCACCAATACGCTAAGGCTAATATTAAGGGGACAGAGGTAACCATTAGGGATACAAAGAGGACCTTCGCTATCGATGAAGCTCACTTGGTGGATGAAGCATTTTATAATGAGTTGGAAGAAGATATCTGGGTCCTAACGAGGAGGACAGAGGGAGCATAGGTTCCCTCGATCAGAGAACGAATGGGGCCTTTGAACGAGTAGAGTAAAGAGGTTATGAGCAGCGTAAGAGTAATGACCGAAAAAACTCACCAGGCGGTCCCTCGACCCCAAGGCATTTCGAAGTAGCTCAAAGACAGGATGAGGCCCAGAGTGGATTCGATGGAACACGAGATCCAATGACAGTGTGCTGAGTCGGTTCTCAGGAAAAAGAGTGGCTGAGGTATCTAGAAAGAAGAGGAAAGAAGTCACTACCACCGACAAACATTGCAAGAAAGTCATTATTGAAGAAGGAAAGGTGGTGTATCGATTGTAACGGTGTGAGCAGGCGACTGAGGAAGCTGATGACTAGGTTGACCCGATATATGAATGCTTTCTGGTAGATCAACAGGGACAATGCATGGTGATAGACAATTCCATCATACAGGAATTTATGGAGGAAGTCACCGATGAACCAGATTACATGGTGAATCGATCAAAGCCACAGGCACAAGAGCTAGAGAAGTTGAACCAGGAAAAATAAGAGGAGGACCCAAGTCCCATCTTCATCTCTAAGGATCTCAGCAAGGAGAAACGAGGGGCCTTGGTGGAATTGATTCAGGAGTTTACAGACATCTTCACATGGAAGTACACAGAGATGGAAGGGTTGGACGAGGACGTGAGCTATCACAAGTTGAACGTGATGCCTTCAGCTATTCTAGTAAAATAAGCAACGAGAACGTACAAGCCTGAGCTGGATTTGAAGATCAAAGAAGAGGTTCAACACTTACTAACGACAGGGTTTATCAAGCCGATACAATACCTGATCTGGCTGTCCAGCATTATCCCAGTAGGAAAGAAAGATAAAAATCAAATAAGAATTTGTGTGGACTTTAGAGATTTAAACAGATCTTTCCCAAAATATGAGTTCCCTCTACCATCCATCAATAGCCTGATAGATGCAACAATGGGTCATGAGATGTATAGCTTCATGGATGTGTATATGGGGTACAACCAGATCAAGATGAACCCCTCGGATGCAGAAAAGACAGCATTCAGAACCCCGTTGGGTAACTTCATTTACAGGGTAATGCCGTTTGGACTCAAGAATGCTGGGGCGACTTACTAGAGAACAATTATGGAAATTTTCCATGACTTCTTTCATAAGTTTGTGGAATTATATGTGGATGACTTGGTCATCAAGTCAAGGAAGGAGGAGTCTCATCTGAGAAATTTGAGGAAGGTGTTTTCCCTTTGTAGGAAGTTTAAATTAAAGATGAATCCACTAAAGTGCGTTGTTGGGGTGACAAGTGGGAAATTCCTAGGCTTTGTGGTTGATTGACAAGGGGTCCAGATGGACCAGGACAAACAGCGGGCAATCTTAGAAATGCCATGTCCGAGAATGGCGAAAGAGATGAAGAGTTCCCTCGATAAAGTCTCCTACCTTAGTAGATTTGTGCCTGGATTAATCGAAATAACACATCCGTTGATGCAGCTATTGCGAAAGAACACGAAGTTCAAATGGGAGGTGATTCACCAGGAGTCTCTTGACGGACTGAAGAAGCTACTCGTGTCACCATAGACCATGGTTCCCCCAAGGGAAGGGATACCGTTGTAGCTGTACCTAACATCCATCACGAGGTCCGTGGGAGATTTGTTGGCACAAGAGATTGACGGGAAAGAACGGTCGATCTACTACCTTAGCAGGATCATTCGTAGGCCGGAAGTTAGATATAGTAGCTTAGAAAGGCATTGTTTAGCCTTAGTATTTGTAGCGCAAAAACTTAGACATTATATGTTGTCTTGTACAATTCATATTGTAACGAGATGTGATCCCATTAAGTATTTGCTTGTAAGAACTATATTGATTGGCAGGGCAGCTAGATGGTTCCTTATCCTCTCTGAATATGACTTAAAGTGCGTGGTTCTTCGCGCAATCAAAAGCCAGGCGTACGCTTATCTATTGGCTATTTTCCTTTCAGGAACGTTTGAGCCTCCTAAAGAAAGCATTCCAGGAGATGACTTGTAGGCCAATCACCTATATGAAATGGATGAAGAATGCACAATGCAGTTCGATGGGTCATCGGCAAAAAATAAAGTAGGATTAGGGGTTATTCTTTCGAAAGGATTGGAGGAGATTTTCCTTTCTTACAAGTTAGATTTCCTGTGCTCTAACAACGAGGTAGAATATAAAGCATTGGTGTTAGGATTGCTAGAGGATCTTTGAAGAGGGATTCGTTCACTTTGCATCAAGGGGGATTCAAACTTGGTGGTTTAGGAAGTGAATGGAGAATACACATTGAAACACATGATCTTGGAACCATACAGAACAATCATTCATAGGCTCCTTGGCTAGTTCCATCGGACCAAGATCAAGAGGCAGCCCATATTGATGAACTATCACCCAGACGCCTATGCCACCATTTCTCAAAAAATGATCATGAGGAGCGATACAACTACTGTCGTGATTCAATGAAGAATAGCTCCTTCGATGGTACAGTCAATCTTATCGATGGAAGAGGACGTAGACTGAAGGGGGGAGATTAAGAGGTAACTGGAGTCTGGTAAAGGAACGATGGGGCTTAGAGAATTGGCCCAATACTTTACAAACCAGGGAAACCTTTACTTAAAAATTGTAGGAGGATGGCTATGGAGGTGCATCAGCCAAGAAAAAGCAGGGCAGAGATTAAAGAAAACGCATCGAGTGCACTGCGAAACAACTGAAATACCCTTATACCAAAGAATGCAAATGGAGGGATATTTCTGGCCTAGCATGAAGTAGGATGCAGTCGAGTTTCAACGAAAGTGTGAAAAATGTCAATTATTCTTCGAGGAAGATGAATGTCATTTCGTGGAAGCTCAGGTTGACTGGAGACAACCCTATATTGACTTCATTAAAGATAGAGTTATCCCGACAGAGAAAATTAAAGTGATGGGGCTCTGACGAAGAGCCCCAAGATTCTACGTTCATGAGGGGCAGCTTTAACGAAGGGGATACTTCAATAGGACATTGCGTTGCATCACGAAGGAAGAAGCCGTCGAGGTTCTCAAATAAGTGCATGATCCAGCTTACATAGGAGGGGCCAAGTTGTATGACCAGTTGATGACTTTGGGGTACTATTGGCCAATGATGGAGAAAGATTCTAATGAGTGTGTTCGAAGGTACAAGGCTTTCCAGCTTCATGGAAATATAATACATGCCCTGTTAGTGGACTTACACTCCCTAACAGCAACTTATCCTTTTCACACCTGGGCATTCAACCTGGTAGGGGAAATACACCCTTATTCGATGGGGAAGATATGGATCCTGGTAGCAAAGGAGTGTTTCACAAAGTGGGCCGAGGCGATACCACTAAGAAGGGGAACAACGGGAGTAGTGAGCAACTTCATCAGAGAATACATCATTTGCCGTTTTGGGATCCCAAAGGTTATCCTTTCAGATAACAGAACCCCTTTCGTTAATTCATAGGTAACGATGCTCACAGATAAATACTCCATTGTCCATCACACTTCGACAGTGACATACCCAAAGGGGAACGGTCAAGCCAAGGCGACTAACAAGACTTTAGTTAATTCATGGCTAAAATGATGGAGGATTTCCCAGGATTGTGGGATGATAAGATACCAGCCATTTTGTGGGTCTATAGGACGACTAAGAGGAAGCCTATAGGATATACGCCATTCTCTCTTGTTTATGCGACTGAGGCAATTCTCCCAGTGGAGTTAGAAGTTCCCTCGACTCGATATTCTTTGCGAAGCAGCATGTTCACTTAGAATAGACATGTGCAGTTGGAAGCATTGGACGAACACAAAGATAATGAGATGTAACACTTTCAAATGTACACGAGGCAACTCTCCAGGGCATATGATAACTTGGTGAGACCATGAAAATTCATGGAGGGAGATCTCGTATTAAAGGCATCAGTGAAACATATTAGGGGGCTTCCCCTACCAAAGTTTGCAGCGAATTTGAAGGGACCTTACATAGTAAAGGAGGCTCATGACTCAGGTTATTGCTTAATTTCAAAAATGGAAGACGATAAACCATTTAATATTAACAATAAGTGGTTTAAAGATTTATCATGTGTAGGCAGTTATGTTTGACCACTGATGTAATTGGTTGTTGTTATAAATACACAACTTCTTTGTTATGACGAGTATGCAAGTTCTCTTTATTTTAATTCAAGTGAAAATGAAAGAACTACAGAACTTCATATTTCACAGTCTATGTAAACAGCTGTAAACACAAAATGGCATGGGAATAAGTATCTGTTTATATTAATATACTTCGGGGAATTACAAAATTGGGAGCTATCGCCCAAGGATTACATGAGAAGAAAGGAAAAATACATATATAAAAAACTCATTGACCCAGGAGGAACCACAGATCAAGAGAAGAAAAGAAATCTCTAGAGAGACCCGAAGAAGCTACTTGGCAAGACCTTTGGGCATTGATAGAGACCTATAACCTTGTCTGCGCTCAATCAGGAGTTTCTCTCATTTCGACTTCGTCGTGCATAGAGCTTCTTCGAGGTCCTCCACCTCCTTATTAATGGCTCCGAGGAAAGGTGCTAGTTCGACCAACTTAGCTTCCTCGGCACGCCGATCCTCCTGATGTTTTCATAAGAGATCCATATGGTTGTCTAACCGCTGGTTCTTCAAAGTCTTAAAGTGAGTGATGAGCCAGTCAAAGGGGAATCCGTCATGACCCAAATCCCTCAGATAGCCCAAGAACTGGTTGAGGAGGGGTCTAGTCATGTTCGCAGTTGGAGTGTTGGAAATTTCAGAAATAACAGTGGCAATGCCTTGAAGCTTATGTCTCATAACTGGGATGTTAAAATGTAGGTAGTCCACCGTGAAGGTATCAAGATGATATCTCACAAGTTGCTCGATGACCAAATGATGGTTGATAGGCATTTAGGGAGAACGTTGGAGTACTATCAGGCATAAAGAGGGAGGAGTCAAGTCGGGCAGAGGATGCTCACACCCAGATTCTCTCTCCGCAGCAGCACCTGTAATGGAACCTTGATCATTATGACTCAATTCTTCGGAGGAGACAAGTTCGCGATGTGGCGAGGTAATGGGCGAAGGAATTGGTGGAGAACCCTCCTGAGAAACTTGATAACAGGTAGGAAGAAATAATGAGCTTATGGAAAAATCTTAACAAGTGTTTGCATTGTTAAGTCACCGTTATAGGTGGAACTTATGAAAAAATATTAACAAGTGTTTTCGTTGTTAAGTCACTATTATAAGTGGAGTTTCTGAAAATATCTTAACAAGTGTTTGCATTGTTAAGTCACCGTTATAGGGGGAACTTATGAAAAAATCTTAACAAGTGTTTTCGTTGTTAAGTCACCATTATAAGTGGAGTTTGTGAAAATATCTTAACAAGTGTTTGCGTTGTTAAGTCACCGTTATAGGTAGAGCTTATTGAAAAATCTTAACAAGTGTTTTCATTGTTAAGTCACTATTATAGGTGGAGTTTCTGAAAATATCTTAACAAGCATTTGCGTTGTTAAGTCACCGTTATAGGTGGAGCTTATGGAAAAGTCTTAACAAGTGTTTGCGTTGTCAAGTCACTGTTATAGGTGAAGCTTGTGAAAAATCATAACAAGTGTTTGCGTTGTTAAGTCACCGTTATAGGTGGAGTTTATGAAAAAATCTTAAACAAATATTTTCATTAATTAAGTCACCTATATAGGTGGAGTTTAAGAAGCTAAGAAATACAGAGAAATTACAGAAGTACCTAGTTATCATGGGAGCCATAATGCTAGAAATCGTGGGAGGCGGGCTCATTACCTCAACAGCCTCAATGGAGCCCTTGGATGTAGAAGCTTCAAGGGTAGTCACACTCCCCTCACCGGCATAGGGTACCGTGGATAACATGGTCGCATCATCAGAAGGAGATGTTGGATCTTCAGAGATGCCCCAACGAAAGCAGCCACACCAACCTGGGCCTAGGAGGGGATAAGGACACTCAACGCAAAGGGCGGAGAAAGACTTGGAGAAAACTGTAAATGTAAAGACAAGTGTTAGACAGAAGGAGTAACCGCAAAAGGATAAGAGATAGAAATCCACTTAGATTATCCCCGTTATGGCACTGAAAAGAGGAACTGCAGTAATAGGTCTTTCCAATGCAGGAGGAAGAAGAATGCTGGCTATTAACAATGTCACTTCCACATAGAATAGCCCAATATATTAGAATTGATGAGTAAACCAATGGGATAAATAAAAGACGTAAGGCTTGGGAAGGAATTTACCTATGGGTCACTCTCTTCAACCACAACAAGGATCAGAGAGACCTCTCGCTCCGAGGGTAACTCAGAGGAAATTAGAACAGTTACCTCGGGTGGGCCGTATATCTCAGCAGCACCCGTGGCATCATCCCTACCCTGATGAGAGGATGAACGTCACGAATAAGTGAGGCTTATTAAAGGAGAATGTGGAAGGACGGCAGTGGCTGGAGGGGTACTGCGATGTCCCCCCACGAAATGGCTCACTGCGAGATTGGGGGGACTGGGAGGACTAACCCTCGCTTCTTCAACTCCTTGCACCAAAGTTATCAGGAAATAAGTAAAGGCTCTATGTTAAGAGAAGGAGAATGAGAAATAAAGAATGCACACATACCTCAGATTCAGAGGGAGAACGAGAAGGTATAATCACGGGAGAATGTGGCGAGGAGACAACAACGGAAGGAGCTGGTGATAAAGGTCTCTCAAGTATCTGCTTCTTCTGGGACTCGGTACCCAACGTTTTCCTTCTTGAGCCCGTTGCACCACCACTTTCAGGCACCTTTGACTTTATTCTTCTTTTTTTCGGTGGCTCACTAGGATCAACCACGATTTTAGGGAATGTACCCAGAGGAGGAACGACCACTGCGCGTCGTTGGAATTTAGCTTTTATTCGGGAAACTTCAGCCTCTACCCGCCTCCTCATATCTTCAAACAACTTCGGAGAGATAGGCGGGGGAATGGAGGCAATTGGGAATGCCTCCAATGGAGTTTGCTTTTTACCTTAGGCCTTAGATTTCTTAGACCTAGATTTCTTGGCCTTCTTAGCCGGTGGCTAAGAAGACCCTTCACCTGTGGTAACTTTGACCATGGGGCCAGATGGTTTGGGGGTCGCAACAACCTTTGGTTTGGGTATGGCAATAGGGATCATGGGGAAGTATGGAGGAAGTTTCGTGGGAGGTTCTTTGGGGGTCTGGCTTAGAGGGAACTTAACCCCGAGAACGAAATTTCCCTTCAAACCCAACTCTAAGGAAAAAAACGAAAGAACTAGAGGATACACAGGATCACCCTCGATGATTTCGATAATTTGGGCCAGTTGCCTCGGCCAATACTTTATCGCAAATAGATGGGTCACGTCCCCTTGCCTAGTGATGCTGGGGATGGTGACTCGCCTAGCCAATGTGTAACTCAGTCCCCAGATGGCAGTTGAGGAGAATAGAGAACTTTCCTCGTTAAACCACACTTTCGGGTTAGATAACTGAAGCACCGGGCGAGGAGCCCCTTAATCAAAGCCAAATTGACGGATGCATCGGTTGGGATTGTAATGTTCGGTGGTGTATCCCCACTCGGTGTATGAGGGAAGGTATCCTGGCAAAAATAGAAGCACAACGGCCAATGAGGGGTCTTCAGTAATGAGGTCTACGGTGGTTGGATCGACCACTCTTGCCCCATGTTTGAAAAAATCACAATTATAGAGGAAAATATCCTCCCCATAGGACCTCATTACAAAACTCAAAAAGTCGTCAACAAAGGAGGTCAGATCCTTTCGGTTCTGCCTCTTGTGGTAAATAAATGAGCGAGGAGGCAAGTTTGTTTCCCCCGATGGAGGACAGTTAGTCGTGGCTGCTATGGCCGGGAAGCGCACATAAAGGAAACTCGTCAGGAGAACGCAGTTGGCAAAATTGGCTAGGTTGTAATGACCCAAAGATCGCTTCATGTCAAAAAGGACCCTATCAAGCCATATGTAGAGGGACCCCAATGTGATCGCAGCCAGAGGGATCTTGATACCCCGGGCCAAATGAAGGGATATGTTGATAAGATACCTTCGAGGCTGGTCATTGGGTTTTCCCATTAAAAATAAGCGAGAAAGAATGACAAGGATATAGGCAGGAAGCTCTAGCAATGTACCTTGTCCAGGGGTACCCTCAGAGGAACTTCCTTCAAAAGGGTCCTTGAAGAAGTAGTTAATAAGGGGAGTAAACGTGGCTTTGTTTGAAGTATCAATGCACTTTCGGCATATACGGTTTAGCTCCAAATGGTCAGCAGTTTCTTGGGCATCCAGGGATTCATCGGAATAGGGATCATGACCTGTTTCCTCAAGGCCTAAGAGCTCACACATGTCCTCCAACGTTATTGTAAACTCTCCCCATGTAGCGATAAACATGTGAGTAGTAACATTCCATCGAGATGCCATAACGGGAAGAGCATCATCATTTTTGGAGAGGGTGAACTCACCACACCACTTGGCTCGATGAAGCCCAATCTTAGCGAGGGTATCAGTGTGGGAACTCTGCATATGAGAGTTCCAAACATCAAAGTGAGCAGGAGAGCCCCCAGGACTTTCAAAATCGATGTGGGACCATGGGAAGTCCCCTCGCTCAAGATGAAATCTGAGAGTCCCTTCGGGAGGTAGAAAGCCCCATTCATCAGAATTATCATCTTCATCACCAAGCGTCAAGGCATCATACTTGGCATTAAAAATGAAACTCTTACAAAACCCAACAAAGTCATCACGCCAAAAATAGGGTAACGGCAGTAGAAACGCAACTGTTCTTGACGAGCAGCGGTCAATGAGGCAGTAGAAGGGGAGGTGACAATGGGGGCGGCAGGAGGACCAATGGTGGAAGGAGTGGCAGGTTTGCTTGAAGAGGCCATTACAGACAACAAAAGTACGAAAAGGTCTGGTAACAGAAGATTTGGAAATGAATAGGGAGGTGCACAACCATAGGTGGTGGTGGTGCAAAAGATGAGAGGAGGAGGAGACTGTGTAAATAAGAGGGCAACAATGGAGGTCGCACAGAGTTCGCACAGAGTTTCTCTCTCTAAGGAAGCGGGGAGCTTGAAGAAGATAAATAAGATGAAGATATATAAGGGTTTTGAAATAAAAGAGATGTTTGAAGGGTTTCAAACTCGACTGTTAGAGTTTCCCACCATCGCACGTGCAAGAGCCGCCTATAATCATTTCAAATAGACAGGTGGTACATCGGGAAGGGTCTCGATAGTTGAAAAGATAGCGCCACATCATTTAATGAAATTATACTTAGGAAAAATAAGGGGCTTGCCTTCTCCAGCAAGTTAATTTTTTGGGCCAAATTAGTGTCACACTTATCCAATGACTCCCAACGAAGGTAGTCCCCCAACGATTCAAAAAAGCTACGATGTCCCCTCGCCACATGTCCACACTTTGTTTAAAGGGTGACTCAGTTACATCGAGAAGAATTTATTCTTCTTCGAGCACAGCGAAGCATCACAAGGGAGAATTTTACTTACCAGGAGTCCAAATGAGTATTTGAGAAGCTTAGTATGCCTTTCCGGAGAATTTCAAATAGTAAAGCTAGAACGGTTTTGGTTAAGCATGAGGAAAAAATGGCGATGTCCCTTCACCCAAGCCCCAATGACAATGACGCTTCGACTCAGGTACATCGGGGAGAATTTTACTTTTTTTTAGGAGATTATATCGCTGTGGTCCTAACGAGAGAAAGAAGGCCAGAATTTTTTTCTTTCACTCAGAGAAGGTTCATCAGATTGAGAAGATTCGTGCAGAAATTTCTTGTTCCAACAAATCTCTCCATGAATGGGAAAATGTAGAGCGGGCTTGAAGGTAATCCTAACATTAGGGATAATTCCTTAATTGGAAAAAGTGTTTGAGATTAAGTAACCGAAGCAGATCAAGCGTGGCAACTCAAGTGCGGCAACTCAGCGAGGCAGCTTGGCGTGGAAACTCATACTTTAGCTTGTTGTATTAGTCATATTATATTTCTATTTATGTTGATTGAAATCTATAATGGTTGAAATTTTGTAACGAGATTAATAATGAGTTTGTGTGAGGTCAAACGGTACTTGCGAGAGACCAATATTTGTAGAGCCTGGGAGAGTTTTCATCCTCTATCGAATGACCTCGTCGTGGGAACTTTAGAGGGACCTGGTTTGGAGGATTGAGAAGTGAGGCACCATTGGGTCTTGTCCTGACCATCTTAGATACACCTGGTAAAACACCGAGGGACCCTGACCGTGGAACCTTGGGCAGAGAAACCTTAAGTTCCATCAGGCGTTGAGTTGGGAATGAGGCAACCCTCTACTTAGTGTCACATCTACTGTAGGTGATTTCATTATCCGGCTAAACAATGTCAGACCTGCACTTGAGTAAACCACCGTGATATTTGGGGCTGTTAGGCAGTAGGTGAGCTAACTTTGCGACAACAGCCCCTTGACACACAGTGGTTAGGAAAAAAGGCATGTCTTGGCATTTAATGTTTATAACGTGGAGACAACTAGTGCATCAGGCATTTAATTTTCTGACATAAAGTATGAGAGATGTCTTTCATAGTCTTAAATGTCTGAGTTGCCTCGGGGATGGTGTGGGAGGCTATTTAAGGACCCCAACCACCTTTGAGGAGAGGATGATCCTTTGAGGGTTTAGAAGTTATTACTAGAGAGAATATACATTCAAAGAGAGTTTTTATAAACCAGAGGGTTTACTCACTCACCATTGTTATTTATTACGAAGCTTTTAATACTCGACAGAGATTCTTGAGGGTGGTTGGTGTGTTTATACCTGCCTACCGAGGTGTATCTTGGGTGCTTGCTTCTCTCTCGCTCTAGCCAAGTTACTTCTAAGTTTCATTGCTACTTTCTGAGTTATACACGAGAGATATGTGAGTTTAAACTGAGTCTTATCTTCATTAAGTTTATGTTTGCATGCCCTATCATTAATCCAAAGCTTTGGCCAATTAGCTTATTATTACCATACTCAAACAGGGGTTACGCCTCCATCTATAATCTAAAGTACTCTCTTACATATGTATTCGTATTATCTAATATATATACTTTAACAACTACTGTATATATAATATACCACCTCTCAAATATATATGGCTATCATTGCCAAACTCTTATAGCGATAGTCCATAACTATATATAAGTATTTACACGCTTGAAATAATAATCCACTAAGTATACTCTCACATAATATATAACTCGTACCTTAATCACTTTTAAGGATTTGTATAAAATCCCGAATATACTAATTCATAATAATTAAATAAGTATACCCTCAACTTATTTATTTCCATAGGTATCACTTCGTCGGTAATAATAATCGCACTGAATAGTCGCTTACTCCTCGTTAGGGCATATCCTAGATTTCATCCTAATCACACCCTAGGATGTACTCAAATGTATTCAACCCATATAAATTCTAACCGCATACATATCTCTACACACTTACCAAAAACCTCCTTCTCGAATGTTGCTCGACCCGAACATTCACTTGGTCCACTCCTAGGATTGTACCCTAAATTAATCCAAGGTTCTCTCTTTCATCTCAAGGTTTACTCACCCCCAAAACCATCATTTAAGAGTCCCAATATCATAACTAGAACCCCCCAAACTCAAATAAGGAAAACTATCAAATTCAATAAAGACGAATCAATTCACCCAAAATTCGAATCGATTCGGGCTAGGGAATGGTTTTGGTTTCCATCCGAATCGATTCAGAAAGTGTTCTGCAAGCAGGTCCGCAAAGGCGAATCGATTCAGTCTTAATCCGAATCGGTTCGGCATGAGATAACTTTACAGGTCCCCTTATGCGAATCGATTCGGTCTAAACCCGAATCGATTCGCCCTCTTCGAGGGGAACTTTTTGGGCGATTTCTCAATCTCCAAAATACCCAAATATCCACCCAACCTCCATTTTAATGGTTTCTAATCTCAACCAATAACTCTATAATCATCCTAACACTGATTTATAACTAACACCTCAATAAATTTGTGGTATTAAACCATTTCTTATAGGTTTAAACCTGAAAACCATAAAAACCCTAGTTTTGATATTTCTCCCATTTCAATTCAATTTTACACCCGATTAACATGGTTTTAACACTAGAAATCATTTAAAGTTTAGAATACATCAATTTGTAAACTCATACTCAAATTCCCTAAATTTATTTTAAGGGTTCTAACCCAAAATTATATAGTTTACCAACTATAATATGAGATGTACACATTAAATTAAATAAGGTAAGTAAACACTTGCCTGGAGGATAAAATCCGATGACCTCGGGTCGAATCACGCGGAGTTTGGCCGAAATCTCCTTTTTCTCCTTCCTCTTTCTCTTCTTTCTCTCTTTTCTTCATTTTCTCTCTTTTTTCTCTTTCTTTTCTCTCTTTTTCTTTTTTCTCTCACTTTCTTATGCCTCTTATAAGAGAAGAAAAGTTTATCCCTTATTAAACCAAAAAAATGACTTATTTACTCAATTACGAGTCCCTACTGGTCTAAAAATTCTCGGGACCCAAACTCTACTCCCGGATACTCTATTCTAACTATCTCAGCCATTCAGAAACCAATCGCGCACTTGAAATCTCCATCCAAGTCAGTTAACTGCAACTCACTAATTAAATCCAACACATCTCAATATGGGTTTTCTGATTAAAATATTATCCTTTGTCGCTCTACCCAATTGAGACATGCAATCAAAATGGTGAAACTCGTTTACTTAGTCCAAAAAGTAAATGTAACACACAATGAAAATCATCTAACCGTCATAAACTCCAAAAATTATTATTCACAGAAATTCCTCAAATTTTCAAATTACATTCACTAATGTTATTTAAATATCCATATAAGTACGGGGTATTACATTCTCCCCCTTACAATGGAATTTTGTCCCCGAAATTCGGATATGACCGGTACTAGCAACCTAGGATCGCCAATCACACTTCATTCTGGTACACGCAAGCTGAAAGGTACTAACCCAAATGGTACCCACCTATCTCAAGGCTTATACCCTAACGCACTAGCTTAATGAAATATGTATATGCTACAACACTACCTCATCGCAAGGTTAACTCTAACGACGACGCATCGCACCTAGTGCTTCTATAATCGTATGTAAGTAAAATGAGCCTATGACCGTCGCTGTAATGTATGAGTCCCATCATAGATACACTACCCTAAGCGTCCACTCATCTACAACAAGACATTTAATTTCCCCCTAAAAAAGGAAAATACACCAGCACTTGACTATTCTCGTCAGTCTTCTCTCTTATATTAGGTGTGCTAACTCTTATTGTACAAATATAATTAGGTCATTGCGTACCTACTACGACGTTCCATCCAACCAATTCCAAATCCATCTATAACTACCTCGCAGCATAATCTTCAATTTTATGTACTATGTCCCTTCTATTTTGGGCGGTATATAAAATCAACTTACCAAGGTGCCCATACACGTTTTAACCCGTGCCTATCTGAACAACCATTACTGCAAACGTCATCGATGTAACATTCCTTCTAAAAATGGGCCTCACTTTCTTGGTCTGGTGCTAACACCTAGGTATGCCTAACCCGAATACTTCCAAATTCAATATTTCATAAAGTTAACACACCAATATTCTCGTGGTTAACTCACTACACCTTTCCTACATCGACGCTACTAGTCCTACTGGCCTTACTTCTGAATAACCCTACGATCAAAGTGTTTCCAACACACGTAATATGAATACTATACTAACTATATCCCTAGTTCCCAAGACCTCTCTCAACATCCGACATTTGCTCGGTTTCATGCATGGAACGTCTCGCAAAGAGAAATCCAAATAAGGAACTCTCCCGTTACATTATTCCTTCGCATCGTCGGTCGTCGATATATAACGGTCTAAGGCACACTAAAGGGACGTTTTAAATCCTACCTTACTAACCTACTAATGTACTTCTACCACTATGTCCTTCCATCTTGGCGAAATGGAAAGTCTAACTATTTGAGGCGCCTTCTTTCTGCAAAAGTGTTACGAACATCAGACCCAAAATATACTACCTCCAAAATTTACCTTTTTATCAAGGCCTGGCTACAAGACTTAGATCAATTTTCTTCACCTTGACTCACCCACATACTAGTGGTGAGAGAAACATTTCCAGTGCTTTTCCACAGCACATATACTTTTTATTAGCTCCTAGTCATCACATGGCTCTCGACTAATTTAACTAAAACCAACATCCTAGCATACAGTAACATCTCTCCACTCCCAATATCATTAAGGTTCGTGCATGGAGTGTCTCGCGAGAGAAATCCAAACAAAGAACCCCTCCTATACACTACTACTTAACTTTGTTGGTCGTGGAGGTATGTCAGCGCAAAACATGATTTTTTTTATAAATCGTGCATATCCCCATGCACTTAAAGTCATGCTAGTGAAACATCTACTCATCAAAGTTCCATCTAAACACATTCTAAAGGAGAGCTAAAACTGTATCGAGGTGGGATATCACAATAACAACCAGTTCCACCCTGGATCTGCGGATACGATAGTCTACAATCATTATCCTGTTATCGCTCCGATAATCTACAAATACATTACTCTTACAATAGTAATATACTGGTATAACACACACAGAACAAGGAGTACAAACCTGATATAAATTCAAAATAGAACCCCTCTATCGTGGAAAAACATATAGACATACACCATATAATGTTTTCGATACTACCAGTAAACTCGAATCTCACACGTGAAATACTGTGACTCAATCTTGCCGCACAAAATATACCTCCTTCTTCCGAGGTAAAACTCATAACAATAACTTTGCCAGTCTCCCGAACTTCTCCAAATGGTTCTCACACATAATATACTTGTCCTAACCGCACCTAAAAACTACTTTAATTAATGTCGTGTTTCGGCACTCCATTCTTGTCCTTCAACTCCTACAGGGCAAGGACTAACCGCGTGGTTCTATGTTCCACATTGTAACATTCCCCATCTCTAGACACCCTGACCATGTTAAGGTTATTAGTATATCAGACTCTATAGTCTCGATCCGAACAATCGCCTTCATAGTCCCCTTAGCTTATTCGTCAAAAGAAAACTTCACTACCGGCCTCAATAACCATGTTTCAAAGAATTCCTTGGGTGGATGTCCAACAATGGGGTTCCACGAACACAAATTCTCCATAAGTGTTAGGAACACTTTTTAGTGAACCTATCATTCTTCTTAAGGACTCTCTCTTCATTGTACTTACATTATTTCAGCACAAAGTTCAATTATCCATATAACTCTTTATTCATTGTCGGCCTATGACCGATCCTTATGTGAATAATTCAAAACTGCCTTCTCTTCATTTCTGGTAAACAACATGAACTCATGGTTAAAATGATCCGTAAAATCCCTCTATTAGCAAAACATCTTGCTCCCCCATATATGGTGACCATCATTCCCCCCATTTGAATATTGCTCCCACGAGGGAAAAATTTCCTCGAATTTTCACATAGGGTATTTCCATACCCTTCTCTAAGTCAAAGCTCCCGAGCCTTGTACTTCCACTGAATAATGCTACACTTACTTCGCATGTCTTAACTTCAATGTATGGTCTTTCTCAAAGACCCTTTTAAACTTTTTCCCCGACTTAACTTCACGGGATAATTCGAGTTTAGCACCACTCTCTACTATAGCGGTACTTGGATAATTATAACTACTATACTTTAGTAGTCATCATTGCAATCCATGACAGTGCCACAAGGGGAGTGACCTCTACTACTATGGTCCTCATTCCCAACTCCAGCTAACAGCTGCAACTAATCCCCACCTCATGCTTCCCTCAACATGGCCTTCCTTGGTCGCCCTTCATTGATCAGCACGCGAACCTCGAACGAGCGCGCAAAGGATTTACTATAATCTTACATAATGGCAGGAGAACGAAATCTCACAAGATGAATAAACAATCCTAATCATAAGGCTCTATATCAAATCGAAAGTAAGGCTGAAAGCGTAGTACGCCCGTACATATTCCTAAGGACACTAGAACCTGATGTTCTGATACCATCTGTGACACCCTGCCTAATAAAATACCAGGCGATCAATCCTGTACCAAATTAAAACAGGAGTCTCATATGATTCATTCTTAGCATCACTGTCAAAAACCAACTTAATAACTAATAACCTATTAGGCTGGCGTCAAATTTTTATTTAACTAATCTTTTTTTAATCATACCATTCAAATAAAACATTCACACATTTTATATATGAAGCTGAAATGAAATAAAATAACCGAACACTCGGTTCAACATCATACAACCAAATCGAAAGTCGCACAAAAAGGCGGTAAAATAATAAATGAATACAATTGGGATTTCTGCCCGAGTGTTACTACAATGCTTCCTATCTAGATCATAAGAATAGAAGCATCTAAAAATAAACCTTCATACATCCACAGCTGCTGCAGCAACGTCTGACACGAAAGGATCATCATCCAGGCATCGCTGTGTCTGGACACCTACATATATATATATATATATATATATATATATATATATATAACAAGAAAGGTAAAATAGATAAAACGGGTCAGAGCCCGAGTTGTGAAAATATTTTGCAAGTGCATAAATGCTATATTTTGAAAATATGATTTATCCCATATTTAAATTGGTATCGCACTCCCATGACATACCCCTCCCCCCTCTTCTAATAGTGCACATCTATCGCATACCTATTAAACAACCTAGTTAAGCTACCCTGCCTAACTAATCCGCTTCACACAATCTCTGAAAATCCCTATAAACTCGAGTACAAAGGGCTGAACTTCTTCCCATTCTCAACACTGCACTACGTTCGTGCGTGGAGTGTCTCGCGAAGCGAAATCCAAAGAAGGAACCCCCCGGTACACTACTACCTGGCAATGTTGATTGTCAAGATCCATTAGGGCCTCAGTACAAAATGCATATAAATAAAACTCGTATATATCTATATAGTTCTCATTAGAACCCATGATTCATCTACATATAAATCCTGATATAGATATACCGGAAAGGGATTAACTTTTATTATTCTTTCCATTTTATATATGTTCAATTTATATGATTATTCATCTTCATATACATACAATATACTATGCATAATAAGTATAATTATACCTATCACAATCATAAGTATAATAACCATACCACCGAGCTATAATTCGAGGATATAGTCTCATAGTGCCTATCCGAATTCGAGTTTACTCACTCAACCACAGTACCAAGCCAGACTCACTCATGGTCATGGTATAAATACACAATGGTGGAGGCGGTCATATTCCCTCTGCAAGTGGAGTACACACACATAGCACATGAACGCGGGACGAGATGACCTGGGGATATACTCTGCCTGCTGCTCATGACGGGGGATTCATCTACACTGCGCAACCTCCCCGGATCGCACTAGAGAAATACAATCTGGTTGTTCCAACCCTATGCTAAAGGAAATCCCGTGGAACCAGCATCTAAGATACAAATATACCAATCACACAAAGATATATATATATATATATATATATATATATATATATATATATATATATATATATATATATATATATATATATATATATATATATATATATATTCGTATTATCTCATATAGATACTTTAACAACTACCATATATATAATATGCCACCTCTCAAATATATATGACTATCATTGCCAAACTCTTATAGTTGTAGCCCATAACCGTATATAAGTATTTGCACGCTTGAAATAATAATCCAATAAGTATTCTCTCACTTAATATATAACTCGTACCTTAATCATTTTTAAGTATTTATATAAAATCCCTAATATACTAATTCATAATAATTAAATAAGTACACCCTCAAGTTATTTATTTCCATAGGTATCGCCTCACCGGTAATAATAATCGCACCGAACAGTCGCTTACTCCTCGTTAAGGCATATCCTAGATTTCATCCTAATCACACCCTAGGATGTACTCAAATGTATTCAACCCATATACATTCTAATCGCATGCATATCTCTACACACTTACCAAAAACCTCTCCCTCTAATGTTGCTCGATTCAAACATTCACTAGGTCCGTTCCCCAGATTGTACCCTAAATTAATCCAAGGTTCTCTCTTTCATCTCAAGGTTAACTCACCCTCATTTAGGAGTCCCAATATCATAACTAGAATCCCCCAAAACTCAAAGAAGGAAAACTGTCAAATTCAATAAAGGCGAATCGATTCGCCCCAAATGCGAATCGATTTGGGCCAGCGAATCAATTCGGTTTCCATCCGAATCGATTCGGAAAGTGTTCTGCAAGAAGGTCCTCAAAGGTAAATCAATTTGGTCTTAATTCGAATCGATTCGTCCTGAGACAACTTTACATGTCCCCTTATACGATTCGATTCGGTCTAGACCCGAATCGATTCACCCTATTCGAGAGGCACTGTTTGGGCGGTTTCTCAATCTCGAAAATACCCAAATATCAACCCAACCTCCATTTTAATGGTTTCTAATCTTAACCAACAACTCTATAATCGTCGTAACACTGATTTATAACTAACACCTCAATAAATGTGTGGTATTAAACCACTTCTCTTAGGTTTAAACCTTAAACCCATAAAAACTCTAGTTTTGACATTTCTCCCATTTCAATTCAATTTTACTCTCCATTAACATGGTTTTAACACTAGAAATCATTTAGAGTTTACAATACATCAATTTGTAAACTCATACTAAAATTCCCAAAATTTATTTTAAGGGTTCTAACCCAAAATTATATAGCTTACCAACTATAATATGAGATGTACACATTAAATTAAATAAAGTAAGTAAACACTTGCTTGGAGGATAAAATCCGACGACCTCGAGTCGAATCCCACGGAGTTTGTCCGGAATATCCTTTTTCTCCTTCCTCTTTCTCTTCTTTCTCTTTTTTCTTCCTATTCTCTATTTCTTCTCTTTCTTTTATCTCTTTTTATTTATTCTCTCACTCTCTCATGCCTCTTATAAGAGAATAAAAGGGTTTATCCCTTATTAAATCAAAAAATTACTTGTTTACGCAACTACGAGTCCCTACTGGTCTAAAAATTCCCGAAACCCAAACACTACTCCCGGATACTCTATTCTAACTATCTCGGCCATTTCGAAACCAACCGCGTCCTCAAAATCTCCATCCTAGTCACTTAACTGCCATTCACTAATTAAACCCCACACATCTCAATACGGATTTCCTTTGTCGCTCTACCCAATTGTGACATGCAATCAAAATGGTCCAACTCATTTACTTAGTCCCAAAAGTAAATGTATCACACATCGAAAATCATCTAACCCTCATAAACTCCAAAAATTATTATTCATAGAAATTCCTCAAATTTCCAAATTCAACTCACTAATGTAATTTAAATATCCATAAAAGTACAGGGTATTACATTAAATTGATTAGCTTAAGGGGTTTGATATCAATCTTGGAAGGGGTGATCCTTTTATTAGAATTGTCATAAATTGAGATTTGTGTGATTAGTGTAGAGTTTCATGTTTGGTCTTTGGCCAACGAATCTCGATTACTGATTGAGCTAGGCAATAGTGTATCGAGATGGTTCCTTGTTTGGATTTCTCTTGCAAGACATCTCACGTACAAAGATTTGTAAGGGTTGGGAGTTGAGAAATGTTTTAGCGCTAGGACTTTTAGTTGTTACGTTAAACGTTGCTTTTGGGAGAGAGAACATGACGAGAGCAGCGAGGCATATTAAGTTGTAAGGTCAACGGGGCCAATGAGTGCAACATTGAGAGCACTTAAGAACTTTCGCACCACATGTTGAATAATTACAGTAATATCAAAGAACTGTTGAGTCCTAATGGGTAAGGTATTCGAGTATACATTTACTTTATAATTATGCATTGAAAGTGTGGTTCAAGTTTGGATGTATATATCTGCTATACATATGTGTTATTTGTGGGTGGTATAAGGTGTATGTGCACCCCAGCCGTGGCACACTGTGGTAGGAATATGTGAGCCTTTTCTTTCACCTCATGGGATATGGGTACATGTTAATTATTATAAGCCTATGATATTTGGGCAAGTCATATTTTGACATTATGCCTAACAAATTCCGAAGATAAAATTCATTTATTAGGGGGAAGAATGTAATACTTCGTATTTTCGTAGACTATACTTATTATCTATTAACTGAGATATAAATTAACAAATGAGATTAATTATTACTTATATGGTTTAATAATAATAAATTAGTATAATTTAGATGAAAATTAATTTTTTTGCATGTGTTATGATTTTTGAGACGTGTGTTTGTGAATAATTAGTTAGTGATATTAATTATATGATTGTGGACTATGTGTACACATAGAATAATTTATTGAAAAATATGAGGTATTACTAGGTATTCTGGGTAGTATAGTTTCGAATGGACACTGGGGTACAGAAATGTGTGTTTATGTATTTTTACCTCTTTAAATTGGTTCCAGGGGGTTGGTATACCCTTATGAGGAGTTTTGAGTCAATTCGGGTAGCATTTTAAGACTATCTGGGACCCTGAAATAGTCATTTAATGGAGGTGCAAGAATTTCAGTTTTTAAGTGAGATTAAGGGTCATTAATTGTCATTTATTCTAAGAAGAAACAAACCCTATCAGCCACGAATCTTTGGGAGAAACAAAGAACGTCTAAGGAGGGCAAACCATAAGGATTGAGGGTTTCAACGCGTGTTCTTCGATTTGTTCAGGGATGTATATCTTGAAATCCTCATTATAAATTTGTAGCTTATTTAAATATGTGTTTTTCCTTTCTCAAATCTGAATATTGAAGCATATTTAATGATTAATTCGTTTATGGTCAAATATACTAAAGACGTGGGTTAATTAGAAGTAATACAATTACGCATGCATTAGATATTTGTAATTTAATGAATCAATCATGAAATTGTTTAGGATAAATGTTGTAGACCTGATATTTAATCAATGATTTAGGATGAGGATCTATTATTACGAACATTTCCCATGTTAATTAAAGTTTTAGTTATGAAATCAGTGATGAAGAAACCCTAAGATGATTTAAAGATGAGTTATGTTGCAAAGTATGGATATTTAAGTTTTAGTCTTGGATTTAATGTTTTTGAATTCATAGGATGGTGTAAAAGGTTTAGAAACATGTTTGTATACTTAGATTTGGTTTTAGTATTGATTGAGTAGTATTTTGGAGCTTCGTTTGGGCATTGATGGAGGTTCTGAAACTTCATCTTCATCTTGAGGCCATTTACAAATCTTTTGTAATACCCCGTATTTTCATGGCTTTTAAATTTAAGGATTTATTAAATTTAATTGAGATAAATTAATTTAATTTTAATCCGAAATGTTGTTTTAAATATTTACTAGCGTGACAAGAGTTAGTAATTATTGGGAATATATTATTTGTTGCATATTACTCGATGAGTATAGTAATATATGAGATTTATTTTTATAATATTGTCACGTGTGAATAAAATGACAATTGTGGAAAATTTAAGTCGGGACGCGCCTGTGTCGTGTCGGGACTAAATGTAAATTAATAAAAGTGAATATTTTACAGGTTGTTCGTTTAGTCGTTTTGAGAGCGCCAACGCATCCGGAAGGGTCGAGATAGTCAGAAAAGTATACCCGAGGGTTTGATTTGGGTCTCGGGGCGTTTTTAGGCCTAATTAGTACCTCGGGAGGGCATTTTAGTCATTTTGTATTTTTGGGTAATTAAACCCACGAAAATTAAAGGGGTTATATCATATGTTTAGGTTATCTCCTAGGGTTAGATAACTCAAAACACTAGAATGGCCATTGGAGATGAGAGGAGAGAGCTCTCAAGGCATTCCAAGGCTCAAAACTCATCCGTTTACACCGCCGCCACCGCCAACGCGTAGATCGCGAGACGGGGAATGCAACCACACCAAATTCAACACCAAACCAGATTTCTGAAAATCCCAGGCAAGTATTTATCTTGCTTATTTCGTTGATGCATCATCCATATTAGTTTAGGAGTTATTAGGATGAGATTTATGGAAGAAAAACCTAATTCGAGATGGGAAATTTTCATGTAGTGATGATTTATATGATATTCTGGAAACCCTTGGTCATGTAAAGGATTAAGAGTTTAATTAAGAAAAGAGTTCTAATTAGATACAAACACTAAAATATTTATTCCGGACGATCGGACCGTTGGAATTGGATGAAATTTTACAAAGAATTAGCTGAAGACGAGAGGAAGCTATAGAAAAAAATTCAGCTCGATCGGACCGTTCAATATTTTTTAATATTTTTTTTTGCTAGACAGTTTTATGTTTTGAGGACTCTTAGAGATAATAAAAATTCAATTAAAACTCCATTTTAATTCTGATTTCGAAACCGTTTGAAATTCTCATCTTTGAAAATAAAATTCAAAATCCTTTAATGTAAGGCGAAATCTATATTTTTGGGATATTTTGCATAAGGGATAATGTAAGTATATATTAAAGGGGAGAGACACGTAAGAGAGAGTTACGTTGGAACATAAATGGATATCTACGGAATTGTACATTTGGAAGAATAGAGTCCATGAGGGTTACGTAGTAAGTTGGAAAAACCCTTCGAATTAAAGTTAGAAACGAACCATTATACTTGATACATAATAATGGAAAAATAAGGATAAATATTGTGAATGTGGGTTATTGGATAAACCTAAATTGATATAATAAAAGTTGTATATTTATATTGTGTATGCATATATATTATTATATACTTGTGAAAATCATGCTCGCGCTACTTGCTATCCCTAAAGTTTCTGCGCTGGGACGATCTTATCTCGTGTACCGTGTGGGGGATATTGACTCGTACCCTAGAAGATAGAAATCCTAGGTACATGCTATCGAATCGGTAGTCACGGTCCTAAGAGACGTGAGGGTATGTACTGACCTCTTGGACTTGGAAACTATGCATCGCCTCAATATTGTTTGTGTATGTATTTATACAGTTCGAGAGTGATCCCGAACTTGTATTCCCTTTAGTACGATTGATACGGGGATTGGATACCAGAGTATGCCTGCAGCATAATTTTTATGTGGGGTGCTGTTAGAATATATATATTATACGAGTATTTAATATATTCATGAACTTCTGAAATTTGGGAAACTGCCTACTGTGTTATGGTAAGTAAGACATGTATAATGACTCAAATTGGAAATACTTGTTTTGAAAAGTATAATATGATATTGTAAAACTTTATGAATCAATAAAGTTAAAATGAGCATTTTGGTACTAAATGAAATTATCCTTTTAAACCATGATGTTGTTAAATCTTAAATCTTGAGAGTCACCTAAGATAAGTTAAATCCTTGGGGAAAGATAGTGTGATATATGATGAGATAAACCCTTGGGGAGGTTAGTGCGACATGAGTGCACATTAGAAGAGAGGTGAGAATTTCTCAAGAGAGTGTCGTACTAATATGTTGTTGCACTGGCCTGTATCAATTTAAATACTTGCTAAACAATTTTTTAAATCATATACACTATCGGTCTCTAACCCGTTTCCATTTCTCTTTCTCTCTTGTATATATATATGTATATATTACAGGTGCCCAGCCACAGGGGCGTCTTGCATAGGGTCCTTTAGCAGGAACGCGCTGCAACTTAGGTGGGAGTTGCAGGCCTGTTGTTTAGACGACTTCATCCATTTGATTCTACTCCTAGCATGTTCATTATTGGGGCAGGTGTCACCCTTTCCATTTTTCAGTTGCTATTTGGATATTGTACTTCATCTATTTCTAGTATTGTCACTTTGGGATTTATTATATTCTGGATGGTTTACTTTATGTTTTATTGTTAGTAGCCAGTTGTTGAATGTTAAATTATTGGATTGATTGTTTAATAAAATAAATAAATAAAACTTGAAAGGAATGTTAAAAATGGTTTTGACACTTAGCTTAATTAATTAGGGTGTTTAAATTGGAACTACAGTGATGCTAAGAATGATCCAACTGTTCACCTTGATTTTAATTTAATAAAGGATTGATCGCCTGGTATTTAATTAGGCGGGGTGTCACAGGTGGTATCAGAGCATCAGGTTCTAGTGTCCTTAGGATCTGTACGGCTTATTATGCTTTAAACGTTTCTTTGTTTGTATTTATGCTCTATGTTTAGGATTGTCGATTCCTTTGACGAGATTTCGTTCTCCTGCTATAATGTGTATACACTAGTGAATTCTAATTTCATTCGGATGTGTGCGTGTGCCGAGCGATGACGGATGTCAGAAGAGGACCGTTAAGCGTACATCAGGAGGCAGGGCTCAGTTGAGATTATGAAATATATCCGAGGATGATGACCGTAGTCGAGGTCACCTCCATTATGGCATAAGAAGCCACGACTAGAAAGGCGACTAAGGTGTAGCAATGATTTTCAAATGCTGTTATAGTCAAATGAAGTGTGAGGGTAAAGTTACCCAACGTATTACAAAAACGTGTAGAGACTGTCAGTGGGAAATATTAGAAACGCGAAAATTGTATGTGTTTACCAAAGGAGGTAAAGTGTCCAAAGGCTTAAATATAGGACGGAGTGTGGAAAACTGAAAGTGAAAATTTAGAGAAAATTTTCTTGGCTTTCGGGACGAAATTATAATGGTTGGAGTCAACCACCAATTTTAGAAGTGGAATGCTATGCCTATAGGAGAACCTTAGGTACAGTGTTGACCGTATGTTCCTTCCTCAACTGTTCAGGATGAGAAGCAAATGTGGTTCTGAACTCATCGCAGGAGGGCATGACAGAAGTCCAATTGTGGATATGAATCCTAATCGTTAGAAAATTTTGTATCGAAAGTGGTAGATACTAGTGGAGGAAACGAGTCCAAGTGGGAGACCAACTTGTAATAATAGTTGATAATACTCGAGGAGGAAATTCCGATGAACAACCGATTCAAAGGTTGACAATGTCATATTTTGTCAATATAGATGATAACGCTTCTTTGTGGGGGAAGTTAAAGGAATCGAAGAATTTAGTCGATAATAAGACTGAATACAACGGTGGTGGTATAGCACCACAAAAGGATGTGGATACACATCAAGAAAACCATTTAAATGCTTCAGATAGTTAAATTCTTACCAAGTGATGGTAAATTCAGTAAGTACTATTATAGATAGTAACATGATCTTTATGGCCTAAAAAGCTAAGGGAACAACCGGGATGTCTAACAGGAATCGAGTCTACTAAAGTCCGAGAGAAGGACAATCCTAACCTGGTTAGTAGGACAGGTGATAAGTGTATTATGTGTTGAGGTATTTTGGTGCGGATATGTTCCAAAGTGAGGAAAAGGGATAAGAATACGGTGCCTAGTAAAGGACGACGATTAAAAATAATTTTTGTTTTGGTTTGGGCAGACGTGTTACGTCCGAAAACCATTTGTGCAGTCAAGATGATTGCCAGGATGGATGTATAAGTTGTATCCTTAGAGGATGCGGCGTGTTTATGTGACACGAGCGAGTCACCATATTTTGTTCATTGCTAGATTAGCATGTGAGACGAGTTTAATGCATATCATTATAAATGTTACCATTATGTGAATAGTTTTCCTTAGTATAGCGGGATTTTCCTTTGGTGCTATCCGCGGGGGATGAATGAGTATATTAGCAGTGTTTTATACTTTATTGAGGTTACTCGTTGTAGTGATGCGATACACGAGTATGATATTATCTTTGTTAAAATGTTATAGAAATGGATAGTATGATAGTGGGCATTTATTGCAAGGCTATCGGAGTAGTTACATTAGTGCAACACGTTTTGTTTTGGCGAGGCTTTACCTGTAAGAAGGTTGGACTCGCACTTATAATATCTATCCTAGAGACTTCGGAGGAGATAGTGGGCTCGAGATATTCGATACCAATGTATGTATAGACTTTGTCAGTATGATTCAGTATGTATCGGGATTTACCGTTGAGAAAAAAGACTTGACTCGGTATTATGTTTAGCACTCCGGACTTAGTGATAGGAAGAGTGCAGTGTTATATTTATCCTTAAGAGATGTGGGAGTTAAAAGTTATACCCCTAATGTTAGAAAAAGGAAATTTAGAGAATTTCGATCGTATGTATCTGAGGTTTATAGAATGTAATTACCATCAACCAATACGGGACGATAGTGAAATTGGTGAAACGTTCTTTGTTAAGCATAATTACGGGAGAAATTGTAACTTTTCTGTCAAGGGACGGAATAAAGGGGTATATACTATGCACGGAGGACCTAACGGATTTCGATAATCGACAATGCTAGGTAGTAGTGTATCGGGGGGTTCCTTGTTTGGATTTCGCTTTGCGAGACATCCCACGCATGAAACTTAGTGTAAGGTTGGAAATAGGGAGACGTTTGGTCACTATTTCATGAGTTCGGTACCCTGGTCGAAATGGGATCAAGTAATTATGTATGTAAGTTGGAAGTTGAATTTTGTTTTAAGGTCATTGGAGCCGGATTTTTGTGGTAGGAAAGCATTGAAAGTTATCCCCACGATTTGAGGGGTGGAACGATGATAATGAGAATTTAAGAATTTTGATTTCTAGGGTGATTGAGAGTACCCAAATGTCATAACCACGTACAGAACACAAGGTGAATAAAGAGTTGGAATGATTTTTAGCATGGATTATCTAGAAAGAACTTTATATTATATAAAAGAGATGACCTGTAATTATTTTAATGAATAGAGCGTTAGTGATTTATTTTGGTTGTTGTACCTATTTGGGAAAATTGTTGTACTTATCTGAGGAAGGTTGAGAATTATTATTCCTCTTTTATTGTCATGGAATTTGAATGCCCTATTCCTTCTATTCCGTTGAATTTAGTTAGTCCTACAAATGAGTACCACGCCGTTCGCTCTCCCAGGGCGGTCGGAGTGTTGCAAAAATGTGGGCATCTTGGTTAACTACAGTTAAAATAGTCCGAGTCGAAGGGACGTGGTAATAGACGTGTGAATATATGTTTGTGGGACTAGTATAACGAAGTGGAAGTGATAGAGTGGATTAAACGTCACATGAGGGGCGATAATCCATACATAAGTGTGCAATTAGAATAGCACGCTCTAACTTGATTAGAAGGCTGTGGGAAGCCATTCAAGAATTAGTATTCCTTGAATAGAGTAAAATTTAATTATTATGAAGCATACTTTTAGCGGAGTTGTTATTATTCAAGTGTGAGAGCGACTTACGCATACAAAGAGTAATGATGTTAGTATAGTATAAGAGATCCAGAAGTGCGCTTCGTGGAGAGAAGAGAACGGGTCGGAACTTTCGGCATACTCCAAGGAAGGAAGGGGAGTATTACGTGTCACTTAATGTGAGACATTTCAAGGGAAGAATCGATGTTTAGCGAGACGTAGTGAGTAGTCTCTACATGCACTGCCCATATGTAAGGTTTGGTTGAAAGAGGAGAATCAACCAAAGAATTTTGTATTTATCGAAAATTCCTGAAATTGGAAGAGGTTGGTAAAGTCGGTAAAGTTCTTGGATGGGATGCCATCCTCAAAACAAGATCAAGGGTTTATCTCGAACATGTGAATTAAGTCACCGAGAAGGAAGTGATTGATATTCCTTTGGGATGGCCTACAATATTAACTAGTATGCCCCAGACTTCCTTTGAAAGGAAGGATCGCGCCAGTGCATGGTCCGGCGCAGTATAAATTTCTGAATCAGGATGAGATTGGTGAATACCACCTTTGATATGGGATTTCAGGAACCAGTGGAGATAAGATTTCATTTCGAGTAGGATATATCACCCTTAGCCAGGGAATAAGCGCATGGTGATTAAAGATTAGTGGAGCCACGTGAAGGAGATTTTGGAATCTTGGTACGATGATTTCAAGAATGCTCTGTAGAAGCACTCGTACCAGTTTGTCACGTATGAGTATACCCGGGGGTTTGATTTAGGTCTCGGGGCGTTTTTAGGCCTAATTAGTATCCCGGGAGGGCATTTTAGTCATTTTGTATTTTTGGGTAATTAAACCCACGAAAATTAAAGGGGTTATATCAGATGTTTAGGTTATCTCCTAGGGTTAGATAACTCAAAACACTAGAATGGCCATTGGAGAGGAGAGGAGAGAGCTCTCAAGGCATTCCAAGGCTCAGAACTCATCCGTTTACACCGCCGCCACCGCCAACGCGTAGATCGCGAGACAGGGAACGCAACCACACACTAAACCAGATTTCTGAAAATCCCAGGCAAGTGTTTATCTTGCTTATTTCGTTGATGCATCATCCATATTAGTTTAGGAGTTATTAGGATGAGATTTATGGAAGAAAAATCCAATTTGAGATGGGAAATTTTCATGTAGTGATGATTTATATGATATTCTGGAAACCCTTTGTAATGTAAAGGATTAAGAGTTTGATTAAGAAAAGAGTTCTAATCAGATACAAACACTAAAATATTTATTCTGGACGATCGGACCGTTGGAATTGGATGAAATTTTATAGAGAATTAGCTGAAGACGAGAGGAAGCTATAGAAAAAAATTCAGCTCGATCGGACCATTCAATATTTTTTAATATTTTTTTTTTGCTAGACGGTTTTATGTTTTGAGGACTCTTAGAGATAATAAAAATTCAATTAAAACTCCATTTTAATTCCGATTTTGAAATCATTTGAAATTCTCATCTTTGAAAATAAAATTCAAAATCCTTTAATGTAAGGCGAAATCTATATTTTTGGGATATTTTGCATAAGGGATAATGTAAGTATATATTAAAGGGGAGAGACACGTAAGAGAGAGTTACGTTGGAACATAAATGGATATCTACTGAATTGTACATTTGGAAGAATAGAGTCCATGAGGGTTACGTAGTATGTTTGAAAAACCCTTCGAATTAAAGTTAGAAACGAACCATTATACTTGATAAATAATAATGGGAAAATAAGGATAAATGTTGTGAATGTGGGTTATTGGATAAACCTAAATTGATATAATAAAAGTGGTATATTTATATGATTGTGTATGCATATATTATATACTTGTGAAAATCATGCCCGCGCTACTTGTTATCCCTGAGGTTTCCACGTTGGGACGATCTTATCTCATGTGCCTTATGGGGGATATTGACTCGTATCCTAGAAGATAGAAATCCAAGGTACAGGCTATCGAATCGGTAGTCACGGTCCTAAGAGACGTGAGGGTATGTACTGACCTCTTGGACTTGGAAACTATGCTTCGCCTCAATATTGTTTGTGTATGTATTTATACAGTTCGAGAGTGATCCCGAACTTGTATTCCCTTTAGTACGATTGATACGGGGATTGGATAGCAGAGTATGCTCGCACCATAATTTTTATGTGGGGTGTTGTTAGAATATATATATATATTGTACGAGTATTTAATATATTCATGAACTTCTGAAATTTGGGAAACTTCCTACTGTGTTATGGTAAGTAAGACATGTATAATGACTCAAATTGGAAATACTTGTTTTGAAAAGTATAATATGATATTGTAAAACTTTATGAATCAATAAAGTTAAAATGAGCGTTTTGGTACTAAATGAAATTATCCTTTTAAACCATGATGTGGTTAAATCTTAAATCTTGAGAGTCACCTAAGATAAGTTAAATCCTTGGGTAAAGATAGTGTGATATATGATGAGATAAACCCTTGGGGAGGTTAGTGCGACATGAGTGCACATTAGAAGAGAGGTGAGAATTTCTCAAGAGAGTGTCGTACTAATATGTTGTTGCATTGGCCTGTATCAATTTAAATACTTGCTAAACGAATTTTTAAATCATATACACTATAGGGCTCTGACCCATTTCCATTTCTCCTTCTCTCTTGTATATATATATATATATATATATATATATATATATATGTATATATTACAGGTGCCCAGCCACAAGGGCGTCTTGCATAGGGTCCTTTGGCAGGAACGCGCTGCAGCTTAGGTGGGAGTTGCAGGCCTGTTGTTTAGACGACTTCATCCATTTGATTCTACTCCTAGCATGTTCATTATTGGGGCATGTGTCGCCCTTTCCATTTTTCAGTTTTTATTTGGATATTGTACTTCATCTATTTCTAGTATTGTCACTTTGGGATTTATTATATTCTGGATGGTTTACTTTAAGTTTTATTATTAGTAGCCAGTTGTTGAATGTTAAATTATTGGATTGATTGTTTAATAAAATAAATAAATAAAACTTGAAAGGAATGTTAAAAATGGTTTTGACGCTTAGCTTAATTAATTAGGGTGTTTAAATTGGAACGACAGTGATGCTAAGAATGATCCAACTGTTCACCTTGATTTTAATTTAATAAATGAGTGATCGCCCGGTATTTAATTTGGCGGGGTGTCACATCTTCCCAGAACCAAATCGATTTGGCCTAAGGGGTAATCGATTCAGAACATAAAATTGTGGATTTTTTTATTACGAACGTCTAGGTGCTGCTTTCATATTTTTCTGATTTTTTTAATTTTTTTATGAATTTTCTAATTAACGATGCGCGAGACATAAATTTTATGTTGGTGATTTTGAGTTAGACTTTATTTTAGGACTTCTCCACCTAGTTTATTAAGAGATCAAACTTGGTTAATATTGATGATAGTTATGTAGATTAGAGGTATGACCTTTGTACTATTGTATTTACATCCGGTGTTCGGATTGAGTTAGAATGTGTAAACGCACAAGTGAGCGGTATCATATGGTCATATGTATACATTGAACTTAGAGAGTAACGAGTTAAAGTGTTTGGAAGATTAAATTCGGTCTTCAAATATTATAGGTCATTCAATTAAATTAATAATTAAATGAAGGAACATATATATACGTTACGAGAGAGTGTGTTTATATATATATACTAGCGGAATGCCCGTGCCTGAAGGCACGATGAAAATTTTCAAAATACGTAGTCGCAAAACGACAAAATTTTTCAAAGTATGTAACCACAAACGGCAAACATTTTTTTCCCAACAAAACAGAGTATAATTTTAAAAAAAATAGTCATAATATCCTTTATTTATACGACTATCCACACTTCTTAACAAATAATAAATAATCCAAGATTCAAATAGTCTAAATTAATCAAACAATTCACATATAAGATGAAATATATAATATTCATTAACGGAATTCACATTGTGATAAATAAAGTGTCATTTTTTTTAAATGGATATAATCTCATTTGTTTATTGAACTACCCACCCTGCTTAACAACCAATCCAAAAATATTCAAAAAGGCGAAATTCACCAAACAAACTATTCAACAAAACAAAATTCTTAAAAAAATCACATTGATAAAACAAACTCTAACTACACAATGCCAATTGTAGTCTCCAACACTGAGTACAAATATAATGCTGAAACTATCACTTTAATTTAACATGTTGACTCCAAATTTGAGATGGGGAGAATATATGTTAATATCAATGTCAATTATCGATTCATTTATTTGCTCCATGCTCAAACTATCCAAGTTCTCAAAAAAGGTGACGAACCGCCTGCTCAACATACTGAAACATTACAAGTAAGTAGATATTAGTTCTATCTTTTGTAATAAAAACAATATTGTTATTATAGATACCAAAGAGTGTAAATTACATAGTCTAAATCAATAGTTCAAAACAGTGGGATGTTTCGAGAAAATCAAAACTAAAACAGTAATTAAGTAGTAAAAACAAATGTTTGAAATGGGAAAAAAATCCAACACATCATAACGCAAAAATATAGAGATGTTCACTTAGCAGAAGGATTATAAAATCCTAACTGAAGAAAAATTTAGAAATACCGCACGTATGTTGACACAACATTACTCTTAATTTTACTTTGTTTTCCAGTTCTTTGATTCGAAATGCATAAACATTCAAGATCGCTCGACAGTGCTTGGTTGCTTGGTCCATTTGGTTTCACTTGGAAGTGCTTGGTTCTGCTGCCGCTGGTTCGTTTTCAGTCATTGGGTTGCTGGGTCGTTCTACCCCATTTGTTATCGGGTTGATATAGCATATATAGAAGAACATATAGCACTGTGGCAGCACATATAGGAGCAAAAAATTTCATAGTAGCACATTTTATAGCAACACATACCCAATATAGCACCACATTTTGGTGTCATCTAAAGCTATATGAGAGAAGGCTTGAGGACCAGTGTTGAAGCAATCCTACTGGTCGGTCATTTTCATCTTTACTCAATCTCACTGTAAATAGTAATACTCAATTTGTAAGTTCATACTTCGTACATTTCTATAACTTAAAAACCAGTAGTTACACTTGCATAAGTCCACCACATACTTACACTTTGCACTTGTATTCTTCTAACTTAAAAACCAATTATTCACATGCTAAAAACCAATACTAATCGATTCATTTCTATAATTATCTTCAGGGAAGAAGCCTCCCCATTGATAAACTCAGACCTGCATATTATATTATCAATGGAGCTACAAACAAAATAAATATGAATTTTGAACAGAGTACAAAAAATAAACCAAAACCTTAAAAGTTCTTAGTAAGAAATATCATACTTTTACATGAATACACTGAAATCTAAACGGACACTAATAAGTTCATACTTTTTAAACAAACCAAAAATCGAAAGCCATCACAATCCTCATCAAACACGTAAAACCATAACTTCAATAAAAAATAAAAAATAGAAGTAGACAAACTCTGAGTCCCTGGCAAGATGCCTACATAAATCAAAGACTTGGAGGTTACATAAATCAAAGTAACCGTAATCGTATCATACCATAATGAACTCTTGTATCCCCAGACCTTGATTAATCTCACCTATCATTTCTTCTGCTAAAACACCTGCCAAATTAGACATTATTCAGTGCTAAATAGTTTTATTTTGTGAATAATTTTTTTTAATACTGATTAGTTTTATTATAACAATACTATTCCTATTTCACTACTAATTACTAACATTATTTAGTGCTAAATATTTAGGCCTAAACATGATCACTTACGACTAACAACAATTCAATAAAAGATGAAATTCAAGTACACAAAATGAACTTGACATATTATAACAGTAATATGTAAGCTAAGAGGAAAAGAAAAGAGGGGGTTGCCATGAACCTTGTGGCATCCATGTAGAACAAATGGAAGATATTTTTTTTTCGGATTCTAAAAGCAGTATCGATCCCTATAGTGTCTTATTTTTCGGTTACAAAAAGTAGCATTGGCATTGTTAAGAGTTCATTATGTGATATCCGACTGTTATAGCACGCTATATCTCATATAGCACGCTATATCTGATATAGCATGCTATATCTGATATGGGACTGCTTTGATCCTCGACACTGTTATAGCATGCTATCAAGCAAACGTACCAAAATAAGACTGTTATAGCACGCTATAGCTGATATAGCATGCCATAACACTGTCAAAGCAAATGTACCACTATTACAGCACGCTATAACTGATATACATGCTATACAGGTATAACATGTCTATCAGTTAATTTGTTAAGCGTGAATCTTATATATCACGCTGTAACACTGTCAAAGCAAACGTACCACTGTTATAGCATGCTATAACTGATATACATGCTATACAGGTATAACATGCATATCAATTAATTTTTTAAGCGTGAATCAAGCAAATGTATCAAAATGTTTTTAAAACAAAATAAGACCAAAATATATCATGCTACTGATGAAATATCATTTTTTACCTATCTAGAACACCCATTAAATAGAGGGAAAAGGTAAAAACAATGAAGACGGCCTAAGATAGTCATCACTAATTTCTGATTTATTTTAATTTTCTCTTCCATTTCTCACCCACGAAACACTAAAGAAACTGTGAAGCTAATAATTAACTAACCTGCGATAAAAACTCTAAATTTTTTCTCCTTCATCACTGATAAAGTCGGATTTGTTGATGGAAGGGGGAATCACCCACGGAATCCGCTTAGTACCAAATTACCCTACAACGTGCGGTACTCAGTTCCTTTTGTAGAGTGAAGGATGAGAGATGCGAAACCAAATCATTTTGGTAGTGGTAAGCGAAGAAAAAGCAAAGATGAAGAACCAATTCGTTATGGAGGAGAGAAATAAATTTGGGTTAGCTGCCTTTTGATTACCTGATATTACAAAAGAACTTTTTAATTAGTCAACATTTACACCTATAATACTATTGTATTAGAGGTATAATATAGATATATGCACATCCATAAATATTACTTCTTAAGATTTGTTTCAGTATAAATTTTTATAGTACCTACCATATGATGATGGATGTTAGTAACTGCACTAAACATCGCATAGTAGCTTTAATTTCTAACAACTTCAAATGATTTTACGTGGGTAGTTTAATTGGTATGATTGGCATTGTGTTCTCACGGTTTTCTTAATTTATGATATCATTTTGATAGTATTATCATCCTGACATTATATTTAAAAAGTGGAAGTTTTTTTAAATGCTTAGTCTCAATGAAGATTTATTTTCAGGAAAATTATCCCTTTCAGGTGAAAATTCATATGCACTGGAATTTATCTTTAAAGTTGTATTTATACAAACTGAGTGGAACTATTGGAATGTCTATGAATGGAACTGTTTTCTAACTAAATGGAATGGACTACATGCTTTCTACCTGTTTCAACATTTGTAATGGACTACATTAGTATATCATTGAATTTGTTTTCTAAAATTTGGAACAAACTATGTGGAGTAAATTATTTTCTAAATTCTGGCACAAAAAACATCGACAGCGTGAAAAGGTAACTTACCAAAATTCACCAAGGCAAGGAAAATTCTAGTCACCTTCCTTTAAATTATCTCCAGTAGCTGTACGAACCCGTCTCGTAATATGAACTAAGAATGGAAGAAAAATAGGCTTCAATATCTATACTTGGTTTGGGAAATCAGTAATGTAAGTAGTTTCACGACAATAATTAGACTCCCAAATATGTACACGAATCCCTCAATTCAATACCTGTTATACCGTTATGTCCATATGATAGCAGTTTAGTCCATATGATAGCAGTCCATATGATAGAAGTTCAATAGAATCGTTATGTTATACCTGCTATTGCATCGTTAAGTTCAGTCAGCGAGTTAGTGACCAATTAAAAGGGCAACAATACTTTTTTTAACTAAAAATGAATCGCACTAAAATTGACACAACCAATTTATTACAACTTGATATTGCAACTATAAGATACGTCTCCCTTAAATTATTGCTTCTTATTGGAATGATTCACATTGGAGTTTTAGCAGCTGGTCTAAAGCCTTATGTTATTTGGCTTAAATTAAATACTAAAATATTTTTTTCATAGAATGTGACATGAGCTATAGCCCGTTCAAGCTGCCTCTAGATCCGCCCCGGGTTGTAAATACCTGGTACATACATGGAAAGATAATGATAAAATGACAAAAACAAAAAATATGCAAAAATATCCTTACGTAGACTAATCTAATTAGAAAGAATACACATGGAATCCATCAAACCTCTAAAAAAAATGGGTACCAAAGAGAATTCACTTTCACATGAATGTACAACTATAGCATGTGTTAACAAACATTCTATTTCTAAGCAACCAAATTTCTGACATATAAATAGCTTGCAACAAATAATAACAAAGTTTAGCTAGCATAAGTGGGTGTTGATTTAAACAAAACACACCTGATCATATAGTTACCTATTATCTCACTTATAAAAATATAATCAAGGTGTTTATTAGTTGTAAATCCGAAACTTGTAACACCTTTTGTCAGGTTGTATGCAGCATGACTTGTAAGGTCTACAAATGTTCCTATAAAAAGTTGCAATCTTGGAGTTAGCTACCTGGTTTCAAAAGAAATGTTTAGATATCTGGATCATGCTTAAGTAAGAAGAAAATAAAAGTCTAGGAAGTTGCAAAACATTCCATTTTCAGTCCCCTCACCCAAGACACCAGAACATTCAACATTCAGTTCTCCATCTCTTCCTTTATCTCACTAGTCTTGCACATTTTCTATAATAAACACAGCATGATGCAACCCCCCCCCCCCCCCCCCCCCCAAAAAAAAATATGTGCAAGGTTTTATTTGACAACCAAAAGAATAAAAAATCACTTGTACATTTTATCAAGCACCTGGCAAGCAACCAAAGAAATCCAAAACTATAAACTCAATCGCAAAATATGATAAATATGAGCTCCACATCTGAAACAAACCATTAATTACAACAAAACCCAACCTTAAAACCAAAACAGCGTAAGATTTAGAAATTTATAGAATAGCATAACAAATAACAAATGAAGTCAAAATAGGAGCTGCTTGGGGCTGTACCCAAAAGCCAGGCCGAAGTTTTTTCTAAAAATCTCAGATGATAAATATGATACAACAATTTAGGCTAATAATAGCATGGATAAAAATGTGTCCATGCCTTTTATACGAAGGTACTGATGGGTTACAACAGTCTCTCCAAATGATTTGTCCAAATGTAAACTAATATTGAAGAGTGAGTGCGGGATAAAACAAAGCCAACCAAAAGAACCCTGAAACTAAAACAAAATAAGACAGAATTCAGGTGAAATAAGACATAGCTTAGAGATTTACCTTTATCTTGATGTTGCAAGAGCGTGAGAGGGAAATAAAAAGAGGTGAAGTTGTGAACTCACTAATTTGAGAGAGAGAGAAATGAAGATGAGTTTGTTTTCAACGCTGAGGGAAAAAGGGCGAGAGAGAGAGAGAGACTTGGGTCGTATTACGTATTTATCCTTTTTTTGAACTAATGTAAAAGAGGGGGAAACATTTTAATAGTAAGAGAAAAGAGGGGGAAATAAAATATAAAAGGGTCAAAAGAGTAAAATACAATAAAATAATTTCAACCCTTGGATCGTTGCCTTGTTGGATTAATCTAGACCTCTACTTAGCTTACCCACTTATGGAATAGTAACAAAATTCTACTCCTTATTATATATATATATATATATATATATATATATATATATATATATATATATATATATATATATATATATATATATATATATGGAGATAGATGTACTCATAGTTTAAAGACGAAATAGAGTAGGAGTAGAGTTTAATAAAGTTAAGAGTTGATAAACCTTAGAACATGACGATTAATTCGGTGATTTGAGGTATGCTTGAGTGTACACGGTATCCTACCTGGTTACATATGTTGACATGACTTTCAGGGATAATAAACCTAATTGAGATTATGATTCAACGATGTGGGGATTTGGATATTTTGGGTATCCTTAAGTGTATGCATTATCCAATATTTATATATATCGCACGCGCGCGTGTGTGCGTTGTTAATTATGTGAATATACCTTTATTCGTGGTGAATTTATCGATTAGGTGTTTACAATCGATATCGGATTGTGTACCGTGCGTCAACTGAGATGTGCATGACGTAGTGGAGGCCATTATGTTAGATCATACAGTCAGACTTCATCACTTCGTGATGAGAGAAGCAGGATGACTTGATCCATTGACATGGTCTGCATATAGGTCATTGGCGGTGTTTACTGTGTAGTGATTGACCTACTGTTTGTTTGTGTATATTGCTTAAGCCTATTAGGTGATGGATTCCTATGGACTTATCGATAGACAATTGATAATGAACTATATATCATGTAAAATACATTATGTTCTCTATTTATATTCTTGGGAGTGACATTGCAGGGTTGGTACTTGGGTTGTATTCTTACATGTGTAGTGTGTTACATCCTTATTGCATGATAACTAGTTATTGGTTATTCTTTATGGTAGTTTGGAGAAGAACACATTTAATTAAAAGATATTAAAAAAATAAAGGGCGTTACTTTTATGAGATTGAGAAGATGTTAATGAAAATATATGTGTGGGAATTGGAGTAAAATCCTATTTTAATATTTAGTAGTGTTTCACGTTAGTTTATCATTACGTGATAATACTTAATTCTATAGAGATAGAGACTTTTAGTAAAGTTATGTCTTGGATTGGGATTTCCATATAGTACTTGCACTTAGATGAGAGGTGAGGTATTCATTGAATATGAGTCTCGAAGGGTTGAATGTTTATTGTAAATTAGTCGCATTATTTGTATTAATGTACAAGAGATATTCTTGCAACTTTAGTGTGCTGATCGAAATTTATAAAATGTCTCCCCCAGAAATTATTATTGTATATTAAGGTTAACAGGGCTCAGCGATCATACTTGTAGTTGTGGCGATCCAACTTTATATCCATAGAGTAGGAGTCGCTGGTTAGTCATAGTTGTTCATATGTATTCAAAGTTGACTTAGAGGTGGTTAATGTTGTACTCTATTTTATTTCATTGGAGATATTATAATCAGAGGAGGTTTTAGTTGTATTTTTTTATTCGGTTGAAACGATTATTATTGGAGATTATTATATAGTGGATTCAGTTTTCTCAGTTTGGTATTTCTGTTTATCATTCTTTATTGAGACCTTTGTTGTGTTGGTTTTGGTTTGTCATGGTTTTTAGTTTATGTTGATGCCGAGAATGATATAAATTATTTTAGCACCTTCCGATATTTAGTATCCAGCCTCATCAACTGGGCGTGAAAAATTAGGGGTGTTACATAAGCTATGTCTTAGTTTTACATGCAACATAATGAGACTCTTATCATAACTTCATAAGATTAGTACATTGACCATCAGGCAAAAAGAGTGTGCCCAAATATATGAATAATTAGTGTGATTTTACTTCAATTAAGCCTTCTAAGAGCATCCACAACGGTGGATGCTCATGAATGATAAACTTAGAGAACCAAATGGTCAGTTTATCTTTCCTCACTAGTAAAGTCCACACTGGTTAAGTGGGGTGGATTTCTAAAAAAATTCTTACGAACTAATGTTGTTCTTAAGAAAGAAAAAAAATAGTTCTTAGGAACAACATTTGTTCATATGAATTGTTATGAGCTAATGTAGTTCGTAAGAACTCAAATATAGAATAAAAATAGATTATTTATATATGATACGAACTTTCTTTTTTTATAGCAATTGATACAAACAAATAAAGTTCGTTGAAATTTGCTACAAACTAATAATGTTCATATGAAGTGTTTACATAATTTGTAGCTATTCTTAAAATTTAAAAAATCACTACAAATCCAACAACGAATTATTTTCTCATTTTTCCGCCATTGCAGATATAATATTTTGCAAAACAACAAAACTCTTGAATTTTAGGACCATCACTACCGATGTTCTAAGAGAATAATTTCCTTCCCTTCAACCCTATCTTTAATTATTTTACATTTACGTCTAAATTTAATAAAAAAAGTGGTTAATATGAATTATTTATTCGTCAATAATTCTAAGATAAGACTCATTTCACCGTGTGATACATTTTTCTACACGTATGTCAAATCAGATTTTTTAATCTGGTACTATAAACACTTTTAGCTGTAAAGGTTATAGTGACAAAGGTATCTAATTGCATTATTGTTTATTGGCAGATCTAACATGGGCACCGCCCTTTACACCTGCCTCATATGCATAGCCCATGCAACCATGTAACAAGGAACAAGCAAATTCAGAGAATGATAAATAAAATACTATCCTTCTCACCGTGTCACATGAACCTAGATAATGGCATACCATTAATTATGAATACTATTGGAGTAACTTCCCTTGTCATTAAAATTTTCCATTGTAATATCATTAAGAACAACATTGTTAACAAATCTAAAACAAAAGCATATCAAGAAAGTTCCATATGTTATGCCAACTCCAATGTTAGACTACTGTAATTTCCGAAAAGCAAAAAATAATATAATCATCTGATTTTATATTATTATTATTGTTATAAATAACGCACGGATTGGGTGGTATTTCCAGCAAGAGATATATCGAAGAGTTAATACTGGAGTAACCGAAAATCAAAGTTTATCAGAATTTTGATCTAAAATTCCTAAAAATTTGAATTTTTATGATTCCACCGGCCGGGATCAATGGATAATGGGGATTGAATAGCGGTTGGATGGTTAGCACATTCTATCTTTAGAGACAAAGAAGGGCATGAATTGGATCCGTAATAATAATAATAATAATAATAATAATAATAATAATAATAATAATAATAATAATAATAATAATAATAATAATAATGTTGATGTTTCACATACGTGGGCAATATAATTAAATAAGGGAGCTTGACAAATATATCTCTCATACATAAAATATTTTCTAATTAGTTTCTTAAAAATAATTTTTTTCAATAGGAGCTATTACATGTTTTTAACATGTAGTAATATTACCACGGTACATATTTACCACATGTACTAAATATTTACTATACGCTTCTCACAAGTTATGTAGTAAACATTTACTATTCACTTTCTAATGCTATTAGTTGGAGTAAAAATATTTTTTAATGGGACCAAATGGACTAAAATAATTCATCGAACCTATGTGACTATATTGGTAAAAAATCCAATAAATAATGGGCATATATGTTGATATTTGGATAGAACATTGCTAACATTTTTAACCCACAATTACTAAAATTTACATGATTGCAAAAGCTAGTCAAGCAACTAACCTATGACTATGGTTTCCCATAATTATTCACTAGCATAACCATCTCCTGAATAAAACTACTATTTCTAACATTGTTTTTTTCACAAGGAGTTGGTTAAAATACTTCTTCATCTCCTCCTAATCCAACTACTGAAAATATATGAAATTGAAAACTAATTAAAAAACAGAAAAACAACAAATGGAAATATTTATTGATAAAATTGGAGTAGAAACTATACTGATTGATTTCTTTCCTATTAATAACAAAAATAAATAATTAAATCAGAGAAACTACAAAACAAAAATGGAAAGAGGAAAAGACCTAATTTCTCTTTCTTCATCATTTCTAAACAAACTCTATACATGTAACTTATTTTGTATAGGATTTGAAGCGCTTGGTGGCCTCTTTCTTAGACTAGCTTCCACAGATTCAGCAGTCTCCTTTATCTCTCCTTTCAACTTGTTTAGATCTGAAGGAAGAGAAGTGAAAGAAACAAGTAATCTTCTTGATTGACTTCTTTGAAAAACCTGTCTCCCAGTTTGCGAAGATGATAAAGAGCACATAAACAAGTGAAAAAAAATCAAGCCAAAGAGAAAAAACAATGCCTTGCGAGTGTTTCTCATGTTGGTTTGTTGGCTTGATGAATTGGAGATGGGTTTTAGAGAAGTTTGGAGCTATTTCATATGAAGATATCTTGTTAAGAAAGATGGCCAATCATGGTTGTTATTTGTAGCCTCCAAATTGCATGTGTATTATATGTACAAACAAGTGTAAAGTGTAGTCTTCTATGAAGTCAACATTGTCAAAGGTAGCATTTCTATTCATTAAACAATGCGTTGAAGAATATTGTGTAAATAGTAAGAATTCCACTAAATTATTGCCTGATTTGCAAATACCCCTATTGTTGCAGACAACCCTATAAATTATGAAATTTTGTAGATACCCGTAGGGGTGTGCATATACCCGATCAGGCAAACTGACCTGAAAAACGAATCGGGCCAACCCTACTTTATTGGATTTATAAAATTTGGTCTATGTTCGAGGACTGAATTAGTACGGTTCACTCTCGGTCTTGAGAAAAAAAAGTGGGTTTGGACCAAATATAGTTTTATGTTTATTTAGTAAATAACCACTAGACTATCAAAAATTTGCAAATACCCCCTTATGCAACTCCATAAAGTAATGCTAAAAATCTTAACGAGCAACAAGGGACATATTGCAAACAATAAGAATACTTCAAGGACTTTTCTACACAATTAATAATTCAGGGAGTTATTTGCAACTAGTATTATAACTTAAGGATTTAAGTGTAATTTATCGTTATAGATTACTTGAGGCTTAGTTTGAATAGTCTTTTCTTTATTCCTTTAACAGGTTGGTACATGGAAGGAGCTTATCATGTGATGATGATTTGACTGATAATGTATCTCTCACTTTCATGCAAATCTTCTAAGATTAAAGAACATGTCTCATGTGACTTCACACATGAGACCACATAAGTCACCTTCTTTTTTCTGTCCTTCATTGTTGTATTAAATTGTCAAATTGATTTTATATATGTAAGAAGAGAAACAAGCACAGCTAAAGTTAGCTGGGTAAGCTTTGTTTTTAACCGTTACCCATCATTTCATGGGAAAATATCCCTGGATTTCTTTTGGTCATACAACACTTTATAATGTTTCGGAAAATACATTAGCCTCTCCTATGCTCAAAAAACATTAATTTTAATAAATTCGAATTTATTTTTTCATGGTGATCAATTTCAATGTACAATGAATCTTCCATATAGGAGTTGCACAAATGTGGCAAAATGGGTATAAGCCCATTTTAGCCAGTAGGTTTGAGTTTGTCTTACGAACCCTCATGTCAAGGTAAGTCATTAGGGTGTGTTTAATATAATTTTGTAACATATAGGAGAAATTTGTATTCTTTTTGTATACTATACCATTTCCAGTATAGAACCTAAAGATATAATGTTTCCTATTAACTTCACGTATTATGTTTACCTTAAAGATATAATGTTGTGGTCTCATTCATGCAACTGGATCATTTTTCTTTTTCACCTCCACTATGCTTAACTGGCTTGTCAGCTAAATGAATCTTATTTTAAGATTCAGTTTTATACTTTAACATTGCCTTTCGAGGTATCGGCCGCTTGTTTTTCCTTGGAATAGAACATGGGTCAAAATGAACATGGATTGCAATAAAGAATGCTGAACATATGTGTATATATATATTACGAGGTTTACATCACTGATGAGATCATATTTATCAGATTCCGTAGATCTAGATCTTCTGTCAACACGTGTTCACTTGGGGAGCCTCAGGTGGAAAGAAATGGTCATAATCCTTATTACTGGTTGGAAGCCCGCGAGATGCGCGGGTAATTCATTATCGGAAAGAAAATATAAAAGAACTCGGTGGAAATAAGAAGAAATGATTATATTGAATGGCCGATAAATTAAAAATCCATAGTAGTCATGATATTAAGTAGCAATATCAATAAATATTGTCACGGATCGACATAAAGAACAAATTAATGTAGAAATAAATTATAGTAGCAGAAAGCGTCAGTTGACGATCGAGCTAAGAAATAAGAAATTGAATCTAAAACTTATTTCTCTTCCTTCCATCCATGTTCCTTCAATTATGTAAGTGAAAAAATATGTTAATAAAAATTATGAATAATATATCGTAAAGTTAAACAACCATTTAGTTGATATAATAAATCCATTACCTGGCGACAGGCTTCCTCTTAGAAATTGGGTGATTTTCAACGTCAGAGGCGTTTTGTTTCCTGTAGGATAAAGAGGAGTTGTTATGGAAATTCATGGATTGCTGATGTGAGTGTCGTCGAGAATGATAGCATCTGGAATGAGATTTACTGGACATTTTTCCTTGAACGTAAATTATATAGAATCAGAATTTGATGAAAAAATATGTAATAGAAAATTTGGTATGTAAGGAACAACAGAGGTTGTATGGAGCCCAAAACGAAAAATATTGTGAAATAGCGAGAAAGATGCATGCATTATAGCAATAGAAAATATGGATGAATATGTCAAAGATAGAAAGTGCTTAAAAAATAAAAATAAAGTGCAGGGCCGGCCCAAGGGGTAGGCCAATGAGGCAACCGCCTTGGGCCCCCAAATTTGACATAAATTTTTAGGCCCAAATTTTTTATTAATATGCTGTATGCTGTATAAATTTTTTATTAGTATGTTGTATAAATTTTTAGGCCCAAATTTTTTATTAGTATGCTGTATAAATTTTTAGGCCCAAATTTCCTTAAACTAAAAACCCATTAACACCCCTCTATTCTTTATACCCAAAATAAACCCTACCTACCCTTTATCATTCCAACCAAAGTTGGCTGGTAGCCGTTTCTCTCTCTTCTCTCATTCTCTTAAGTGTTTTTACAAAATCTTCAAGAGGATAGGAAAAGGAAAGTCAAGATCAAGAGGTTTTAATCCAAATATATTCAAAATCAAGAGTGTAAGGACATTTTTCTCATGTCCAACATGTTACATTTATGTATGTCGTACGCCGCTACATTTGGCACGTCACCTCACGATCTCACATGGCGGCCTCAATCCGAATTCCGGGAATCAAGCATTCAACATCTCCATTAATATGTCCCACATCTGCCTCAATGACTTCACGGTCCACGATTTTAGGGACTTAATGCAAGTGGTACACAAGGGAAGTCAAAACAGTGAAAAAAAGGCACGATAGGAGTGTTCAAGGGCATTTTTGTAATTTCACATCCATAGTTCGGAGGTCTGGTCAACTGGAAAGTTGAAGAGCTCGCCGCAACGAAGATACTGGAAAAAACGGCACCTCAATCCGAGCTACGGTGAAGGAGTTATGACCTTTTGAAGATGGAGAAAATTTCTTAAAGAATGCTGTTTTTTTTGTACGCTGGATAGAATTTTAGAGTTTTAAGAACGTGGGACTCTTCATCTTTTTTCCTATAAATACCAACTTCGGGGGAGTTGTTTTGCAAGACTTTAGGAGACGAATTTGAAAGTCCAAATACATCTAGTCTTCATATTTTTGAGTCCCAAGACTCATGTTTTGATTCACACATCCTTGCCAAATATTTGTGAATCCTTTTGCAACCCAAGAACACAACTTTGGTTTGTTCAACCCTTGTGGAGGAGACCGTTCTTCTTCTTCATTGCAGCCCTACTGGAAAGGGATAATTCCAGCCGCGACTACAGAATCCGATACCCGAGGGTAATTCTTAGTCAACTTGTATTTTCATTGTAATTCGATTGTAAGCCGTTTTCTTACAAATTATAGTGAAAATAAATGGTTTTGCCCCTGAGGGGGATTTTTCCTTAATTGCATGTGTTTGAATGTTCTTACGTAGATTATCTATTTATTCAATCACATACTGCTGCATGTTTAGGGTTTGTTTGTGTTAAAAGGGTTTTATATATAATTTGATCATTTGAACGCGAGCACACACGTTTCTCAAAGAGGTTTATTTTTTTTCCATATAATGTTGTTAATTTTTTTATGTTTTTTCTTTTAATAAATTAGGTTGGGTTTTTTTTAGTTAACTTAATCAAATATGTTATTAATAAAATCTGTTAATAAAATTAGGTTGCGTTTTTTTTTTAGTTAACTTAATAAAATCTGTTATTAATCTGCTATTAATAAAATCTGTTAAAAAAATTAGGTTGCGTTTTTTTTTTTTAGTTAACTTAATAAAATCTGTTAATAAAATTAGGTTGTGTTTTTTTTTTAGTTAACTTAATAAAATCTGTTATTAATTAAATCTGTTAATAACATTAGGTTGCTTTTTTTTTTTTTTTAAGTTAACTTAATAAAATCTGTTGATAAAATTAGGTTGCGTTTTTTAGTTAATTTTTTTTATCCGTCCTTATTTAATAAAATCTGTTATTAATATGTCATTAACTAAAAAAAATATTAAAAAGAGTACAACCTGATTAGTAATATTTTTTAAGTTAACTAAAAAAAATAGCAACCTAATTTATTAAAAGAAAAAAAATTAAAAAACTAATAACATTAAAAAAGAGTACAACCTGATTTATGTTTGTTTTTTGTTCTAAATGTTGTTTATTATTATTTATTTTTTGTTCTTAATGCTGTTATGTTTGTCCTAAATGTTAATATTTTTTGTGTAAGAAGTTCATGATGTTAATTTTTTTAATGTATTTTCAGGATTTTTTTAGCGAGGAAAGGCTTTCAAGTTTGATTTACAAATTCAGCAAATCAGGTTCCATTGTTCCTTTATTTGGTTGCGGTTGGAATTTTTTAGATTGATTGTTGAATTATTGTGTATTTATACCATGCCTCCTATAAAGTATGTTTCTGGATGGGAAAAATTAAAGAATAAGCAAAAGATAGAAAAATTTATGCAATCCCAAACGGGAGCTCTTGATAAATTTATTTTTAAATTGAATGAAACGGGAAATGAACATGAGAATGAAAATGAAGAAGCTTTGATTGAAGATGAAAATTTGGTGCATCAAGACGATATTAATGAGAACGATAATGAAGAAGGTTTAAACAAAGAGCATGAAAATTTGGTGAATGAAGAATCTAGTAATGAATATGGACCGTTAAATATTTATGATCCTAGAAATTTTCGAGGAGATAATGAGAAGATATATCAAGAAAATAATGGAAATTTCTTAGGTTTAATTGAAATGATTGTGGAGTTTGATCCAATAATGAAAAAGCATATTCGACGTTATCAAAGTGGTGAAATCCACAACCATTATCTTAGCCACAAAATCCAAAATGAAATTATTGAATTATTAACGGGTGAGATCAAACGTGAAATCATTAACACAATCAAAGAAGCTAAATATTTCTCTGTCATACTAGATTGTACTCCAGATGCAAGTCAAGAGGAACAAATGACTTTAATTATACGTTGTGTTGATATTTCAAAAGGTCAAATTAATGTGGAGGAGTTTTTTCTAGGATTTCTAAAGGTAGATGATACATCGGGATTAGGGTTTTTTAATGAGCTTGAAGAAGTGTTGGCAACTTTGGGACTTAATATTTGTGATGTAAGAGGACAGGGTTATGATAATGGATCTAATATGAAAGGAAAAAATAAAGGTGTTCAGAATAGGTTACTCGAAGTAAATCCAAGAGCATTTTACACTCCGCGTGGTTGTCATAGTCTTAACCTTGCACTTTGTGATATGGAAAACTCTTGTTCTAAAGCTGTTTCTTTTTTTGGTGTGGTACAACGACTTTATACTTTACTTTCTTCTTCTACCAAAAGATGGGATATTTTGAAAGAACATGTTGAAGGTTTAACTCTGAAGTCTTTGTCACAAACACGATGGGAGAGTTGCATTGACAGTGTTAAAGCGGTAAGATTTCAAGCTAGAAAATTAAGAGATGCGTTAATTCACTTAGCAAATGTGGATCGGGAACTGAAAATAAAAAGCGAAGCCGAATCATTGGCAATTAATGACATGGAGAATTTTGAGTTTTTATTAAGTATGGTTATTTGGCATAATTTATTGTTTGCTGTCAACACTGTTAGTAAATTTCTACAAAAAGAAGATATGCAAATTGATATTGCCATTTATCATTTGAAAGGACTAATTAAATAATTTCAGGACTACAGAGAGAATGGGTTCAAAAAAGCCATGATTGAAGCACAACAATTAGCAATGGATATGGAAATTGAAGCGGTGTTTCGTGAAAAACGAGTCATTCAAAGAAAGAAGCAATTTGATGAGAGTGTTACTAAAGAGGTGGAACTTTCAGGCGAAGAATCATTTCGAATCAATTACTTTTTACATGTAGTGGATCAAGCTATTTCTTCACTCAAGAGTAGGTTTGAACAATTCGAATGTTATGAAGGGTTTTTTGGGTTTTTATTTGATTTGAAGAAGCTTAAGTCCATGGATGATGATAGTTTGAAGACTCAGTGTGACAACCTTGAAGAAAAACTCAAACATGGAAGCCATTATGATATTGATGGTAAGGACTTATTTTTGGAGTTAAAATTGTTGAGAGAATACTTGCCAAAGGAAGCGAAAAAAGTTGTTGATGTGTTGAATTATTTGCATACAATGAATGGGACTTTTTCAAATGCGTGGATAGCTTATAGAATATTATTGACTATACCAGTCACCGTTGCAACTGCAGAAAGAAGCTTTTCAAAGTTGAAATTAATCAAATCTTACCTTCGATCAACAATGTCACAAGAGAGGTTGAATGGACTAGCATTATTATCAATTGAAAAGGATATGGTGAAAAAACTTGATTATCCAAGCTTGATTAGTGATTTTGCAACAAAAAAGGCGAGAAGATCATATTTTAATTAATATTTTCAGTTTATTATCCTTGTTTTGTTTACTTTTTTTTTAGGGGGGAGGAGGAAGAGTACTTGAGTGATAATTGTAGGTCTTTTGACCATGGTGGGTTGTTTAAAAATGATACATTATATTTATCATTAGTATTCTGGCAGCTTATATATTTGAGTCATTTCCTATTATCTTGTAAAAATACAAAAATATATATTTTGCATAAAAAAAATTATTATATAAAAGGCCCCATTTTATAAGTTTGCCTTGAGCCCCAAAACCTACGGGGCCAGCCCTGATAAAGTGCATAGCATTGCGACAGAAATTGCGACAGAGACAAATTGTTCCGAGGAAAGGAACAACATAGATAGATGTGAACATAAACCGTAATAAATGTTGGAGAGCAACACAAATTATAAAGGAGGATGAAATTGCAAAGACATTAAAGAAATAGAATTTTATCCTGATAACACAAATGGCAAGGCAAAACAGTTGAAGTCAGAGATTCACGATTATATGAATGATCGATTGGAAAAAATCGTGATTGGAAAAAATCACGATTATAGCAGCCCACGATGAATAAAACTCTCAAGTAGTCATGTACTCACTCACCCATATCAACTGAGTCCAAAGTAAAATCAAACGGACGTATTATCGAAAGACTCCCAACATATATCCCAAAGGAATGAAATGGGACACACTGAAACTCAACAACTTATTACAGGAAAGTGTAGTAGTACGCTAATGCGAACCTATATGATTAGTTGTGATTTGTGAGAAGAAACATAAACAACGTAAAATTATATGTCCAAACTTTAAAATTGTGATAACTAATCTTTCAACAACTCCTTATGTATTCCACACATAGTAGCAACCAAAATTAATAGGGTTCAAGTTGAAGCACTTTAATAGTTGCAGTGTGAGGTCAATCCATGGCAGTCATGTTGAAATATATTATAGGAAAAAAATCAGGGATAATGTCGTTATAAATTTGACATCAATAAGGTGGGAGATAAATGCGCAAACATCAACATTAATATAAATGATGATCGAATAACTCGACATGTGATTTTTAAACAACGACATCAGATATAATAGGGTTAACTAGGAACGAAGTTCTTTTAACAAACAACATCAGATATGATAGGATTAACCAGGAGCAAAGTTCACTTTAGATTAATTAGGTCAGCTACGATATGGGAAGAATAAAAACACCATATTCTCATCAAGTAAAGAGTAGTAGGCGATGAGTAAGGTTCACGTATCAACAAGTTACATTATACATGGGAAAATATAATTGCGTTTTTTGTTAGACATCAATTTTAGGACAAATGGAGGGCCCAATTTGCGCAAACTGTCCAATTACCATATCAATAGCTGTTGTATGTTATTATAGTAGAAGATTCATATGTTATTAAGTGATTCGAACACGTATGGTATTTGTAGTGTGATTGATTACGTTATTATTTCTGGTTTATAAAATGGAAGCTTGAAATACAAAGGGGTTACGATGTAAAAATTTAGCCGATGAGAGAATCGGAGGGGACAGTTCAGTGGGAAAAGGTGAGGAAGTGTACCATCTTATTTAAATTTAAAAGTCATGGCCTATGAGTAGTTATTTAATTCAGTAAGTTATAAATGGTTGATGTTCTAAATGGACTGAAGTTGTATGATTGAAACGGGATTTTTTGTCAACCTCATTTAGCATTAAATTTAGTCGTGTATGATGATGACATCCGGACCATTAATGAATAGATGGGGTGGTCAGATATTGCCATAGAAGTAGTCGTCTTACTAATTTGCAGAAATGGTTTTTGAAATTAATTGCCCTCGTATGCAAGTATGACTTCCGACAATGTACTGAGTCGGCAAAGGTAATAGATGTTATGTTAATAAGTAGCTAATAAAATTCTAGGGATCAAATTCGATGGTTGTTAGGAGTGAAAGTGTTTTCGCCATTTATAATCGCTCCTTCGTGTTTTGTTGTTAGTCGTTTTAGTCTTTACTAGTTTTTAATCCCGCGCGATGCGCGGGTGCTTTACATTTATTGTTAAAAAATACAATGCGGATATACTTACAAAAACATAGAAAAAATCTACAACATTAAAAAGACCTATTTTATATTTTTATGATATATGTCGTTAATGCAGAAAAATTATAAAAGGATAACGAATATATGTATTTAATTTATAGAATATATGATGCCAACTAAATACTTGCATGTAAAATTGAAATGCAGAAAGGAAAACATTTAATGATGAAGTAAGTAAAATTAAAAAAACAAAAAGAATAGAACATACACACACACACACACTATATATATATATATATATTAAAAAACTGTTTTATAAGTAAAAATTATGTTTTTAAACAATACTATTTTTACAAAAATATAAATATATTATCATTTTTTTTAATAACACTACGGTGTTAAAAAAAATTTATAATTTTTTTTGCAAAACTTGATTTTATAAAGATAAGTATAAATATTTTATTATAAAAATTGTATTTTTATAAAGTAATTTTCTACAAATATAGTTTTTAACTTCATTTCTTCATACAAATTGTGATTTAAAAGACTGCTTTATAAATATAAATATAAATATAATTTTTTTTTATAATCTAATGTTATTGTTCAGAATTTATAAACTGTATTAGTAAAATTTACATTTTTTATTTAAAAAACATTTTTTAGTTATATAAAAAAACTATTTGTTATATAAATATTAGTATTTACTAATTAAAGAAAAAGATATTTCACATAAAATACTTTCATATGTATAAAAAAAGTTTATATTATATGAAACATTTTTTCTTCAATGAATAAATTCTGATATTTATATAATAAAAAGTTTTTTTTATGTATAACTCAAGAAAAATGTTTTTTATAAAAAAAAATGGATACTTTTGTAAAACAGTCTATAAAATTTTCATGTTAACATTACTTTATAAAAATAATTTTTCCTTAAAGAATATAGTATTTAAATTTTAAGAACATTCTCTTAAAACACAATATATGTAAAGACACGAATTTAAAAACTCCACTTTTTAGAAATTTACTTTATACAAAATGATTTTTAATAGAAAAAAAGAGTTAAAACTATAAGGTTGGACTTTAATCTTAAAATCATTCTAACCCCTATTTTTAAATCATTGAATCTAAGTTAGAATATCTAACGATCGAAATGTCAATATATATATATATATATAAAGTGAGGGAGATAAATTATTGGGTGCATATAATCTTCCTGACTTTGAGGATCATCTCCATACTATTTCTTGGAGATCTTAGTTGTTAAAGAGATAAGAGTGAACTTGGCACAGAGATAATAAGAGGATAAGAGAGAAAAAATAATTCGGTGAAAGAGAGATAATAGGAGAATAAGAGACAAAAAAATTATTAGGGAGAAAGAAGAAATAAACTTACAATAGAGAGAACCATCTTCTACACGTTGGTTAAGATATATATGGGGAGATACACGTTGATTAAGATATATATGGGGAGAGAGGAGAATGAGAACATCATGTATGTATTTAATAATGGCCATTGGAAGGATTGGGAAATGAAGAGATGTATTTAATAATGGCCATTGTAAGGATTGGGAAATGAAGAGATTTGAGGATTTTAAGAGAAGATATTATAAATGAGGAAAAATTAATTATTGCCATGTGTCTAATACCTATGCAAAGACTAAGATGTGCAATTAATGGCGTTGCCACGTGTCAATTCTCTATAAAGAGACATCAAAATTATAGTGAAGTGATGTGCCACGTGGATAGGCTAATTGCAAATCATAATAAATGCCTCGTTTTGCATTTTATAGTATTAAGAGATATTTGAGACTTAATTAATTTATACCCTTCTAGAAATGTAACATTTTAGTCTATTTAGGGTGAGGTCCACGTCCAAGATTGAAATGAAGGATTAAAGACAAAGTAAAGACCGAAGATGCTCGAAGGACCTTCGACAGAGACCAAACCCATTCGAAGGACAGTATATTTGTAGCAAGAATTGCAAGGTAAGCTTGTACTTGATTTTGTACTTAATTTTCCTTATAAAAGTTAGCTTTACTTTGTAATATTTTTGAAGTTGATCGGTACCCTCGAGGGACCATGTCTAGCAGGGCATGGGAGAGCTCATATGTTCTATTGAATAACCTCATTATGGGAACCTCGTAGGGATTTTGTTTGGAGGATTGGGAGCAAGACAACATTGGGAAAGCAATACCAAATCCCCTAACACGCTTAGGCAAAACCTTAATTTGTTCAAGCATAGTTGAATAGATGCTCTAGTTACAATATCATGGGGAACGTTCTTGGGGTACCCCGGTCCTAATAGTTATCAAAAGATAGCCTTCGATTCCTCACATACATTTCATAAATTGCTCAAGCAATCATCTGCCAAGCAACCTTCGTTCGATGAACCACCCTTTAGATTGATGTGACAACATTGTTCACCAACTTTATAACATCATGGCATCTGACATTTAGGAGCTCCAGGTAATAGCACTCAAGTGAGTTTATTCCTGGGATGATAAGCTTATTTAATGAGCCTCCATCCGTCTTAGGATCAACCATTTGACCCGCCACATCCCATCCTAATTAATGCCACCATATCTCTGATAGACTAAACAATTTTCCCACTAAAATGCCATATCTCGTGCATTTAATGCACTATCTTCAGCATTAATAACATCTTATCATTGCATTAATGATGGTTAGTCCATTTAATGCCAGCAAGGCCGCTCGAGTGACCTTGCTCACTACACCAAAATTGAATTTTTTTTCACTCTATACCCGGCCAACATTGTCACGGTAAAAAATCGTGACAAAAAAACATGCAATTTTGTCACGGTCTTTGACCGTGACAAGTTATTTAATTACAAACACTTCCAAGACCTCATTTAGGTTTACCCTAACACAACTCCCTCTCTCTACTTCGGCATATATCTCTCTCTCTCCCCTTCACACCACACACACGCGCACACACCGTACACATACACCACAGAAACACATGCACACCACACACGGAAACACACCACATACACACCCTAAAATGAAAATCCTAAAATGATTTCAAATCAAAACCCTATAATGAAAACCCCTAAAAAACCTAGAAAGATTTCTACAAATGAAATTGATTTGAAACCTTAAAAATTATTTTAAATGCCCGCACAAACACATGCACTTATTTAATTTTTTTAATTTATCAAGCTAATTTATTATTCATTTGTTATGCTAATTTATTATTTATTGTGCTAATTTAAAAATGATGTCACCTTGTTGTTTATTGTAAAAATTTAAAAATGATGTCACCTTGTTATTTATTCTGCTAATTTAAAAATGATGTCACCTTATTGCACTAAGATATTTCTCATTTATTGAATACTTTGCATTATTGGGATTCTTGAATTATTGTTGATTGGTAAATTTGATCATTTAGATGGCCATTGAGTTGGTTGGCTCTAGGCATTTCTAACATTTAGGGTTATGATTCCACCAAATATAAATAAGATATAAATGAAACATATTATAAATTTTAAAAACTTGTTGTTAAATAATTAATAATGCGAAATGAAACATAACTATGTATAAATCATCAGTATAAACATTAGTATCGAATAAATGAAACATACTTATCATGGAAATATAAATAAAATGAATGAGAATATGAGACTTATTGCAAACCATCTTTTAACAATTAAAAAAACCTATTGGTTGATAAATTACCAACCGTTTGTACTAATAATAATTTCTGCAGGAAATGTCTTCTCTAGTACAACATTGTAGCGGAGGCGAGGAAGGCTCGTATGTCATTAGGCCCCTAAAATGGGGCAAAGTGGGGTCCCTCGTCGAGAACAAGTCGGCCTTACAGGTAAGGGACCTGGAGTTTCTCAAGACGATCATCGACCCGGGGTACACAGATTCGAGGAAGGTGCCCATCGAGCGCAAGATGGCCATCTAGGGGGGCACTACAAGTAGTTACTCACTTAATTTTTATTTTATATTTATATTTATATTTGATTATATTTTATAATTTCAATGCTGCTAACATTTATTTTCTTTTTGGTTTGTATTTATTTCAGAGGAACAATTTGGTATGCCCCCACATGTCCACGACACCACGTTCGAACAATTGAGATATCAATAAAAAAACGTGAAAGAAAAATATGCGGGCACGATACTTTGACCAGGACCGGGAGTCCATATTGAGGCTTAGGGACACAATATCATCGAAGGAGCCAATCACATTGGAAATCTAGCAGTACTTTGTCGACAATGAGATCTTAGATCGGCAATTTTCCTCTCGTCAATCGGGGAAGGAAAATAGGGACAAAAAGGTCGACGTGCATAACTCCAGGTGTACGTCTTACGTCGAGATGGAGCACAAGATGGTAATTTTTTAATTTTCCTTCATTTTGTTTTTTTGTGATTCTAATTTAGCGTTACTTTCATTACTTACTAATTTTGCATTATTTTATTTCAGGAGGCGGGGAGTGACTCTGAGGGAAGGCCATATAGGCTCGATGTCTATGTGGAAATTCAGACAAAGAATGGCAAGGATAAGGAGGTATCCCCGGGCATGGTAGTCATAATTGTAAGTTATAAAAATATCGTACAATTGTTTACTTTTGTTAATTACGTTATAATTTTTTTATTAACATATCTTATCGTGTACTTTTTTCTCGTTCTAGGCAAAGCTTAAGGAGTTGCACAACTCCCAGTCTGATGTTGTGAAGGCATCTTTGGCTACAGACGCACTAAGACAAGTTCTTGGGGAAGATCACAAGGGGCTGACAAGAGAGTTAACTCTCGGGTGGGGAAGTTGAGGGTCACCGGGATTGAGACGAGCAACACCGGACTGGCTCATAAAGTGAACACCCACGGTGATAAATTAGAAAGGTTGGAGTCAACGATCTAAAATATGTCGACTAAGTTAGGATCCATCTCATGTAAGGTAAAGGGGAAAGTGGTATATGAGGACGCCATTGCTCCATCTCTCTCACCCTCACTTCCGATAAACACCCCCTCACAGATGCCCACCTACTCATCTCCTCCATATGATCCATTCACCACTTTTAACCCTGTCGAACGGCCTATGTCATTAATTGATTGGCAGAGTGTGTATATAATAAATACGCTGGATGATAGGTCCATAACTAGGGGGTTGAGGGATCTGAACACACACCCAAGTAATTTGGTGTATGGACGTGTGCTGCAACCAATTGAGGCAAGGGTTTGCGTCTGGCATATTGTACCCAAAAAAGATAATGAAGCCTTGTGGTTGGACGTAAAATGCGGAGTTCAATAAATTGAGGTTGTATCAATTCGTATGTAGGATGGCCAACCTTCCTCTTAGACTTGTTGAAAACTCAACCCCGTGACAATTATTTATAATAATTTCATTTGTATTTGTTAGATGGTTATGAATATTGAATGTTGAATATTATTTTTATTATTATTGTTTGATAATATGATTTAATTATTGTGTATGGATTTAGTTTTTATGAATTGATGAATGTTGCTTGAGATATATACTGCTTTAACAGGTTAAATTATGTTGTAACAGGTTAAAATGTACTACTGGGTTGTGGCAGTAGCCATATTGCCTAACATTTTTTCAAATTTACCAAAAATTATCACAGACTTTAATCGTGACAAGTACGTGACAAAGAAAAAATTGTCAAGGACATTGATCATGGCAAGTTTGTGACAAAGAAAAACATGTCATGGTTAAAGTCTGTGACAATATTTCCTTTGTCACAGAGTTGTCAAGATCAAAGTTCATGACAAGTACAATTCATATCATGGACTTTGATCGTGACAAGTCGTGACAAAAAGTTGTCATCCCAAAAATTGTCACGATTTTTACTGTGACAAGTTTTACTTGTCAAGGTTTCTGACCGTGAGAAGTTTCTAGTTTTGCTGTAGTGGCTCCCAAATAAATACCCCAGCAACATAGTTTATAAGAACGAAAATATGAACCTCAAATTGTTATTGAGATTTCTCTTGACAAGAGTGTTTATTGTGAGATCATTATTCTATGATTATTACCTTTGACTCCATTAATATCATTCTTGAGCATATATTGTGCCTTAAGGTTACTGCCTTCCATTATTGTGCTAAGGGTGCTTGTTCATTCTCCCTCCGACCAAGTTACTTGTGGGTTTGTTCCATTTATTGCATTCTCAAAGCATTTGTTTTGTAAAAATACTTCCTTTAATACAAGCTTGAGTATTGAATATTGTTTGTCCCCGACTTAAATTTTTTATCATTTATCATTGTTCTTTGACACTAATCACGATCTTGATAAGGGGTTACACCTCGCTTAATACTAATTGTATTTCAAGAACCCACGCCTTACAGTTTTAAAACATTGGTTGGGATCCCAATTAGGTAAGCCTTTATACAATTATTACAAAAACACTCGACATGATGTAGATATTATATAAGAGAAGCTATAGGAAAAAGATTTATATTATACTTAAGAGGAGCGGGATCAACATGGGTATGAATAGGAAAGCGGCATTAATAGTACCAGTACATTTCTTCAGAGACTCGTTTAATTTAGCTTTAAAATATTTCAATTTATTCAAGTTGGGTTCGCAATAAGATATAATAGGCATACGCATTCGATGATTTGGGTTATCCAGATGGTTGTGGATGTTATATGATCAGGAACAAAGCAATGATTAGTAAAAGTAAGAAATAATATGGCATATTTATTAGACATAGAGAACAACATGCAATTTTAAAGTGGAGTAATAGTTGGGATAGTTTGGGATATGAGACAGAGTTATTATAATTTTAAAAGAATTAATGGGAAAATCCAATATTCTTACTTGGCCATAAACTCCTAATGGCTTGAACATTGGGATTTATGTAAACTTTGGATGCCTTTGTTGCCGAGAGATAAACATCCCATGCGAAACAAACGTTTGATGGAGATTAAATAGCTTTATTACAAATCTGTAATGGTTATAAATATGATAAGATATAATTTAAATCTTAAGTACATCTAAGCTATCTTCCATAAGTGTATGAGACAAAGGTGATCTCTCCATTTTAATTTTTTCTTCTTTATGATTTTTTCTAATACTCTCATTAGTGGATGGACCACACCCAAAATTCTTTTATTCATCAATCTGTTAACCTTGAGACTTTTGTTAGGCAAAGATGTTGTAGAAAAATGGTTATCACCTGGGTAAGTTAGAGGTATTCAAGAATGACCCTCTGAGCTCTAAACATATTCCAAGCAACTTGATTAAAAATTTACAATTTCTCATTAACAACCATTTTTTCAATACCCTCGCTCTATCTGTATACTAAACTTAAACAAATTATTTCATTTGAATAGAGAACATCCTTTCAATTATTTTTTTCACTAAATGACAATAACAGAAAGTGAAATTAAAAATGTATAAAACAGTGTCTTGTCAAAGATATAGTTTATGTGTTATTTAACACATTTCATCAAACAATTAATGGACACTATTTATATAGGGGAAATACTTATGTCTTATTAAATACACTGAAAATATATTCCAACCTTAATATGAAATGATCTTCTATTCTTGAACAAATCTTTAAACATTAAAACATATATAGATGCATAAATGGAAATATTTCTTCTTTTTATGAATGTTGAATCTCAAGGAAAATTTAACACATTGCAATAGAGATAGTAAAAAAATGGTAAAATTACTAGATCAGTTGCTCCAGCAAAGGTTGCTTTAACAAAATGTGCGAATCCTAATAGTGGTTGCTTCACAATTTTATGAGAATACAAATGACTTCCACGAATATAAATATATATCCCAAATGCCTTTTCACATCCCATTATCATCCATGCAGCTAAAAACTTTGTATTGATATAACACAGCTGTCGAGCTAACAAAATTAATTTTGGATCTGAATGGGAGTTGGGGGCCGAAGTAGAATGGGAGAATGGAGATGAAGGGGAGTTTGAGGATGAAAAATGTTGGAGATAAAGAGTTGGTGGAATCTATAACAAACATATGAGAACCAAATCAGGTGCATCTGATGTGGATATGGTGGTTGAATATGGAATCTGAAATGAATAGTCATGTTGATCAGTGATATTAAATGTTTGTAAAGAAACTTAGAGTAGTTTAAAGATAACTCTAATACGATAATATTAGAGGCGTAAATACTAATTAATATATAAATTTATTAATAAACCTGAATTTATTCCATTCATTTATTAACAACTTATATTCATCCCCCCACCCCTAATTTGTTGTGTTCTTTCTCTCCTCAACCATGATTTTCGGATAATTAATTGATAGTTTTGGATAATCAAAAGACTCTTTTGTAGTGTTGGGTAACAAAATGTTTGCTCCAAGTTATTAAGCCCCATTTTACCATTGCATACGATAGAGTAATTCCCAGCATTAACCTAGTTCTTTTGCTCAAGAAGTCCAAGCTATCAAATCCCCTAAAAATTCTTAGATTTTTGTTAATAACCTACATTATTTAGTTTTATTTTCCTTTTTTTTTGTTTATGTCAAATTTGTATGTATTTGTTGTGAGTTTAGGTTAGAAGTGAGATTTGGGTTTGTTAAAATGAGGAATTAAAAGTAGTTTTTTGGGAGTATGTTATAAATTTCTATCGATGAATGAATGAATCAACTTGCTTACTCATTTTTGCCTGATGATCGTTTAACTTTATCATTGTAACAAAGGAACAAAAATATAAACAATTTAAATCCTTTATCTTTACATGGATATATCTATTCACCCTAAATCTCTTTACACGTTTTAAGATATAGGGTTAAACTAAATTCAATTCAATTTAGGATTAAACTAATTGAATTCACGTGAATTCAATTTAGGATTAAACTAATTGAATTCACGTGATTTTTCCAACTAATTCATCATAAATATCTTTACACGTTTTAAGATTTAGGATGAATTGAATTTAGTTTTAACTTTTTATTAATTGAATTGAGTTTAATTAATTTGTAGTATCATTATATATTGACACAGAAAGATGGCATGATTTATGTCTCATGTATTTAAAATGATCATGTTGGTATTTGTGAGATGGACGGTATTTTACAACTTTATGATTTTCTTCAGGCAATGGTGTCTTGCGACTTAGTGATTAGGAAAAAAGGTGGTTATTTCTTATTCTGTTTCATTTATGATTACAACAATCTTGAGAGTGTTTTTCTATACTAATTTTGAGTTTTTTTTCTTTTATTCCCGAAAATGTAGGTAGAGTTTTGATGCAGGACTGAAGTTTTATTAGTTATAATTTTTCTAATTGAGAGGTCAGTAAAGATATTGTACTTTCTTTAGTATCTGTTAGTTGAAATTTTCATAAAATTATGTTTTTGTAATTCTATGAATGATTTCTACTGTATTGATGTTGATTTATAGTGAATAATTTTTTTATTTCATATTCTAATAATGAATTTGAATACTAGTCAACAATATATTGAACTTTAGCACCTGATTACCAATGATTTAAAAAACATTAGTATGTTTTCCTATGTGATTAGCGACGATTCTTGGGTTGTACAACTTCAATTTATACAATCAATTTGATGTGTATATCATTTTGGCAATTCGTTGCATTTTTTAGACCCTTTCAATATGCAAGTGGTTTTGAAGGTCGATGTGTTGGTTGTGGTGTACAAATGGTGGCGATGATGAAGAACAACATAACGAGGTGGGTTAATTGGAATTAACGAAATGGTAATTTTGCTATTTACCTCGATTATTCAAGGTCATGTGTTTGGGTGGTTGTCGAGGTGATTTTGGGTGTGATGAGTTTGGTGGTTGTTGTAATACCCCGTGTTTTCGGAATAGAATATTATAATGAAAATTAATTTAATAATTTTGGAGTAAACTTAGGAATAAATTAAATCAGAGGGATTTAAATTTAAATGAGTAAAAATTCAAATTGAGAAATGATACTTATTCTTAATTTTATAATTATTTGACTTAATTGGACATGATAGGTGAACTCACACGAAAGAAATCATATAGTAATTAATTTATGGTTACGCGTCATCTCAATATAATAAAAATGTCTATGTCGAACAAAAAATAATTGGGAAGCATTTCGGGAGGTTTTATGAGCCCGTCTAAGTATTTTAGACGTTGAGAAATAGTCTCGAGGTATATGTATATAAGTTGGGACGTTATTAAAGTAATTGGATGATGAGTTTGGGCCCATTTGGGAGTCCAAATATGAGAATTTAAGCCAAACTCAAGAATTGAGTTTAAAATATATAAATAAGGCGATTAAGTAAACTCCCCATCATTAACCAAAAACCCTAAAAGACACATTAGGAAGAGAGAGGGGCTAATCTTTCTTTTTTTATTTTGGGGGGGGGGGGGGGGGGGGGGGGTCCGCTGCTATATCCGAAGGAATTATAGGAGTTTATACGCGTTGGTGGGACCGTGAACGGGCAAACAAAGAATTGATTAAAAATGGATTGGTGATGTTACTAATAATCGTGAAAATTAAATTTAACTAGATAGTTAATTGTATTCTATAAAGAAAAAATTTAGTGATTTATGTGTTGGAAGATCACTAATGTAGGACGGTTACGAAAATCCTTATGGGGCAGCTAGAGGGTAAATTATGGGGTAATTATCGAAAGGAATTTAACTAGATGGTTTAAAGTATTATTTGAAGGAAGGAGACTTAAATGATTGACTAAATGGTTAATTGTATTTTATACAGAAAAGAAAGTTAGTAATTTACGTGATGGTTAATTGTTAACTAAGGGTAATTATGGGAATCCTTATGGGGAAGCTAAAGGGTAATTATAGAGTAATTACCAAGTAATATGTATTTATATTTTGTGTGGACATACCTGTGTTCATGGATTGGCATATCGGTTAGGTTACACGTGTTCGGGACCGTAGCACACGTCGGAACAGGTGGACTTGACGTAGTGCAGTTCATATTTTAGGTACTACATAGCAGCACCACTTGTGGGAGATAAGTGCTGATATTGGGATCCAAGTGTCATTACTGGGTATGGGTCGTGCAATGGTGTACTGCGTAGCTACCAACCCACTTGTATGTGTATTGTGATGTTCGTTGTGGATAGAAGTCTCCTCCAGACTTATCGATAGAGCACAAATGAGACGCTATTGCTAGACGCCTTAGTGTCGCATATGTATAAGGACATATCTATAATTATTGGAAATGAATAAAATAATTTCCAAGTCTAATGATGTAGACTATAAAACACAGGCCCAATACTATGTTGTATGCATGATAAATGGTTATGTCACTTTATGGTTAGTGATTGGGGTACCTTCGATAGTAGTAACTAGAATGTAAATGATTCTATTTCATAACATTCTTTATGATAGATACATCCTTGTAATTACGTTGACACGTTTATACTCTATCTAATTATGGATTTGGGTGGTTGTACATTTAGAGTTTCTCTTAGATTAAGGGTGAGATTTTTAATGTATCTGAGTGACGATGGGAGATGTTCACTTTGAATTAACTGTACTTTTGCACAATAAATTTAGTAAGTTAATTCTTGCACACTCTAGGATGCTGGCCCAAAATTAAAAATATTTGTTATTGTCTTAATGCTCATAATGATATATATATTGTATAACAAGCCCCATATTTAGCGTACTGTGTCTTGCCAACCTTTACGTGAAAAAATGGGGGTTGCTATAGTTGTTATCAGAGCCAGGTTCTACTATCCTTAGGATCGGTGTTGCGTCCATTTCATTTTCTACTGAGAGTTCTTTGATATGTCTAGAGCCTGTTATGGGATTTTTTTAATCCGGTGTCACGATAACATGTGTGTCTATATCGATCATTATCATTTGAGCGTTAGCAAGACTTCTTTAGTAATTGAGCATAGAAAAACATAAGAATGAGGACCGTTGCGAGTTATTGGTTAAGTGTGGAGTGAGTGGTTGGACATGGCTGTTCACCGTAGTTGTGAAAATTATTATAAGCAATTATCTTGTTTGGGGGCGACCTATTTCCAATTGCCCGGATGTGGATTCTGGTCATAGTAGAGTAAGACCAAGGATGGTTCGATTGAGGTTTTATAGGTTTTACATGGTGGACATTTCTACAAGCATTGTGGTTAGATGTGGGTTTCGTATGATTAGGGAAGTAGCGCTTGGTTGAGAGTGGGCGAGATGATTTGATGATTTTTGGTTGGTTATTAACTTAGTTGTTGGAATATAGATATAATGAAGTATGATATTCTTAATATCTATGCATTGGGTGGTGATGTATCTTGTTTGACATGATGGACTTGTTGAGAGTTGTCTCTTTATAAGTGGACTGACTATTGATGAAACCACGTGTTCACAAGGATTTGGTGTTCGTCATGAGAGATATCATTCCATATGGAAGTGGCCATGCTATTTATCATGTACGGGTAGATTATGTGTATATTATTCCCCAGATATTGGATAGTGGTGGGCATATGAGCATCCCCTGAGTTATTATTACTTATTTCTATGTTGGGAGAGGGACTAATGGTTTATGGGTTCCTAAACGCCTTATGCGTTCTAGTCATTATTCTTGCGCAGTGGCGATGCTCTAATCTAGATTCTCATAGTGAATGCGATGATAAAAAAAAGTTATTTTTTAGTTTGAAGTATTGATATGGGCTATATGCTGATGGCGGCATATATTATGGGATGGCTACATGGGATTGTTAACCGGTAATGAGTTTATTTTTGTATCAAGTACATGAGTGACGAGAAATAATCATATTATAAAACGTATGCAGATAAAAACTTCGAATTGGTGCGATAATTTGATAAACTTTTGAGAGAAATGCGCCGTGATACGATTGTGGGAATTTTCAGGAGACATGTTATGGGCGAACATATTTTGAATAAAGAGCATTAATTGATGACATACTCATATTGGGAAAGCTTTATTGTGTTATTTCATCGTTCATGATTTTAGTGAAAATCAAATGTGATTGTTTGGACCTAGGAAAAGGGTTACTGTGTAATTTTGTAATATAAAGGGCGGCGACACAATTAGAAAACTTGTACGAGTTTTTATGGCTTGTGCATCATTGGTGTGTGTTTTGTTAATGCATTAAGGTAGATAAGTGGACAAGTAGGTGCCCAATTATGAACTTCAGGAGATAGTATCGCAGGAGCCATGATGGTTCCAAGGAGTAATAAACCCAATATAGTGAGAGTTTATACATGCACTAGGATTATAAACACGGGATTCGCATGAATTGGGAAGAATCTCCTTATCGAGAATAGGCACAATAATGTGAAGATTTTAGAATGGATTACTAAAGTATTTCTTGAAGTATGGATACAATGAATTCTTGACCCAGGATGTGGACAAAGACTAGATGCTAACGAAGACATACGTTAAAGGATGAATAATGTGATAGTTTTCCCGAGACATATTTATTTTTCTCGAAAACGATATGCAAAATGAGAAGCATTTGTATTGTAGAAGTATTTGGTTCCTATTGGAACGTTAGGACTAATGATAATATCATTGACATAGTGATGCGTACAATCATAATTGATGTTATAATAATAACGATGTCATCGAAAATGGGTAGTAGTAGCTCTTATGGGAATTGGTGGGTCTTTGGAGGCTTAAGGGTGAATAAGCGCTCTACTAGACTTAAGAATGGATAGAGGATGTTTAATTGTAAGAGTAAAAACGTGATTTTCTTGGTATTACCAATTGATAAATTTACCATGATTTAGGGTATCTCTTAGGAGTGATGAGACTTCTATTGGCAATGGGCATATAATGAAATTTATATAATTCGTGTAAATGTTTATTTTTATTTTCTTTTAATCTTGGACCGACGGATATCAATAACCGAGTTAACCATTTATTAGTGTATCGAGAGGGTTCCATATTTGGATTTTTCTTGCGAAATGTCCCACGCACGAAACTGGAAAATGTCGAGAGTTGAGGGAAGTTGGATACTAACATGGTTAGTTTTTTACGTTTACACATGTGGTGGCATATATTGTTGTATAGATATACTTGGTGTGAATGGTACAACTCTGATGTATATGTGTCATTCATAGTTGATAATGCTACGCATGTATGTGCATGTAATGTGGTATATATGGGCACCCCATTAATCTTATAATAAGCGTATATAGGCCTTTTTCTATTAGCTAAAGGAACTTGAGAATGGACTAATTGGGTGTAGAATGTGCGATAACGGTGCGGATTAAAATTTAAGGTTGAGCTTTCATTAATTTCGAGGATATAATTCCATTGTGAGGGGGAAAGACTGTAATACCTCGTATTTTTGGAACAAAAAAGTAAAGACATAATTTAATAATTTTGGATTAAACTTGGGAAAAATTAAATCGGAGGGATATAAATTGAGAAACGATACTTATTATTGATTATATAATTATTGGACTTAATTGGACATGAGAGGTTCCCTAACAAAAAAGAAATCATATAGTAATTGATTTATGGTTACACGCCGTCACAATATAATAAAAATGTCTATGTTGAAGAAAAAATATTTGGGATGCATTACGAGAGATTTATGACCTCATTTAAGTGTTTTAGACCTTTAGAAAAAGTATCGGGGCATTGTATAAAAGTTGGGAGGTTATTGGACTATTTGGATTATGAGTTTGGGCATTTTCGGTGGTCGAAATATGGGACTTTAAGCCCATCAAAAGAATTGAGTTTAAAACATATAAATTAGGATATTAAGGAAACTCCCCATTATTAACCAAAAACCCTAGGAAACACATTGGTAAGAGAGTGGAGGCAAAGAGCTAAGGGGAGGGAGAAATCAAGAAATAAGGCTAAACAACTCACCAAGAAATCCTCAAGAAAATTAGGCAAGAATTTTCTTGCTAACTTTATTGTCCAAAATATATCTTAATTCATTGTGATATCTCTTCCATGTAGAATTCTAGATTATGTAGGGATTTGTGGTGATATAATGTTGAATTGTATCATGTTTGTAGAGGATTTGAATATAAAAATAGGATAGAAAATCCAGAAATTAGGATAGGTATTAATTGTGATTTCGATGATAGGAATTCATACTTTAAATCCCTTCTTTAAATGATATGGTTGATCACCTACAGAGGATAGTTGTTTATGTTAACGATTCGAAATTTATGTTGATTGTAACCCTTGCATTATTATAGGATCATTGCGAATTTACAGGTATAAAATTTGATATGGTATGAACCCACCTATAGCCTGAATTTTAATGATTTGGGACTTGAATCGGGTAATAAAACACGTAATAAATTATCTTAAGAAGGTAAATAAAGTTGATAAGAACCCAAAAGTGTACATTTTATACCCCCGAATAGATGTATTTTAGTGGCTAATTCTCGACAATTCGGGTCTTATATGCGTAAATGTTTAATGTGCATATAAGACCCGAACCTTCAAACGCTTGTTTTAAGGCAAATGCGTGATTTATGGAGATAATTCCCCAGTCCCGTATCAAACCCGATCCTTAACCTATCCCAAACCTCCATCCGAGCCTGTGTGTTGAGTTTGTAGCTTTATTATTTTTTTAGATTTTTATTTTAAGTCATTTTTATTTTTTAGGATTTATTTTAGATTTATTTAGAATTTTCTAGAATTTATTTTCGATTTCTTTTTTATTTTTATTAGTTTTTAATTGTACTCTTTATTTTTAATTTTGTTAGATTTTATATTTTTAGGACTTTAGGTTTTATTTTTACTTCTTTTGTTGTTTTTATTATTTGAGTTTTATTTTTAATAGATTTTAGTTATTTTTAGAGGATTTATTTTTTATCTTAGTGCGTCGAGTATTTTTTTCATAATTTTTTTTTGTTTTTAGTTTTTAGTTAGTTTATTATTAATTTTTTTTATTTTGTTTTGTTTTATTTTATTTTATTAGCTTTTTATTTGAGTCGTGTTTAGTTTTTAGTGTTTGTATTGTGTTATTTTTATTTTTTTTATTTTTTTTAGTGAGTTTTATTTTTAGTTGATTTTTATTTTTTAGTTTAGTTTAATATTTATTTTTATTTTTATTTTACTTGTTTTTATTTTATTAGGTTTATTTTTATTTTCTTATTTTATTTTATTTAGGGTACAAATTAAATACACACATACACTAACTAATCCTACACCATTTACACCAAATCCTATAACTCACTCACACCCAAATACCATACACCGTAAAACTACTCACTCACCCACACACTATCTCCCTTATACCCTCATCACACACAATCACTCCCAACTTCTTCTTCCTTACCATCTCACTCTCTCTCCTTCTATCCCATCTTCAACCCAAACCAATTAAGCTGTCATAGCCAACAACCTTATACCCGACACCCACCATAACCACCCAACCTCAACTCATACCCGATCCCAAATCATCTCGACCAAACCATAATGCTGAACCCGATCAGACATGTCTGGCACTGACCCAAACCACCTTAACCCACACCTCCTGCCGAGCTCCACTCCGGCGAATCAACCTAGAACAACCGGACCTACCCTTCCCTCGGTCGAGTTAACTCGGTGCCACCCGCAACTCGCGGTTTACCCAAGCTCAACCCGTGCCACCTGCAACCTGTGATACTAACCCCCATCTATGTCCTCAACCCGAAACTTGCTCGACTTCTTAACCGAAGGAATAACCTCAAAACACCCAGCACCGGCCACAACACGACCCATAACAGGCCACAACCCGAACCCGCCTCAAATCGGTGTTGGAAAATTGGACTTGAATTAAGTTTTAGAAAGCTGTCCAGAATTTTCTGGACAGAATTTTGAGCAACTTTGAGGTCAAATTTAGGTGGGACCCACACTACGAAAATCGTGGGACCATATATGAACGCGTTCACCTCTGCAAAGAGATTAACGTAGTATATTCATATGTCCAATTTTAATAAGTCATGAATGATAAATATGTCCCCAAAGTGACTCACAAAGCAATGAAAGTTAATCAATTGGGTGTGTTTTAACTCTTGTCCCACATTGGAAGAGTAGTGGAAATTTGATGAGTTAATAACACCCCAAGTATGGACTAAGGCTTGGATTCCTTGGGGTATCCCAACTCTTTGAAGGGGAGATGACCTAAGCTATGCACGGGTTGACTTTCGGTCAAAAGTCCATGCCCGCGTGCGCGTCCGGCCGGCCGGCTCGGTTCGATTCGGTTCGGTCTCGGGCTTATAAAAATCTTCTACATTTTTGGGCCGAATTTATTTAACTTTCTGGACTTTAATTATTAATTAATTACGAAATTAATTAATTAATTAATTAATAAACTGTTGGCAGTTATTGCCAACAGTTAATTCATTTAACTGTTTTTGACAGTTATTTGCCAACCGTCACCTACTTTGCTATAAATACAGATGCCTCCCTCCGTTTTTAATATAATGAAAAATTTCCTTCCTCCAGAATTTCTGTCATATTTCTTACAGAAAATTCCTGTCATATCTGTTTCAGAAAATTCTTTTTTTGCATAGCATCTGTTGCATTGTTGTTGAGTATAAGACATAGAATTTGAGTTCATTGTAATTAATTATTATTGTGCTACATAATTAATTGGAAAATCCGTTCTATCTTGGGAGACAATATTCATCAACCTCGGAGCACATTGGAGGGAATAAATTGTCTTAAGGAAACTGTTCTTAACAGGGCTCGGATTATTTCTTTTATTCTTATATTATTTTTGCAAATTCAAGTAAGTGTTTCATTTCTGTAATTCTGTTTTAATTCTGTAATTATATTAATAATTCATAATTCTGTACAATTGTTATTTATAAATAGTAGACATAACAGTCTTAAGACAATTTATAAAGTTCTACTGTTTTTTAGTGTACATAATTTTTTTATAGAAATTTATTTATTGAAAATAAATCTGTTTTGACACAATAAAATGAATTAAATTATTGCTTTATTATAAAAATTAGTAAAAACAGTTTTGGTACAGAAATTAATTTCTATACTGTTTTTATATTCTGTTTTACAAAATAAAATTTTATTTGTGTATTCTTGTTAAAATCTCTTTATGTAAAAAAATTTAATCTTTAAATTATAATTCTGTTTTGTACGAAATTATTTTTATTATTAAAAATTAGTGTGACACAGATTTTATAGTTTAATTCTATTTTGTACGGAATTCTGTTTATATTATAGTTTAACTCTGAATTTTATTTGAAATTCTTTTGGAATTCATTTATTGTGAATTATATTTGGAGGAAATTGGTGCACAGAATTTTGTATTCTGGTTTTGATTAATTCATTATATATGAATTTTATCATTCATAAAAATTTTGTTTTTGTAACAGAAATAGAATCACAAAGTACGAACACTACTCCTACGAAACTGATTGTCACCAACACAAATGCGACTGCACCCGTATCTATGCCACATGGGGAGAAATCGGAAAAGTTCATTGGGGATGACTTCAAACGTTGGCAATGACAAATGTACTTCTATCTCACTACCTGCCAACTGGGCAGGTTTGTATATGAAGATTGCCCCTCTATTCAAGAGGGAGATGACGCTGAAAAGGTTGTTGTTGTCGATGCTTGGAAGCATTCGGACTACCTATGCCGGAATTATATTCTGGCTTACTTGGACAAGACACTGTACCATGTCTATTGCACGATCAAAACATCCAAGGAATTATGGAATTATTTGGAAGAGAAGTACAAAACTGAAGATGCTGGGATGAAGAAATTTATCGTCGGGCGTTTTTTGGACTTCAAAATGGTTGATTCTAAATCTGTGATCTCGCAAGTGAAAGAATTCCAAGTGATCCTCCACGACAGTCATGCTGAAGGAATGTCAATTAGTGAAACTTTCCAAGTTGCTGCAATTGTTAAAAAATTATCACCATCTTGGACTTTATTCAAAAACTATCTCAAGCATAAGCCGAAGGAGATGAATGTGGAGGAGTTGGGGGTCAGGCTGAGAATCGAAGAAGACAACCGCGAGTCTCAAAAGAAAAGTGGGAAGAATCCGATGGAAACGAAGGTCCATGTTGTTGAATGTCCTAAGAAGAACAAATGAAAGTATGACCGCACTTCCAAAAATAACAAGAAAAAGCTCAAAGGCAAATGTTACAATTGTGGTAAACTTGGACACCGCTCAAGCGAGTGTCATAAGCCGAAGAAGCAAAATAAAAATAACCCTCAAGCAAATGTAACCGAGGGTGAGAATATCGCCAATGGTTTGGCAGATATGAATCTTTCTGTCGTAGTCTCTGAAGGTAACTTGGTTGTAAATACCAAGGAATGGTGGGTGGACACTGGAACACTGGAGCCACACGACACATTTGTGCAAACAAATGGATGTTCTCCACCTATAAGCCTTTGGAAAATGAGGATAACCTTTTTATGGGAAATTCTTCCATTTCTAAGGTGGTGGGACAAGGAAACATTGTTTTGAAAATGACTTCTGGAAAGGAACTTACTCTCAACAATGTTCTTCACGTGCCTGATATCCGAAATAATCTGATTTCTGGATCTCTCCTGACTAAAAATGGTTTCAAACTTGTGTTTGTGTCTGATCGCTTTGTGTTGTCTAAAAATGACATGTATGTATGAAAGGGATACCTAAATGAGGGGCTCTTTAAACTGTAACCCCAAAAACATATGTTTCAATGAATGAAATTGCTAGTTCTTCTTACTTGATTGAGTCATCTAATATTTGGCATGCTAGATTAGGACATGTTAATTTTGATACATTGCGTAGATTAATTAACTTGGATTTTTTGCCAAAATTTAATATTGATAAAAATCATAAATGTGAATTTTGTGTGGAATCTAAATTAGCGAGATTACCTTTCCATTCTATTGAAAGGATAACTTAACCTTTAGATTTAATTCACACCGATATTTGTGATTTAAAATTTATTCAAACTAGAGGTGAGAAAAAGTATTTTATTACTTTTATTGACGATTGCACAAAATATTGCTATGTATATTTGTTACATAGTACAGATGAGGCTATTAATGCATTTAAACAATATAAGAATGAAGTTGAGAATCAATTAAGCAAAATGATAAAGGCTATTAGAAGTGATAGAGGAGGTGAATATGAATATCCATTTGAGGAATTTTGTTCTGAAAATGGGATTATTCATCAAACAACCGCTCCTTATTCTCCTCAATCGAATGGTATTGTTGAACGCAAAAGCCGTACTTTGAAAGAAATGATGAACTCAATGTTATTAAGTTCAGGAGCTCCACAAAATTTGTGGGGGGAAGCCTTACTTTCTGCTAATTACATTCTCAATAAAGTAGCTCACAAAAAGACTCATAAGACACCTTATGAATTTTGGAAAAGTCGAAAACCTTCCTATAAATATTTACGAGTGTGGGGGTGCTTAGCCAAAGTAATGGTTCCTAAACCTAAAAAGGTGAGAATATGGCCAAAAACCGTGGATTGTGTATTCATCGGTTATGCTACTAATAGCAGTGCATATCGATTTCTAGTTTATAAATCTGAGATTTCGGATATTCATGTAAATACGGTTATTGAATCGAGGAACGCTTCATTTTTTTAAAATAAATTCCCGTATAACGTGACCCGAGAATCTGGTCCTTCTAAAAAGACAAATCAAGCTACTACAAATGGTACTCATCAACCTATTGAATCAATAGAGGATGAACCAAGACGTAGTAAAAGAGCAAAAACCTCGACTTCTTTCGGTCCGGATTTTCTAACATATTTGCTAGAAAATGAACCTCAATCGTATAAAGAAGCCATATCCTTACCCGATGATTCCAATTGGAAAGAAGCAATTAATAGTGAAATTGAATCCATATTACAAAATCATACATGGTAACTAGTGGATCTTCCACTAGGTTCAAAACCGTTAGGTTATAAATGGATCTTCAAAAAGAAATTGAAGGCCGATGGATCAATTGATAAATATAAAGCTAGACTTGTAGCTAAAGGCTATAGGCAAAAGGAAGGGTTGGATTACTTAGACACATATTCACCGGTAACAAGAATAACGTCCATTCGGATGTTAATAGCAATAGCTGCTATTAATGGACTTGAAATACATCAAATGGATGTAAAAACTGCATTCTTTAACGGTGAACTAGACGAGGAAATTTATATGGAGCAACCTGAAGGGTTCAAGGCTCCCGAACAAGAAGGAAAAGTATGTAAGCTTGTTAAATCACTATATGGATTAAAACAAGCACCTAAACAATGGCATGAAAAATTCGATAATGCAATGTTATCAAATGGTTTTAAAATTAATAAATGCGATAAATGTGTTTACTTTAAATACATTCAAAATGGATATGTCATTGTATGCCTCTATGTTGATGATATGCTTATCATGGGCAGTAACTTGGAAATTGTCAAAACTACAAAACAAATGTTGAGTAGTAGATTTGACATGAAAGATTTGGGAATCGCCGATGTTATATTAGGAATTAAAATTTCTAGAACATCGAATGGACTTATATTATCTCAATCTCATTACATAGAGAAAGTACTTGAAAAATTCAAGAAGTATGATATTAGTCTTACCAAGACACCTGTAGATGTAAATTTACATCTAGCAAGAAATAATGGTGAAAGCATATCTCAACTAGAATATTCTCGTATTATCGGCAGTTTAATGTATATCATGAACTGTACGCGACCGGACATAGCATACTCAATAAGTAAGCTAAGTCGATTTACGAGTAATCCAGGAAGAGATCACTGGAAAGCAATATTGGGAGTTTTGCATTATTTAAAATATACTCAAAACTATGGATTGCACTACTCAAAATATCCATCCGTTCTTGAAGGACATTGCGATGCAAATTGGATATCTGATTCAAAAGACTCTAAGTCTACGAGTGGTTATGTGTTTACCCTCGGAGGTGCAGCCGTATCTTGGAAATCCTCAAAACAAACGTGCATTGCTAGATCGACAATGGAATCCGAATTCATTGCACTAGACAAAGCTGGTGAAGAAGCTGAATGGCTTCGAAATTTCTTAGAGGATGTTTCAAATTGGTCTAAACCTGTGCCCGCAATATGTATACATTGTGATAGCCAATCAGCGATTGGAAGGGCACAAAATCACATGTATAACGGAAAGTCACGACATATTCGTCGTCGACACAATACCGTTAGATAACTTCTCTCAAACGTAATTATCTCAATTGACTATGTAAAGTCAAAAGATAATATATCGGATCCACTAACGAAAGGTTTAAACCGAGAGCAAGTTGAAAGATCATCGAGAGGAATGGGTCTAAAGTCTATAAATAAATAAGAATCAATATAGTGGCAACCCAACCTAGCTGACTGTAGATCCCAAGATCTAGGTTCAATGGGCAAACCGAACTACGTTGTATTCAGTAAGCACTGGAGGATATTTAATCCTATCCATTCCAAAGATGAGACAGTGCATATCTGCCGCGAAATTAGGATAAGTTATGCTTTTAATGACATCTATATCTTAGTACGTCTAAGTGGGGTATTGCAGAATACTCTTTATGGAAGTCACCTACGTGAGTAAGAAGGGGGCCACTTCTATGAGAATAATGAAAGGCGTATTCTCTAAAATACTTGCGGAACCAAGTGGTGTTCATGGCCAAAATGAACACAAGCGTGAGAACCAACTGTGTTGAAGAATTGTTGTGTTAATACTGTTGTCTAGGTTTACAAAAATGGTTGACGATTCAAGGACGTGAAGTCTACTGATTAACCAAGTAAATCCGATAGTATATCACTAAGGAAAGTTCAAGGCCACTAGGCTACTTCTCCCGATGCAATAAGTCTTCAGTTTTATTCAACTTGTGTCTGCATCTGCATTAGCATCTGTTTTGTTTTATTTATAGAAATATATCATTCATGTGGGGGATTGTTGGAAAATTGGACTTGAATTGGGTTTTAGAAAGCTGTCCAGAATTTTCTGGACAGAATTTTGAGCAACTTTGAGCTCAAATTTAGGTGGGACCCACACTACGAAAATCGTGGGACCATATACGAACGCGTTCACCTCCGCAAGGAGATTAACGTAGTATATTCATATGTCCAATTTCAATAAGTTATGAATGATAAATATGTCCCCAAAGTGACTCACAAAGCAATGAAAGTTAATGAATTGGGTGTGTTTTAACTCTTGTCCCACATTGGAAGAGTAGTGGAAATTTGATGAGTTAATAACACCCCAAGTATGGACTAAGGCTTGGATTCCTTGGGGTATCCCAACTCTTTGAAGGGGAGATGACCTAAGCTATGCACAGGTTAACTTTCGGTCAAAAGTCCACACGCGCGGGCGCGCGCGTCCGTCCGGTTGGCCGGCTCGGCTCGATTCGGTTCGGGCTTGCGCTTGGGCTTATAAAAATCTTCTACATTTTTGGGCCGAATTTATTTAACTTTCTGGGCTTTAATTATTAATTAATTAATTAATAAACTGTTGGCAGTTATTGCCAACAGTCAACAGTTAATTCGTTTAACTGTTTTGGACAGTTATTTGACAACCGTCACCTACTTTGCTATAAATACAGATGCCTCCCTCCGTTTTTAATATAATGAAAAATTTCCCTCCTCTAGAATTGCTATCATATTTCTTCCAAAAAATTCCTGTCATATCTGTTTCAGAAAATTCTTTTTCTGCATAGCATCTGTAGCATTGTTGTTGAGTATAAGACACATAATTTGAGTTCGTTGTAATTAATTATTGTCATGCTACATAATTAATTGGAAAATCCGTTCTATCTTGGGAGACAATATTCATCAACCTCGGAGCACATTGGAGGGAATAAATTGTCTTAAGGAGACTGTTCTTAACGGGGATAGGATTATTTCTTTTATTCTTATATTATTTCTGCAAATTCAAGTAAGTGTTTAATTTCTGTAATTCTATTCTAATTCTGTAATTATATTAATAATTCATAATTTTGTACAATTGTTATTTATAAATAGTAGACATAACAATCGGTTCAAACCACAACCCGAAAACAACCTTAAACCCGTTCTCCAACCCAGACCCATTCCCGATCCTCACCTACAACCTCGATTAGTCGTAGTGTCCCATGATCACGATTTTACCAACTGTACAAAAAAAAACCTCCAAACCCCAACCTGTCAAATAAAGTAGTGAGATCCCAAAATAAATCCATTAACCCAATCTGTCAAGGAAATCGTGCTTATGTCCATTCTCAGGATAAAAATCAAATCTTAAACTTTCACCCCCTTTCCTAAACCACTGTTATCTATATTTTCCAATTTTACCCCTCGCCCCATTTGTGCCAATTACAAAAGGAAGACACTCTCACTCATTGAGAGGGGACTGTTGGAGACTAGAGAGTGGAAGCAAGATGAAAATAGAGTGCTAGGATAAAAAAAAATTGTAGAGAGAAATTTATGAGTTTAGTGAGAGAAAAATAGTGACAAAAATTTGTAGCATCAAAAGAGATTTTGTGTTATATATTAATTGGTTGAATATCTTCTTTTATACTCATATGAACTCATTAATTTATTTTATTTTCCTTTAGTCCCATTATGGAGGGCTAATTTCCCATTTCAAGGGATGAAATGAAACCCCCATGGAACCAAGTTGTCTAGTTTGTTAATATTATTTTTGTTTGATTTCCTTTAATTAGTAACTTTAATTACTACACTTGTTTTTCATTGAGAAATATAAAACCATCCTTCAGAAAGGATTGAAACTTGTGTTATAATTTTATTATTTTGATTCAAACTAGAGATAAGCTTTTTAAAACAATCAAAATTATAATATAAGTTTCTTCTACTCTAGTCTCATTTTGTTTAATTAAAATTAGTTGGATAAATTTTCCCTAGCGGGTGTTACACTTGATTAATTTTAATTTATTTGGAGTACAGTTGTAGCAATTAAAAATTGTTTTTCTAAAATAATATTTTCCTAATTCATTAGGATAATGAGAATTAACTTTTGAATTAGTTGAATATTTTGGAAATCAATCAAACTAGAAATAGTTCAAACTAGATTAAATGTGTGAAATGGGGGTGGATTTACATCTCTTAATTCTTCTTATTATTATCTCTCATTTAGTTATTTTTCACTCACATTTTTTTCCCACACCTTTTAGTAGCTCTGTAGATTTTTCTCATAGTTTAGTTGATATCTTTCATTTAATTTAGTTATTTCACCATCACAAAAAGTCATTTTAATATAAAAAAAAACATCATACAAAAATAGAAAACAAAGAAAAAGTAAAAAAATTCAAAAAAGATAAATAGCTAGTAAATTGGATTACATTTTTTTTGTTGTGTTTCATTCCGTTAAGTTGGATTGACACCCTTACTTATCTCATACTAGTCTTGTGATATTTTTGTAGGTAATTGAAGGAAATTGTTGATTAGAAAGGCATTGCAACAATGACACTTAGACTTAGAAGCAAATTTTTCTTTCTATCAAAAGTCACGGGTACCTATTTGAATAATTATATAAAGGGTTAAACTATTGAAATTACATTTGGGTGAAAGATTAGAAATCTTTTTCTTGAAAAGTTTTGGAGGAACTGTGGCCCCTGGACCGAACCAATTCGGCCTCTGGGGGGGTCCGGGCGTGGGGTCAACTGTTATATCCGAGGGAATTTTAGGAATTCATATGAGTTGGTGGGACACTGTACGGGTAACCGTGGAATTTATTAAAATTGGATTGGTAACGTTACTAATAATTGTGAAAATTTTATTAACTGGATCGTTAATTGTATTCTTTAAAGAAAAGAATTTAGTAATTTACGTGCTGGGAGATCACTAACGTAGGACGGTTACGACAATCCTTATGGGGCAGCTAGAGGATAAATTATGGGGTAATTATCGAAAATAATTTAACTAGATGGTTTAAAGTATTATTTGAAGGAAAGAGACTTAAATGATTAACTTGATTGTAAGTTGTGTTTTATATAGAAAAAGAAGTTAGTAATTTATGTGATGGTTAATTGTTAACTAAGGATAATTACGAAAATCCTCACGGGGAAGTTAAAGGGTAATTATAGAGCAATTACCCTTAGATGTAGTAATATGTATTTATATTTTGTGTGGACATACCTATGTTCATGGAATGGTTTATCTATTGGGGTTAAGCGTGTTCAGGAGCGTAGCACACATTGACACAGGTAGGCTAGGTGCAGTATAGTTCATATTTTAGGTACAGCGTAGCATCCCCATTTATGGGAGATAAGTGTTGATGTTGGGATCCATGTTTCACCGTTGGCTATAGGTCGTGCAATGGTGTACTGCGTAGGTACCGCCCCACTTGTATGTGAACTATATTGTCCGTTGTGTAGGAGACTCCTCCGGACTTACCAATAGGGAACGAATAAGAAGCTATTGGTAAATGCCTTAGTGTCACACATATATATATAAGGACACATATATAATTAATGAAAATGAATAAGATAAGTTCCTAGTCTAATGTTGTATACTATAAAACATAGACCTAATACTATGTAGTATGCATGATAAATGGTTATGTCAATCCATACGAAGAGTAATGAATAACTGAATAATAAACTGAGACTGGATAAAACACATCAACCTAAGAGTCCAATAATATAATATCTGATTGTAAACTAAATCCAATAATGAAATAAAAAAGTACAATCTCTGATAAATGAAAATAACTAGGAATAGGCGACATGCCCTAACTGAAAGCTCTAGTCAGTAGAATTACGGATGATAGAGAGTGGAGGAATCTAATAGCGAGGACCTGCAACTTCCACAATAGCTATATCACATCCAGCTTCAGAGAACTCCTAAGCTAGACGTCCCTATGGCTAGACACCTACAATAATATATATAGGAAAAATAGATTTGCAAGAAACGGGTCAGAGCCTGAGTGTAAAATAGTTTGAAAACATTTTAGCAAGTATATAAAGTGCTTCAAAGCAAATACTATATACATGTTAGCTATTCGGCTCTCACTTGAGCTTCTCATCTCTCAACTACGGTGCATGCCTAACGTACATCTAACTCATCCTAGTTAATGTTGACACACCTAACTAGTTTGTAGTCATAAGACTTCTAAACTAACACGCAATGTGTACACTCATATAACTCATATACTACAGTATTAGGTATTTCGATTACTCTCTAACTCAAATAATACTTGCTTATTAAATAATTAAGTATTCACTACTTAAATTAATGCAGATTCTTTTATCTTTATTATCTACTAATTCTGCACAGAAGAATAGAACACAAGGGTATATATATATATATATATATATATATATATATATATATATATATATATATATATATATATACTGAACTCCTAGACTCGGCTCTTGGTGCATGCATACTTTTCTATCAAGTCCCGGTATATCCGGTACTAAAGAAGGACAATCGGTTCGATGTCTCTCCGAACCATAAACATAAATCACATAAGCTTTGGCAAACATAATCCATGGCCAAATGGTTCACGCACATATATACGCTCACATTCAATCATCGAACTATCATACTCTCAGATAGCACGTTTCCAAGGTCCTATGTTCTTGGTATAAGTCCAAAATGCCCCCCCAATGGGCTCATCAGGATAAGACCGTACACTACGCGTAAACCACATCACGATAGCAAACAGTGTAGGTATGTCATACAAATAATAAATCATATAATATTCATTAACCTCACCTATATATTTATAACATTAATATGGTATAAGGACATCCCATATCTCAAGTCTCATACGCGGTATATTTATCCCTCGAATATTCTATGTATTAATGATTTATCAATTTACTTCGCATTTTATATAATGAAGAATTCTTACTTCTCAAAGGATTCTAATTGATCTTAACATCATTACAATAATATGTTCATCTCTAACCTACTGGTCTTGTATTAAATTACTTTACTCTCATCCCGAAGTTCATTCTATAAATCTCGAATACTCAACCCCACTGAATAACCCCCGTTAGTTAAATCCCCAATCATACTCTTGTTCAATTTAACGGGGTCCCAACCTTCAGCCTATTGACCCCCCTTAAGACATAATATGGTTAAGGTATCGCAACTAAGTGTCCTTGCAATTTGGGGTAGCAAAACATTTACAAATAAAGAAATCTCCTGAATTCGGGTTTGCTCGATCGATTGATGAAATGGTCAATTGATCGATCGATCCATCGATCGATCGAGATTCATACGTCGATAGATCGATCCTGGGAATTTCTTGGTTATAACAGTTGTGAGTTTTGATATTTTTAACCTCAAATTTCACCACAAAACGTTTCTAAATTCTATATTGATTATCTCAGGTCCTATACTAACATATATGGACGAGTTCTAATGCAACCAAATCGTTAAATCATCACATAAATCATTTAAACCAGATCAATTTAGGAAAATCTCTAAAAACCCTAGAATCTCATATTTCTTCAAAACCTTATTAAAGATTCCATATTTCTTCTCAAGAATGAATTTATATTCGTAGGTTTCGTACTACATACATGACAGAACCTATCTACATCAGTTTCAACCCATAATTATGATAAATGACTTCTAAATTTCTCCACAACGCATGAAAATCATAAATAATTCAACCTACTCTAACATGTACATTATATATGCTATGGATTCGCAATTTTAAATACTTGCCTCATATGGTCAGTCTAAACCGTTAAAGAAGATGGGTGTAGGTGTGATCCTCTCCTTTCAATCTACGCAAAGGTGGTCTCAATGGTGCATTTGTGGTTCTTGGCCTTAGCCTCCTAGAATTGACTCTCCTTCTTCCTTCGTGACTCTCATTTGGATTGTGTGAATGAAAACCCTTACTTACCTTACGTATCAAATATATTCCCTCTCCTAATTTCGTAGGTAATTAAAGCCCAAAAATAGAAATTACCAAAATGCCCTCCCGAGATGCCGGTTTGGCCTAAAATTGCCCAGGACCCAAACTAAACCCCCGGGTAGACTTTTCTGACTATTTCGACCCTTCTAGACACACTGGCACCTTGAAATGACTATTTGGATTACTACAAAATAATATACTTTCATTCCCTTAATTTATTCTCGACACGACTGACACGCGCGTCCCAATTAGATGATCATAATTGTTAATTGTCGTATTTCTCATTCGCGACAATTCTCATAAATTCACAATCATATATTACTTTATTTACTCAGTAATATTCAATATAATTCTCACTAATAACTACTAAGTCTTATCTCACTAGTTAATACTTATTTTAATTCGGATTAATTATCAATTAATTTCCCATATTTAATTTAATTAATTCAATATTAAAAAAATCATTAAAATACGGGGTGTTACATAATCACACCCTTACAACAGAATGTTGTCCCAAAATTTGGAAAGTAAAAGTGTAATTGGTAAAAAAAAACTCTGGATGTTTTCGTGCATCTCATCCTCGCACTCCCAAGTAGACTCCTCGACATTATGGTACCACCACTGAACACGGACTAACGGTACCACCTTCGACCTCGGTTTCCTTCTCTATGGTCTAGGATAGCAATCGGCCCCTCCTCGTAGGAACTATCGACCTGTAGATCAATCTCCTCTAAAGAAATATGAGTGTGAGATAACTCATTTCGAAGATATCTCCTCAGCGAAGAAATGTGGAATACATCGTGAATCCTATGCAGGTTCGCGGGTAACCCAAGTCTATAGGCCACTGGCCCAATCCGCTTAATAATAGGGAATGGCCCTACATACCTCGGTGCCAACTTCCCTTTCTTTCCAAATCTCATTATCACCTTCATAAGAGATACTCGGAGAAATACCTAGTCCCCCCCCCCCTAAACTCCCTGAAGAACCTCTTGGCATTGGTGTAGATTTTCTGTCTATTATGAGCAACCCGTATGCGACTCCTAATCATCTCAATCCTGGATGATGTATCCTGAATCACGTCGGGCCTGAGTAGCTTGTTGTCCCCCTCCTCTAACCAAGAAGTAGGATAACGACAAGGTCTACCGTACAGAGCCTCAAATTGGGTCATGCCAATAGTAAACTGATAAGAATTATTGTACGCAAACTCTGCCAGCGGAAGGAATTTCTTCCAACCTCCTCCAAATCCAGAATACACATAAGTAATATGTCCTCCAGCATCTGATTAGTCCGCTCGGCCTGACCGTCCGTCTTTGGGTAGTAGGCCATTCTCAAATGCAACTCAGTACCCATGGCCTCCTGGAAAATCTCCCAACAATAAGACATAAAAATCTTGTCCCGATTGCACATAATAGTTAGGGGACCCATTTAATCTCACTATCTCCGTAATAAAAATTAGGCATACTTTGCATAGTATAGTCAGTCTAGACTGGCAGAAAGTGGGCTACTTTAGTCAACCGATCCACAATCACCCATATCGAATCGTGACCCCTTTAAGAAGTAGGCAACCCTGTGATGAAATCCATGGAAATGCTCTCCCATTTCCACATAGAAATCTCTAGCAGCTGAAGAAACTCTGCCGATTTATGATGGTTTACCTTGACTAGATGACAAGTGGCACACTTTGAGACGAACTCAACAATGTCTCTCTTCATTCCACTTAACCAATACTGCCACCTCATATCTTGGTACATCTTTTCCCCTTCGAGATTTACCACAAATCAAGATCCATGCAACTCTATCATCACCGCATGTCACCGGACGTCCATTGAAGCGCAAGCCTCCCTCGAAACTCACTAAGTAAGACTTGGATCCCTCTGCTAGAAGATGTCGAATCCTCTCCTAACAAAACGGATCTGTTGCCTAGGCATGTACAACCCTTGTCACTATCTGGGGTGTAACTATCACAACTGATATGAATGATTAGGCAACTGCATCCTGGTGTCCTAACTCCTTCCATTTCTCCTTCCACACCTCTTCCACCTCACCTACTGGCCTATGGCTCAACTCATCATCTACTACGTTAGCCTTCCCTGGGTGGTACTGGATCTCAAACTAATAGTCCTTCACAAATTTAAGCCTCTTGCGCTGACGCATATTAACCTCTCTCGGAGTGAACAAGTACTGCAGTGACTTATGATCTGTGAATATGCGAAATTTATCCCCCAAGAGATAATGTCTCCAAATCCTAAGTGCGAACATGACTGCTTCTAACTCTAAGTCGTGGGTGAGGTAATTTTCTCGTATAACATAAGCTTGTGAGAAGCATAAGCTATAGCCCGATCCTCCTTCAATAACATTCCACCAAGACCCTGTAGGGATGCATCAGTATCCACTAAGTACCCCACTCCCAACCTGGGCATAGCTAGAACTAGTACTGAATTTAGCCTATCCTTCAGCTCATCAAATCCCAACTCACACGCATTATCCTAAATAAACGGTACATCCTTACGAGTTAAATTAGTCATCGAGCCCGCAATCTTCGAAAACCCTCAGATGAACCGTTTGTAATATCGAGATAACCCCAACAATCAACGCACCCCTAACAGTGTCGTAGGCTATCCCCACTCCCTCACTGCTGACACTTTTCTCAGGTCCACTGATATCCCCAACTCAGAAACGATATGCCCATAAAAGTGAACCTCCTTCAGTTAAAACCCACATTTCTCATACTTATCATACATGATGCTCACGTAGTGTCTATAGAACCCGACAAAAATGCTCGGCATATTCCTCCTCAATCTGGGAATAAATCAGGATATCATCTATGAAGAAAATGACAAACGGATCTAAGAACTATCCGAACACCATATTCATTAAGTCCATGAACACAACCGGTGCGTTGGTTAGACTAATTGGTATAACCCACAACTCGTAGGACTCGTATCTCTTCAGAAAAGCAATCTTCGATACATACTGCTCCCTGATACGTAGTTGATGGCACCCTGACCTCAATTCTACTTTTTAGAAGTAAGCAGCTCCTCTTAACTGGTCAAATAAGTCATCGATTCGGGGTAACGGATATTTATTCTGTATCATGACTTTATTCAACTCTCTGTAATCAACACACAACCGTAATGACCCATCTCTCTTCTTTACAAATAGAATTGGAGCACCGCAAGGCGAGGTACTCCTACGGATGAAGCCCTTTCCCAACATCTGCTCAATTTGATCCCTTAACCCCCTCTTCTCCACTAGAGCCATACGATAAGTTGCACGGGCTATCGATCGAGTGCCTGGCATTAAATTTATCACCAAAATCTATCTCCCTACTCGGTGGTAGTCCCGGTATATCCTAAAATACATTGGATCACTCACGAATAATAAGAATCGAATCAAGGGGAATTACAACTCTAGTAGAGGTCTCCTACTCTATATAAAACAAGTGAGTGGACGATCCTCCCCAGGTAAGAGGCATCACCACTATAAATATCCCCTGACCAGGGATGGAAAAAATAATACTCCTACTAAAGCAATCGATCATGTCCCTATACGCGACTAGCCAATCCATCCCAATAATAGTGTCGTACTGAGACATGTCTAAATCAAGCATATCGACTGGCAAAATAAGACTCCCTATCACTATACTAACACCCCGAAAGATAAAGAAAACTAGTGTGCCATTTCCCAACGACGATTCTACACATGTAACGGTACTATCGACTGTGTCTAATAGCACTGCGGGTCGTGAAAATTTTGTGGCAATAAAAGAGTGAAGCCCCCGTGTAAAAAAAATACACCCCATGGTCCCCTGAATAGAAAACATACCCTCAGCTTCCTGGTGGACGTTATATACACGCCCATACTGTAACTATCACTACTGAGGTGGCACTGCAGGAATGGCAGGTAACGTTGGCATCTGTGGTAGCACTGGAAGAGCTGTGAGAAAAATAGGTCTCTCGGGCTCTTATTGAGAACCCTGCTACTAAGGGAACTTGCCCTTGTCAGGGAAATCCTATTTCTTATGGCCAGTCTTGACACAAGAAAAACATCGACCATTTAAGTTCCCTCCCCTCTATCCCTGTTAATCTCATCCCTACTGGTCATTGCCACCTCTCCCTTGGCCCTGATGGCCCTGTTGTCCCTACTGGACATGATGCTGCTGCTGACCCTGATGGCCATGTCTATAATCACCCTGTCCCTGTCTGAAGCCTCCATATCAGAACCACTTAGAAGAGTCTCCCTGTTGGGAACCCTGCTCACTCTGCCTGGACTGCCCCTGAGTTGATTATGCCCCACTGGCACTACCTCCCCCAGTCCTGCCCTACTGACTCGACTCTCCTACTCGCTTACTCCCCTTCATATAGAAGTAGTGGTTCTGGCAATGAAGCAATGCATCATTCAGTAAATCTGTGTAACTCTTCAGGGAAATATTACCCAAAAGATGATGTCTGATCCTCCAAGTAAGCCCATCAGTGAACAACTGAATCCTCTTTTCTTCAGTAGGTACCTGTGCTGCCACCAGATTCATCAGCCTAGTAAAATCCTCCTCATATTCAGGAATGGTACTCCCCTCCTGGGTACGATCCAACAGTTTCCACCTCATCTCAGTCTAAACGGAAGAAGGGAAGTATTTATAATCAAACTGCACCCAGAAATCCTGAATCGTCAAAACATCACGCTCCTAGGCAGTAGTAGTGGAATCCCAACACTCTAACGCTTCTTCAACTAGCTTAAAAGTAGATAGTATCTTCCTATGCACCTCTAAAGACTCATACATCCTCAAATGTCGCCAGATATCCTTCTTCCATTGTCTCTCCAAGACAACATCAAAACTCCCCTGAAGCTCTAAGGGATGAGCCTTTTGGAAGCCATCTCCGACTCGCTCCCAAGCAGAAATGAATGCATGTACTAGTGTTGGTGCCACTATCTGTGCCGGTGGTGGGGCCTGCTAAACTACGGCTGGTGTTTGATTAACTTCCTGAGTAATGATGGAAGCAACCTTGGCAGCATTCATTGTACCCTGAGCCTGTGTTGACTGTGGCTCCGGTTGGGCATTTCTGGCCCTCGATGCACGTCTGAGAGGCATCTGAAACGATAAGGAATTTATGAGTCCGCAGTTATTAAATATGAAATAGCTGAAGACCTAAACATATAATCGTGAATGCAACAATCCTAATAATAGGGTTCTATATCAAAGAACGCTATGCTGAAAGCATAATAAGCAGTACAGATCCTAAAAGACTCTAGAACCTGATGCTCTGATACCACCTGTGCACTCCACCAATTTAAATACTGGGTGATCAGCCCTATATTAAATTAAATTAAAGTATCCAGTTGGTTCATTCTTAGCATCACTGTCGAAAGACATTTATTTTATTAAACACTTAATGATTAATTAAGCTAGTGTCAAAAACTTTTTAATCTTTTTAATCCAACATTTAACAATTTAAATTAAATAATAAACCACATTCAATCCATACGAAGAGTAATGAATAATTAAATAGTAAACTAAGACTAGATAAAAACACATCAACCTAAGAGTCCAACAATATAATATCTGAATGTAAACTAAATCCAATACTGAAATAAAAGAGTACAATCTCTGATAAATGAAAACAACTAGGAATAGGCGACATGCCCTAACTGAAAGCTCGACTCAGCAGAATCATGGATGATAGACAGTGGAGGTATCTAATAGCGAGGACCTGCAACTTCCACAATAGATACATCACATCCAGCTTCAGATAACTCCTAAGCTAGACATCCCTGTGTCTAGACACCTACAATAATATATATAGGAAAAATAGATTTGCAAGAAATGGGTCAGAGCCCAAAGGTAAAATTGTTTGAAAATATTTTAGCAAGTATTTAAAGTGCTTCAAAGCAAATAATATATACATGTTAGCTTTTTGGCTCTCAGTTGAGCTTCTCACCTCTGAACTACGGTGCGTGCCTAAAGTACCTCTAACTCATCCTAGTTAATGTTGACACACCAAACTAGTTTGTCCTTCTAAACTAACTGGCAATGTGTACACTTGTATCTCATATACTACAGTATTAGGTATTTCCATTACTCTCTAACTCAAGTAATACTTGCTCATTAAATAATTAAGTATTCACTACTTAAATTAATTCAGAATCTTTTATCTTTATTATCTACTAATTATGCAAAGTAGAATAGAATACAAGGGTATATATATATATAATTCACTCCTGGACTCACTCTTGGTGTATGCATACTCTGTTATCAAGTCCCGGTACATCGCATACTAAAGAAGGACAATTGGTTCGATGTCTCTACGAACCATAAATACAAATCACATAAACTTTGGAGGATAACATAATCCCTAGCCAAATGGGTCATGCACATACCTACGCTCCAATTCAACTATAGAACTATCATGCTCTCGGATAGTACATTTTCAAGGTTCTATGTTCTCAATAAAATTGTAAAATCCCCCCTTCCCAATGGGCTCATTAGGATAAGACTGTATCTTACGCGGAAACGTCCTCCCGATAGAAAGCAACGTAGGTATGTCATACAAATAATAAATCATATAATGGAAATTCACCTCACCTATATATTTATAACATTAATATGGTATAAGCACATCCCATATCTTAAGTCACATACGCAGTATATTTATCTCTCGAATATTTGATGTATTAATTATTTATTAATTCACTTCTCATTTTATATAACGAAGAATCCTTACTTCTCGAAGGATTCTAATTCATCTTAACATCAATATAGTAGTATGTTCATCTTTAACCTACTGGTCTTGTATTAAATTACTTTACTCTCATCTAGAATTCCTCTATATGAATCTCCAATACTCAACCCCACTAAAGTACCCCCGTTAGTTAAATTCCCAATCATACTCTTGTTCAATTTAACGGGGTCCCAAGTATGAGCCTACTGACCTCTCTTATGTCATAATATGGTTAAGGTATCTTCACTAAGTGTCCTTGAAATTTGTGGTAGCAAAACATTTACAAATAAAGAAAGCTCATGAACTCATCTTTCGTTGATCGATCAATCGATTGATCAAGATTTATACGTCGATCGGTCGATCCTGGGAATTTCTGGGTTATAACAATTACGAGTTTTGATACTTTAATCGAAAATTTCACCACAAAACGTTTCTAAATTCTATATTGATTATCTGAGGTCCTATACTAACATATATGGATGAGTTCTAACGTAAACAAATCGTTAAATCATCACAGAATTCATCTAAACTAGATCCATTCAAGAAAATCTCTAAACACCCTAGAATCTCATATTTTTTCAAAACCTTATTAAAGATTCCAGATTTCTTATCAAGAGTGAATGAAAATTCATAGGTTTCATATTACATATATGAGGGAACCTATCTACATCAATTTAACCCATAATTACCATATATGACTTCTAAATTTCTCCAAAACACATGAATATCACAAAGAATTTAACCTACTCTAACATGTACATCATATATGCCATGGATTCATAAGTTTAAACACTTACCTGATATGTTAGGTCTGAACCGTTGAAGAAGATGGTTGTAGGTGTGATCCTCTCCTTTCGATCTACGCAACGGGGGTCTCGGTGGTGCACTTGGTGGTTTTTGGCCTTAGCCTGCTAGAATTGACTCTCCTTCTTCCTCCCTGACTCTCCTTTGGATTTTGTGAATGAAAACCCTGACTTCCCTTACGTATCAAATATATTTCCTCTCCTAATTTCGTAGGTAATTAAAGCCCAAAAATAGAAATTACCAAAATGCCCTCCCGGGATGCCCGTTTGGCCTAAAATTACCCCGGGACCCAAACGAAACCCCCAGGTAGACTTTTCTGACTATCTCGATCCTTCCGAACACATTGGCTCAACTTGAAATGACCGTTTGGATTACTAAAAAATAATTTACTTTTTATTCCCTTAATTTTAAGTCCTGACACGACTTACACGCGCGTCCCGACTTGATTGTCGTAATTGTCAATTGTCATATTTGTCACTCACAATAATTCTCATAAATTCATAATCATATATTACTTTATTCACTCAGTAATATTCAATATAATTCTCACTAATAAATACTAACTCTTATCTCATTATTTAATATTTATTTTAATCCGGATTAATTATCAATAAATTTTCCATATTTAATTTAATTAATTCAATACTAAAAAAATATTAAAATATGGGGTTTTACATCGGTATGGACTCTTATAGAGAATAATTATATAAGTTTATCAAATACACCATGAAGTCATAATTTTTCATATAGCATGTTTTTAAATAACCCGGTTATATATTGGGTTCATATGATACATATATATTTGTACTATTTGGTGATTGAATTAGTTGGGTTTTCTTTGATTTCTTAAATTTATTTTTTACAATTGGAATTTATTTTAAGTAAATTTTTCTTTCAACATCAAGGGTAGTGTGCAATATTTTCATCCATTTGCTCTCTTTAGTCACTTATGCATATATAATCTATTTACAATTTGAATTATTTTTTATACTTAGTTACATTTTTAACTATATTATTATAATGGTTAGGATTTTTTACTATGGGTTTAAAGTCTGTAGTTTATCCACTCCAACAAATATCCTAATATTCTATGAAAAAGTTAGTTCTTTATTTGAGTATTTTATATTTTTGTTATATTTTTAACAAATATTATAGTTCGCCTGTAGATTGCGCGGGTTACATGCTAGTGTTCAATAAGAATGAAACACAGAGGCGGACTATGGCCCAAAGACTTGAGTCGGGAATTAAAAAAATGTTTAGTGGGGCACTTGAAGATTGATGGGATCTGATGAGGGGAGAATTGAAAGCAATTTTTTAGGAATACGTTAAGATTTTAAAAATATTTAATTGAAATTTTTAGAATTTTATGTAGTTGTTTTTATTTTATGTAAAAAATTCATTTGATAATTATAAATTTAAATTGCAAAACTTTATGTGAATATTAAAGAAAACCATCACATTTACCATAAGTTTACAATCCTGAGTGGTGTGTCATATATACAATTTCAACATACTTAATACATATATAAACATGGAATTACATGAGAGAGAGAGAGAGAGAGAGAGAGAGAGAGAGAGAGAGAGAGAGAGAGAGAGGATCTTAGACGGGTGCCACTTAGCAGATGTAATACCCAGTAATTTTTAAAATAAATTAAATCAGTAGAATATAAATTAATTTGGAAGAATTTAATTACATAAATTCGTAAATAAATAACGTAGTGAGTGTTGATGTAAAAAACTAGATTATATCTAATTAATCAATCACAGATAAAAAATGAATAAACATGACAAAGGATTTTTAAAGTGGTTCAGCCTTATCAAAATGTCCTACGTCCACTGTTTTGTATTGTTGATTGTTTGCCTTGAATCTCGATAATAGGTTTACCAAGGGATCCAAAGTCCCCTTCTTATGAGGAGGTTACAATGTATTTATAGCCTTGAGGCTGTACATATGAAAGGATAATGCGCTGTTATCTAGTAGACATATACATCTGTACGATAATAATGCGCATTTAATGCGTAGTTGTCTTTTGATTCTCTTGATTCGGATGCTCTGCATGCTAAGTAGCTCGGACCACTTAAGTTGCTCAGACTGCTTAAGTTGCTCGGTATGCTTAAGTTTCTCGGAGCGCCTGAGTAGCTCGGTGAAAGTATGTTATTCGTTGAAAGTATTTATATTTTCCATGTAGGTTGACATGTGTCTTCAAGTGATTGGTCCATACCAGCAGACTAAATTTGGTATTAATAGAAGCCCCCAATGTTTCACAGTTGAGGTTGAAGGAGAGTGTGGAACATTTTGCTTGAAAACTGCTTGGATTACCGGTCTTCTTAAATTTTAGGAAGGTTTTCCTTATATATAATTACTTTTTGAGTGCATAATATCAAGCTTCATAAATGTTTTGAATTTTCACGATCACTTCGATATTTGTGCCTTTTTCTTCTTTTAGCCGTCGAAAACGCAAACATCTTCCCTTGTAATCATTGCTTTTCTCTATTCTTGAGGTAAAGTATTTAAGTGAGATAGAAATCCTATCGTCTTGCACTTTTCAAATCTGTATCTCCGAACTCTTCATTTTCTCTCTATCTTGTGCCTTCGTTTTTTCCATTGTTCATTGTCAACTGATCTCTCTTTCTTCTGTAAGATTTGCTTCCCTCTTTTTTATTTACATTATTCACCATGGTTTATCTTGTTGAATCATTGGATAAATTTTGGTCTCAGTTTTTAATCCCTTCGTGGGTTATTTTGGAAGAACTTTCTTGTCCTTTTGATTTATTTTCTTTGGCTGAGGGACACTGGTTCCCAAGTCTTTTTGTAGCCGAATGTGGCTTTTCTTTCCCGCCAAATCCCCTCTGTTTGGAGTTTTTCCAATATTTCGATATGGTACCTGCAAGAGTAGCTACAAATACATGGAGGGTAGTTAATGGCGTACATAGGTTGAATCAACTTCATGGAACTCATTTGGGGATTCCAAAAATTATGTATTGCTATAGATGGGTTACTAGTGATACTACTTTCTATTTAAAAACTAGGTTTTCGAATAGAGCTTTGGTTGTTAATCTTCTCGATGCCAATAGGGATTATTTTGATCATGGGGTTGTGATAAAAAATTGGAAACACCTTCCATTAAATGGAAATGAGGTGTACCAAGGTCCCAGGTGTCCACCTTATGGCAATGGGATAGGTTGTTTTCATTTTGAAATCTTGTTTTCTTTGTATTCGATGAAATGCATCACTGACATTAATTTTGTTTGTTATAGTTGACAGTAAAAGGAAGCCTAAAAAAGAGACTGATGTTAATATAAAACATTTAAAACTTATCTGGGGCTTGCATCAATCAATTGCTGGGGAGCACATTAGATCTGCTTCCTATTTGTTGCGATACATAAGTTCCACTTCATCTTTCATTGCTCGTCCTGTGGTGGTTGATCTTGACCGAATACTAACCCCTGAAACCAGTGTGGAAGGTTCTTCTTCTGACTTAAGTACTCCTATTACTGATCTAATAAAGAAGAGAAAAGCTCCCATATTTTTTTACAAGTCTACTTTTGCCATTGAGGAGGCAAAGAAGAACAAACAAGATGTCCCAAATAAGGGGACAAAGAATATAGATGCACTCCCTTCCACTGCTGCTAAGGAAACTGGCAAGAAGCCCCTTGTGCCTCCGAAAAAGACAACACCTTCAAGTGAGACTGTTGTCATCTCACCAATAGAGACAACACCTTTAATTGAAAGTGCTCCTGCTCCTCTGAGGCGATTGAAAAGAAGTTCTACTGAGAGAACTGTTAACCCTATCTCTCAACCTTTAAATGTTTAAGGTAATGTTCCAGTTCTTGTTCCTTCGAGCTCTGCTATGGGCTTGATCAATTCTTAGACTATCCCAAAATTCCAAGGCATTGAAGATACCTTCTCTCATGAGAGAATTACTACGTTGGGTGCTCAACACATTACGTCAGTAAGTATCGTTACCCTGAGTCCTTTATCTTTTAGTACTATATTCATATATTGACTTAAATTCTTCCTTTTTTTAGCTCGTGATGTGTTTCAACAGCATTTTAAAAAAAGATAAAGCCATTAGGGCTTTCACGTCCTCGAGTGGGGTAGAAGAAGATTTTACTGGATTAACTCAGTCTTTGAAGGAATCTCATCAGAAGTACGAGGAAGACAAAGATGCTTGGGAGAAGAAATTTAAGTCTGTTGAATTAAACAGAGATCAAGTTGTGACTGCCTCCAAAGAGTTGGAGAGGAAATTAAAGGTTGTTGAACAAAGTAACAAGGAGCTTGAGGTCAAGCTTAAATATGCTGTTGAAAATGTTGTTAGGCTTCAAGATGTTGAGCGACATAAGACAGGGGTGGAAGAAAAACTGAAGTCTGTCGAAGAGCTCCTTAGGGAAAGGACTTCCTCAGAGAGAGCAAAAAAGGAAACTTGTTGTTAAAAAATCTTTCAGTGTTGGTTGGGACAAGGGTTGGAATAAGGGACTAGCTGTTCTGTCTTCTCAAATGGAGTATGCCAGTGTTAAATATTTTAGGGATGGATGGGTAGCAGCCTTGAAGAAACAGAAGGTTGCCAAAAATTTTGAGTTGTTCCAGGAGGATACTCATGGCCCTCCTCCCTCTCCTGGAGAAGAAGAAGAAGATGAAGCTGCATCAGATGAGTCTTCTATGATGACAAGAGAGCAGGTCCCTATTGTTACTATTGTCCAACCCTCTGAGCAAGTCCAACAAGATATCATATCTGCCGAGCAACTACTCTTGCTCTCCGAGCAACCAATTCCTTCATCCAAACCGTCCGAAGAAGTCGTAGGAAATAAGGAGAAGGTGTAGAGTTGTTCGAGTATTTTTATTTCTTTATTTTCTTGGATGTAACCCTGAACTGTGTTTACCTTTATCGTAGTGAATAAAAATGAATTTTTGTTGTTTGTTTGGAATTTCTCTCTTACTTGCTTTGCTCGCATCATTGTTGATTTTCATTTTCATTTTCTCTTTGCTAGTTTGTGGCCAAAATGGAACTCTTATCAGCTAATGATACAGAGTTGATGAAGAAGTGCAATGACTATTTTAAAGCTAGTCATGCAGACCTTACTGAGGCCCAGATAATTGACATCCTCGGATCAGGTGCTTCTGAACGAGCAGTTGATGCTTACAAGTACTTAAAGTGCCTACTTGATCGTGCTGTAGAAAACAACGTGGCTTATTACGAAATGATTGAAGATATTTAAGGAACGATCGAGGAAATTCAACAGAAGTACAAGGAATCCACTACACTTTTGCATCAAGGTTATGAGAAAAAGTACCAGCAATTGAGTGCTGACAAGGGATATGACAAATTCATTTCATCTCATGAGAAAAAGGAAAGTGTGTTAAAACTTGAGATTGAAGATCATAGACATATTGCCAAGTTGCTGGAGGAAGAAAATATCGCGTTGTAGGAGGAAGTAAAAAAGCTCAAATCTGCTGCTGTAACAACCCTCGCTTTTAGGAGGTTAATTTTATATTAATTTACCGCATAAGGTAATTATATAAAATGTTGGAACTATAGTAAATATTAATTAAATGAGTTGAAGGTTAATATTTACTGGGTTATTGCATATTTACTGCATGAGAAAGTAAATATCATTCGGTTGTGTGTTTTATGGTGTCATATGATTTAAATGACACTATGGTTTAAATGAAACTAAAACTTGACATAATTTATAAAAATTGTTGGATTCCATTTTAGAGGGCGTAGTTAGTCCCGGAATGTGCGAGACAGTCAAAATAAGTGTCATATTGTATTTTTGTATTTCGGGCACTTTTATCTGGTTTTGACTTAAATGCGTATTTGCGAGTCATTTTATTGTGGTATTAACTACTTATGTTGGGAACTCTAGAATTAAGCCCCGATTTTAGTCTTCTAAATCCCCTAATTTCCCCATTTTATGTCATAAACTTAGAGAGAAAAAGAGAGAGAGAAGAAGAGAAAAGTGGAGAAAGAAGAGAAATTGGAGATTGAAGATGGATTGTTGCTAATACACAAAGAAATCTGAGATTCCTACATCAAGGCAAGTTTTCTACTTGTTAATATATGATTTAAGATGCATAAATTGTATTGATAGTTGTGCAATGAGATCAAATGAATAAATATGGGTTTTGTTGGATTTTGTGGTGATTTAGCCCTAATCATGGTTTGTGATGATAAAATTTTAGATTACAGTTGTTAATAATCATGTAGGATGATTTGGGGTAGATTAACATTGATAGATGTATGTAAATGGTGTAGAAATTGGTTTTGGAGAAAATCTAAGGTTATAACCCGTAAGCCATTCTTGGAAAATTCGCAGGGGCGAATCGATTCGACCCTAGGGTGAATCGATTCGCTAAGGGGTCATCCTACAGGTATGCAAACCCGAATCATTTTGGATTAAGGCCAAATCGATTCGGCTGAAGCAGAATGTTGGATTTGTCATCCGAATCAATTTGCTTTTGGGCGAATCGATTCGGCCATTGGGCGAATCGATTCGGAATCATGCTATTTTTGAGTTATTTTTCTAACTCAACTTTTATCCTTTTTCTTTAAGTTTAGGACCTAAGAACCTTCTTGTATGAAGTAAATTTAGATTCCTAGAGTCCTAGATGAGCTGAGTGACTACCTTACATTAGAAATAGGTTATGTGGGGACTTTTTCGGGGATATGCCAATTGATGTTAGGGCATTCTTTCTTCTAGTTGATTATTATTAAACTAGGAGTCGTAGTGTTATGTTCGGGAGACTTTAAAGGCTCCATTGAGCTATGTTACTCTTGATGGTTTATGATAACTTCACAGCGTATCTTGGGAGAATAAATTGAGAGCTTATTTATTCATAGAGGTTACAACGATAAGAGGTATTAAGTATGGCTCCGGGTACAATATGAGGTATTTACAATAATGTAAATGATTATGGTTTCGGATAAAATGAAACATATATATGGAAAGAAAATGAAATGGAAATGGTAATAATGATGGTAAATGATAATTTACTAAATCATGAATATGGTAAATGCTAATTTACTTAAACACACCTCTCTAAATGACATCATAAGGGAAGTTCGCGCACTTGGTGATGCCCCTGGCTAATGAATGCATAGTGGATATAATCCTAGGCCATATGAGCGATTATGTTATGTTTTCTGTGCTGGTGAGGAGATTCTGGGTGTGGTCTTGACTCTCCCGCAGGCATATGGCCGCTTCCCGACGTCTTTCGTTATAGGTGCCCAGGTTGTCTTGTTTGATAGGCCCTGGAAGATGATGGTCATTTAGGGGCGCGCCCAGTGGGGAAACTCGGAGGGGTGGTCTTAGAATCGTTATATGTATATGAATATAATAATTCTTAATCAAGTGGGACTTGATGTATGAGAAGTGCCATAAAGAGCACAATAAAATGCCACAAAGAGCATTTGATGATGATAATATTCCTGATAAGGAATGGAATGCTAGTAAGAGCATAAAATTTGTATTTATGAGTTCCTAATAAGGGACATAATAATGAAATGAAACAGTATAAAATGATGGAGGTTTTAATTAATGTTAATCTTATTCTTATGTATAATTAAATTTAAATTTATGATCATCTGTTTTTCCTTAGTTCATTCTTTAAAACTGTGTTGGTAGATTTTTATCTTTTTCTAGCATGATTATCTGTTCATAACTGTCATACTTTTTATTCATATGGTGATCATATAAAATCGGGCCATGACCCGTTCATATTTCTTGTTCTGCATGCATCTTGTATCCGTCCAGGTGCTTCCATCGCAAGGACGCCTGTTCTGACCCCTATTTCGATGATTTCGGCGAGCCGTGATGGTTTGCGGGTATTACGGGACATATTGCAATAGACGTTGTCATCCTTGTATTCTAGTTAAGATCAGGTCTTGTACTCGGGCGAGAGGCCCAAGCATTTGTAATTGTCTAATGTAATGTATTATATAAATTATTGAATTTGTTTAATACTGTTGTAGAGTCTATTGACCGACAGCATATTCGGTCCTCTTATTGTTTACTTGTAGTTATTGTAATATATAATCTTGGGGTTTCCACTTTCTCTTTTCAGTATTGGGTTGTTTAAATCCTTTCTTTAACTTTAAAACAAAATTTTTGGCAACCCGTTTTCTGAAATATTGGGTGGTTATCCTGGATACTCTATATTTTATTATGATGCTGAGAATGATTCCATCTATGATTCCTGTTATATTGGAGTATTGGACTGGCCACCCCTTATTTTGGTGATCGGGATGTCACAGATGGTATCAGAGCATCAGGTTCTAGAGTCCTTAAGAATCTGTGTGGACGCGTTACGTCTTCAGCGTTGGTTTTGATTTGACATAGAGCCTTAGGATTAAGATCGTTGATTTATCTTATGAGATTTCATTCTTCTGCCATGAGGTAGAACCTATAGAATCTTTTGCGCAATCATGTTAGATTCGTAGGCCGATGGAAGAAGGACGCCAGAGAAGGTCGTTGTGAAGGTGTCATTGGAGGGAAGTACTAAGAACTGTAATTTGTGGTCAGGGATGAGAACTGCTTTGGAGGTCGCTCCCTTTTGTAGCATTTTCTTACCTTGCTACTGCGACTACCAATTACCGTGGATGTAGTTTTCCTAGTACCGCTAGAAGTAGAGAGTGGTACTAAGCTTGGGACTTCAAGCAATGTTAAATTGAAGTGGAGAGGAACCACGAGAAGGGCCACATGTTGAGGTAAGTTGGAGGAGATGCGTCCTCATTTGGTGAATGTGTAGGGTCCAGGATCTTTGGCCCTAAGGAAGGGGTATAGAAGTGCTCGGATGAAAAGAATGGGGGAAAATCTTTCCCCCGTAGGAGTAGTGTCGAGACGGTGAAAACGTAGTCAGCACATTTATGGGTGAAGGAAGTTTGGCCCATGGAGAAGCCCGGTGGACACTTGCAACAGCGAGTGTCTCTGGGATAACTGGGCTGATGAGAAGGTGGACTCTCAAATGTTCACACGAGGTTCGATCAGAGGCCGATGGTGAATAAAGAGTTGTACGGTTAGGGAGACTGTGCACTAAAATATGATAGGTATAAGGAAGAAGGAGCACCTCAGTGAAATGATAGGTTCCAGAATAAGTGTTGTTAACACTTCTGAAGGAACAACGTTCATGAAACCCCTTTGGTGGATATTCGCTATCCGCCCAAGGAGGATTTATTGAAATAAGGAAAGGGGAGGCCGGTAGCGTGCTCTCTTTTATTGAAGAAGAAAAGGGGACTGCGTGGACATTTCTTGTTAGCCAGAGTCGGAATAATGACTACGACGTGGGGTGTAGAACCACTCATTTTAAATTCTGTTGATTGGGGTTCAAGGGCAAAGATAAAGTGCCTAGTCGGGATGATGATTGAAGTAATATTGGTTCGGATAAGACTCGAATACAGTGTCTGAGAACCATTAGTATTATCCCTGAGTGATTAGCAAGAATGTTGGTGGAAATTCCACCTTTGTAGTGGGTGGTGCATCCCCCACAATAAGATAGAGTAGTATTGTAGTTGCTCTCGATTCGGGTGTGTATATCGAGCTTGTAATAGTATCGACGCTACTGAAAATAGTGTAATTATATGACTTTCGTGGTATGGAAGTTCTATTTTTCCTTCACTCGTTATAAGGCGAGTGATGATACTTTTTAAGAGTATTATGTGTGTTATGTACTACTTGTATTATGTATAATATGCGAGTAAAGATATTTTGGCTTGATTGGGGTGATAGCAGGCAAATAAAATTGCAAGGCTATCTCACTTCTAGTTTCAAAATGGAACTAGTTGTTCTATAATATCTCTCCTGGATACAGGTTGAGACTTTATAGAGGTGGATCGAGGTAGGTAGGAGATTTTCGTTATTTATTTAGTTACCTTGGTTTGAGTGTTCTATTGTTTGTTTGCATTGTATGTGAATGTTATGCCTTATCTCCACGACCAACAAGGTTAAGTAGTAATGCATAGGAGGGGTTCCTTGTTTGGATTCCGCTTTTGCGGGATGCTCCACGTGTGAACCTTAACGATGTTGGGAGTGGAGAGATGCTACTTTTCCTTTCTCTTATTTTATTTTATTTTGTTGATGGAGAGTTAGGTTGAAAGGTTGAGCCGAGAATCACGTAGTTGAGTGATTAAGGCCTACTAAAGTGCAAGATAGAAGCATTGTATATAGTTCTCTCCTCTGATCGATGTGAGGGAGACTGAGATATGAAGTCAACTTGAGACTTCTGGTTATGCCTTGATGAGAAGGCCACTTAAAAAGTTGTGTATATATTGGGATAAATATTGGTAAGACTTTACAGAAAGTAAATGTCCGATTCATTGAAATCTTTGATTATTTGAATGGTGAAACATAGAAGTAAAATCTTATTAGTAGGGTTGTAACTTAGAATTTTACTGGTCCCGATCATGTGTCCAAGACCGTCATATCTTAATGACCGACGATGCGAGGTAGTAGTGTAACGGTAGGGTTCCTTGTTTGGATTTCGCTTCGGCGAGACGTCCCACACATGAAACCGAGCGAATGTCGGGAGTTGAGAAAGGTCTTGGGCACTCGGGATATACTTAGTACTATACGTCTATTACTTAGATAGAATATATATATATATATAGATTGATTTTAGGATTATTAGTACATAAGGCCTTTAGGGCACGTGACGTTGATTTAGGAAGGCTGTAGGGAGTTGACCACACACAGGATGTGGGTTAACTCTAATAGGGATTTAGTCCCTAGAAACAGGAAGTATGGAATTTCGAGTGTTCAGGAAGGGTAGGCCAAAGGAGATGAGGCCTCTCTGAAATAGAGTGTTACGTGGGTAACTTAACTTTCGGGGAGTTAAAAGGATGAGTTGACCTTCACTCCTGAGCGCAGGTTAGTATGCTCGAGGGTGGATTTAATGAATAAGTTTCTGCCAGGATGGGGATTAATAATACTAGAGCATGGACTCATTGTTTATGCGTCTCACAAGCTTAAACTTGTGGGAAGTATTATCCCATGATTGAATTAAAATTCATTGTGGTAGTGATCGCCTTAAATAGATGAGGCACTACTTCCTGGGCAGGAAATTTAGTCTTTCTTGCGAGCAACAAGTTGTTGCAATATGTTATGGGAGGAATCGAGTTGGTGTACGAAGTTCATAAAGGACTTTCGATTGGACATTTACTCTCGCTAAGGGAATGCGATTGGGGTAGTTGATGCGTCGAGTAGGAAACCCATCGGAGATATTTGTGAAGGCATGGGAAGCCAAATAGAATGAGCATAACTCGGAGAACTTTGTAGCAAGAGAATTCATGTCTATGACGGACCATTTCACCTACTTGTGTAAAGAAGAGTAGTGGTGGAACGAAGAAAGGTATATTCATAGACGTCTGCATTGAATTTCCGGCACTGAAATGGTCATGATCCTATTTGAGGAAATTGTTGATCATTCGACCAAATCGTTGCTTTCCAGGCTTCATGGGCGGACTATATGTAAAGGAGTATGCCTCGCTCTTTATGGAGGAGTGGTAGAACCGTATGAAGTACCTATCAAAATAGTGGTGGATCGGGAATTGACGTTCGTGTCAAAGGCTTGGTAAAGTTTCCAGGAAGTAATGGGAACCGTATGGAAATGGGGTGTATTCTACCGCCCTAAAGTGGAGGGATGAATGGAGGAAGTTGACATTATGCCGAGACGCATACTTAGAATGTGCGCCTTAAGCTAAAGGGATGGATGAGAGTAGTAGCATTATCTGGATGGAATTCCCCGTACAAGAATTTGGATCATTTTCTAAGGTATGGCACCGTGAGTGGCCTTTTGTAGCCGATTGAGTAATTCGCATACTTATTGGATGGAACGAGCGGATAATATGTTCCTTGGACTTGAAATAGTTCCGGAACATCTCTTTAAGGATTGGGCTTTTGAGCCATATGCCTTGAAGGGATACGCCTATGCGAAGAGAAGTTGAGTAGTGTTGGGATTAAGCCATTTAGCGTTGGTGTAGGTATCCCCGAGGTGGGATGTAACGTGATTCTATTTGCGCCGAGTCATGTGGGTATCGTCTTCCGCCGTAGGAAGTTAGAATTGATAATTTGTGAGGAACGCTTTGTGCTATGCTTGAGCACAAAGAGTGTAGACTGAGATCGATAGTGACGAACTTAGTCCGAGTCCATTTGGGACGCCACAGTAATGAGGAATTTGTTATGGTGATAGAACGATAGTTTAGAATAGTATACCCTTTATAGGAGTAGGGTGCGCCTGAATTTTGAGGGAAAAATTCCCTCATAAGGGGGGGAGTATGTAACAACCCTCGCTTTTAGGAGGCTAATTTTATATTAATTTACCGCATAAGGTAATTATATAAAATGTTGGAACTAGAGTAAATATTAATTAAATGAGTTGAAGGTTAATATTTACTGGGTTATTGCATATTTACTGCATGAGAAAGTAAATATCATTCGGTTGTGTGTTTTATGATGTCATATGATTTAAATGACACTATGGTTTAAATGAAATCGGAACTTGACATAATTTATAAAAATTATCGGATGCCATTTTAGAGGGCGTTGTTAGTCCCGGAATGTGCGAGACAGTAAAAATAAGTGCCATATTGTATTTTTGTATTTCGGGCACTTTTATCTGGTTTTGACTTAACTGCGTATTTGCGAGTCATTTTATTGTGGTATTAACCACTTATGTTGGGAACTCTAGAATTAAGCCCCGATTTTATTCTTCTAAATCCCCTAATTCCCCATTTTATGTCTTAAACTTAGAGAGAGAGAGAGAGAGAAGAAGAGGAAGAGAAAAGTGGAGAAAGAAGAGAAATTGGAGATTGAAGATGGATTATTGCTACTACACAAAGAAATCTGAGATTCCTACATCAAGGCAAGTTTTCTACTTGCTAATATATGATTTAAGATACATAAATTGTATTGATAGTTGTGTAATGAGATCAAATGAATAAATATGGGTTTTGTTGGATTTTGTGGTGATTTAGACCTAATCTTGGTTTGTGATGATAAAATTTTAGATTATAGTTGTTAATAATCATGTAGGATGATTTGGTGTAGATTAAAGTTGATAGATGTATGTAAATGGTGTAGAAATTGGTTTTGGAGAAAATCTAGGGTTTATAACCCGTAAGCCATTCTTGGAAAATTCGCAGGGGCGAATCGATTCGGTCCTAGGGCGAATCGATTCGCTAAGGGGTCATCCTACAGGTCTGTAAACCCAAATCAATTCGGATTAAGGCCGAATCGATTCGACCGAAGAAGAATGTTGGATTTGTTATCCGAATCGATTCGCTTTTGGGCTAATCGATTCGCTGCCTGGGGAGAATCGATTCGGCCCTTGGGCGAATCGATTCGGAATCAGGTTGTTTTTGAGTTGTTTTTCTAACTCAACTTTTATCCTTTTTCTTTAAGTTTAGGACCTAAGAACCTTCTTGTATGAAGTAAATTTAGAGTCCTAGAGTCCTAGATGAGCTGAGTGACTACCCTACATTAGAAATAGGTTATGTGGGGACTTTTCCGGGAATATGCCAATTGATGTTAGGGCATTCTTTCTTCTAGTTGATTATTATTAAACTAGGAGTCGTAGTGTTATGTTCGGGAGACTTTAGAGGCTCCATTGAGCTATGTCAATCTTGATGGTTTATGATAACTTCACAACGTATCTTGGGGGAATAAATTGAGAGCTTATTTATTCATAGAGGTTACAACGATAAGAGGTATTAAGTATGGCTCCGGGTATAATATGAGGTATTTACAATAATGTAAATGATTATGGTTTCAGATAAAATGAAACATATATCTGGAAAGAAAATGAAATGGAAATGGTAATAATGCTGGTAAATGATAATTTACTAAATCATGAATATGGTAAATGCTAATTTACTTAAACACACCTCTCTAAATGACATCAAAAGGGAAGTTCGCGCGCTTGGTGATGCTCCCTGGCTAATGAATGCATGGTTGATATAGTCCTAGGTCATATGAGCGATTATGTTATGTTTTCTGCACTGGTGAGGAGATTCCGGGTGTGGTCTTGACTCTCCCGCAGGCATATGGCCACTTCCCGACGTCTTTCGTTATAGGTGCCTAGGTTGTCTTGTTTGATTGGACCTGGAAGATGATGGTCATTTAGGGGTGCGCCCAGTGGGGAAACTCAGAGGGGCGGTCTTAGAATCGTTATATGTATATGAATATAATAATTCTTAATCAAGTGGGACTTGATGTATGAGAAGTGCCATAAAGAGCACAATGAAATGCCACAAAGAGCATTTGATGATGATAATATTCCTGATAAGGAATGGAATGCTAGTAAGAGCATAAAATATATGATTATGAGTTCCTAATAAGGGACATAATAATGAAATGAAATAGTATAAAATGATGGAGGTTTTAATTAATGTTAATCTTATTCTTATGTATAATTAAATTTAAATTTATGATCATTTATTTTTCCTTAGTTCATTCTTTAAAACTGTGTAGGTAGATTTTTATCTTTTTCTAGCATGATTATCTGTTCATAACTGTCATACTTTTTATTCATCTGGTGATCATATAAAATCGGGCCATGACCCATTCATATTTCTTGTTGTGCATGCATCTTGTATCCGTCCAGGTGGTTCCACCGCAAGGACGCCTGTTCTGACCCCTATTCCGATGATTTCGGCGAGCCGTGATGCTTTGCGAGTATTACGGGACAGATTGCAATAGACGTTGTCATTCTTATATTCTAGTTAAGATCAGGTCTTGTACTCGGGCGAGAGGCCCAAGCTTTTGTAATTGTCTAATGTAATGTATTATATAAATTATTGAATTTGTTTAATACTGTTGAAGAGTCTGTTGACCGACAGCATATTCGGTCCTCTTATTGTTTACTTGTAGTTATTGTAATATATAATCTTGGGGTTTCCACTTTCTCTTTTCAGTATTGGGTTGTTTAAATCCTTTCTTTAACTTTAGAACAATTTTTTTGGCAACCCGTTTTCTGAAATATTGGGTGGTTATCCTAGATACTCTATATTTTATTGTGATGCTGAGAATGATTCCATCTATGATTCCTATTATATTGGAGTATTGGGCTGACCACCCCTTATTTTGGTGATCGGGATGTCACAGCCGCCTCTTCTTCTTCGGGAGCCTTAGTCCCCATTAATGATGATGGTTTTTCCTTTTTTGAAGTTGAAAATGCTAACTTACGGAATGAGTTTGAAACTTTGAAACGAGCAGGACCTTCCACACCTGTTCATGGCAGAGCAAGATCTTCTTCTTGTGGACGAGCAAGGGTTGGTCGGGTTACTATTGATGAAACGAGAACTCAATTGGACTTAGAGAATCAAGCCGTTCTATTGATGGCGAAGAATTAGGCTTTGGCAGACATGTCTAAGAAGATTCATAGTTTCACCGACCAACTCTCCAATCAGAGTTCTATTCTGGCAAGTAAATAAACTCTTATGAAAAGATCCACGAGCAACTTGAGAGATTAACTTATCAATTTCACAAACAGCCCAGGGAATTTTGGATGGCTGGGTATAATGAAGCTCTGTATCATCTTGATGTTGGTTTGCAGCAATCGAACAACGAAGGATATAAGCAGGGGTGGTTGAATTCCTTATATGTCCTGAAGCTAGAGCAAGGTCATTTCTTATGGGATTATTATGAACCAGGAGTTCTTGATTTACCTGTGCCTCCCTTCAAACTTGACCTTAATTGGATTCTAGCCCATGATATTCCTCGGATTTTGATCTCCAAGTATCTCGGTGATTATAGTCTTCATTCAAACTTTGAGATATCTCGTCCAGAGCACTTGCTTGATCGACCATCCATAATGAATGTCAGAATGCTGTGAGATATGAACTTTATAAACTCCCCTTACGCATTAGATAATCCTCCAACTGGGGAAGAACCTGTTGCAAAAGCGGAGGGAAAGAAACCCATAGAATAGGACATTTGTAATGGATCAAATTTCATATCTTATGTAATCTACGTTGCTTTAATAAAGAAATATATAGTCTTTTGCCATTTCATTTCCTTCGAAATAATTTGTAGATAATGTCCTTGTTATTCATTAGTGAATATATATATATATATATATATATATATATATATATATATATATATCATGTTTTTTTTAGATAATGGAACTTGTCTCATTTATGGTTTGATTATAGTGACTTGTCACTCTTTGGGCCTAAGCAATGGAATGATTTTCATCCCATGTTCTTGCTTAGTTGTAGTAATCTCGTCTGGATTACCTTGTTTCCTAGACAGTGGGTGTCCCGGGAGGTCATCCATCTTCTTGCCTAGTTTGGCACCAACTAACCGGAGTTAGTGGTTAATAAATTACCAACCAACCGGAGTTGGTGGTTAATGAATTACCGACCAACCGGAGTTGGTGGTTAGTTAAATTGTCGACCAACCGGAGTTGGTGGTTATTAAATTGTCGACCAACCGGAGTTGGTGTTTAGTTCAATTACCTACCAACCGGAGTTGGTGGTTATTGAATTGCCGACCAACCGGAGTTGGTGGTTAATGAATTACCGACCAACCGGAGTTGGTAGTTATTGAATTGCCGACCAACCGGAGTTGGTGGTTAATAAATTACCGACCAATCGGAGTTGGTGGTTGTTTCTCTGAATGTGTATAATGTGTAGTGTGTAACACTAATATTCCAAAACAAAATTCAACAAAGGAGGAAATATGGGCGAAACATCCTTTTATTCATATTGAAAGAACTGTGTTATATGTAGACTTTAATTACTGATAGTACTTGCGCAGATGCTCTGCATTCCATGCGTTCTTGAACTCTTCTCCTTCTAAGGTTTCAATTATGTATGTTCCAGGACAAACAACTTCAGTTACTCTGTAGGGTCTATGCCAGTTGGCCTCCAGTTTGTTATGCTTTTGGATCACTTTCTTCAGCACATAATCCCCTTCTTTCAAATCGCACTACTTCACCCTTTTGTTGTAGAACAAGGCTATTCATTTTTGGTATGCAGCATTCCTGATTACTGCTTCTTCCCTAACTTCTTCGAGCATATCCAGATCTAAACGCCTCATCAAGTCGCTTATAGGAGAATTGAAATTAAGCACCCTATATGTAGGTAAACCCAATTCAGCAGGTATGACAGCCTTACTCCCAAATGTCAACATGTATGGAGACTCCCCAGTTGTTGTTCGTGGTGTAGTGCGATAAGCCCACAACACAGAGTATAGCTCGTTGATCCAATTTCCCTGTGCATCATCCAACCATTTTTTCAAACCATTCAGTAGGGTTTTGTTCATCACTTCAGTTTACCCATTGCTCTGGGGATGGCCTGGCGCAGAGTGGATTTTCAGTACATTGGATTGATGACAATACGCAGCGAATTCCTCGTTGTTAAACTGGGTTCTATGGTCAGTAATGAATGCGTGTGGGATACCATATCTATAAATAGTACTCTTCTAAATAAACTGATAGACCTTGTCATATGTCATATCAATGAGAGGTTCAGCTTCCACCCATTTGGTAAAATAATCCACAGCAACCATGAGGTATTTGAATCTTCCTTTGGTCATTGGAAGTGGCCCGACCAAGTCTATCCCCCACGTGGAAAATGGCCAAGGGGACATAATGGGTGTTAGCAATGCTTAGGGCGTTCTTCGGATGGAAGAGAAACATTGGCATTTATCGCACTTCTAAGCGTAAGCAGCGCAGTTAGCTCTCATCATTGGCCAGTAATACCCCTATGTTGCTATCCTCTGCAAAAGCGTCCGACCAGCTACATGAGCTCTACAGGACCCTTCGTTAACCTCTTCAATCAAGTCCTTAACTTCGGAGGGATGGACACATCTCTGGAGTGCTGCTATTACTCCTCTTCTATACAAAATGCCACTGGTCAATACGTAACGAGCAGCTTTAAACTTTAGTTTCTTTGCTGCGAGTTTATCAGTTGGCAAAGCCCCCTCTTCAATATAAGCCCTGATGGGGTCCATCCAAGATGGTCCCTAGTCGAGGGTAATGAATTTCATCATCAAATCTTCGTCTATGCTCCGACCAACCAGGATTTTTATTAGGATTGTTCTTCGTAGCTCGGTGCGTGTTGCTGATGCTAGCCGAGCTAGGGCGTCGGCTCTTGCATTCTCCAATCCCGATATTCTAATCAACTGAACTGCGGTACCTCGATCGTTATGGAAGTAAGTAGTTATAACGGGAAGTAACAAGGGGTAAATTTACAATGTAAGGCCAGAAGAGCCAATTGTTAGTGAAGAAGTACTGATAATATTGGTTTTTGTTCGGATTGAAGGACGTATTGAGGTTAAGAAGGATTTAGGATTTTAAATTCAGAGGTGATTGAGAACGCCCAAGTGGTATAACCACGTTGTAAATGCAGCGGCAATAAAGAGTTTGGAATACGTATGAAGCGTATATAATGTTTAAAAACCGTATGATTGGGTTATAAAGGGGTGTAGACATCTTGGTTTTCTAATGTAGTAATCGCCGGAAGAAGGGACATAAATGGGTAAGATTATTACTTATGGTATTAAACGTCGTAAGAAAAGGTGTTAATGAATATCATGTGTAATCAGTGTAGCACATCCGAATTTGGTGAACAGGCAGTGGAAAGCCATTTAATAAGAGGGTATTTCTTGAGAAGGCATATATTTAACTATTATGGACAATTTGGAGTAGAGTTCCGACCAATCGAATGTTGAGGGTCAAGAGTAAACAGAATGAGGATGTCAATAAGGTATAAAGAGTCCATATGTACACAAAGTGGTTAAAAGTGTAAGGGTCGAAACTTTTGGTATACACTAAGAGAAGAAAATCATTAAGTATCACTTAACGGGAAGAATTATACGTGAAAGTTGGCATTGAAAGGAGTGTAGTAAGTAGTAGAACGGTTGGGGTTAGAGGATCAACCAGATAATTTTGTATCAAGCCGACGATTCCAGGGATGAAAGAGTCAAGTGGGTAACTTTCCCTGAGGGGTGGACAACTTATAGATAAGTAACGAGTTCCTTCGAATATGTGGGACAGGTTGTCCAGAAGGAGAGAAATGGTTATATTGGGTGATTTACACTATTAGATAGTGAACACGCCGGTACGTGGTCCTACGCAGTATTGTTCAGAACCAATAGGAGATCCCCGAAATCCACCTTCAATGTGGGGTAGCAAGAAGTAGTGGAAATAACGCTTCGTTCTGAGGGTTGTATCACATATAGCCTGAGGTGTAGGCGCAAGGTGATTGACGACTGGGGGATTGTATGAAAGAAATTTTGGATTCATCACGATCTTTTCAATTCCAAATCGGGTATAACTAGTAAGTGAGGTATATTATAGTAATGGGGAGAAGATATTTCCTAATGGTAGAGTTGGGGAAAGAACCCGTATCTATTTATAGTTGACAAGGTGCTTACAAATGTTAGTGTAACACCAACCGGCTGAAGCGGTTTTCCCTTGTGTAAAAGTCACAACGTCAGGAACAGAGATTCAAAGAATGGGCAAGAGTAGTTAGATGTGTTATTGATTTCTTCCAAGATGGGAGATTGGTGCTTTGATAAACGCGGGAGTTAATGCGTAGTGAGGTGCGGACTCACAATTATATTAAGATAATGCGGCCAATGATGTATAGGCTATTTTTATTTGAATATTGTTTAGTAAGAGCACAACGTGAAGTGCATTTATTGAAGTGTAACCCTATAACTGATAAAGTATCAAGACTGTTAAACAAGCTTATTGTGAAGCGAGGGCTTTAGTGATTGGTCCATTCTATATATTTTATTTTGAGTACCGGAGGATACCTAATTTTTCCAGGTATGCTTTACTTTTCCGAATTTCGGGACGAAATTCCATCATTTGGGGGGAAGTATGTAATACCCCGTATTTTTATAGCTTTTAATTATGAGGTTAATTAAATGGAGTTGCTTTTAATTATGGGATTTGGTACATTAATTTGGTTAATTATGGGATTTATAAAATTAATTTGGGATAATTAATTGGAAAATTAATTCGAAATTAAATGCTAGCAAGACGAGAGTTAGTATTTGGTTATTATTATGTTGTTGAATCTTACTAAGTGATTATGGTAATATGTGATCATTTAATTTATCAAAATTGTCGTGAGTTGAAAATACGACAGTTTCGGTAATTTAGTTGGGGCGCGCGTGCCAGTCGTGTCAGGACCCAATTTAATGGATTTAAAAGTATTTTATTTTTATGTCATCCGTATGAGCTTTTTGAGTGCGCCAAAGTGTCCGGAAGGTTCGAGATAGTAAGAAAACACTATCCGAGGGTTTAGTTTGGGTCCCGGGGCATTTTTAGGCCTAACGGCAACCCGGAAGGGTATTTTGGTGATTTTAAAAATTAAGAAATTTAGACCCACGAGTTTTAGAGTTTATTTATATATTATTAGAAAGTCCATTAGGGCCATTATCAGCCAAAAATAAAGAGGTAGGCTACGTGAGTTAGAGGAGAGGTTATAAAAAGTCCCCAAACCAAAACCACCATCCACCACCACCAATTTGGACGGAATTGTGATCGGAAGGAAGAGAGGACCAGCCCTTGAACAACAACAACGGAGCAGAACATCAGATTTACAGGCAAGTGATTTATCTTGCAAAGTTTCAAAGCATATACTTTACATGTTTTTATAGAATTGAAGATTTCTCATAAATAATGAAAATTGAATGGATTTGAATGGTTTAAAATCATAATTTGGGTAGGACTTGCATGTAGGTTTATGTTGGAGATGATAACAACTACGAATTTAAGATTTATGGGTAAATAATTTTGAAATTTGATTGGATTATGGGATGTTCTTGAAGAAATAGGAAAACTAGGTTTTTATATGAAAATTGGGTAAATTGATTTAAGTAATTGATGTTATAGGTCGATTTGATGAATCTAAATCGTGGGGAATGATGTAACTATGTTAGTAGGATAATTAGTATATTTAATTATGAGTTTTGGATGTTGGGATGATGATTAAGAAGTGTAAATAGATGCAAACCCGTAACTGTTAAGAATTTCTGGGCTGATACCTGTTTGATCGATCGAACCATCGATCGATCGACCCCTTTTCTTCGATCTATCGAACCATGCTAATTATTGGCAATTGTTTCTCTTTAAGGTTTAAGGATTATTCCAAAGCCAATGTTGATTATCAGGGTGAGTAATATAATCTTGTGAGACTTAGATAACGTCAGTAGGGCCTTAGTTATTATCGGAGAATACTATAACTCATGGGATTGAATGACGTTTCTTACGAGGGTCTACCGAGTGGGGTACGATTAGAAATCATTTGAATTGAAACTATAATGGGAATTAATGATGATATAAGATTACGGGAAGCAACGGAGGGGTTTCAAGTACTGAGATGATATAAGAAACCAATAAGAGATCTAGTAACCTTTTGCGATAGGTTTAAGTACTCAAATTGATACGACGAGAGAGTTAACAAACGGAAAATATATTATGTAATGTTCGGGATACATTTGCTACGTATGAGATTAACTAGATGAAATGTGTGAACATCTATATTGTTATATGATTACTTAGGTTGTGTGAATGCCTAGTGTATGGATTTCTTATGTGTATGACATACATACCATACTTGCTATCACGGGAGGTCAGTTTTATTATGGAAAAGGACCCTCTTATCCTTGTGTGCCTTCAGGAGGATTTACACTGGTACCTTAAGGACATAGTACTGTGAATGACTTATTTGTGAGTTGATAAGTCAGCTGACCATGGGAGCGTAGGTATGTGCGTGACCCATGGGTATGTGAACTATGTTCGCCTCCAATATGTGTGATTTGTGTTTAGACGGTTCCTAAGAGATTCGGAACATATGATCCTTACGTACGTGATGTACATGGATTTGATAGCAGAGTATGCGTGCACCGCAGCTTAGCCTAGGGGTTCCATATATGTATTTATGTACTGAGAGTGATATACTTATGTACTTGTGACCGGTTCATTATTACTTAGTAGATGTGAATAACTAAAATATTTGAATGGGTTAAGTGTGAGAATTTAATTAACACTTGAGATAAGTAATTTAATGAATGTGAACATGGGTTATAAATATGGCTTATTTGGGGGTTACGTGTAGATACTCTATGTTAGAAGGCGAAGGAAGGAATGGTACAAACTAGTTAGATAGTGGCATAACTAGGATGGGTTAAAGGCATACGTTAGGCATGCACAGTAGTTGAGAGGTAAGAAACTCATGTGAGAGTACGCAACTAACGTGTTTTTAATATGTGATGTTTAATTATAATTTAAGTCACTTGCTACACTTTTAAACTGTTTTCACATCGGGCTCTGACCCGTTTTCCTCCAAATCTATTTTTGTTTTGTAAAAACCTTTTAGGTGCCCAGCCACAGGGACGCCAAGCATAGGTGTTCCATTCTGATGACGTGTCGTAGCTGCTGTGGAAGTTATAGGATCTTGGTAGTAGACGCTCTCATTTTATTCTTGATTCCTTCAGAGTCAATTGTATCAGTTAGGGCATGTCGCCCATTCTTATTTAGAGGTTGTAGTTGTAGACTTTCATTATTTCAGTTTTTGGTTTATTATTTATTCAGACTCTTGTATTGGGACATTATTTACTCTCGCATCTTTATTATCGGAGTGTTTACTCCAGACATATTTGATTTCATCTCGTTGAGCATTTATATGAGATTGGTTATGCGATTGATGGTTTATTAAATAAATTCTTGTTTAAGTGTTGGCTGAATTAATAAAATTTGACATCTCTCTTTTTAAATATTAGGTGGCTTGTAATTAATTAAAAAATTTCGACAGTGATGCTAAGACTGAACCAACTGGATATTCTGTAATAATTTGATAAAGGAGTAACTACCCGGAATTTAATTAGACGGGGTGTTACAACACCCTAACCCCCACCCTGCCCCCTACCCCCCATCTGCCATCAGAAGCTCCCGTGCTTAATCATGTCCCAGCACAACTCTGTTACGGGTAAGGGGGGTGTATATTAAAAAACACACGGGTGTCCGTTGCCGCTGGCGCGGATCAATTACAACAAATTAATTAAAATTAATGGATTGTTAAGTGTTTTTTGTTAAGGATCATGAAAATGTTTATTTTTTAGCTTCACTTGTGAATCCCTCTCTCAATGTATATAATTTTTTTAAAAATGAGAGTAAGGAGGGGGTGATGCGGACCAATTATAACATATGAATTAAAATTAATGAATTGTTAAATATTTTTTTTTTATTAAGACACACTCTCTCTCTATATATATAATTTTTTTTAACATGGTGAGGTGACAATGGCACCTATCACTTATAACATAGGTAATGACTTATGTTTTGGATTCCTTGAACCCGTAGTCCCGTGTTCCTTTGTTAAATGGTTTTCACACGCAACTTGGAAAAACTTCAATTAACAATACATAAATTCAGAAGAGTCTTGTTAGTCATAAGTTACGTAGTTGAGAAGTACCTGAGGACTTGGTTTCTTTTTGGTACAACGTCACTGAAAACTTTGAAGTATGGAAAATACTACAGCGACCGACAGTGGGACACCCAATTATTTGTTTTGTCACCTTATAAGTTTATTTTTTTCCTCAAAAAATAACTTTCAAAGTTAAAATTAAAAAAAAAAAAAACAGTTTAATTAGAAAACATAAATACACACTATATATAAATATATGTAAAAAAATATATGTTAAAATTATAGGTGTAAAAATACAACAAGACAAGACCCAAAATTATATTTCTTACTTAACACAAACCAATTAAAAAAATTATACAATGCGATTACGAATCTTTTATTTTTTAACTAACATGATCATGATCCAAATAAAACATAACGTGGCATGGAGTCGTATTTTTTTTTCATTTCGTTGGCACGGACCATTTTTTACAAATAGTAAAAACAATTTTTTTACGATTTAGAAAAAATGGTCCACTGACACGGTATCTCACGTCGCGTTTTATTTGGGTCGTAATCGTGTTAGTTAAAAAATAAAAAATTCATAATCGTATTGTGTAATTTTTTAATTGGTTTGTGTTAAATAAAAAAATACGATTTCGTATCTTATCTTGTTGTATTTTTATATATAATTTTAACATTTTTTTTTACATATATTTATATATAGTGTGTAATTTGAGCTGGGCCAGTTTATGAATATAGTGTTAAACTCTTTATGAATACTTCAAACTTGAAATTTGAGCTGGGCCAGCTTACTATATGCATGTCACTTTCTATCACAGGGATTGGCATTCAATCGTACCAAAACAGGTCCATCATTGATTGCACAGTTTATGACTTCTGTTTTTTCCTTTGACTTGGCAATTGAACAGTTTATGAATATTTCAATTTTCATTTGCCTCAAACCTAATACGCGTATTGGAACCATCTAAGGGGGAAATATTACTCTAATTGGGAAGTCTTCCCTAGTTGAAATAGAAGGACGACACAATGCACAAGGCATTGGTTCTTTGAAAAGTATGAATTGACTCATTCGACTTAAAACCAACTTTTCCCTTTATAGTCTCAACTCTCTTATTCCTTTAATTCCACAGGATTATAACAATGGTCTATGCTCTTGTTCATCTTCTTTTCCTAGTAACTTTCCTTCCATTTTCATGTATAGCTCAAACGAATGGTAATGTAGCCATTGGCCAATCTCTCACAGCAACAGAAAATGGTACCCCGTGGCTTTCGCCCTCGGGTGATTTTGCATTCGGGTTTCAACAACTTCGAGATAGGAATGACTTCTTGCTTTCCATATGGTATAATAGGATACCCGACCAAACTATAGTCTGGTATGGACATTACGGAAATACCGTGCCAAGAGGATCACAAGTAGAACTAGATGCCAACCGTGGGCTAGTTCTTACTGACCCTCGGGGCCAGGAATTGTGGTCTCCTGCGGCCATTGCTGGTGTTGTTCAGTATGGCTCGATGAATGACACGGGAAACTTTGAGCTTGTGGGTCGTAATTCTGTCTTGTGGGATACCTTTAGGAATCCAACAGATACCATGTTGCCTACACAGACGATGGAGATTGACGGGGTGCTAAATTCTCGCCACAGAGAGATGAATTTCTCAATGGGAAGATTCCAGCTCCGTTTGCTCCGCGACGGGAATCTTGTGCTTAATTCCAAAAACGTGGCTACCGGTTTTACCTACGATGCTTACTATATTAGTAACACTTATGATGGTTCTAATTCCTCGAATTCTGGTTATCGAGTCGAGTTCAATCAGTCGGGTTACATGTATATTTTGAGGCGAAATGGTCAAAGATTTGATCTCACACCTCGAATGGCACGCCCAACATCAGACTACTATCAGAGAGCAACTCTCAATTTTGACGGCGTTTTCGCCCAATATTATTACCCGAAGAATTTCACAGGCAGGCCTAACTGGACTGCTGTATGGTCTCAGCCAGAGAATATATGCATCAATATTAATGGAAGATTGGGGAGTGGGGCTTGTGGGTACAACAGTCTTTGCAGCCTTGACGAGAATAGAAGGCCAATATGTGAATGCCCACAAGGGTATTCGTTACTTGATCCAAATGATAATTATGGTAGCTGCAAATCAAATTTCACTCAGAGCTGCGATAAGGATGCTCTTGGTTCTGCAGAGGAACAATATGGTTTTGTGGAGCTTGTTGATGTTGACTGGCCCACGGCTGATTATGAGCAATTGGTACCTGTTAGTGCAGACGAATGCAAAAGGTTTTGTCTGCTGGATTGTTTCTGTGCTGTTGCCATTTACAGGGTCGGTTGTTGGACAAAAAAAATGCCGTTGTCGAATGGAAGGAGGGATAGGGATTTGAACTCCAGGGTTTTCCTCAAATTTACACGGTATCCTGACCGTCCAATTGAAGGTACAAAGGAGGACAAGAACCGTCGGATCGTTCTAGGAACCGCGCTGTTTGGTAGCTCTGTGTTTATCAACTTTGTTTTGGTTGGTATAGGTTGTCTGTTTTTCTTCTTTGTCTACCGCAAGAAGAAAGTCATAACCCCTCATAGGGATAATAAGGGTGTGGAAACTAATTTGCATTGTTTTACCTATAATGAGCTAGCACAAGCTACGGATGGGTTCAAGGAAGAATTGGGAAGAGGCTCCTTTGGGATTGTCTATAAAGGGGAAATTCAGATGGGGTCCACAAATATCGTTGCGGTGAAGAAGTTAGACCGAGTGGTTAAAAACAGTGAAAAAGAATTCAAATCCGAAGTTAATGCAATTGCGCACACTCATCACAAGAATTTGGTGAGGCTGCTTGGATATTGTGATGAGGGAGAAAATCGCCTTTTGGTTTATGAGTACATGAGTAACGGTACTCTAGCGAACTTCCTTTTCAGAGATGTGAAACCGGGTTGGGTCAAGAGGACACAAGTCGCATTGGGGGTGGCACGAGGACTCTCGTATCTCCACGAAGAGTGCAACAACCAGATCATCCATTGCGATATAAAGCCTCAAAACATACTGCTGGACGAATATCACAATGGCAGGATTGCTGATTTTGGGTTGGCGAAGCTTCTGATGATGAATCAGAGTCGGACCGATACTGGAATTAGAGGAACAAAAGGATATGTGGCTCCCGAATGGTTTAGGAACATCCCGGTCACCGTAAAGGTCGACGTGTATAGTTTTGGTGTTTTGCTTCTAGAGATAATTTCGTGCCGAAGAAACGTGGAGGATGTGGAGATTGGTGGTGGAGAAAAGGCAATTTTGACGGATTGGGTTTGGGATTGCTTTCAGGAGGGGAAATTGGACACGTTTGTTGAAAACGAGGTGGAGGCCGTAAATGAGTGGGAGGAGCTAAAGAGGTTTGTCATGGTTGGTATTTGGTGTATTCAAGAAGATCCATCTCTAAGGCCTACCATGAGAAAGGTCTGCCAGATGCTTGAAGGAGATGTGGAGGTTACCGTTCCTCCATGTCCATTCCCTTCTTATTCTACTGTTTGAAATCATCGTTATGTATAATCGTTCCATGTAAAATTGTGCATGGCCTATAATTTTAGTCCTCTTCCCACCCCCGCCCCCGCCCCCGCCCCGCCCCCGCCCCCGCCCCAGTAGAAGTGTGCATAATTGAATGCATGTATTCAATGTTTCTATTTAATTTAAATAATCCTATAAGGGGGCCTTGATTTGTCTTCTCAATTTTAAAGAGTTACAAATAATGTGTCATTTGCTATGGCACATCTTTTTCCCCTCGTCTTACCTCCTCTCTATTCGAACAATATTTTCCTCCTCCCTTTGTCTCTCATCCAAAGTCAATCATCCAAGAAAATTAGAGACTGAATTTTGATAAAACATCATTATTTGCTCGGATCTTTACTGTTTCGAGCATGGAATATATATTCTCTCTGCCCCTCTGCATATATGTGTGTGTTGTTTGTGTATATATCTTTCTGTGTGTGTGTCTATTACTGCCAGGAATATTAATATTTGACAAATGTGTGGTATTTGAGTCATTGAATTAGAAATGTTCAGACCCATTCATTGTTTTAACAAAACATTTTTTGCTGAATAATATTATGCTCTTTTCAAGGATGGGAAAATCATATTTCTATTTTATTCCTTTGAAAAAGTTCATCCAGGTGTGTGGCCTCTTCATACAGAGGATGAGAGAAAAGGCTGCTACCTTTCCCACATATACTTTGTTCCAATTCTTTTGAAATTTACTTTGTATTTTTTGAATTACTTAGATTACTAATGTATTTGGATATTAAAATAATTTCAATTCTTATATCTGCTATGATCTTGCTTCTCCCAGTTGGCCTTTAAATGTTTTACTACTCGTATATGTGATTTTTCAGATAATGTTTAGAAAATATGTTCTAGATTTGGATTTAATTAGCATCTGAATCTCAATGGAAGTCTACAAAGCCACATAAATGGGTATTATATCCCCATTTAAGTTTAAAACATATTTTTAATTAGTTTTTAAAGCTCACTGGGAACATCAATTAGTAAATTATCTTGTTTGTTTAGATGATGGCTCCACCTTAAGGCTTTGCTTGTACATCAAGTATTTACATTTATTTTCCACACCTTTACTATATTTTGTTCCATTTCCTAATTGTAAATCTATAGCCCTGTCTAAACGATGGATGCTTCAATGTATGTTCTCAGCACCTAGGCTATATGTATCAATTAAGATTTATAGATGAACTTAATCAATCTTACGGAAAAACTTTTGGGTGCCAAAACCCAAATGACTCCTAATAATAATGGTGGGTGGGGTGGGATGGGGTGCCGTTAGCGCAGAACTTTAAAAATAAGACGATATTGAGTAAATCAGTGTTTGAGGGATTAAACGAGTTAAACTGAAAACAAGTATTTTTTTTACAAAATATGTATTTATATTGGGGCCTATATATTGATCAATCTTTTTAAACAATGTGTTTGTATTCTTGTTTAATCCCAATAACTAATGTGACTATTTAGTTAATAGGTATTATTATATGTAACTCTTATCGGAAGAGTTTTTTCTTAATTAAGTCATATTGACTAATCAACCATTAATTATGTTCTATTTTTAAATTTATGAATTTTTCTTTACTAATATACCTCTCTCCTTACATTCCCTCCAAATTTAAAAATAGTAGTTATTTTTTTTCAAACTTTAAATAACTATAACTTTCGATATACAATTTCAAAATTTACGAAATTTATATTTTTGAAAGCCACTAATGGATCCTTATAAAACAAGACTCGTAGTCGATCCAAAATATTAAAAAAAAATAAAGATGACTTGTTTTCTTCATTTTTAGGCAAATAATAATATTACGGTCTAAATAATATTTGTACATTAAATGTTTACTTTCTATAAAAATATCTCAAATGTAAAACTGTTTCATTTTACGGTGAACACAGTAAATTTTACTCTCTGTATAACATTAATACTGTAAATAATATTGTATGTGAAAATGTCCCAGATATAAAATTGTTCAATTTTTCGGTTAACACGGTAAATTTTACTGTCTGCGTATTTTTTTTTATTTCTTTAAAATATTATAGGCTTCGCGTCTTGTTTGATAGATCTCACCGAGGATATTTCAAAAATAGTAATATTGTGAAAAATGGATTTGTTAATCATAAGTTATGATCATTTGAAGATAAAAAATCAGAAGAAGAAAAAAAATTCGACCACTTGTGTAACTTTCCTCGAAAAATTATGGATGGATGGTTTCAAAAGATAAAAGTTGTGGAAAAAATCTCAAAAAATTAGGAACATGACATATTTAATGGTTGAAAAGTCAGTAAGACTTATTTATGGAAAATCTCTTCATATAGGACCTATACGCAAAAATCCCTTTAAAAAATCGTTAATTAAACGGGGAGGGTTCGGGTTTAGTATATATAAATATAACACGTCCTGCCCACCCAGCTCTATTTATTTAAGTACCTTTTTTTATTTAAATTTATATAATTAATTTCATAGAGGATGGGTGCACCTTTTGGCTACGAAACTAACATCATTGTGCTTGTGCAAGAACAAGGTGCCCACACACAACTTCTCGCTTTTACTACTTCCGTAGGTACATAATATATAAATATAAAAATGGTGTCTCTTAAAGCAGTTTCATCACGTGGCGCATCTATTCTACTCTCATTATATTATTTAAATTTAAGAGAGGAGATGAAGAGTTAGTTTTTCGTTTTAAGGATTTGTTAATCATTTAAATATTAGACATTACATATATATATATATATATAGGGAGAGGTTCACAAGTGGACCAAAATAATGGACTTTTTAATGGACCTTAACAAAAAACACATATTAACACATTAATTTTAATTTCTATAGTGTAATTGGTCCGCGCCAGTGGCACCCGAGACCACACCTTCACCCCACTACGCCCCCCCCCCCCCCCCCCCCCGCCCCCCCCTCCCCAACCACCACCATCACCAAAGCAGCCCTTATGACAGCAGGGCTGCCATGGGGGTGGTGGTGGTGGTGGGAGGGGGGGTGGCGTGAAGGTATGGTCTCGGGTGCCGCTGGCGCGGACCAATTAAACTATAGGAATTAAAATTAATGTGTTATTATGTGTTTTTTGTTAAGGTCCATTAAAAAGTCAATTCTTTTGGTCCACTTGTGAACCTCTCCCTATATATATATATATATATATATATATATATATATATATATATATATATATATATATATATATATATAGAGAGAGAGAGAGAGAGAGAGAGAGAGAGAGAGAGAGTGAGAGTCAGGCTTTCATACATACCAAGTTTACATACCGCTCGCGAGGACCCATGTTTGTAAATGATTTTAAAAGCTGTGAAAGTTTGAATGATTTTTTAAAAATAGCAAAAAAGTTATTTTGAGTTGATTTCTTTTTATATGGGTCCGTTGAAATGTTTAAATACCATAAAAAAAATTCAACTCAAAAATAATTTTACTATTTAAAAAAAAATCATCGATATGTAAACTTAGTATACAAACTTTGGTATGTATGAGAGCCTAGTTCTCTCTCTCTCTCTCTCTCTCTCTCCATATATATATTATATATATATATATATATATATATATATATATATATATATATATATATATATATATATATAAATATATAAATATATATAGAGCGGATCAAGTGAGGTTCTCCTATTTGAAGTCCCTGAATGAGGTCCATTTTTTTAAAATAGTAAAAAATATATTTTGGAGTTTGTTTTTTTGCTATGGTTTTTAAACATTTCAATAGGACCATAAAAAAATAATCAACTCAAAATGATTTTTTTTACTATTTTAATAAAATCAGTCAAACTTTGTTAATTTTTAATTAAAAACTGACACAGTTTGATCGATTTTTTTAAAATAGCAAAAATATTCATTTTGAGCTGATTATTTTTTTATGGTCCTACTGAAATGTTTAAAAATCATAAAAAAAATCAGCCCAAAAGCATTTTTTTTTACTATTTTAAAAAAATGAACCTCATTCAGGGTCCTCAAACTCGGCACTCACTTGATCCTTTTCCTATATATATATACTAGTATATGCCCGTGCATGAAGGCACGACGAAAATTTTCCAAGTACGTAATCGCAAAACAACAAAAATTTCCTAAGTATGTAATCGTAATACGACAAAAAATTCCTAAGTACAAAATCGCAATACGATAAAAATATTGTTCCCCAACAAAACATCTATATATGGTGTCTCTTTTTTGGGTATTGCATCATATCATGTTCAAGATTTAAATTCGCTATACAACGGCGACAATTTTTCACTGTATATAATATCGAAACGCAAAAAATTTGAAGTGTAATTTTAAAACAATGTCAAATAGTCCAATAACATTCAAATAGTGTAGATTCATCAAATAAATTCACATATAATACAAAATATACAATATTCATCCATAGAATTCACATTGTATCTCAAAAAAACAAAGTGTCAACTTTTTTAAAAAATTGGGCATAGCCTCCTTTGTTTATTGGACTATCCACCCTATTTAAGGGGTAACAACAAATCCAACAAATTAAAAAAAATCCCAAATTTGACAGATTTAGGCAGCTGGCTACATCGGCAGAAGTTTGAGGCAGATTTAGGCAGCGGGCTACAGCGACGATGGAAGATTAAGTCCATGTTTAATTGGTCTTGAATTAAAACCTGAAACGAAAAGAAAAAAAAATTAGTTTGTTCCCAAAAACATTGTACGTTAGCAATTCAACTTTCGAGTTCCCAAAAACATTGTACGTTAACCTAACTACCATAGCTGGTACACAATGATCATATGTGGTATGGAGTCTATAAATCTCATCCTCACATGGGGAAGGAGGAGGAGATGCGTGTGAGTGGGGAAGGGGGGAGGGGACGGGGCAGGGGGTGCGTGTGTGCATATATGCAGTGCATACATGCATATTGTCGTGTGTGTGCGTGTGTGCACGTGTGTGAGTGGGAAAGGGGGGAGGGAGCGGGCAGGGGGCGCGTGTGTGTGCGTGTGCGCATGTGTGAGTGGGAAAGGGGGGAGGGGGCGGGCAGGGGGCGTGTGTGTGTGCGTCTGCGTGTATGCAATGCATATATGCAGTGCATATATTGCATATTGCAGCGTGTGTGCGTGCGTGTGTTTGTGTGTGTGTGTTTATGTGCGTGTGAGTGGGGAAGGGGGGAGGGGGCGGGGCAGGGGCGTGTGTGTGCGTGTGCGTGTGCGCGCGTGCGTGAGTGGGGAAGGGGGAGGGGACGGGGTAGGGGGCGCATGTGCGTGTATGCATATTGCAGCGTGTGTGCGTGCATGTGCGCGCGTGGGCGTGTGTGCGTGCGTGTGCGCGTGTGTGGGCGTGTGGGCCTATGAGTGGGGACGTGTAAATTACTTTTGAACTATTCCTGGATAAATAAAATGAGTATAAAAACGAAAGGGAAAAGATGTATACCGTGTGGTGGGGGTTATCCGAGGTTCCGAGGTGGTTAAGTCATGGAGATCTTCCACAACGATGGTGATTCAAAGCATGAAACTTGAAAATCTGGCAAAAATCCATAAGAGAAAAATGTGTTAGATCTGGAAAATTAAAACGAAAAATTAAAACACGTTAGATTTAGAAAAATTGTGTTGGATATTAAACTCCCACACCCACCGCTAAAAACATTAAAACCATAGGATTATAGTAGATTGCATATATATGCAATCTGCTGCATATGCAGTTGCATAGCTGCATATATATGCAGTTGCATATATATGCATATGCAATTGCATATGCAGCAGATTGCAAATATATGCAGTGCATATATATGCAATTGCATATATATGCAATTGCATATGCACATATATGCAGCTGCATATATATGCAAACTGCATATATATGTATGCATATATATGCAGTTCTTATGTTTGGGGGGGGGGGGGGGGGGGGGGTTGTCATTTAATCAAGGAGAAAACAAAAACAAAATATCAAAATCATCGAGAAGTCACAAATTATAAGTCTTTCACCTGACAACAGAGACAGATCGAGGAGTGATAAATTGATACTCAGTGGCGCTATCCTCACCATAAATTATTCTCCATAAAAAAGGTAGAATTTCATTCACAGGGTCGACCAATGGAACTCAACACCGACACTAATACATGAGCTGGGACTCTTCTTTGTGACCGACTCGAACATCTTGAAACCCCAAGTAGCGAGTCATTCTGTAAAACCAAAAATTGTTAATTACTTATTATATATGATATTGCTCGTAGATTACTTCCTATAACATGAACAAATGAATAGTATCATTTTATCACTAGGGAAGAAGAGGGAGAAGACCATTTTATCTCGAGCCTTGGTTGATTAAAGAAGAGGGGCGTGAAGACAAATTAAATGTTTTTGTGTGTGTTTGTGTCCGCGTGTGTGCGTGTGTGAGTGGGGAAGGGGGGAGGGGACGGACAGGGGGCTTATGTGTGTGTACGTGTGTGCGGGTGTGAGGGTGTGCGTGCGTGTGTTTGTGTGCGCGTGTGTGAGTGGGAATGGGGGGAGGGGACGGGAAGGGTGAGCATGTGTGCGTGTATGTGTGTGTGTGTTTGTGTGCGCATGTGTCCGTGGGGACCGGGGGAGGGGACGGGGCAGGTATGCATATATGCAATCTTCATATATGCAAGGCATATATGCATATGCATATATGTAGTGCGAGTGTGTGCGTGTGTTTGTGTGCACGTGTGTGAGTGGGAAAGGGGGGAGGGGACGGGCAGGGGGCGCTTGTGTTTGTGTTTGTGTGTGAGCGTGTGAGTGGGGAAGGAGGGAGGGGACGGGCAGGGGGCGCATGTGTGTGTGCGTGCGTGCGTGTGTTTGTGTGAGCATGTGTGAGTGGGAAAGGGGGGAGGGGACGGGCAGGGGGCGCGTGCGTGTGTGTTTGTGTGTGTGAGTGTGAGTGGGGAAGGAGGGATAGGACGGGAAAGGTGAACATGTGTGCGTGTGTGTGTGTGTTTGTGGGGAGGGGACGGGGACGGGGCAGGTATGCATATAGGCAATCTGCATATATGCAGTGCATATATGCATATGAATATATGTAGTGCGAGTGTGTGCGAGTGTGCATGTGTGCGTGCGTGTGTTTGTGTTCGCGTGTGTGAGTGGGAAAGGGGGGAGGGGACGGGCAGAATATAAACCACTAAAAGCTTCCATTTATAAGTAACATTCTAATTGAATTCATAATCTACGAAATATAAATTCAATACCTACAAATAAGCTCGTTTATAAGAAACCTTCCATGAAGCAAACTTCCACAAATAAGTCCAAAATTCAATCATGTTTAACAAAATACAATATGTACTCATCCAAAAATTTAACGGTGGTGATGGAAATAAATAAGAAGCATTAAAGCATTAAAGCACTCAAAAACTATCGAGGCAGAGAAAGTGAAACTCAACATCATTTTCAAAGAAAAAAATCCAAATTTGTTAGTACAACAAAAAAAGCAAAGCAATGCATCTGAGCGTGTGTGAAAAATAATTGCATCTATCATATGTCACCAAAATCTCACCAAAAAATTGTGTCAGATCTGAAACCAAACATATGATAAATTCCTTGCCTCCATTTTTCCTTATGGCTGAAAATCTGTACACAACAAATAAAAAAAAATCTGAGATGAGCTTTTAACGAAAAAAGAAATCAGAACATAAATTCATTACTTTCAACTATATGATGTTCAATTTGGTTCTATAAAATCTTGTGAATTATAAAAATTCATTACTTTAACTATAAGTAATCGCAAAACGGCAAAAATTTCCTGAATACGTAATTGTAAAACGGAAAAAAATTCAACTTGGTAAAAAAAATTGACGCAAAACCCACCATTATGTAACATCACTTATAATACAAAAATATTGTTTACGACGCGAAAGTGTACAAATTTTTAAAAAATTTGGGCAGAGTTTCCTTTGTATATTGCACTATCCACCCTGTTAAAAAAATCCAACAAAAATAATACTTTCACAATTATATTATTACGAACAAAAATATTAAATGAACAAACGCAAGACTAATTCAACTCCAATTCTTTAATTTTAATGACAACTCGTCAATAATATGTTTATTGTTAATTAATTAAACAATTGCATGGAATGTATGTACAAAGCATGAAATAAAGCATGATTAAGGCCACAATTACATGAAATGTATGTACAAAGCATGATTAATGAAACTACAAAATTGACAATGTCATTTCTTTAAAGTTCAAAGGCAAGATACGTCATGAACATAATATTAACTACAAAGGTTTAGTATGACATAAAGGCAAAAGACCTTAAATTCCTAATTCAAATCATAGGAAGTTAAAAGTAAAAATAAAAGGTTGAATTGGAAGGTAATGTAGAGAGAAAGCAAGAAATTACCTCGGCAAAAGAAGTGGCGAAACCTCATGCACTTTTTCCATGTAAATTCCTAACCGAAATAAACATAATAATAAAACCAATATAAGTAAATCACTTCCAATACAATCAACTTGTAAACTAATTAACAAATAAAAAATTAATTAATGAACAACAAACCACAAAAAATCAGATTCCCAAATCGCAAATCCCCAAATCGCATCATCCCGAAAACCTGTTGAAGAACAAACTAACAAAAAAAATTAAAAAATCAGAATACCAGTTGAAGAATAAATACAAATAAAAAATTAATTAATGAACAACAAACCATAAAAAATCAGATCCCCAAATCGCAAATCCTCAAATTGCATCATCCCGAAAACCTGTTGAAGAACAAACTAACCAAAAAAAAAATCAGAATACCTATTGAAGAACAAATTAACAAAAATAAAATCAGATCCCCAAATCGTGTGTGCGTGTGTGACAGATTTGTGCGTGTGTGTGGCAGATCTGTGCGTGTGCATATTTCTATGTGTGTTTGTGTGTGCGTTTGTGTGTGTGTGTTTCTATGTGTGTTTCTGTGTGTGTTTCCTTGTGCGTTTGTGTGTGTTTTTGTGTGTGTGTGTGTGTGTTTCTATGTACGTGTGTGTGTGTGTTTCTGTGTGTGTGTGTGTTTCCTTGTGCGTGTGTGTGTGTTTCTGTGTGCATGTGTGTGTTTATGTCCGTGTGTGTGTGTGCGCGTGTGTGTGTGTGCGTTTCTGTGTGAGTGGGGAAGGGGAGGGGGGAGGTAGGAGGAGGCCGGGGGAAGGGGAAGGGGAGGGGGAAGGGGAGGGAAGATATGAGGAAGAGGGAAGCAGAAGAGGGGAAAGAGAGATAGATCGGTGCATGAGGGTTTGGGTTTGGGGATTCATCCGTGTTTTGCCCTAAATTGTGGCATCACAATGGTTAATTTGTGATGTCACAATGATGTGGCACAACCCCAAACCATTAGATCGACCCAAAAAAAGCGATCCCAACCGTTAATTTATTGGCACTATTCAAACACACCTCTCTCTTATTATATATATTAGCGGAATGCCCGTGCCTGAAGGCACGTCAAAAATTTCGAAAGCACGTAATTACAAAACGATGAAAATATTCGAAGTACGTAATTGCAAAACGACAAAAAAAGAGTAATTTATAACAATTGGCCATAAGCTCTTTTGTTTACAAACAAAAAATAGTCCAACAACATTCAAATAATCTAAATTCATCAAACAAATTCACATATAATATGAAGTATACAATATTCATCAAATAAATTCTCATTGTGTCTCAAAAAAAAAAAATTTCAAAGTTTTAAAAAAATTGGGCAGAGTCTCCTTTGTTTATTGGACTATCCACCCTTCTCAAGGGATAACGACAAATCCAATAATATAAAAAAACAAATTCGCCTAACAAAAGCTTCAATAAAAGTCCAATAATTACCATAGCAGCCCTGTATTAGCTCCGTAGCAGCCCAATAAAAGTCCCGTAGCAGCCCAATAAAAGTCCCGTAGCATAAAAATTAAGTCTATGTTTGATTGGTCTGGGATTAAAACCTGAAATGAAAAGAAAAAAAATTAGTTTGTTCCCAAAAACATTGTACGTTAGCTATATAGGATGTGGTGTGGGGTGGGGTGGGGTGGGGTGGGGGGAGATACACATCAATCCGAATTACTAAGAAAATTAAAAATAAGCACCCAACTTAAAAACCTATTTCCAAAAACACATTTGTGTGTGAGTGTGATCTATGGGTGTCATCTTGAAACTCATGTATGTTTAATTAAACATACTTTAGTCACTGGATTTCAATGTCCCCAAGCAACCCCGAAATCATCTATATGAAACCTTAAATATAGATAGTGTGAAATGGATCAAAAACAATTTGATAACATCATATCACGAATACAAAATGTAAAAATGAAAAATAAATGAAAACCAATCCAAGTAGGCAATATGTAAACCTCGATCCGCTTGCTTTCAATTCGTAAACCTCACCCGCTCTTCTCATCTTCCTCGTCTCCCTCGAACCATGTTTTTCAGGGCTGCAACATGATCAACTTCCATGCATTAAATGTAAGTTACAATTAATGCAGGAGAATATAACGATAAAATATTTTCTCAAAAGAGAGTAATTAACAAAACTTATAAAATAAACATGATCAACTTCTATGTTAAACTGAGACACCATACGTATCAGGTTTATGACATTCAGATGAGAGTAGTGTAATTACAACACCTGAAAAACTAAGAGTGGAAATAAGAACTAAAGTGCCAAAAGTAATTTGAATCAATCTGAATACAAATTAAAAGCGGAAAATAACAATTAAATCAGAATTAGATTCGAATTGGTGGTACATTTCCAAATAGTTTCTTTGTGAGCATAATTAGTTTTTATAACAAATTTCTAGATTGTTTTTACTTAATGCCATGTCTACTTTAGTAACCGTTAGAACTTTAGTCCTCAACTACCTATTTTTCTAACTTTAGGCCCCAACTTTATATATACTTATTATTTTTTATACTGAGTTGACAATCTTAAGGAAATAAGATTTGATCTCTATCATAAAAAATATGACAAAATGAAAAGAAAAGAAAACAAATAATATTTAGCGAGAACATTTCTTTGTTTTAAAAAAATAAAGTGTCAGTTTTAAAAAAATTGGGCAGAGTCTCCTTTGTTTATTGGACTATCCACCCTGTTTAAGGGGAAACAACAAATCCAACAATATAAAATAAAATCCCAAATTGGATGTAATCCAATAATATAAAAACATCCACAAAGTCTCACATATTGATGTAATTCAAATAATAGTAATGGAAAAAATTGAATACAAAAATGGGATTCAATAAACATCATAAAAAGTAATAGTAATTATCCATTCCAATATGGAGAAGATTTGGGAACAAACAATTAATAACTGCCCCAAACATTATTTATAAAAAAAAATGTACCTGAATACGTGCTATTTATGCAAAATAATTGCTTAAATGAGTCCATCTTCCACCTGAGATGCATCAGAAAGAAAAGTAGTAAGCCAATAACTAAAATACACGCCAAATAAATTAAATTTGAACACAAAAAAAAATAAATCAAACTTAGATGGCATTACCAGAAACACACCCAATGGTTACCTCCAACACATTCATTATATAATGACATAAATCCACGAATTTCACCAAAACATGTCCCAAGGATTTAATTTGGTTTGATTTAACTTGTTCACTCTCTTTGTATCAAATCATATATTTTCTAAAAGGTTTCCCAAAAAAATCAGTTGATTATTTTTTCAAGCATGTGGAATTCAACATATGAAAAAAAAATCTTCAAGAACTACTAAATTCCTAAATTATAAAAGCAAAAGTAGAAACTAACAAAAATTATCAAAATCAAAAATTACTCACAGTATTGGAAGTTATCTCTGAATAACCCAACCCATACACTATTGAAAAAGTGAAAAACACTCCCAAACTCCTAAAAAATACTCACAGTATTGAGGTTTTTGTCTTAATCTCGTAAATCAATGTAGCATCTTCCGCTCTTCTGCTCCATTTCTTCAAACTCCTAAAAAATTAAGAGAAAAATAACTCAAATAGCAGAAAATTAGAAAATGACAACAACATAACAAATTACGCCTGTTTAACTGTTATCTCAATATTACACCTCAAATTAGATTTTAACACTAAAACTTTACATGTCTTGAATAACAACTAATAACTAAATGTAAAAGATACCCAAAAATATGGAAAGCTTAGATTTAAAGAAGATGGTAAGAATTTTATCACCCCTCACAGTTATCACTGACGTTAAAATAAACTTCAATTTTGCATACTAATTCTTATTACAGTTTTTCGTGACAGTTTGAGAAAAAACTACACCTACCATCTCAATTATTTTTTTCCTCATATATTGGAAAATAGGACCTGCTATTAAGGCTCTATGCTACTAATTGTGACGACGTTAATGGAAAAAGTGGTAGATGTCAGAGAAGAAGATCCCGTGGTGGAACAATTGACTAAACACTGCATGTTCTACTAAATTTTCCATATCTCCCGAGCGAACATAAATTCCTTATCAATTCTAAAGTAAGATCAAACCATAGAGAAACATATATGCATAATATGCATAATATATGCAATATGCATAATATATGCATATATATGCAATGCATAATTACTGTCCCACTATATCATAGAGAAACAAGTAAAAGCATATTTATTCACATCCAATTGTCAATAAAATTTCATACATTAACAAATACATACTTTAACAAATATTAACTTCATCTCGAGATAGAGACTTACCCGTTGCAAATTTTAACAATGGAGTGAGCAGTCTTGAGAGAGAGAGAGAGAGAGAGAGAGAGAGAGAGAGAGAGAGAGGGGAATGCAAAATAAATGTTTTGGATGCTTAGTTTAAGAACAAAGACATCAGTAACTAAAAATCAATTAAGAAAGGAGTGCAATAGAAAATTTCCAAATTAATGGCATGAACTCAATTTAACTCACAAATAAAAAAGGAAATCAAGAGTTCAAGAGCTCACATTGGGGAAGCAGGGTGGAACAGAGCACCAGCATTCACATTACAATCATAGTACCATCTTTACAACATAAGTGTCTTTAAAATATTTTGCTGTGACAAAACAAAAAAGGAAGTAAATAAATAAAACTCTTTGGTAGTAATGTAACCTGAAATTAGTTGGTAGCAATGTAAAAAGTTTGTTGGTAGCAATGTGCAATGTAAAAAAAGAATATTAGACATACAAAAGGAAATTGTTAAATGAAACAAACCTCTTGCAAATTGCCAAGGTGTATATGATTAGTAGAATAAAACCAAATCGAAATTTCAAAAAACCCTAAAAAACAACTATCTCTATAAATTATAAAAAACATATAGGAACATAAAACTGTAACCCCCAAAGAAAGAACCCAAATTAAATTTGAAAAATCCCTAAAAAGCACTTAAAGGAGAATAAAAATGCAACCCCAAAACAAATTATCATATCTTAAAAAACATTGAACCTAAACTTAATTGACAGCTCTGTAAAATGAAACAAAAATCGCACCATTTATGTGGGCCTTTGCACCATTAGATCATGAAAAAATGGGAAATTAAGAAAAGAAGGATTAAAAAAAGTTGCACCATGTATGTGGGTCTTTGCACCATCAGATCTCGCACCATGTATTTGCACCATCTGTATTTGCACCATGTATGTGGGACTTTGCACCATCAGATCTCGCACCAAAATCGCACCAAGACAGATAAAAAAAATGGGAAATTAAGAAATGAAGGACTATTGAGGGGGCAACGTAGATAGGAGGTGGGGGCTGGGGCAGAGAGGGAGGGATAGGGGGAGCGTCGGATCTGGAAAAATCTCACCAGAAAGGGAGGGCGAGGGGGTCTCGGAGCAGAGGAGGGCGGCAGCGGAGCAGGAGGTGGGGGCTGGGGCAGCGAGGGAGGGAGAGGGGGAGCGTCGGATCTGGAAAGATCGCACCAGAAAGGGAGGGCGAGGGGGCGCGGAGCAGGGAATGGAAAGAGGGAGGGGGGAACCGAGGAGTGCAGCGGGGAGGGTATAGGGTGGAGGAGGGGAGAGGCAGATCGTGGGGAAGAAGGGAAACAGGGGGTAGGGGAAATAAGGAAAAATAGGGTGATTTTTTTGTTGGACGAAAATGAGAACGGGCAAGGCAGCGAGGAAGGGGCTATTTTTTTCAATGTGCCATGTCACAATGGGTATAATCCTACATGGCATAATCTCAAACCATTAGATCGCCCCCCAAAAATTGCTCCCAACAGTTGATTTTTTCAAATAGTAAAACACTTCCCTCTCATATAATATAGATATATATATATGTAATATAGAGGGGAGTGTTTTACACTACTCTCATCTGAATGTCATAAACCTGATAGGTATGGTGTCTCAGTTTAACATAGAAGTTGATCATGTTTATTTTATAAGTCTTGTTAATTACTCTCTTTTGAGAAAATATTTTATCGTTATATTCTCCTGCATTAATTGTAACTTACATTTAATGCATGGAAGTTGATCATGTTGCAGCCTTGAAAAGCATGGTTCGAGGGAGATGAGGAAGATGAGAAGAGCGGGTGAGGTTTACGAATTGAAAGCAAGCGGATCGAGGTTTACATATTGCCTACTTGGATTGGTTTTCATTTATTTTTCAGTTTTACATTTTGTATTCGTGATATGATGTTATCAAATTGTTTTTGATCCATTTCACACTATCTATATTTAAGGTTTCATATAGATGATTTTGGGGTTGCTTGGGGACATTGAAATCCAGTGACTAAAGTATGTTTAATTAAACATCCATGAGTTTCAAGATGACACACACAGATCACACTCACACATAAATGTATTTTTTGAATTAGGTTTTTAAGTTGGGTGCTTATTTTTAATTTTCTTAGTAATTCAGATTGATGTGTATCTCCCCCCACCCCACACCACATCCTATATAGCTAACGTACAATGTTTTTGGTAACAAACTAATTTTTTTTCTTTTCATTTCAGGTTTTAATCCAAGACCAATCAAACATAGACTAAATTTTTATGCTACGGGACTTTTATTGGGCTGCTACGGAGCTAATACAGGGCTGCTATGGTAATTATTGAACTTTTATTGAAGCTTTTGTTAGGCGAATTTATTTTTTTATATTATTGGATTTGTCATTATCCCTTGAGAAGGGTGGATAGTCCAATAAACAAAGGAGACTCAGCCCAATTTTTTTAAAACTTTGAAACTTTGTTTTTTTGAGACACAATGAGAATTTATTTGATGAATATTGTATACTTCATATTATATGTGAATTTGTTTGATGAATTTAGATTATTTGAATGTTGTTGGACTATTTGTTGTTTGTAAACAAAACAACTTATGGCCAATTGTTATAAACTACTCTTTTTTTGTCGTTTTGCAATTACGTACTTCAAAAATTTTCACCGTTTTGTAATTACGTGCTTTCGAAATTTTAAGTCTACATATTTATCACCTACACCTATCACATGTGCGGATTATTTTTTTTAAATAGTAAAAAAATATTTTTGAATTCATTTTTTCTGTTTGGTATTTAAACATTTCAAGAAATCTCATAAAAAAAATCAGTTCAAAACAATTTCTTTTGCTATTTTGAAAAAAATCAATCAAACTATGTCAATTTTAACAGTTTAAAAACTCAAATAGTTTGAGCGATTTTTTCAAAATAACAAAAAAAAATATTTTGAACTTTTTTTTTAAGTCTCTTGAAATGTTTAAACACCATGAAAAAAAAATCTAACTCAAAAATATTTTTTTACTATTTTATAAAAAATATCTTGTATTGGTGGACCTCATATGTAGTATGTATGAGAGATTTTCTCTCTCTCTCTCTCTCTGTCTCTGTGTGTGTGTGTGTGTGTGTGTGTGTGTGTATATATATATATATATATATATATATATATATATATATATATATATATATTTGTGGTAAGTTAATTATATTTGTGTGTTTATTTGACAACAAGATTTGATCATCTTCTAATAAGAAATGTATTTTTTTATTTTCTTAAATAAAATAAATAGTGCTACTCAACTAAATTGATAATTTGATTATTCTATTTTGCAATAAGAATAAAAATATCTAACGATTAAAAAAAAATTCTTTATGTTCTCATTTCGTCACCATTAAGAATTAGGCTGATTGAGGCTATGGTCAAATTATAAAATATTCACCATTAGATAGCTTCGAACATTAAGTTGTAACATTGTGCACAAAATAATTCGATTAGAATTATGACAAATTTGTTTTTAACACAATCCCCATGAAAAAAGTAATATATCATAAAAGGTTGGATGCTATTATTGTTCTAAAAGGGGCGTCTAGACTTGAAGCTTGGGAGATATGCCCCCCTTAAACCTTTTACGCCTTATTCTTGATAAAAAACATAAGGCACACTTTTTATAAAAAATAAAAATACTTTAGTAAAATGATATCGTCTTTTAAAGACTTTTTTAAGAAACCGGACCAATATGTTATTCAAAACAATCAAAAGACCAATGGTATCCCAAACCTCTTTGCCTCTCATCCAAAAAAACATGCGTTTTTTTCTCCTTTTTTGTTTGTTTGTTTCTTATTATTTTAAAAAAAAAATAGTATTTTAGTTTGCATATATTTTGACATATTTTAAAATATGTACCGTTTTAAAATTTTTAATAGCCTTTTTATAGTTAAAATTGTTAAAATACATTTAAAAATGCCTAAACGCCTTTTCACGTTTTTTTACGCATAAGGCCCGTCTAGGCTTATAAGGCTTAAGACTTGGCCTCCACGCCTCGATCACGCCCCGCGTTTTTCAAAACCTTAACTTGATATAAGTTGATTTTTTTCAATTTGTTTTTTATGCAAATTTAACTCCAAATTTTATGTCATCGTCGGCTAGTAGAAAATTTTGCACATTAAAAACATTTGCATACATATTTCTATAATATTTGAATAATATGTTTCTTTTATTCTTTGAATACGATATTTGTAAAATGTTTGCGCACCGCACGGGATTAAAATCTAGTTCCTTAAGTTTTGAAGATCAAGAATTAGAGAGAATCACTTAAGATATGATACTCTTTTGGTATATGGTGTTGTCTTTACATTTGGATCTAGTTAGATATAGACTTTATTTTTTAAATATGATAGCTGAAGAATGACAATGATCGGGATATTTTAATACTCAACAATTATTATCAGATCCATTTTTGCATTCTTAGTTGATTTTATTATCCATATTGTTCATATAAAAATATGAGTTATTTATTTAATTTTCTAGGTTTTGCATAAATACTATAGGCTAATATTTGTTTTTCATAGAATCTGTAAGTCCCTTTATGGGGTCTCAATGTGTGGCTTCCTTTTTCCTGTTATTTACTTGAATCGTTTTTCAAATTTTGCGTGTGTTGAAATTTGATTATCCGGGTTCATGTAATATTGATATAAATTATGACCACACCTAATGGAGGCCTACAGTCTTGATAAGTACTAGCATGTACCCCGCGCTATGCGCGGGCAATTTATATATATATTTTTTATAATTTTCTTAAAAATCTATTTGACCTTATAGTGATAATATGTCGTAAAGACAATTAAAAAATGAATATATTCAGGTACAAAAAATATAAAAACTAAGTATAAACATATAATTTTTTTATAGTTGGAGAGAATGAAATGATTTAAACGAATAAGAACTCATAAGTTTCAAAGTTCATAAGAAAAAAAGGCCACCGCTTTTTTTATGAAAAAAGTAAAACATATTAAGAGATAATAATTCAAAAATGTTCATTATATTGGTTTAAAAAAAATAGTAAATTGATTCGAAAAATTTACTTGTAAATCATTGGGACTTAGTTAAACCCATTTCCTGAACGCTTGGAGATGGTTTATTAATGTAAATCTGTTAAAAATAATCACCAACCAAATATGAAGTAGAACAAACAGTATACATAACGTATATTTTGCAGCGCCGCAACCAACTAAACAAATTAACAAACAACTACAAAAAATAGTCTAAATATTGATTCTACAAACATATTATTGTAGTCACTTGCACCCAAAATAAAGCAAAATTATTCTCTCCACTTCTCCCCAAAATTTGTGTGTTTAGCTCTCTTGTTTTCTATGAAACACACTTTGATTTCACTCACTTGACTTTTACTTTTCGTACTTTACTTATCTCTTCCGACTTTACTTCATAAGCCAACATTACATGGGTATTTATATTATCTCTAAAATGTATCTGGCCAAATAAATGTATCCATTACATTTAATGTGAACATATCCCATGATAATCTCAATACTTCTTTATATGAACCTCCTAATACATAAACCAATTAAACACATGAAACAACAAAATACATATGTGTCTATATTAATTTATATAATACAAAAATAATAAAATCTACGTTTATTTTCCAACAATCTGTAGGGAACAAAGTTTGTATACTTTTGCAGTTTATACTCTCTATCGTGAAACAAAGTTTCTTGCCATGATTATGTAAATTTTATTTCATGTTTTTGGAAATCCTAAAAAAGAAAAAATTTAAAATTGTGTAGTTTGAATGTTTTATGACATTTAATATGTACAGTTTGTCACTTATAGAGATAGATTCTGCCAAGTCCCAACTGATTCAAAGGTTTTTACAGTCAATATGGAAAAACTTCAATTAACAATTAAGACATGCATGCACACAGATTCCGGACAGGCTTTTCCGTGGTGCCAATTGTGAGTGACACATAAGCATTAGGTTCCAATTAGGTCCCATATGTTCGTTTATGTATAACTCCTCTTTTTTGTCACATAGCCATTAAAATGTAGGAGTTTCAACTCTCTCTATTCCTATAATCTATCTTAGGGTGTGTTTGATGGTAAATATAAAAAATATGTGAAAATTAGTTCATTGGATGAGAAGCTGAAAAATGCGTGGAAAAATATATGAGTTTTTGCTCTTACTTTTTCTATTTTCCATAAAAACTAAGTGAGCGGATAAGAAATATTTTTCACTAAAAATGAGGTTTAATGAGTATTTGTTTTGTTATTTGGATGAGTGTTGTTGTTCTTACATGAATTATTCATAATCAAAGTACTACAAAGGTAAAACATGAATCAAAACTATTATTTTTCATGAAAAAAATTTCATGGTAATCAAACACACCCTTAGTGATTTTGTAGCTTTTATATCACTAGTTGTGCCCACGTGCGTTGTACGTGTGGCCGTTTCCAGATATTAATCTTCCACTATAAATATGTGAAGGACAAAGTAATAAAAATACTTGCAACATATTATGTAGAATTTGTTTTGTTAGAATATAACATAAAGTACCTAGTACGAAGCATCAATCATTACCCCCCAAAACCAAATCTCCATTCAACTGTAAACTATACAAGATATTCCTGTGAATACTCTAAATCTATCATAAATGAACTCAGAACTCCCTACTCAAAAGCAGGAAGAAATACACACAATTATGTATGTATATATAATCCGAATAAATATATCGCAATGAAATTAGCTTGAAATGATTTATAAGGAAATATCATTTAAAAAAACAAGTTAAAAAAAGCTTCAGCAAGAAAATTCCAAATCACAGTTATTGAAAGATGACATTTGATAAAAACAGTGTGTAATCCTAAAAACTGGAATGCTTAGTTGCTTTTAACGTTTGTTAGGAATCAAAGTTTCTTCTTCCTCTTCAACTTTATGAGTGACGAACGTCGATGACATTATCCGAAGAACCTTTGTACAACATTCTTGTTATGTTACATAATCCAATTAATGGATTTATATTGCGTAGAAGAATTATTGAACAATTATGTTTAAGTTTCAATGCGTGTGGTGGCAATCCATTCGGCATCAAAGAATTTAAAAATTCTTTTTGGTAATAGTTGTGCGTGTCATCCACAGTTTCATCAAAATTATTTAATGTCTTCAATTCTCCAGGGAACATATCAATCATCATATCATTGAGTGAGTCTACGTTCTCGTTTGTTGTTGTAAGAATTGCTCGATCTGTCAAGAAGTTTAGCGAGTTGTCATTTATATTTAATGATGGGAAGATAACGTCAATGAGAGATTGTTCGGGGCATGTGACAACCCGCAATCTGAAATAAGGGGTGGCCAGCCCAATACCTCAACATAACGGAATCATGGATGAAAATCATTCTCAGCATAATACAATAAAATAGGTATACGGGAAAACCACCCAATAAATCAGAAAACGGGTCGCCAATTTTTTTTAGTTTGATTGCAAGTTAAGAAAATAAATTAAACAACCCAATCTGATAAAAACGTGGATTTCCAAGGAAACTTATATTAATAAGAAAACAACCATACAATAAGAGGACCGAATAATCTGTCGGTCCACAGTTACATACAACGTATTACCACAGTTCAATATTTTACATAATACATCCATTAACAATTACAAAAGTTTGGGCTACACGCCCGAATGAGAAACCCGATCATATCTAGAATTCAAAAATGAAAGCGTCTAACAAGCATCCGGTAATATCCGCAAAGTCTTACAGCTCCTCAAAAGCAATGGAATAGGAATATCACATCGGGCGCCCTTGCGGAGGAGCACCTGAACGGATACAATAACATGCACAATATGGAAAATGAACGGGTCAGGGCCCGGTTTATAAATGATTCCCAATTGAATAAGAAGCATGATAGATATGGACAATTAATCATGAATGAAGTAAATGAGAATCTAACAACCTAATCACCAAGTATAATAATGCAATTTAAATGATTCTAACAGTTACTATATGAACAAGAGAATAAAGTTAAACATAATTATTCTTCATATCTTTTCCTTTTTCCATTCCTTAACAGGAATATAATTACCATCTTATTTTCTTATGGAAATTCACAAATATCAAGTCCCACTTGATTTAGAAAGGTTATATTCTTATACATATAATGATTCTAAGACCGCCCCTCCGAGTTTCCCCAATGGGCGCGCCCCTAAATGGCTATCATCTTCCAGGGCCTATCTATACAAGACAACCTGGGCACCTAACGCACGTCGGGAAGTGGCCATATACTTGCGAGTGAGTCATAACCACACCCAGAATTATCTCACTAGCGCAGAAAAACATATAAAAATCCTGCATATGGCCCAGGATTATAGTCTCCCTGCATTCACTAGTCAGGGGACATCACCTCATGCTCGAGCTTCCCTTATGATAGCATTTAGAGAGGTGTATTTAAGTAAATTAACATTTACCAATAAAAATCTCATTATCATTACCATTGATCACATGTGTGTTTCATTTTATTTGAAACCATAATCCTTAAATATTTTCATTAATATTCATCATATTTTAAGTCCCGAATTAGTCTTCAATGATCACCCAAAGATCTTACAAGTCCCAAGGTGCTATATGCCTCAATAAGGTCCCTAAAGTCTCCAAGTATGGGCTTAGAACTCTTAATTCCTAATAATTTGTGAAACGAAGAGTAATGCCTAAACATCACTCTTTGTACCCATGGAATGAACCCCGAGTGAACCCATTCAACTCTCGGGTAACGACCAAACTCAACTAAAACTCTAGGAATCTAAGTTTACTTCATACAAGAAGGTTCTTAGGTCCTAAGCCTAAAGAAAAAGGTCAAAATTTTAAAAGGAAAACAAGGGAAAAATGCAGGATTTCCGAATCGATTCGGCCTGGGGCGAATCGATTCGGCAAGACAAGCGAATCGATTCGGACCAGCTGAATCGATTCGGTCAGGAAAACCAACATTCTGCATAACAGCCGAATCGATTCGGTCCACCCAGACCTGGAAACTGTCTCCATGCGAATCGATTCGGCCTGGGCCCAATCGATTCGGCCCTGCGAATTTTGCCAATTTTGGCTATGGAGTCTTGGACTCCTAATTTCTTCCAAAACTCAACCAACCCAAACCCTTATCATTTATTATTACCAACTGATTATAAATGCATCAAACAACCATAATATACACCAATATCCACTCAAATCAACCTCTAAAGATTCAAAGCCCATAAATCCAATAAAAACCCTAACTTTCTTAAACCATAATTAACCCACAACTATCAACACTAATTATTCAACTTAAATCATATAATAGCAAGTAGAAAACTTGCCTCAAGCTTGCAAGTTCGGATTCGATGAAGATGAATGCAAGGAAAATCTCCAAATCTTCAATCTCTCCTTTATCCACAAGTTTTCTTCTTCTCTCTTTCTCTCTAGGTTACTAATTACACTTAAGAGGAATAGTGACTAATTCAAGACATAATCGTGCCTTTTGTCTAGAATTAACAACTTAAGTGATCAATACCGCGATAAAATAATACACAACTACACATTTAAGCTATAACCAGTCAAAAGTGCCCAGAACATAAAAATACAATATGGCACATAATTTGACTATCTCGCACCTTCCGGAACTAACTACACCCTCCAAATTATCATTTGGAAATTTTATAATTCATTTTAAGTTCCGGGTTCATTATTAAGCCAAAATGTCATTTTAAATTTTATGACATACTAAAACACAACATGGCGATATTCACCTACATATAAGGTAAATATGCAACATCATAGTAAATATTAACTTTTCTTCAATAAATTAATACTTACTCCACATTCCAATATTTTATATCTAATTACTATATCTAGCAAATAAATATAAAATAGGTTCTCAAAAGTGAGGGTTGTTACAGGGCCCTCATCATGTGTTGATGCTTCCGTCCCATTGCCAATCCTTAGAAGGAAATCGCTAAGTGAGGAATTGATACCCAGATGTTTAATTACTTAATCATCACTATAAAGTTAAACAGGGCATTAGTTCTTTTTAGTCATTACATTTACATAATATGATGGATGGATTATGAGTCTTAACTTATCAATACAACAACTTTCAAAGATAAATTACGTGAGACAGAGAAACTGCATTCATGTTCATTTAATAAAAATTACAAAATAACAAAGAGAATCTATCCGGTTAATAAGTTTGGTCAAACCTAAATTTCTAAGAAATTAAAACAATTTACTCAACAATAAGATGAATTGAAAACAATAATTGTAAATTAATTTTAAAAAATTAAAAAAAAAAATTATGGCACTTGAATAATTGAAATGTATTACATAAGTATCCATAGACCATGAACTAAATAAGTAACACTCAGTACTAAATATTAAGATCAGGGAAGAACAAACTGAAATTCTTTGAACACTATGTATCTAAAGATGCTAAAGTTACAGTTTAGAGTGTGTGTTTGAGTTGGCAAAGATAATTCAACCAATGCATATAATTGCAGCTCTAGTAAGGTTATTTGGACTCATTTTACTCACTTATTTGGTTGGTCTTGAAAGTTATATTTTTCTTAGCTGGGAAGTTACAACCTGAACCGACGTACTACTTACTAAGAAGAATATATGTATGTCGAGAGACAAAATGAATATATTGAACCATACAGTGTGAAAAAATTCCAACACGGAGGAAATTGGAATTAAATTAGATTACAAAAACACTAACAATCAAAAGATTTGAGATTTTGAATTCTCAAACCAAAAAATCTGGCATCATGGTATCTATTTTAAATAAATAGAAAACCAAAAATATTCCTTTTATTCCTCTTCATTGAAGATTTTAACTAAACATGTTATGTGTAATATGAAAGAGAACATTAAACTTAAACAAGTAGTAACAGTAGCTAAAATATTATTACTTTATAAGACAATTATACATCAAATTACAAATTAATTATGGAGTTGAGTTTATATCAAACAGGAAGCATGCAGGAGTTTGTGTTTGGTACATTTGATCAAACATAGCATGCACATATGATATATATATATAACATAAACCTAAGACATATACAACAAGATAGTAAGAAGAGCGAACTGAACATCATTATCTATCGAATAATCACAAAAAAAATATCAATTGAAATCAGTTTAAAGCATATGATAGGTTAATACCTCCAACAGAAATAACTCACAATAAATCCTCAAAATTTTCTCCTCGACAAACCACAATAAGACTTTAGAATCCCTATAACTGTAACAGAGGTATTGAAAAAACTCTGGTAAAAATACCTCTTCCAAGTGGTTGAGACGATTTATGCGACTCATCAAATGGGTAAAAAATGAGGGAATGTTAATACGGAGTATAAAATTTATTCGTACTTAGATCTGGGAAAGGAAATTTTCTCAGGCTTAATAATGACTCTAGAATTAAGGATTTGTTACCCAACAAAAGCCTCTGGAGATTCGAAAATAAACCAATCTCTTATTGAATTGGCCCTGTAACCCCACAAAGTCAATACAGGTAAATTTTGGCAGTTTGAAATTCCCCTAGGTTATTATCCTATAAAATCATTTTCCGACGGGTCCAGACTTTATAAAGTGCAATTTTTCGTGAGTGACACTATGCTACCTAATCTGTTCTCCGATTCCCAAAACTCTTTCAGCTTCTCAAATTCAAACCCTAAATCTACACTCAATTTGTTAGCGCTCAGATCAACGTACTAAATATTAGAGCATACATCAAGGGAATTTCCTATCTCACCAGTTAAATTATTACTCCAAATATTCACAACAACCAAGTTGTCACAAATTCTAGGAAAATGTACTGAATTCTACCATGAATTATATTAAGTTAAAGATGCTAAGCTCAATAGTAAACCAACTTAAAAGACAACACAAAATAAAATTAACATGGCATGGCACGACACACCTAAAAATATTAATTTTATGTAAAATGAATATGATACATATGAAAGTGACATGGCACGACACAAAATCCCTCTTTTTACGAAATGCGAATACGGCCCACTTGTCGTGTTGCATTTTAAATGGGTTGTGTTAGTATTTGGTAAAAAATAAGATTTCGTGTTGTGTCATATTACTTTTATAGGTTAAAATAAGATTTTGAGTCGTGTCGTGTCATTTTTATTTTGGTTGGGTTCGTGTTTGGTTAAAAAAATAACATATATTGTGGCGTAAAACTTTTACTTGGGTCGTGTTCGGGTTTTGTAAAAAAATAATATTTTATGTTCTGTCATGTCACTTTTAATAGGATCGTGCTCATGTTTGTTTAAAAAAAAATTATCGTGTCGTGTTGTGTTGAGTTGCTTTTATTTGAGTCGTGTTCGGTTATAAAAATAATTTTCAATTTAAAAATATTTTTTTATTTGTTAATTTTTCCCAATTTTATGTAAAAAAACATTTTTTTGAAAAAAAACACAGTTTTTAAATCTATCTTAAGAAAAACTTATATAAAAGTATCATAACAGTTTTTTAAATAACAAAGGATCTTTAAAATTATCATAACAGTTTTTTTTAATAGTTTTTTTTATAAAAAACAGTTATTTTTTAATTTAAAAAAATAAAAAAATGTTTTAAAAAATAGTTTAAAATACTGTTTTTTACTGAAAAAAAATTAACAAATAAAAAAGTATTTGTTTGATCTTTAGAGCAAATGACAAGTTTGTCTTTTAAAAAATAATTGGAGTGTTTTAATAATTTTTAGAATCTTGAAGAAATAAACATGAATACAAACATACCCAAGAGGGAAATACATATGAAGGCATAAAAAATAATAATCTAATAAGGTGTGAACTTGGTAATTTCGTAACTTAAAAAATATATATAATTTTTCTAAAATTAACATTGAATTTAGAATTATTATAAAACATCAATAAAACATCAATGAAATTGGAAATACAAAATCTGAGCGCAAAACTCACTTTTGATTTCTAGGATTTTAAGATAAATGTATTTGGAGGTTTTGTTAGATGAATGTGTTAGGAGAGAGAACGTATCAAGTTAAGATTCATGGAATGATTTTAATTTAATGAATGTGTGATATTAATATTAAGGGTATGATAGGAAATGTTAATTTAATGAGGGTAGTTTAGTACTTTGAGATTTGAAGAGGAACTTTCCTCTTTTTAAGTAGTAAAGATAGAGATGTTTTGGTAAACCTGGAAAGAAAAAGAAAACTGTACAGTTGGAGTGTTTTATGACTTTTGCCACTGCCATTTTATTTGGATTCAATATTTTAATCTTTTTACATCCATTTGAAACAACTTTAGTTAAAAATAAATCATAAAATTAGTACATTTTTATCTACTTGGCACCGCATCTTGTTTTTGGTCCCATTGTTATTCACTTTTCCACGGGGCTAAAAACAGCCACCAATTAGTTCCCAAATGCTGGGTATGTATAATTATTCTTTTTTATTGCATAGCAACTAAACAATAACTGGGTTATTATTTCTGCTATTATGATTTTATGTTTACAATTTAAGAATAACATGAAGTTGCATTATTGGCCATCCCCATTTCCTAATTTGGTTTTACAATGGATGGGGATAATCATATATTTATATACCAAGTATACGTACCGATTTTTTTTTTAAAGTAAAAAAATTATTTTTAAGTTGAGTTTTTTTCATGTGGTATTTAAACATTTCAAGGGACCCATATAAATAAATCAGCTTAAAATAATATTTTTTTATTATTTTTAAAAAAATTGATCAAATTTTCACAGCATTTTTAAAAGTTGTGAAAGTTTGACCGATTTTTTTATAATGCCAAAAAAATTATTTCGAGCAGAAATGTTTAAATACCACTTGAGAAAATTCAACTCAATTTTTTTTTAATTTGTAGAAAAAAAAGTTTGCTCCAGCAAGTATATATACTTAGTATGTATGAAACTCTCTCTCTCTCTCTATATATATATATATATATATACTCGTGCCTAAAGGCACAGTGAAAAAAAACCAAAATACGTAATCGCAAAACAACGAAAATTTTAAAGTATGTAATCACAACGGGAAAAAAGTCATTCCCCAACAATACCAATCGTACAGCTTGAACCTCGCTTAAACATCATATCCATACAATACTAATTTAAGTCCTAAAGTTATTTTTACAATATCGTGTAAATATTTTAAACAATTTGGACATAACCTCCTCTGTATGTAGGACTATCCCCTGTTTAAAAAATAAAAAATACTCTCAACAACAACAATATTAATAGTCCAACTTGCACATCGTATAAACATCCTCTTAATTTAAATAACAAATTACTAACACAACTAAGAGTTAACAATTTACAAAATTTGGGGAAAATTCCCTTTGTTTAGTCCATTCCGGAACTCGTATAAACAATATAATCGATTCCAAAGAATCTAATTTAGTATATAAAATTTTCAAATATAGTAATGCTTGGACAATCAAAATTTTAATCTCTTCCGCACTATCTCTCCATGAAATCCAATGTCCCTGCAACTTGGAACAACCATGAACAATAAAAGCATTAGCGTGTAGATATGTAATAATATTATATAGTTAGATAGAGATAGTGGCGGATCCAAGATTTGTGTCGAGGGTGAGCCTTTTCGAGTGGTGTCTGGGGTTCAGGGGTAGGAGCCCCCTGGGCTATTTTTTTCCGGTTAATTCAAGTTTTATACATATTATGCCTATACCTTATTGGTAAATTCTAGTTTTATACGTATTGTTAGTAACATTCGAATTTTATATGTAAGTTTTTGTCGCTTAAATTTTTTTTCCATGACACCCTAAAAATACAATTTAAGCAATTAGTACTCTGATTTAAATAATCATTATGCCTAAATATAATTAGGCACCACATAAATTTAATACTTACCATCTAAATTAAACTAAAAGTAAATCAGTAACTAAACTAAAAAAATCTCATTCAAAACCCATCTCATAAAAAAAAAAAAAAAAACATCTCATCAAACATCAAAAAGTTTTTGATTTTGATAAAAACCCACCTCATCTCAAATACTAAAACCCTGAAACTACGACGTGAGATGTGTCGGTGGACTATATTATATAACTGTCCGGAAGTATAAAAATGTACTAATTGGATTAATGGTATAGGGATTGAGAACATACCTTTAATAATATTATAAAGTATCTAAGTTATGTGAATGCTTAGTAAATGGATTTATATGTGTATGACATACCTACCATACTTGCTATCACGGGAGGTCGACTTTCGGAACAGGGCCATCTAATCTTTGTGTGCCTACGGGGGCATTTAGATTGGTACCTTAAGGACATAGGGCTGTGAATGACTTATTTGTCAGTTGATAAGTCAGCTGACCATGGGAGCGTAGGTATGTGCATGACCCATGGGTATGTGAACTATGTTCGCTTCCAATATGAGTGATTTTGCTTATTAAAACGGTTCCTGAGAGATTCGGAATACGTAGTCCTTATGTACGTGATGTACCGGGATTCGATAGCAGAGTATGTGTGCACCGCAGCTTAGCCTAGGGGTGCCCCAATTATATAATCATGTTGAAATTTATATATTGGTGATGATAACAGACTCCTTGTTGATGTGGGTGAATATCCTTATTAATGTGTGTGAATAATTGTGACACTTTGAGTAAAGTAGAGTTGAGAATTTCCTATATGATTTAATATAAATTAATCTGTGAGATGAAAAGGTAGATTCACATAAGTTAGATTGGAATGTCTTGAACAAACCCCTATATTATCACGTGAGGACGGGTTGCAGTATAGACTAGTTAGTTAGCGGCATCACTAGGTGTAACAACCCTCACTTTTGCGAACTTATTTTATATTTATCTACTATGTGTAGTAATTATGTACAAAATGTTGGAATGGGGAGTAAGTATTAATTTAAGGAAGAGGAGTTAATATTTACTAAGATGTTGCATATTTACCTTAAGTGTAGGTGAATATCACCATGATGTGTTTTATTATGGCATAAAATTTAAAATGACACCTTGGCTTAATAATGAAACCGGAACTTAAGATGAGTAGTAAAATTTCCAAATGATAATTTGGAAGGCATAGTTAGTTCCAGAAGGTGCGAGATAGTCAAATTATGTGCCATATTGTATTTTGAAGTTTTAGGCACTTTTGACTGGTTATAGCTTAAATGTGTAGTTGCGTATTATTTTATCGCGGTATTAATCACTTAAGTTGGAATTTTGGACTAAGACCACGATTTAGTCTCCCTAAGTCTTCTATTTCCCCTAATTGTATTCATAAACCTAGAGAGAAGAAGAGAACCTTGAGAGAAAAAGAGAGATTGAAGATTTGGAGATTGATCTTGCCTACATCTTCATCAAATCTGACTTTGCAAACTTGAGGCAAGTTTTCTACTTGTATTATATGATTTAAGTTGAATAATTAGTGTTGATAGTTGTGGGTTAATTATGGTTTAACAAAGTTAGGGTTTTTCTTGGATTTATGGTCTTTGAATCTTTGGAGGATGATTTTAATGTTTATAGGAGTAAATGGTGGTAGTTAGTGGTATTTATGATGTATTGGTGATAATAAATGAGTTTGGGTTGATTGGATTTGAGTTGGGAGAAATTTGGAGTCCAAGACTCCATAGCCAAACTTGGCATATCGATTCACATGGGGACAGTTTCCAGGTCTGTGTCGACCGAATCGATTCGGCATTTAGGCAGAAAGTCAGTTTTCCTAACCGAATTGATTCGGCTAGTCCGAATCGATTTGCTTTTCTGGCCAAATCGATTCGGCTAGTCCGAATCGATTCGAAAATCCTGCATTTTTCTTTTCTTCTTTTTTTCTAATTTTAACTCTTTTTCTTTAGGCTTAGGACCTAGTAACCTTCTTGTATGAAGTAAACTTAGAGTCCTAGAGTTTTAGTTGAGTTTGGTCGTTACCCTAGAGTAGAATGGGTTCACTTGGGGTTCATTCCATGGGTACGAAAAGTGATGTTTCAGCATTACTTTTCGTTCAAATTATTAGGAATTAAGAGTTATAAGCCCATACTTGGAGATGTTAGGGGACCTATTGAGGAATATAACACCTTGGGACTCGTAAGATTTTGGTGATCATGGGGAAAATAATTCGGGACTTAAAATATGATGAATATTAATGATAATATTCAGGGATTATGGTTTCAAATAAAATGAAACACACATGTGATAAATGGTAATGATAATGAGATTTAATTGGTAAATGTTAATTTACTTAAACACACCTCTCTAAATGCTATCATAAGGGAAGCTCGCGCATGAGGTGATGTCCCCTGACTAGTGAACACAGGGAGACTATAGTCCTCGGCCATATGCGGGATTTTTATATGTTTTTCTGCGCTAGTGAGGTAATTTCAGGTGTGGTTATAACTCACTCGCAGGTATATGGCCACTTCCCGACGTGTGTTAGGTGCCCAAGTTGTCTTGTATAGATAGGCCCTGGAAGATGACAGTTATTTAAGGGCCCGGGGAAACTCGGAGGGGGGGTCTTAGAATCGTTATATGTATAAGAATATAACCTTTCTAAATCAAGCGGGACTTGATATATGTAAATTGCCATGAGAAAATATGATGGTAATTATATTCCTGTTAAGGAATGGAAAATGAGAAGATATTAGGTATAATGATGTTAAAATTTATTCTCTTGTATAAGTTTATAACTGTTAGAATCATTTAAATTGCCTTATTATACTTGATGATTAGATTGTTAGATTCTCATCTACTTCAATCATGATTGACTGTCCATATCTATAATTCTTCTTATTCATCTGGTAATCATATATAAACCGGGCCCTGACCCGTTCATTTTCCATGTTGTGCATGTTATTGTATCCTCTCAGGTGCTCTTCCGCAAGGGCGCCCGATGTGATATTCCTATTCCAATACTTTTGAGGAGCTGTAAGATTTTGCGGATATTACAGGATGCTTTGTTAGACGCTTTCATATTTTGAATTCTAGATATGATCGGGTGTTTCATTCGGGCGTATGGCCCAAACTTTTGTAATTGTTTAATGGATGTATTATGTAAATTATGGAATTGATGTAATACGTTGTATGTAACTGTTGACCGACAGCTTATTTGGTCCTTTGTATGGTATGGTTGTTGTAGTAATATAAGTTTCTTTGAAATTCCACTTTCTTATCGGATTGGGTTTTTTAAATGATTTCCTTAACTTTTAATCAAACTAAAAAGTTTTTGACAACCCGTTTTCTGATTTATTGTGTGGTTTTCCCGTATACTCATTTTCTTGTTATGATGCTGAGAATGATTTCCATCCATGATTCCGTTATTTTGGAGTATCGGGCTGGCCACCCCTTATTTCGGATCTCGGGTTGTCACAGATGGTATCAGAGCTTCAAGTTCTAGAGTCTTTAGGATCCTTGTTGACTTGTCACGTTCTACCATAGCGTTCTTTGATATAGAGCCTAATGTTAGGAATGCTTTGTTGCTTATGTTTACGATCTTCTGCAAGATAGATTGTTTTATATAGTATTTTAACTCTATTGTTCCTCCATCTCAGATGCCTCCTAAGAGAGGTCGCCCAACGAGATGTAATAGGGTTGTAGAAGAGGATGCTGGTCCTTCACCACCGCCACAGGGAATAATAAATACTGCTGATGTAGCGAACATAGTGGCCTAAGCGGTTAATGCGGCTATGACAGCAGTGGCTCAATAAATGCCACAATCTCAACAACGAGCGCAAGATGCCCAAGCTCCTACGAGACCTTCTCCGTGGGAGAGAGTTAGGATGTCTTTTCTAAAGGGCCAGCCCCCAAAATTTGATGGAGGCTCGGATGTTATAAGGGTAAATCAATGGAAGAAAGATATACAATGCCATCTACGTATGGTGGAATATAGTGAGGAGAAGAAACAAATCCTTGCTACTTTTAAACTTATTGGGGCCGCATTTCATTGGTGGGAGTCTATGACTACACTAGAACAGAGAGATACTATAACGATTACTGAATTCTGGGTCTTGTTTGACCAAAAGTACTTTCCTCCCGCAGTTCAAAGGGAGATGACAAGCAGACTTCAAGACGTTGTGCAAGGTGAGAGATCCGTGGCTGAGTATGAAGAGGAGTTCACCCGATTAGCAAGTTTTGTACCAGATGAGGTGACTACCGAAGAAAAAAAGGTTTCAAAGTTTATGGGAGGCTAGAACTGGAGGATCCGACAACATTTGTTGGCTAATCCGGCAATACAAACTTTTGGTGAGGTAATGAATGCAGCTCTACTTCATTGCCAAGAGCATAGGTTGTTTGTGCAAAATAGCAAGAAAGCTACTGCCGTGGGAAAAGTGGTAAGGCCTGGAGGTAGTGGGAGTGGAGGAGGAGTTTTTACCTCGTCCTAATCTTCGGGTATTAAGCAGAAAGAAAGGGATACCCAGCAGGGGGACTTGTCAAAGAGGCAACATTCTAGTGGGTTTAATTCTGGGAGCCAGAATAATAAGTATGGTCAGGGTGCCCCGCAACAACAAGCAGGTCAGGGTGGTCAAGGAGGTAGAGGCCATCAGGGCCAAGGGGTTAACCAGTTTAGAAATAATCGGGGCCGAAATGTGGAGAATATATTGGGTCGGTGTTTCCAATGCAGTGAGGCAGGTCATTACAAGAAGGAGTGTCCTCAGTTGATTAGGGGACAGCTTCCTAGAGCCCCTCAGCAGCAATATGTCCAGTTTCCTCCACAGGTACCTAACCCGGTTGTTCCTCCACAACAGGGTCAGTTACAGTATGGGAGAGTTTATCATATTCAGAACACTATGCTTCCTCCGGCTCCACCTTCACCGCCAGCCATTGAGGGTAAGTTCCTTATTCAGGGGCACATGGGTCGCATTTTATTTGATACGAGTGCGATGTATTCATTCATTTCTAGGAGTTTTACTCAGACACATAGTTGATTAAATCTGTTGAAAGTACTTTTACTAGCGTTGAGTCCTCTATGGGTGATGGTTCACTCATTTTCCTTATTTGTAAACATATAGGAATTTCTCTTGGTAATTTATGCTTTGAATCCGATTTACTCGTCCTGGACATGGTCGGGTATGATGTGATATTGGGCATGGATTGGCTTATGAAGTATTATGCTATAGTTAATTGTTATGGGAAGAGTATAGTCTTCGCCATTTCGGGATAAGAAATGTTCTTGGTAGTTCTGCCTCCTTTAGAGGGAAGTACTAGTACTTATCTATATTGTATTGCAGAGGATACTTCTAGGGATGTAGTTGTTCCCTTGGATTCTATTCCGGTTATGAGAGATTTTGAGGATGTCTTCCGAGAAATTCCGAGTTTGCCTCCTAGCTGAGAGATTGAGTTTGTGATCAATTTAGCACCGGGAACGAGGCCGATTGCGAGGGCTCCATATAGAATGGCTCCTATGGAAATAAGGGAGTTGAGAGATCAAATCCAACAGTTGTCAGAGCAGGGATTCATTAGGCGTAGTACGTCGCCATGGGATGCTCCAGTGTTGTTTGTAAAGAAAAGGGACGGTCCTCTACGGTTATGTGTTGACTGCAGAGAGTTGAATAAAGTCACCATCCAGAATAAATACCCTTTGCCCCGTATCGATGACTTGTTTGATCAACTAAGAGGAGCATCGTACTTCTCAAAAATCGATTTGAGGATGGGGTATCATCAGTTGAGGATATGGGAGGAGGATGTATCCAAGATGGTTTTTCTAACAAGGTATGGATCCTATGAATTTCTGGTTATGCCCTTTGGACTAACCAATGCCCCCGCTGTATTTATGGATCTCATGAATATGGTATTTTGAGATTTCCCAGACCAATTTTTTATTGTATTCATTGATGACATTTTAGTCTATTCTCGAACGGAATCTGATCATGCTACTCATTTGAGGATGGTCCTACAAAGATTGAGGGATCACCAATTGTAAGCTAAGTTCGAGAAGTGTGGCTTTTGGTTGTGGGAGGTACAGTTTCTGGGTCATGTTGTGACGTCCCAGGGCATATCGGTGGACCCGAGCAAGGTGGTTGCAGTGAGGGAGTGGGGTCAGCCCACGACACGTACCGAGATTCGTAGTTTTCTGGGTTTAGCTGGTTATTACCGTCGGTTTATCAAGGGTTTCTCTAAAATCGCTAGCCCTTTGACAAATTTGACCCGAAAGGGGGTGAGATTTATTTGGGATAATTCTTGTTAGGTTACTTTTGACGAGCTCAAAGATAGGTTGACTTCGGTTCCAGTCCTTGCATTGCCAAAACCGGGATTGGAATATCTAGTCTTCACCGATGCATCTCTTCAAGGATTAGGAAGTGTATTTCAGCAAGAGATATGGGCTATTGCTTATGCTTCTCTCAAGATAAAGCCCCATGAAAGGAGCTATCTAGTGCATGACTTAGAACTTGTCGCGGTCGTCTTTGCCTTAAAGATATGGAGGCATTATCTTTTAGGGGAGAAATTCAGTCTTTTCACGGACCATAAATCGCTGCAATATTTATTTTCACAGAAAGATTTGAATATGCGACAGCGTCGATGGTTGGAGTTCGTGAAAGATTATCAATTTGATATTCATTATCATCCGGGCAAGGCGAACATTATGGAAGATGCCTTAAGTAGGAAACTCGATGGAGAGTTAGCTAATGTTTGGAAAGCTAAGTGGAAAGAGCTCAGTCAGGAGGATGCGATGGTGAGAGCGTTCATGTCAGTGATGACCGTTACCCTTACCATTGTGGCAAGGGTTGTAGAAGCCCAAGGAAGGGATAAGGGTCGCCAAGACCATATACGCCAATTACTGTCCGAGGGAGCAGAGTCCTACTCAATTAGTTCTGAGGGTGGATTACGCTTCCACGGAAGACTCATTGTTCTGGAGGAAGGGGACTTGAGACGGGCGATGATGGGTGAATCTCACGGGTATAAATTTACGGTACATCCTGGTGGGGACAAGATGTATCATGACATGCGCCGTCAGTATTGGTGGTCAGGCATGAAGCGGGATATTTATGAGTTTGTGTCCTAATGCACTACTTGTCAATTGGTCAAGATCGATCATCAGCGACCGACATGTTTGTTGCAACCGTTAGAAATTCCGTTATGGAAATGGGAAAGCATATCGATGGATTTTATTATGGTCTTGCCAAGGTCACAGAGTGGGTGTGATTCTATTTGGGTGATTATCGACCGCTTGACTAAGTCGGCACATTTCCTACCCGTGCGTATGGATTATAACGCTGCTCGATATGCCCGATTATTCATTGAGGAGGTTGTTAGACTCCATGGGGTTCCTTTAAATATAGTTTCCGGCCGGGACAAAATTTTCGTTCCCCACTTTTGGCGAAGCTTCCAAGAGGCTATGGGGACCGAATTGAAGTTAAGCACTTCTTATCATCCTCAAACAGATGGCCAGACTGAAAGGGTAAACTAAATGTTGGAGGATATGCTTCGTATGTGTATGCTTGACTTCAAAGGTGGTTGGGAACAATATCTCCCATTGGTTGAGTTCGCTTATAACAACTTGTACCAATTTACTATTGGAATGGCGCCTTATGAAGCCTTATATGGAAGGCCTTGTAGATCACCTGCTTGTTGGTTGGAAGTGGGCGATAATAAATTCCTTGGACCTGAAATGATCCAAGATACTTCTTCTAAAATTGAACTCATTCAGAATCGCATTCGGATAGCCCAAGACCGCCAAAAGAGCTATGCCGATGCGGGTAAAAGACACATAGAGTTGGAGATTGGGGACCAAGTCTTGGTTCGAGTGTCACCGATGAAAGGCATCAAGCATTTCGGGAAAAAGGGGAAGCTTGCGCCACGTTTTGTTAGACCTTTTCCAGTTATTGCGAAGGTAGGTCCAGTGGCGTATCAACTTGCCTTATCGAAACCTTTGCAACAAATTCACAATGTATTCCATGTTTCCTCTCTGAAGAAGTATAAGAGGTGCTAAGGTGCACTTTGGTATATCCCTTTCGAAGATATTGACTTGCAACCCGACATTTCATATAAAGAACAACCGGTTGCTATTTTAGAGCATGGGGAGTGTAGGTTGAGGTCTCGTGTGTTGCCCTTAGTGCGAGTCCAATGGAGTCACCATAACGCCAAGGAATCAACGTGGGAATGCGAGGATGATATGCGGGAAAAGTATATGCATCTCTTTATACAAGGTACTCTTGAATTTTGGGGACAAAATTGCCTCATAAGGGGGGGAGTATGTAACAACCCTCACTTTTGCGAACTTATTTTATATTTATTTACTATGTGTAGTAATTATATATAAAATTTCGGAATGGGGAGTAAGTATTAATTTAAGGAAGAGGAGTTAATATTTACTAAGATGTTGCATATTTACCTTAAGTGTAGGTGAATATCACCATGATGTGTTTTATTATGGCATAAAATTTAAAATGACACCTTGGCTTAATAATGAAATCGGAACTTAAAATGAGTTATAAAATTCCAAATGATAATTTGGAGGGTGTAGTTAGTTCCGGAAGGTGCGAGATAGTCAAATTATGTGCCATATTGTATTTTGAAGTTTTAGGCACTTTTGACTGGTTATAGCTTAAATGTGTAGTTGCGTATTATTTTATCGCGGTATTAATCACTTAAGTTGGAATTTTGGACTAAGGCCACGATTTAGTCTCCCTAAGTCTTCTATTTCCCCTAATTGTATTCATAAACCTAGAGAGAAGAAGAGAACCTTGAGAGAAAAAGAGAGATTGAAGACTTGGAGATTGATCTTGCCTACATCTTCATCAAATCTGAATTTGCAAACTTGAGGCAAGTTTTCTACTTACTATTATATGATTTAAGTTGAATAATTAGTGTTGATAGTTGTGGGTTAATTATGGTTTAACAAAGTTAGGGTTTTTCTTGGATTTATGGGCTTTGAATCTTTGGAGGATGATTTTAATGTTTATAGGAGTAAATGGTGGTAGTTAGTGGTATTTATGATGTATTGGTGATAATAAATGAGTTTGGGTTGATTGGATTTGAGTTGGGAGAAATTTGGAGTCCAAGACTCCATAGCCAAACTTGGCATATCGATTCGCATGGGGACAGTTTCCAGGTCTGTGTCGACCGAATCGATTCGGCATTTATGCAGAAAGTCAGTTTTCCTAACCGAATCGATTCGGCTAGTCCGAATCGATTTGCTTTTCTGGCCAAATCGATTCGGCTAGTCCGAATCGATTCGAAAATCCTGCATTTTTCTTTTCTTCTTTTTTTCTAATTTTAACTCTTTTTCTTTAGGCTTAGGACCTAGGAACCTTCTTGTATAAAGTAAACTTAGAGTCCTAGAGTTTTAGTTGAGTTTGTTCATTACCCTAGAGTTGAATGGGTTCACTTGGGGTTCATTCCATGGGTACGAAAAGTGATGTTTAGGCATTACTTTTCATTTCACAAATTATTAGGAATTAAGAGTTATAAGCCCATACTTGGAGATGTTAGGCGACCTATTGAGCTATATAACACCTTGAGACTCATAAGATTTTTGTGATCATGGGGAAAATAATTCGGGACTTAAAATATGATGAATATTAATGATAATATTCAGGGGTTATAGTTTCAAATAAAATGAAACACACATGTGATAAATGGTAATGATAATGAGATTTAATTGGTAAATGTTAATTTACTTAAACACACCTCTCTAAAGGCTATCGTAAGGGAAGTTCGCGCATGAGGTGATGTCCCCTGACTAGTGAACGCAGGGAGACTATAGTCCTCGACCATATGCGGGATTTTTATATGTTTTTCTGCGCTAGTGAGGTAATTTCGGGTGTGGTTATGACTCACTCGCAGGTATATGGCTACTTCCCGACGTGCGTTAGGTGCCCAGGTTGTCTTGTATAGATTGGCCCTAGAAGATGATAGTCATTTAGGGGCGCGCTCAGTGGGGAAACTCGGAGGGGCGGTCTTAGAATCGTTATATGTATAAGAATATAACCTTTCTAAATCAAGTGGGACTTGATATATGTAAATTGCCATAAGAAAATATGATGGTAATTATATTCCTGTTAAGGAATGGAAAATGAGAAGATATGGGGTCTAATGATGTTAAAATTTATTCTCTTGTATAAGTTTATAACTGTTAGAATCATTTAAATTGCCTTATTATACTTGATGATTAGATTGTTAGATTCTCATCTACTTCATTCATGATTGACTGTCCATATCTATCATTCTTCTTATTCATCTGGTAATCATATATAAATCGGGCCCTGACCCGTCCATTTTCCATGTTGTGCATGTTATTGTATCCGCTCAGGTGCTCCACCGCAAGGGCGCCCTATGTGATATTCCTTTTGCAATACTTTTGAGGAGCTGTAAGATTTTGCGGATATTACAGGATGCTTTGTTAAACGCTTGCATATTTTGAATTCTAGATATGATCGGGTCTTTCATTCGGGCGTGTGGCCTAAACTTTTGTAATTGTTTAGTTGATGTATTATGTAAATTATGGAACTGTTGTAAAACGTTGTATGTAACTGTTGACCGACAGTTTATTTGGTCCTTTGTATTGTATGGTTGTTTTAGTAATATAAGTTTCTTTGAAATTCCACCTTCTTATCGGATTGGGTTGTTTAAATGATTTCCTTAACTTTTAATCAAACTAAAAAGTTTTTGACAACCCGTTTTCTGATTTATTGGGTGGTTTTCCCGTATACCCATTTTCTTGTTATGATGCTGAGAATGATTTCCATCCATGATTCCGTTATTTTGGAGTATCGGACTGGCCACCCCTTATTTCGGATCTCGGGTTGTCACACTAGGATGGGTTATGAATATACGTTAAGTGTGCACATTAGTTGAGAGGTGAGAAACTCATGTGAGAGCACAGAACTAACATGTACTTAATATTCATTATTTAATGTAATTAAACACTTCCTATATTTTAAACTGTTTTCACATCGGGCTCTGACCCGTTTGCTTTGAAATATATTTTCTTGAAAAACCTTTTAGGTGCCCAGCCACAGGGACACCAAGCTTAGGAGTTCCATTTCAGTGACGTGTTGTAGCTGCTGTGGAAGTTACAGGATCTTGATGATAGACACCTCCACATTCTAGATTGATTCCATTTAAGACTTATTCAGTTGTTAGGGCATGTCGCCCCATTTCTTTTAGAGACAGTTTTATCATACTCAGTTTCATTGCAGTTTTGGAGTTAATTCATTTATTATTCAGACGTTGTATTTGGTTTTATTCATTATTTGTGGTGATTCAGAGGAGTGTTACTCCAGACTCATTTATTATTCCATTATTATGATGATGTGACTGTGATGTGATGGTGGTATCATTTAGCTAATAATTTTATTTGGTTGCATGTTAATTTAATTTAATAAAATTTGACAACTCACTTTTTAAATATTAGGTGGCTAGTAATTGTTTAAATAAATATTTTCGACAGTGATGCTATGAACTGATCCAACTTGACATTTTGTATTAATTTGAATAAAGGAGTAGCTACCCGATATTTAATTAGTCGGGGTGTCACATAAAAATAGTATATGATACTTTAAAATCAGAATGTAAAAAACTAAAAGAAGGAAAAGAAATCAAAAAACAATACTATTATAGTTGTCAACAAATAGATTTACAACCACAATATGGATGTGATAATAAAGGAATATTAAATAATAAAAACAAAAGCACAAAAAGATACAAAAAATATATAAACTATAGACTTAGACCTAGTAGAACATATAAAAAGCATTATAAATATAATCAATATAAACGCAAAAGGCCATGGTACAAGAAAAGAAAAATAAACAAAGAAAGCAAAGAAGTAAAAAAGGATGAAAATAAAAGAACAAAAAATTGTAAATGTTTTATATGTGGAGATCCTAACCATATCAGGCCAAATTGCCCGTATAGATACAAAAATAATAATGTCTAAAAAATTCAAGAAAAAATAAATATATTAGATGACATTGAAGATGACGTAGAAGACACAATAGAATTAGAAAGTATATATGATGAATATGAAGAAATAGATAATATTAGCAATAGAATCAGATAACGAGCACATAGAAACTATAGAAAAAAGCCTAGAAGATTTAAATGTTTTATATAATATAGAATAATGTGAATATAAAATCAAACAATATATGTTTATAAAAGGAAAATGTATAAAATGCTCCAAAGAAGATAAAGAGGTGTATCTCTGTGAAACATGTTGTAAAAATCTAAGTATAAACTATTATAAAGAAATAAAAGACCAACCTAACGAACAAGTAAATAATAAAAATAAATCAACATTAATAACTTTTCCTGTACAAATAAAATTCACAAATAAAATCCTAGATACAACAGCAATGCTAGACACAGGAGCAACTAAAAGTTTAATCCACACAAAATTAGTACATAAAGAAAGCATAAAAGATTTAAATTACCCAGTATGTATATACCAATTCAATAAAGAAGCAATACCAATAACACAATCCATACAGAATATACCTATATATATAAATAAAGAACAATTCATATTACCACAAACATATATATCAAACGTAAAAAGTCATCACCCTTTTATTTTAGGATTAAATTTTATACAACCACTAATAGGAGTATTCATGTACACCCTATAAGGATTATAATTCTTTAAAAAAGGAACTCATATCATACCTAATAATCAACAAAATAATATAGAAAAGCAAGAAAGAAATATAGTCCTTAATAATAATATAATACTAGAAACAATAGAAGATTTGTAAAATAAAGAAATAGAAGACGAAAATTTAGAAGAAAATTATTTATGTGAATATCTACAACAAATAGAAGAAAGTTAAACACAAAAAATAGATTTCAATAAAATAAATAAAGTAATATTTATAAATACAAAACTAGAATTAGAATATTTAATTAGGTTAGCAGAAAAAACTGAAATTATAGGAGACCCACAAACATATTGGAATAAAAATAAAATAGAAGCAAAATTAAATATAATTAATCTAGGCTTAACCATAAAAATCAAAGATATAGCATGTGAACTAATAGATCAAGAAGAATTTAAAATAAAAATAAGAGAACTATTAAATATAGGAGTCATACAGAAAAGCACTAGTAGGCACAGAAGTCCCGCCTTCATGGTTAGAAATCATTCAGAAAGAAAAAGAGGTAAAGCTAGAATGGTAATTAATTATAAAAGATTAAATGACAATACTTACGATGAAAGTTATAAAATACCTAATAAAGAAGAATTAATCAATAAAATAAAAAATAAAAAATATTTTTCGAAATTTGATTGTAAATCCGTATTTTGGCAAATAAAAATGCAATAAGAAGCAATAGAATGGACTGCCGTTACTAGTCCAGAAGGACACTATGAATGGTTAGTTATGCCCTTTGGATTAAAAAATGCACCACAAATTTTCAAAATAAAATGGATACTATATTTAAAACACATTCAAACTTCTCTATAGTATACATAGATGATACTCTTGTATTTAGCCATAATAAATAAAAACATAGAAAACATTTACAAATAGTCTTTAAAGAATTTAATGATCAAGGATTAATAATAAACAGTAAAAATATGCAACTAGAAAAACAAGAAATAGAATTTTTAGGATAATATATAAAAGGAGGAAAAATTGAATTACAAGAACATATAGTGAAAAAGGTTATAGAATTTATGTGACACCCCGCTTAATAAAATACCGGGTGATCAGTCTGATACCAAATTAAACATGAATCTCATATGGTTCATTCTTAGCATCACTGTCAAAAAAAATTAATTACTAATCACCTAGTCTTAAATTAAGCTGATGTCAAATTTTATCTTATGAATTAAATCAAACTCAACCAACATACTAGGAAACCAAATTAATTACTACAAGAAAGAAACTAAACATTCCACAAATGTACAAGTGTCTGTCGAGCAACATCGACAACAAGCAATCCACAAAGTGCAAGTGTAACAGAATACTGATACTTACCAAGACTGAATATGAAAGTACAACCTCAATAAAACAATTGAAGAAGTCCCTATCTAAAGATATAATGATATAAGCGCCTATATAAAAAAAACCTGCAACAATCCACATAGCTGCAACCACGTACTCTATAGGAAGGATCAAGACTAGCACCCTTGTGGTAGGACTCCGAAAATGTTTTTGAAAATATTTTATAGCAAGGGTTAGAACCCAAAACATTTAAAAATATTTAGCAAGTGAATTTAAATGCGAGAAGTAAATATGCAAATGCTCTCCATATTTAAATTAGTGCCGCACACTCCCTTGAGTTTACCTCACCCCTAAACTAATGTGCACGCCTACCGAAACTATAAATGCCCCATCTAGCTAACCCTCCATAACTAGCCTTGTCTCGTATATCTCACTATTTCCCACTATCCCAAGTTGAGTGAGTGTGGTATACATTTTATGGTTTATTAGCCACATTAGCTTATTCAAATCAATTCATATTTAATGCCATATAACATTCTTACAAGTTATATCATTTATACCATTCACATCATGTACACGAGTTATAAGTTATTATTCACACTAATTATTAAATCAATTCACAATCAATACTATATAACCGTTTCACAAGTTATACTAATTATACAATTCTCATCCTGTATTATCCCGTATATAATTATACCATATATACATACAAATTCTACAACATTCACATATAAATGTCTTAGATATATATACTATCCCCCGAGTAAGCACTCATCGGGTATCCTCTAGATGCTATCATAATCAGGTATTCTCATCCACCCGAAACCCTAAAACGGTTAGCTCCCCGTTTCAGAAAAAAAATGTACAAACGTTGGGGAGGCGACCATAGTTTTCCACGGTAATGAGAGCAAATCATAACCAAAGCGTCTCATTCCAGAACCCGAACGCTATGACCTGGGGATTATACTCGCCTGCTCCTCAAGTCAGGGGATTCACCCACATCGCGCAACCTCCCCTGATAGCACTAGGGTGGGTATGCTTTCCTATAAATATTATTCACATCAATATTTACAAATCATATATATACTGCACATCACCGTATATATTAAGAAATCCGGGCTACCTGTGTAATATTCCCATACACAAGCCTAAAACATATAAGTCTATGGTCCGAATTTATTCTAATTAATTATACACTAATTAATTTATCATTATTTTGGCGAACCCTTTCAAGTATACCCAAACTCTCTATCTCTCGGCCCAAAATTCAATAGTTTCAATCCACCCTTCAATTTCAAGAAATCAAGTCTACTCACTAAAACAACAAGATTATACTATGCTAAATCATGAAGTTACATCTCCAATTTCATGCAATTAAGTCTAATTACTTAAACAACAAGATTACAATATTCCCAATTCAATGTTCAATTTCATCTAATTAAGTTTCTCCCACTTAATTACCAAGGTTTCAATCACTCAATCATAAACCTTAATCTCTCCAATTTAATTAATCCTCTAATTAATTCAAGGGAAATTAGTCACACCTCTCCATCTAGGCAATCTCCAACGGAATAACAACTCAAAAATATTTCTTAAAATTTTCCCCACAAATCTGCCCAGATTTTTAAAATGTCGTTTTGGGGCATTTTGGAGCCGTTTTGGAGAAAACGTATTGGAGAGCAAAAGTTAGAAAACGCAATTTTCTACAGGGCAAAGCGAACAGAATCGCCATTAGAGTCGTAACTACCTCAATTCTGTACATATTTTTGCATTAAAATGTCCCCAAATTCATCCTAAGTCCATTCTTTTGCTATAACAAATCTAGACCTAACAATTTCATCAATTCAATCATCAATTTCCTCAACTATCAAATCCCATTCAAATTTATAACTCCCTATTAAAATGAAATTCCCAATTTACTCAAGAACAAACCCTATAATTCAATTGGATTCCATCTCTTTTAAGCTGAAAATGTAGATGCAATTTAATAATCAACATTTAAACCACTTACCTCAAAAATGAAGATCCAAGGCTTGAATGAAGGTGTTGAATTGGAATTGAAGCAATCTCTCCAAGATCCCCAAGTTCCTTTTCTCTTTGGCTCTCCCTTAGCTTTTTCCCTCTTTAGTCTTCTAATGTGGTTTAATATTGCCTAGCCCTTACACATTTGGGGTTAAAGACATTATTCACGTTTTGGGTCTATGGGCCATACTAAAAAGGGTCCATACTCTCTACATGGAACTCACATATGTCTAATCAGGCCCCAATACCCATTATATGCATGTACCCGACAAATTCGACCCTACAGGATTCAACCGGGCACTTAATATCGCCATCCAGAATAAATTTCTAAAATTAACACTCACCCGTTAACTTATTTAAATATATTCACTTTTAAATATATTCCCATTAATTAATTCCAGTTAATTTATGACACAAGTGAATTACTAATTACTGAATTAATTAAATAAAAATAATAACCCAGAAATTATGAGGCGTTACATACTTCCTCCCTTACAACGAAATTTCGTCCTCGAAATTCGGATAAGCCTAATACTCCAAGTCTCAACTAGCCTCGCAATCACTTACCATTAGCATTGCTACACATAGTTATTGAGCGAATGTAATTAACCCGAGCGCCCATCCACCCTGTACTCGTACTTAACCGCACTAAATGAAGCACGACATCTTCTAGCCCTTAATCTGTAAGATAACTTAAATCCCACAGTTATAACATTCCCAATACCCTCCTCTCGGTATGAAAGTATACAAAAGCACTCTTATGTAAAAAGATAATACATACTATCACGCCCTTACTATCACTAGTTTCCTTGCGCGAAAGTAAAACCCGAGCTATATCTTCCCGCTCGACAATAAGTCCAACCACCCTGAATCACATTAGAAATGTCCCTACTCCCCAGGATTCCAATTTAACAATAATAGTACATTGACATGCAACACATTTTAACATACATCACCATACATATACGCTAGACCTTATCTCAGGTGAAACCTACCATCGATAATTCATACCCTGGTGCCGCGAACAACCAGTCTTACTATAGCTATCCACTATAGACCCCAAACTATAGCTACGCGGTTGAAACTTGGAAAACATCCACACTACTCCCACAATCCTCAAAAGTAGAAATCTTTTGTGTAATGTATCCTTCCTCTTAATGTGCCTTCCACTTTCTTGTGGTTAACATCCAATGACCCCGCTATCCCACGGTACTTAATTATATACACTATGGCTATTTTAGTAAACACATCCACTTCTCACTCATGAATCTTAGTGATAGAAATTCGTAGGTTGTGACGCACTCACTGTCACTTCCAAACACACCCATGCTTAATCATTTCATAGTTAGGGGCACATCTTATCCCCATTCCTTCAGAATATTCCCAAATCATTGCCTTTGCATTTTCTCCCGAAATATACTAAGTATTTGAATCGTAGAGGTTCTGGCTCCTCCCAGGGTGCCCATACACCCTGTAACTCGAGCCTAAGTTTACAAAACTCCGGTCATCACTTACGTAACTATATTTGTCTCAATTTAGGCTCCCGCATTATCAACGTGGCTATATCCTCCAATTATTTTCGATGACTTACTCATTACCATGCGATTCTCCCCAATATTACCCCACCTTTATTATCGATGTGAGGTCCTCATATTTCTCCCTTAGTCCCATACCTAAGGGTCCTTACGATGGTAAAAGTGGCTAAAATAAATCACACAAAACACATAATAATATGCACAACCTGGCAAATTGTGGTGCCAAAGCTTCGCATTGTTTCTATTGCAACACCTTCAGGCTCCACTAGCCCTATAACTTAGTGTCTTTCCACTCAACATATTTTCTCCACATGTTCGTTAATTCTCATTTAATCCAATGACCTAAACTACAATGACGTCTCCACACTTTTGACATTTTATCCAGGCTTATGCGTATAACACTTCCTATCAGAGCCCAAAAGAACTTTTTCCCCAATGCACAGTTCCTCATCATCGTCAGTCCTTAATTTCCACAGGACTCGAAGCATAACCCCGGGACTCTCAAACCTTACCCCTATACTCACAAGTCTATCATGGACTCCCGTGTCTCTAAAGGAGTCATATACTACTGCTCTTGTACTATCACTAAGATCTCGGTGCTAAATATTAATGACGAGCTCAATCTCTCTGCTCCACGACAACCCTACATCCCTTGAATCTCCTCAGTAAAAATCCTACGCACCAGAATCCAACACAACTAGACAACTGCACTATATGAATTCTACTTTACATAATATTGCCACTATGATATTTCTCAACCCTCTTCCGGGTGAGACATCTCAAGAGAATATACATTCGGCACTGAAATAATGAACACGTTAGCCTTGCTATGATCGCCCGCCATTTTGAACCCGTTCGTACCCCAGATAAAACGATACCTCAATTATCACCTCTCAAAGGAGCTAATCCTCAAGATATACATCGTCTCAATGCACCCCACCCATTCCTCTCCGGTGGAACCAAAGAGTACCCCGTTACTCTATGCTAAAAATACGCATACTAGTGACATTAACGATACCTCCACTAAATTCATTTCTCACCCGAATCTAGTACGAATACATTACTATGACCCGCTTGCATCACATAAAACATACCCCAATCATCTCGCAATAAGACTTGTAGTTTCAGTTACTCATAGCACTATCGGCTCAATGGGTATTAGATATAACACCCGCATCCTAACCAAACCAAAAACTTCTCTAACAGATGCTCTTACTAGGCATCTAGATCATGTCCCCTGACTCGCTACGAACAAGATTCTCCCAAGTATTCTACTCTCCTACACATAAGACACCTCACTGTGTCATTCCCCTTTTTCTGGCCCCGCTATACTTGTCAAGGTCGTTCTTCTAACGGACCTGGTAGTCACGAACTCGATTGCTACCCCAACTGTCCATTTGGATTCACTGGTCCCCTGGGACCCATCGATCGCCTGGACGTCCCTACTGAACACACCCTCACTCGGTAGGAATTCTATTGATCTCGATCATTAATCTGGGTTCCCCACTCAGTAATCCTTCCCTTGGAACCTTACTAGCACTAAAAATAAAATCTAACTCCTCTAATAGATTTTCCAACACCCTTAGCTCCCCTCTCTCGAGAGCATTGATACTAATTATAATTTTACAACTTTGACGACAATGACACCAATCATCCTAGACCGATCTCCTATCCATCCTTGTACATTTTACCCAATGGGTCAAATCTTAACTTACAAACCTTATTTGATTCTTCGTATCCCTCTCAGGAGTTATGAAGTTTACGAATTTTGTCAACTTTCCTTCCCATCCGGACACTATCCGATCCTTTTTTGAAAAATTTCTAAAATTTTCCTTGCCTCTCTACTTAACCACTAGTAAGAGATTTCGTAATAATCTGCACCCCTAATTCCTTTTTATTCATGATATTTCCCCATAAATGTGGTGACTGAATCCCATCACCCCATACTGCTTATAAAATCAAACTTCCTTGCCCGAAATTTTGACTTGAGTGACACTACACTCTCCCACATGTGATCCCAATTGGATGTTCTCTACCCACTGGTAAATCACTCTTCTGCACCCCCCTCGAATACAAGCGGATTGGTCTTCTAAAATAAATTTTTCTTTGACCTTAACCCCTTATCGTCCATACTTGGGGTTTTAACTTTGCACCATCGTCCTTCCCAACGGTTCTTAGGCAATAAATGCACCCCAGCGGTTTCTCCAACTTCAATTATTCGAACAATTATCGTGGTGACTCCTATCCAATGGCTTCTGTTGAGTCCTCCCTCCTGCAATCCTTCTAACGTCCCACGTTAGTTGTTCTAAAATTGATTGGACATAAATATTGTATATTTATTCCCTTAATTTCAGTGCATTTGTGAACCCGAGTGATGTAACCTATATGGATTTGACGCACATTTATGCTACTAATCTTCGTTGGCAAGTATTTCATGTTTCGTGCTTCTCTTATTGGTTTTACAGGTTAATTATGCAAGCAGCGCAAAAGAGAAAGCGAGACAATGAAAGAAAAGCTAAGAAGGCAAGTTCAAGAGAATTTTGGTAATTTTTCAGCCAGATCCTGAAGGAGGAGTCAACTGGAAAGTTGAAGATCTTGGAACAACGAGAACACTGGAAGAAACGTCACCCAAATCCGAGCTACGGTTGATGAGTTATGACCCGTTGAAGTTGAAGAAAAATCCAAGGAAGAAAGGAAAGAAAACAAGAAAAAATTCTAAGTGTTGAATGGAAGAAAAAGCACCCCAGACCAGCGAACATTCGTGAACTCAGGGGCGAACCGGTTTGGGGGGCGAACCGGTTCAGGGTACATGCGAACCGGGTCGGGGGGCCTGATGCACGAATTTGCCTCCTTTATTCTGATTGGCTCTAAGGTTTCCTTTTAGGTTAAAACTCTCCAAGAAGTGTGGGATACGTAGGTAGTAACTTAGGAACAGCCGTTGGGGATATTTTTGAGTAGTTTTTGATAGAGAAAAAGTGAGGAGAACATCTAGGAACATAATTTCGATTTATTGCTACAAGATCCATACACTTCCGGGTTTGTTTTCAAGTTGTAATCCAAGTTTTATTTTTATGATTATTATTCTTGCATGGTAATTTTTCTGCGTGATTTGAATAAATTTCTGCGTTTATAATACTTAGCCACATATTTCGATCTAGTGTTATCATGAGCTCTCTTACATGCATCCTTCAGTTTAATGTGTCCAGCTAGGTTTAAAAGGCCGGGATGCATGAACCCAACCTAAAGTTAATCCGATGAAATCAATGATTGATTTTGATCGTATTGCATAATTACATTATAATTGTGGATCTTTATATCTCGTTTACCTTTGGGTACTCGTGATGATTTAGAGTACAATTTGAGTGTCATTACCGCGATACCGATTTACTCATCCTCAGATTAGGTATGACGCGGGCTTGAACCTCGTATACATAATGCTTGGGAGTACTAAATTCCGGGTCAGATCAACCAGATAAATTTATGATTAACATTATCACCGCACTACACTAGGGTTGGGGGATTGCATTCCCGACCTATTTCTCTCATCATTTAAAATAAAAAGTTGTTGAAATCATCAGTCATCCTCCATTTCGGTAGAGTAATTTAGTTGCATCTTTGCTCATTTTCATTATCGCATTTAGCTTAATCAATCTCAAAATCAAATCAATTTTCCTTTTTCTTTAAAGTCAAAGTTAGGATTTCTCTGTCTATCCAACGTCTTACGTTCACTCGTCCTAGTTCCCTGAGGATTCGATACCCAGACTAGCCACTATACTCCACAAGAGTGTAGTTATAGTTTAGGTTTTTGTATTGTGGTTGGAAGCCGATAACAACGACTAGCGTATTACACGAACGCTCGGTTTTCCACACGATCAAAATGGCGCAGTTGCCGGGGAAGTAGGTAGACTTAGGATTAGATCGAGTCAATCCAAAGCTTTGACCAAAAATCTCTAAAAATTAAAAAAAAAAAAAACACACAAAAAGATTCACAATTATCATCTCTCCTAAGCTTAATGCAAAATTCTGAAACCCCTTCCACACCTCATAATACTCCAACCAATATTCACGAAAATCCTATAGTGGAGTATAATCCAGATAGTCCCCACACTCCAAACGCCCCACAATTCTGGATCCCGCCTCCCACACCGTCACATTCAATCTCTAGTAACACTCCATTCTCATTCGTAGGACACACCTCCGAGCACACTTCAAGCACACCCAGTGAGAGCGCCGAGTCGTTAAGTGAGAGAGGGATGTCGCAACATAGTAATGCACCCACCGGTGAGGAGGAGCCTCTGTACCGCCCGTTGAGAGTATTCTTATATCCCGAGCGAACTGTCACTCCGGGATGCATTATACTCCCGTATAATGCCGGGCAGTTCCGTTTCAAAAATGGAATGATCCAGATGCTACCGCATTACCACGGTATGGATTCTGAAAAGCCATACCTCCATATTAGGGAATTTGAGGACGTGTGCAATACTCTCAACGATCAAACCTGCACACAAGAAGTAATTCGCCTCAAACTTTTCCCCTTCTCGCTCAAAGATAAAGCTAAAGCCTGGTTATGGTCTCTACCTCCAAGCTCGATTCCATCCTGGAATGAGCTACAGTCAAAATTTCTCAAGAAATTCTTCCCACCACATCGAACAATCTCTATAAAGGCTCAAATTCAAGCGTTCAGGCAACATGAAAATGAGCCATTCCATCGATGTTATGAACGTTTCAACGAGTTAGTTTCTTCATGCCCCCATCATGGATTTGATCCATCGCAAATCATCTCCTTTATCTATAATGGGTTGAATCTTAACTCCAAACAACTTGTTGAAACTATGGGAAGCGGTCCGTTTGTCGATCTAGATGCCCACGATGCTGATCTTCACATGAGGTATGTCGCCGAGACTACCCAATCCTGGGATACCTCCGACCCGAACGCTCAAAATCAAAATCGACAATCCACCACTGCTCCATCGGCGTCCGGCCTATTCCACGTAGATAAGAATTCTATGACGGACAGTCGATTGGACACCCTTGAGAAAGGATTGCGAGACCTATGCGAGATATATGGAAAAGGACCAGCTGGACCCATTCCGAACCCTGTCGTGAAGGTGTGTGCGATTTGTGAGGCGGGACATTCAACTGAGGAATGTCCGATGATACCCGCCTACAAAGTAATGTTGCAGGAGCAAGTTAGTGGTATAGGAGGCTTTAAGGGTAATTTCGGTGCCCCGCACGGGAATTCTTACAACCCTTCTTGGAAAAACCACCCTGGTTTTAGCTATGGGCAACAACATGCTGCGATGAACCCTACTTCCCATGTTGGCCCTCCTCCACCACAAAACTTTCAATAAGCCCCACACATGCAAGGACATGTGCAAGCACCACCACCTCAAGGATCTTATATCCCGCCACCGTGGAGAAGTCTCGAGGATACTATCAACCACTTTATCAATACCCAGACTGCAACTAATGCTAGGAATGAGCGCATGATGAATGACATGAATGCGAACATTTCACAGTTGCAATCATTGTGGAGTATCCAAGAGAAGGGCAAGTTTCCTGCCCAGGGCCAAAGACCTCTCCAAGGTCAAACTAGTGTTAGCTAGACACCCCATGACCATCCGAGCAATGTAGTACAATTAACACTCTACGTAGTGGGAGAGTAGTTGACTTGTCACCTCCCCCATGAGACGTACCTAAAGACAAGGAGATTTCGCCCGGCACGAAAGAGGCCGAAGATTTCCCCTTGAATGAGAGTGACAAAGAAGACGCTAGTGAGCCCGAGGTAGTAGTGAAACCACCCTCCGCGGCACCATTTCCTCAAAGGCTAATTCCTTCCCATAAAGGAAACCCACGTGATGACGTGCAAGACGTGCTAAAATAAGTTAAGTTGAATTTACCTTTCCTCGATGCCATTAAGAAAATTCCAGCTTATGGAAAAGTCATTAAAGACTTATTGACAGTAAAGAGAAAGATGAAGGTAAAGAAAAATGTCTTTCTAGCACGGAATGTGAGCTCCATTCTACTCAATGATCTCCCACCTAAATTCAAAGATCCCGGTGCACCCACCATTTCCTGCATCATTGGAGAAAATAAAATCGAAAAAGCCTTACTTGATTTGGGAGCAAGTGTCAATATCCTCCCTTACTCCATCTATAGGCAACTTGACTTGGGAGACCTCAAGCCCACAAAGGTCACTCTCCAATTAGCGGATCGAACCGTAAATATCCCAAGAGGCATAGTCGAGGACGTGATCGTCCAAATTTACACTTTCTACTTCCCGGTAGACTTTGTCATTTGGGACACGGAGCCCTCCTTTAACTCGAGCAACCATGTTCCCATCATCCTTGGACGCTCTTTCTTAGCTACGGCTAACGCAATCATCAATACTCGGAATGGGCGAATGCAACTCACCTTTGGGAACATGACCTTAGAGACCAACATCTTCCATGTCGCCCAACATACGGGGGAAGAAGATGACCTTCACGCGGTGAGCTTCGTAGACGAGATCGTAGGTGAGTACTTTGAGGAAAATGATTGTGGAGATGCCCTAGGGTCCTGCTTAGTGTCGAGCCATGAGAATGAGGGGTCCCACAAGAGAGAGCCGTTAGGGGTGTGCCCTATTTCATCAAGTAATAGTGGTAGTTGGGACAATGAGAGAAAAGTGGGGGAGAGGTGTGTAGTGACCACAATTGAAAGAGAGAGAGAGGGGTTAGAAGAGAGAAAACTGGTGGAGTTGGAGATCGAGCAAGTAAGAGAGGACGTAGGCACTACTCGAGAGAGAGAACTAGGAGACATGAGCATGGAAGATTTTGAAAGAGAATTCGGGCAGGTGGATGAAAGTATTACTATTGAAGGCCAATCCCTATTGGATTCATGTAGTCACTTAGACGAAAGTGAATTGAAAGCAAAAATTAATGAATTCCTTCGTTGTGACAATCCACCCACAACACTAGAGTCCCCGAAGGCAAGTGAGGACAAAAGTTGTGGTTCATCTGACTTAGATCCCGACCCATGCATCTTAAAAATTGATCGAAACCTAGGTGTTCCCTCTGAGTCAGTGCACGCAGATCACACTTTGAGCCAGCATCACGAGGATCCCTTTCCAGTTAGTCACGATGAGTCTCCCGGTCTATCCTTTATCTATGGGCGAGGTCCCAACTTGTTCCGATTGTTAGCTTATAATCCTAGGACGGGAGAGACAAGGATAACATCAAATCCCGTGAGTGGTGTCGGGTGAGTTTGTGGAGAGATGAGAGGTCGTCGCACCCCCGACGCGTATGGGGTGATTATTGTTGTATTTTTGAGTCACGCATGAGTGTCATATAGTGTCTTGTTGCATTTTAATATTTGTTTGTTTTATTTTTCCGCACTTTTCATTCACCTTGAGTTAGATTTTCGTCCTTTTTGCTTGAGGGCAATGCAAAAGTCTAAGTTAGGGGGGGTCACAAGTGCGTATTTCTAAAACTTCAGAAATTTTCAAAAATGCCCAGAAATTTCCAAAAAAATCATAAAATTTTGAAAAACCCAAAAATATTTTTGTTCAAAATAAATAAAAATTGGAATTCAAATTTTTCAAAAATATCATTAAAAGTCGAATTGGAGTCTCAAATTGTAAACATCCAACATACACAAAGCCGAAATTGACCAAAGATGGAAATTGAGCGAAAATTGACGACTTAACGAACGAATGTGGAGATTAACAAACCCGGTGAGATTCGAGCCTATCACGTTTTACGAGTTTTTAGAATCAATCCGAGTTAATTGTTAACTCAAAGTTCTTTTTAGCGCTTAATAAGTTGTCAAGGATCTCAGTCCTTTCATTTTGATCGGTTTTAAAAAATGTGTGCAATATTGCCTTAAAAAACGTGCCAAATTAGCCTCTAAACTTAAATTCACCTCGAAACACTTATGGTAACGCAATTGGCATTTTGGAAAATGAAGTAGGCCCTCGTTTGTCACCCAAAATTTTGGCCAGAAAAAAAGTAGCGAAAAATCACCCTTTGCAACCCAAATTGAGCCGAATAATTTTCCCTTTCGTTTGACAACCCGAAAAACCCAAAATAGCCGGAATTGTGAAAAATGAGAAAATTCAGATTTTAAGTCCAAAAAGTGCATATAAAGGGGCAAGAAACAAAATAGTATGCTCAACAAAAACAACAAGAAAAGAAATGAAAAAACAGAAAAAAATAGAAAAAGAAGAAAAAAATGAGCAATAGCCCGGAAAAAGCACAAATGGACATCATTAATGACTTTTCCAATTCCAACCTTCCATACCTCCTTCATTTTACCCAATGCAACCTTCAACCCGAAAAAGTCCTAACCGAGTCCAAATTGCGAAAATTGATTATCGCGTGGAGAGTTAAGACACCAAAAGATAATATAAGAGGCTAAGTGCGCAAAATAGAGGCAATGTTCCCGTTTTTAAAATCGTAATCCGTTGATGTGATCCTTTCACCATAAAGTTTCCATCTTTCTAATTGCAGGCGTGAATTTTCTTCCATTACATTTACTCTTTATATCACGCATGCCGAGAGAATAGCCATAATCCGAGAGATTCGTTTGTGAGAGCGTTCCGTGAGAAATTGAAATCAAAATGAATTTTCGAATAAGTAACGTAATGATCAATCGGTGGAAATTGGCGGTTATATTTCCGGCTTCGCACACACGCACTAAGGTTTGAGACTCGTAAATATGACTTGATGATGACTATTTTCTGGAAAGTTTGAATTACACAATATTTGCTTATTTTGAAATTTCTTTCAGTCGAATTTTGTGGGTATATTCTCTGCAAACCCTCACGAGACACCACTCGTCCTACTAGGGTGACCTAGGGGTTTAAAGGCTTGTTGCATGCGCTAAATGCAATCGCTTGCCCGCAGAAAAGGTATTTTATCCTAATAAAAAGTGATCTTCAAGAGTTGAACCTCATTAGGATTCTTTTACATTGCTCGGGACGCGCAAAGTTCTAAGTTAGGGGGGTTTGATTGGACATAAATATTGTATATTTATTCCCCTAATTTCAGTGCATTTGTGAACCCGAGTGATGTAACCTATATGGATTTGACATACATTTATGCTACTAATCTTCGTTGGCAAGTATTTCGTGTTTCGTGCTTCTCTTATTGGTTTTACAGGTTAATTATGCAAGCAACGCAAAAGAGAAAGCGAGACAATGAAAGAAAAGCTAAGAAGGCAAGTTCAAGGGCATTTTGGTAATTTTGCAGCCAGATCCCAAAGGAGGAGTCAACTGGAAAGTTGAAGATCTTGGAACAACGAGAACACCGGAAGAAACGTCACCCAAATCCGAGCTACGGTTGATGAGTTATGACATGTTGTAGTTGAAGAAAAATCCAAGGAAGAAAGGAAAGAAAATAAGAAAAAATTCTAAGTGTTGAATGGAAGAAAAAGCACCCCAGACCAGCGAACATTCGCGAACCCAGGGGCGAACCGATTTGGGGGGCGAACCGGTTCAGGGTACATGCGAACCGGGTCGGGGGGCCTGATGCACGAATTTTCCTCCTTTATTCTGATTGGTTCTAAGGTTTCCTTTTAGGTTAAAACTCTCCAAGAAGTGTGGGATACGTAGGTAGTAACTTAGGAACAACCGTTGGGGATATTTTTGAGTAGTTTTTAATAGAGAAAAAGTGAGGAGAACATCTAGGAACATAATTTCAATTTATTGCTGCAAGATCCATACACTTCCGGGTTTGTTTTCAAGTTGTAATCCAAGTTTTATTTTTATGATTATTATTCCTGCATGGTAATTTTTCTGCTTGATTTGAATAAATTTCTGCATTTATAATACTTAGCCACGTATTTCGATCTAGTGTTATCATGAGCTCGCTTGCATGCATCCTTCAGTTTAATGTGTCCGGCTAGGTTTAAAAGGTCGGGATGCATGAACCCAACCTAATGTGTTAGTGCATGTGTATAAAGTTAATCCGATGAATTCAATGATTGATTTTGATCGTATTGCGTAATTACATTATAACTGTGGATCTTTATATCTCGTTTACCTTTGGGTACTCGTGATGATTTAGAGTACAATTTGAGTGTCATTACCGCGATACCGATTTACTCATCTTCAGATTAGGTATGACGCGGGCTTGAACCTCGTATACATAATGCTTGGGAGTACTAAATTCCGGGTCAGATCAACCAGATAAATTTATGATTAACATTATCACCGCACTACACTAGGGTTGGGGGATTGCATTCCCGACCTGTTTCTCTCATCATTCAAAATAAAAAGTTGTTAAAATCATCAGTCATCCTCCATTTCGGTAGAGTAATTTAGTTGCATCTTTGCTCATTTTCATTATCACATTTAGCTTAATCAATCTCAAAATCAAATCAATTTTCCTTTTTCTTTAGAGTCAAAGTTAGGATTTCTCTGTCTATCCAACGTCGTTATGTTCACTCATCCTAGTTCCCTGAGGATTCGATACCCAGACTAGCCACTATACTCCACAAGAGTGTAGTTATAGTTTAGGTTTTTGTATTGTGGTTAGAAGCCGATAACAACGACTAGCGTATTACACGGACGCTCGGTTTTCCACACGATAAAAAATGTTCGATCTACCATGCTCGATCGAAACCGAATATGAATCACATGAACTATATCCTATAGCATGAGAATGTAAATCGCATACGTTAAGTAATACAACAATCCTATAATAAGGCTCTATATAAAAAAATGCTACGCTGAAATGTGAAAAAACTCACAGATCCTGAGGACACTAGAACCTGATGCTCTGATACCATATGTGAAACCCCGCTTAATAAAATACTAAGTGATTAGTCCTATACCAAATTAAACAGGAATCTCATCTGGTTCATTCTTAGCATCACTGTAAAAAAAAATTACTAATCGCTTAGTCTTAAATTAAGCTGATGTTAAATTTTATCTTAGGAATTAAATCAAACTCAACCAACATACTAAGAAACCAAAGTAACTATTACAAGAAAGAAACTAAACATGCCATAAACGTACAAGTGTCTCTCGAGTAACATCGATAACAAGCAATCCACAAAGTGCAAGTATAACAAAATACCGATATATGCCAAGACTAAATATGAAAATACAACCTCAATAGAATAAGTGAAGAAGTCCCTATATAAAGATATAATGATTTAAGCTCCGACATCAAAAAAACCCACAACAATCCACATAGTTCCAGCCACGTACTCTATATGAAGGCTCAAGACTGGCACCCCTGTGGTAGGACACCTAAAAGGTTTTTGAAAATATTTTATAGCAATGGTTACAAACCAAAACATTTAAAAATATTTAGCAAGTGAATTTAAATGCAAGAAGTAAATATGAAAATGCTCTCCATATTTAAATTAGTGTCGTGCACTCCCTTGAGTTTACCTCACCCCTCAACAAATGTGCACGCCTACATAAACTTTAAACGCCCCATCTAGCTAACCATCCATAACTAGCCTTGTCTCATATATCTCACTATTTTCCACTATCCCAACTTCAGTGAGTGTTGTATATATTTTATGGTTTATTATCCACATTAGCTTATTCAAATCAATTCCTACACTACACTAAATCTTTCGGCTTGTCACGGTCATTGACTGTAACAACTCTAACTGTCAAGGTCAATGACCGCGATAATTTTGGGGGTGATAACTTTTGTTGTTATAGACTTGTCACGGTCATTGACCGTGACAAGTTCATTAGACTTATCACGGTCATGTGACGGTCTTTGACCTTGACAAGTTTTGTCAGGGTCAAAGACCGTGACAAACCGTGGAAATCTTTAAAAAATTATCACGATCATTGACTGTGATAATTTTGGGCAGAATTGAAAAAAAAAATGTTGGGCAGTATGGCCACTGCCACTGCCACTGCCCAGAAGTATATTTTTACTTGTTATAGCAACGTTGTACTTATTCAAACATCGTATATCCAAATAAAATAGAGATAATGCAAATATACATTCAAAAGAATATGGATCACGATATAATCCAAATATAATTCAAATGTAACAACTAAAAACAATTCAATTCAAATAATGTCAATACATGACTGGGATAAGTTTGAGGAGGTGGATAGGCCACACGATGTACGAATTGATACACCCTTGAATTTGCATCATGTCGCATTATTCACGCAACCACAATGGGGAGTTTTCTTCCCCGGGTATCACATGCGGGACGAGCACCCTGGCCTCGATGTCTTGAAGGGCACGTCTATGAACTAGCATACCCTGGAGGATATTCGGGTCCCTCAACCCCCTCCCTATCCACTGGCCATCAAATATGTCCTGTATAAACACGCTCAGCCAACCAAGTGTCATCATAGGTCAGTCGAAGGGAGCCAAATAGGGGGATGGATCATTAGAGTCCACACGTGTCGGCGATGAAGCAGCGACGTTCACGTACTCATCCTCCTGCACCTACTCCTCCACCATCTTCTCTTTCCCTTTCCCCTTACTCTTTCCACCCAATGAATTCTTCAAGAATGAGAACATATCTCGGACCGTCGCCTCCAAACTGGACAGCTTCTCGTCATGCGAGTCCACCGTTCGAGCCAACCCGGTGTTGCTCATCTCCAATCTGATGATCCTAGATTTGGCCACCTACGATCTCACACCCTTACCATCCCCTTGCGATCAACACCAAACACTTAGCTAAGTGCGTCCGTGGATAAAGATTCCTTATCGAAATCAGACTGCGACTCATGCACTTCCTTAAGCTTTGCCTGAAACGACAAAAAGCACATGATTAGTTTAACAAGTAAATAAAAAAATTATAACGTAATCAACAAAAAGTAAATTATCGGATTACTTACAATCATGGATGCAAAAATTTGGAACACCTCCTTATCCTTCCCATTCTTCGTTCAAATAGCCACATAAGTATCGAGTCTATGTGGCCTACCCCTAGAGCCACTCCCCGTCCCCTGAAATAAAATAATGGAAAACTATTATCGGGCTCGCAAAGTAAAATAATACAGAATTACATATTTCTATAATTATACAAAAATAAAATCTTACCATCATCCTATGCTCCACCTCAGCGTAAGACGTTCGGCCGAAGTAGTGCACGTCTGTCTTTTTATCCCGATTTTCCCTCCCCGATTGGCGAGATGCCAATTGCTGCTCCTCTATCTCATTGTAAATGAACTTTTTCCATTGTGCCAATAAGATCGGCTCCTTTTTCGGGACGGAGTCATGCATTTATAATGGAGTCTCGAGTCTTCCCAAAGTACCGGTTGATCGGGCATAAATACTGTATACTTATCCCCTTAATTTCGGTACCTTTATGAACTCGAGTGGTGAAATTGATATGGATTTAACTCGTAATTATGCTACTAATCTTCGTTAGCAAGTAGTTCGTGTTTTTTGTTTATCTTATGTGTTTTAAAGGTAAATTATGCAAGCAGTGCGAAAGAGAAATCGAAATAATGAAAGAGGGGCTAGGAAGGCAAGTTTAAGGGAAATTTGGTAATTTTATAGCCTGATCACGGAGGAGGAACCAATTGGAAAGTTGAAGATCATGGAACAATGAGAATACTGAAAAAAACAGCACCCAAATCCGAGCTACGGTGAAAGAGTTATGACCCCTTGAAGTTAGAGGAAATCCACAGAAGAAAGGAAGAAAACATGAAAATATTATAGGTGTTGGAAATGAAGCAAGGAAGGCCCAAACCGGCACGTTTCCCCGAACCACATGGTGAACCAGTTTTGGGGCGAACCGGTTTTGGGTACATGGTGAACCGGTTCGAGGTGCGTGGGACGCAAATTTCTTCTTAAATGCTGATTGGTCCAAAGTGTTCTAATAGGTTACAAACTCTTTTAAAACGTATTTGTATCTTTGTATTGACTTAGAAAAGAGAGTTCTGAAGAGTTTTTTATAGAGAGAAAAGGAGGAGAATACCCTAGGAACATAACTTTGATTTGGTTCTTCAGGATTAATTATTTTCAGGTTTGATTGCAAGTTTTAATTCAATTTTCATTCTCTCTATTATTGCTCTTGCATGTTTATTTTTCTTGCATAATTCAGACGGTTTCTAGGTTTATAATATTTCCTTGCATGTTTCAGTATACTTTCATGGTGATTTATTTCACATGCAATGTAGTTAATTTATGCATAGTTAGGTTTAATATGTCCAGCTAGATTTTTTAGGATTGGGATGCATGAACTCAACCCGATGTGAGAGTTGCATGTGTATAAAATTAATCCTCTAAACTTAAGGGTTTATTAGACCGTGTTGCGTAGCGAGCACAACCATTGTAGATCTTTGGATATCATTTGCTTCGGGGTAACCAAGATGCTTCAGAATGCAATGCGAGTGTAGCTATCATGATGCCTCTCTACTCGTCCTCTGATTACGTATGGTGCGGGCTTGAACCTCATATATGTAATGCTTGGGAGTACTAAAGTCCGGGTCTGATTAATCACTTAAATTTATGATTAATTTTATACTAGCAACACACTAGGGGTTGAGGGATTGTATTCTCGGACTATTTTTCTCTTCATATTTATTACTTCATTCTTAGTTATTAATCCTTGCTTAATTCGTTAGTTCCATAGTTTTAATCTAGTTTCTTTTTACTTAGTAGGATTATTTGCGAATCAAGCATCTTTTCATTTTTTTTAGAGTTGAATTTAGGTTAACCGTCTGTCCTTTCGTCGTCACGATTTTCTCGTCCTATTTCCTTGTGAAGATGATCCCAACTTACTGGGTTTATTACTAACGTGACAGGCTTGCACTTGAGCCTAAAGAGTACGCACTTTAAAGACACATTCTTAGTCGCGTCAAGTTTTTGGCGCCGTTGCCGGGGACTTAGGTAGACGTAGGTTAGATTTCGTTAATCTAAAACTTCAACCAATATATATATATATATATATATATATATATATATATATCAAAAAACATAAAAAGATACTTCATCTCTCAAAATCCTGTTAATGCAAAATCCTGAACTCACTCTAACTCCCAAAAATACTCCAACCAACATTCACGAAAACTCGATAGTTGAGTATGACCTCGATAGCCCTCACACTCCAAACGCACCACAATTCTGGGTTCCACCTCCCACGCCTCCACACTCAATTGCAAGTAGCACTCCGACATCCCTCTTAGGACACTCTTCAGAGCACGCTCCGAGCATACCAAGTGAGGATACAGAGTCATCAAGTGAGATACACATGTCACAACATGGTAGTGTAGCCGCAGGTGAGGAAGAGGCCCCCTATCGCCCTTTGAGAGAAATCTTATATCCTGAGCGAACTGTCACTCCGGGATGCATTTTACTCCCGTATAATGCAAGTCAATTTCACTTTAGGAATGGGATGATCCAAATACTTCCCAACTACCATGGAATGGAGTCAGAAAATCCATATCTCCACATTCGAGAATTTGAGGAGGCGTGCGAGACCCTCAGCGATCAAACTTGCCCAAAAGATGTGATCCGCCTCAAACTCTTCCCATTCTCACTAAAGGACAAGGCTAAGACCTGGATATTGTCTTTACCTCCAAACTCGATTGCATCATGGAACGAGTTGCAATCTAAATTCCTCAAGAAATTCTTTCCCTCATATTGAACGAACTCCATCAAGGCTCAAATTCAAACCATCCGACAATTAGAAAATGATTCGTTTGATCGATGTTACGAGCATTTTAACGAGTTAATCACTTCGTGCCCTCATCATGTACTTGATAAATTGCAAATCATTTCCTTCTTCCATAATGGGATGAATATAAATTCCAAATAACTCATTGAAACCATGTGTGATGGTCCCTTTATCGACCTAGACGCTAATGATGCTGAGCTTCACCTGAGGTATGTCGCCGAGAATACCCAAGTATAGGATACATCTGACCCTAGTGCTCATAATCGAACTCGCCAAATGGCCACCACTCCATCGGCGTCCGGCCTATTTCACGTAGAAAAGGATACTATGATGGACAGTGAACTCGATCTACTTGAGAAAGGAATGTGAGAAGTACTTGAGATATGTCCAAGAGGACCAACTGACTCCATCTCGAACCCCATTGAGAAGGTGTGTGCTATTTGTGAGGCGGGACATTCAACAGAGGAATGCCCGATGATACCCTCCTACAAAGTTATGCTTCAAGAGTAAGTCAGTGGTGTAGGAGGATTTAAGGGTAATTTTGGTGCACCGTATGGGAATTCTTACAACCCTTCATGGAAAAACCATCTTGGTTTTATCTATGGGCAACAAAATGCTGCAATGAATCCTAATTCACATGTTTCCCCTCCGCCACCATCACACTTTCAACAAGCAGCACACATGCAGGGACATGTGCAAGCACCACCACCTCCATGGCCATTTATCACTCCATATAGGAGAAATCTCGAGGATACGATAAACCAATTCATCACTGACCAGAATGCAACCACTGCTAGGCATAAGCGCGTGATGAATGACATAAATGCAACTATTTTAAAGATGCAATCATCGTTGAGTATCCAAGAGAAGGGCAAGTTTCCCGCCCAGGGCCAAAGACCTCCCCAAGGTCAAACTAGTGTTAGCTCCACACCCCATGACCATCCTGAGCAATGTAGCACAATTACCACTCTACGTAGAGGGAGAGTAGTTGACTTGTCACCTCCCCCCATAAGACGTACCTAAAAATAAGGAGGTTTCGCCTGGCACGAAAGAGGCCAAAGATGCCCCTTTAATTGAGAGTAAAAAAAAGATAACACTGGCGGACCCAAGGTCATGGTGAAACCCCCCACCGCTGCCGCATACCCTCAACGGTTGGTCCCGCACTCCAAAGAGACTTCTCAGGACGATGTTTTGGACGTTCTCAAGCAAGTAAAGATTAATTTACCTTCTCTCGAGACTATACAGAAATTTCCCGCATACGCTAAGTTCATTAAGGACTTACTCACGGTGAAACGCAAGCTAAATCTAAATAAGAACGTCTTTTTGGACCAGAATGGCAGTTCGGTTTTATCGAGTGACCTTTCGTTAAAGTATAAAGATCCGGGTGCACCCACCATCTCGTGCATCATTGGGAAGAACTGAATCGAAAGGGCGCTAATAGATTTAGGGGCGAGTGTTAGCATTCTCCCCTATTCCATCTATAAGAAACTAGATTTGGGAGCCCTTAAGCCCACAAATATGACTCTCCATCTCGCGGATCGTTTTGTGAAAAAGTCTCAGGGAATCGTTGAGGATGTGTTTGTCCAAATAGACACTTTCTACTTCTCGGTAGATTTTGTCATTTGGGACGAGGAGCCCTCCATTCTCCTGATCAATCATGTTCCCGTTATCCTTGGTCTCTCATTCTTAGCTATGACTAATGCACTCATCAATACTCAGAGTGAGCGAATGAAATTAACATTTGGGAACATGACCCTCGAGATAAATATTTTTAATAATATCAAGAACGAGGGTGACGAAAGAGAACCGCGAGAGACGAATCGTTTAGAGGAAGCACGCAAGCATGGGAGGACCCACACGCGAGAGCCGATAGGGGTATGCCTTGTTACATCAAGAAAGAGCGATAATTTAGTGGGAATCGGGAGACGTTTGTATGAGTGCTTAGAGCGAATGGCGAGACACGATAGATACTTTTCTCCTCGATTGCTACCCACCCACACCACCTAATAATTTTGAGATGGAGCAAGGAAGGAAGGATATGGAAACAAAGAAAGAGAGAGAGCTAGAGGAGTTGAGCTTAGCGGAATTTGAGAGAGAATTCAGGCAGGTGGATGAGAGCCTTAACGACGAAGTCCAATGTCTATTAGACTCATGGAGTCATTTAGGAGAGAGCGAGTGGAAAGATAAAATTGATGAGTTTCTTCGCAATGACCATACACCCATGCAACTTGAGTCCTCGGAGGTAATTGAAGATAAGACTCAAGTCTCGTCAGACTTAGAGCCTGACACATGTAGTACGCATCACGAGGATCCTTTTTCGATTAATCACGATGAGTCTCCCAGTCTTTCCTTTATTTATGGGAAAGGGCCCAAATTATTCCGGTTATTGGTGTATGACAGGTAGAGGGGAGAGACTAGGAGAGCAATGGATCCCGTGCAAGGGGTTGGGTGATTTGTGGAGATAAATGAGAGGTCGTCACACCCTCGATGCGTATGGGGTGATTTTTGTTGTATTTTTTAGTCATGTATGAGTGTCATATAGTGTCTTGTTGCATTTTAATAGTTTGCTTGTTTTATTTGTCGCACTTGTTCTTTTTCTTCATTAGATTTTAATCTTTTTGATTGAGGACAATGCAAAAGTCTAAGTTAGGGCGGTTGATAAGTGCGTTTTTCTAAAACTTCGCAAATTTTTCAAAATGCCAAAAAATATTTACTCTAAAAATTGAAATTTTTTTGAAAAAGTAAATATATATATATATATATATATATATATATATATATATATATATATATATTTCTTCAAAATAAATAAAAATTGGAATTTAATTTTTTTTTAAATATCACCTTTATTCTATTTGAAGTCTCAAATTGTTAAATCTCAATTGCACTAAGCCGAAATTGACCAAAGATGGAAATTGTGCGAAAATTGACGATTTAACAAATAAGTGTGGAGATTAACAAAACCCGATGAGATTTCAAGCCTATCGATCTTTTTGAGTTTTTAAATCAATCCGAGTTAATGCTTAACTCAAAGTTCGGATTCGACATTTTAAATAAGTTATTGATGATCTCAATTCTTTGTTTTGATCGGTTACGGGAAACATGTGTGATGTTGCCTTGAAAAATGTGCTACAAATCTCTAAATTAAATTAATCTCGAGACGCATATTTTAATTTAATACGTAATTCGGACAATGAAGTAGGCCATCGTTTGTAACCCTAAAACATTAGCCATAAAAAGGTGTAAAAAATTATCCTTTTGATAACCCAATTGAGCCGAATAAAATTTTTCCTTTTCGTTTGGTAACCCGAAAAAAACAAGTAGCCCAAAATTGTGAAAATTGGTAATGTCGTCAAGTAAGTCCAAATAGTGCAAGAAAAAGAAAAAAATTGATAGAAAAATGCTCAACAAAAATCGCAAGAAAAGAAAAGAAGTGAAAAAAAATAGAGAAAAAGATTAGAAAATGAGAAAAAGCTCGAAAAAGCACTAAGGGACATCATAAGAAAAAAATTCCAATTCCGAAGTTACCAACCATCTCCATGTTACCCAATACACCTTTAACCTGAAAAGTCCTACCGAGTCCGGAATGCTAAATTAATTATCGCATGGAGAGATAAGACACTAAAAGATAAATAAGAAAGATTGAATGGTGTGTACAAGAGGTAATGTTCCCGTTTTTCAAAAACTGTATTTTGATGAAGAGATCGTTTCACCATATATTTACGTCATTTCCAAATAGTATGCGTGAATTTGTGTTTCAATGCATTTACTCTTTATGACACACATACCAAGAGAATAGCCACAATTCGAGTGATTTGTTTGTGAGCGTTTGAATCAAAACGAATTTTCGAAAAGCAACGTAATGATCAATCAGTGGAAATTTGAGGTTAATTTTCGGCTTCGCACACACACGACAAATTGAGACTCTTTTGAATATGAATTTATGATGATTATTTTTCGGAAAGTTTAAATTGTACAATTTTTAAGTATTTTAATTTTTCATTGAGTCTAAGTCGAATTTTGTGGGTATATTCACTGCAAACCCTCACGAGACAACACTCGTCCTACTAGGGTAACCTAGGGGTTTAATGGCTTGTTGCATACACTAAATGCAATCGTTTTCCACCGAAAAAGGTATTCTATCCCAATAAAGTGTTTATAAGAGTTGTGATGTTATTCTTTTTCTTTTACATTGCTCGAGACGCGCAAAGGTCTAAGTCAAGGGGATTTGATCGGGCATAAATATTATATATTGATCCCCTTAATTTCGGTACCTTTGTGAACCCGAGTGGTGAAATTGATATGTATTTAACTCATAATTATTCTACTAACCTTCGTTAGCAAGCAGTTCATGTTTTTTGTTTATCTTATGTGTTTTACAGGTAAATTATGCAAGCAGTGCGAAAGAGAAATCGAAACAATGAAAGAAAGGCTAGAAAGGCAAGTTCAAGGGCAATTTGGTAATTTTTTAGCCTGATCCCGAAGGAGGACCCAACTGGAAAGTTGAATATCATGGAACAATGAGAATACTAGAAAAAATAGCACCCAAATTTGAGCTACGGTGAAAGAGTTATGACCCCTTGAAGTTGAAGAAAAATCCACAGAAGAAAGGAAGAAAACATGAAAATATTCTAAGTGTTGGAAATGAAGGAAGGAAGGCCCAAACCAACGAACTTCCCTGAACCACAAGGTGATCCAGTTCTGGATACATGGTGAACCGGTTCGAGGTGCTTGGGACGTGAATTTCTTCTTAAATGTTGATTGGTCCAAAGAGTTCTAATAGGTTACAAACTCTTCTAAAACGTATTTGTATCTTTGTATTGACTTAGAAAAGAGAGTTCTGAAGAGTTTTTGATAGAGAGTAAGGGATGAGAATACCCTAGGAACATAGCTTTGATTTGGCTCTTCAAGATCAATTATTTATGTGTTTGATTGCAAGTTTTAATTCAATTTTTATTCTCTCTATTATTGTTCTTGCATGTTTATTTTTCGTGCATAATTCAGACGGTTTCTAGGTTTATAATATTTCCTTGCATCTTTTAGTATAATTTCATCGTGATTTCTTTCACACGCAACGTAGTTAATTAATGCATAGTTAGGTTCAATATGTCCAACTATATTTTTTAGGGTTGGGATGCATGAACTCAACCAATGTGAGAGTTGCATGTGTATAAAATTAATCCTCTAAACTTAAGGGTTTATTAGACCGTGTTGCGTAGCGAGCACAACCATTGTAGATCTTTGGATCTCGTTTGCTTCGGGGTAATCGGGATGCTTTAGAATGCAATGTAGCTATCGTGATGCCACTTTACTCGTCCTCTGATTATGTATGGTGCGGGATTGAACCTCATATATGTAATGCTTGCGAGTACTAAAGTCTGGTCTGATTAATCACTTAAATTTACAATTAATTTTATACTAGCAACACACTAGGGGTTGAGGGATTGTATTCCCAGCCTGTTTTTCTCTTCATATTTATTACTTCATTCTTAGTTATTAATCCTTTCTTAATTCGTTAGTTCCATAGCTTTAATCTAGTTTCCTTTTAATTAGGAGGATTATTTGCAAATCAATCATCTTTTAGTTTTTTTAGAGTTGAATTTAGGTTAACCGTCTGTCCTTCCATCATCACGATTTTCTCGTCCTATTTCCCTATGGAGACGATCCCGACTTACCGGGTTTATTACAAACGTGACAGGCTTGCACTTGAGCCTAGAGAGTACGCACTTAGAGACACATTCTTAGTCGCGTCACATGCCCCACAAATTTTTCTTCCTCGTCTTGTGTTGCTCCCTCAACTGCTCCAAGACGGAATCGCGTAGTTCTGGGGCCTGGCTGAATTGTTCCTGTCCAACAAATACAATATTAGTTGCGAATAAATATAAATTGAAATTAAAATATTCATATGAATATAAATATAAATACATTACCTGTACTGCCACCCAAATACCTAACTTGAGCTCATTTGGCACCTCCCTCCAACCAGTGTACCCCTGGCCGATGATCGTCTTTACCAATTTGAGGGATCTCGCTAGTATTCCCGTCTTGTTCTCGATGGCCATACCTAATTTACCATATTTGGGGAGCCTTGGGGCCGAGTAGCCCTCCTCGCCTCCGCTACCACCGAGCCCAGATGACATCATCATAATCAACATCATCATCCTCGCCTTAATACCTGAAACACCTTACCATTCTTAGACCTAACACACGGACACGGACACGGAAAGTCTTCATCATTATGACATCTCTTTTTCGTATTTCACAAATTCATTAGCACCTATGCGAAACACATCCCCCATTCTATTTGTCTCACTCATACACTCTTTGTATTTAGGATATCCCATCAAAGCTACAACAACTAATCACCTATTAAACAAAACATAGATTTATAGTATGTTTCATTTAATTATGTCTTATTTATATTCGATTTTTAAATTTCAAATTCAAATTCAATTTATAATAGAAATTCCTATTTCCTCCATCTCCTCTAATGGGTGAGTGGTCCTACCCCATTCAAGACCACATTTTTCTGTAATATACTTAACAGCTCATGCACATTGTTACGATTTGAGAAAAATTCGGCAGCATATCCGCATAGTTCTCCAAGTACACGTCATAGATTGATAAGTGTGAGTGTTAGTTCAATTGATCAATTGAAATAACACTTACACTTGTCAATCTAGTATGTACCTAGAGAACATTAGGATACGACTGCAGAACTTCCTTCAAAAGTAACAACTTTAAGACACTAAGAATATTATTATACAGAAATTATGCAGTCCCAAACTGTGCAAACGGGACAGTTCAAGAGATATCATTACAGGGGTAATGACTCTCGAACGGGTCTAAGGGCTATTGAATACGTACACATAAGAACTAGAAGGCTAATATCTATGCGCACTATATGTAATTTCAAGTATGTTTCATTTAATTATCATATTATATATATTGTTCATGATACAAAGTAATTTTTAAAAAAAGTTGAAAAATCCCACCCCTGTATGGACAATAATCCAGTGGTCATGCCACTTCTAAAATTAACCAACCGAACATCGATCCACTATAATCCAACCACAATAGCAACAACAAATGTATATCCCATACTCCTTCTAATTCATCTACTCAATTAATTCATTTTATCAATTAAACTAACAATTAAAGTATACAATTACAAATTTACTAATTTACAATGAGGGGCAATCCTACTTGCATATGAAAGGGGCAATAATTATTAATTTACTAAAAAATTAATAATCAATCAATTCCTTTAGAAGGGGCACTACTTGCATATGAGGGGCGGTATCTAATAAACCAATCAAAATTTAATTAAAAAAAATTAACAAGCCCTACCTCCCGCCCCATTTCCCCCTGCCCCCCCCTAACCACCACCACCACCACCACCACACACACACACACAGCCCCACCACCCCCTGTCCATCCCCCACCCCCAGCCCTGCCCCCTTCCCCCCACTGCCACTGTCCACCACACACACACACACACACACACATATACACACACACACATATACACTCACACGCATATAGAGATTAATGATGTGCTATAGGAGAGGCTAGTAGAGCCACCTAGGAGAGGCTCTTTACCGTTGCTTTCAATAAAAGTAGTTCTTCGAAAAAATGATGTGCTATAGCCACAAAATTAACCACAAAAATTAATGTAAAAATATATCACAAGTAGTGAGACAATATGCAACACATTGGCACACAAACATACACCTACAACAATCATTCAAAACAAAACTAATTTTTCCATTGATACCAAGAACTGGAAAGAAAAAACATAACATTATTTTCTTTCGATTAAATAGTAACGAGGAAACGAATAAGTTACAAATGGGTGAAATTTGTTACAAGTACTTGCTGTGTTTTTTTCTCTAAATCCAAAGAGGATTTATCTTGGTCCACCTTCAGAAACAACGGTTCATGATGTTAGAAGCCCAAAATCGCCTCTTGCGCTTTCACCTTCACTCCAATGCACGTGGAGATAATTCTTTCTGGTGGAAGAATTTTCAAACCTAGTTATTTTAGATCATCTTGGGCATTAAAATAAACTCTTTCAAACCCTTTCCACTCCTCCAAAACCTTATTGAAAGTAGTATGAAGTTCATCACAAATTTTAGCTCAAACCTCATAATCATCCACTTCAATAAAACATTGACATGCCCTCCTAAAAAAAGAGGGATAAGATTTAAGGGAAAAGGAAATTTGGGTTTTGGGAACACGAGGAGAGTTTGCAAAAATTCGAATGACCATACATTATTAAGCAAAATTATTTTAGGCTTGGCCTTTCAACAAAATAAAAGGGGGAAGGTGGGAGAAAACATGTATCACTACCAGAGCTTTGATACTATAAATGGAAGTGAAAGGGTACCATAGTGATGGACGACTAATATCTATGCCATATTGAGCATATTTCTCCAAGTCATGGATTGGATCCCATGTCTGCATGCGTGAGTAGACGCTAAAAAAATAGAGTAGTTGAAAAGGTGGACTCGGTCACTAAATTTTTTGAAGGCAACAAAGTTGATGCTATCTTCAGAAATGATAAATAATTTGTACATACCATTAGAGTTGAGATGGTATAAAGGTTATATAAAAGTATAGAAGGAAGAATTAATAGTGCTACACCTAGGAACCTCATAAATGGCATAATTCCAAGCAGACAAAAGGTCTAATTATTCACTTGAGTAGGCATGAAAGGGGAAATCGATTTTACTTGGCCTTGACCAAGGAATAAAGTGAGGGCAAATGAGGGTGTGGCCAACACTTATGTCATTAAGAGGAGGAGATGGTAAAGATCTAATATGGAATAATATATGATGATGGATTTTGTTATTACGCTAAACATGCCTTTTGATGTAGGGTTTAGTTTCTTTAACTTCAACCATATATTCATCACATGCCTCAACACTTTCGAGTTCATCCATAGCCTCCACATATATTCAACGTGAGACTCATTAAACTCAATAAAAACAACAGTTTCCTAACAAGTTGGAAAAAGAGAATTTGATTAGCCCAACCATTGAAGAGTATAAATTGGTACAACCCATTATAATCTGCGAAAGGCTCAAATAAGACCTTTGAAGATTGGTCAATGTTTTTTACATCAACAATGCAAAATCCACTCAAAATAGGTGGACAAAAAGAAACAGAGTATGGAATGGGAGTATATCCAGAATCATCACCATAATCCCAAGTTCCCCAGTTTCCAGTATTGGCCCATTCATTGTCACACGATTGGTTTGAGGTGGAAACGATAGCACCATTTTAATTCACATTATAATCAACTGATTTTGGGGAAGATGATGAGCCAAATTCCAAATTACTTTAAGAGTTAGCATTATTGTTTCCACTAGAATCCATTTTTATGCCGATTAGATGGAGGGAGAAAATAAAATACCTCAGATGAAAGATCAAGAGACTAAAAAGACAATGATGATTATCCTTTCACCACCAAAAGACATCTATTTAAACAACATTAATCGTAGAGTAGTGATGACGCGGTGAGATGATGCGTGAAATTTAACATTCAACTAATTAAGTTTTCTGAAAAACCAATTAGTGCGAGCGGTATGTTTACACCATATTATTACCTACCAATAAAGTGTTACTATGTGGGAATACAAATCGGTTATTTTATCTGAGAGATTAAAAGGACACTTCAATACAAATGGTTGCATTAGTGATTAACAGTTGTTAAGACCTTGTAGTGGGGTAACCACTTTACTAATGGTATTAGTGGTGTGAGTGCACATAGGAGGGAACATTCAAATAAGTAACCACCCATCTATTACAATAGAGGTCGCATGGCCGAGGATTTTTTATATAAGGAAATCAAGTATGAAGGAAAAAAGGACTCCTTAAAAAAACTATATTTAATCATTTAAATATCCTTTTCCTTTTATTTCCATTTTCCCCATTTATTTACAGTTTTTCTTCTTATTCGAAGTAATTGTAAGATAGATTTAAGTAATTCTCTTTACATTTTATGAAAAGTTCCTTTGCATTTATAATTAAATTGCCTTTATATTTCTTAGTGTAACTTGCTTTACATTCCTTAGTGTAAAATGCTTTCATTTAATGATTGATTATCTTACTTCGATGTTTTGATTATTTAGAACCTTCTTTTCATCTTTATTTATGCACTTTACATCTTCTACCTTAGATTTTAGTTAATTTAGTTTACAAACCTATTTAGTACTAACTGTAAAGCCTTCTTAGTTGAATCATCAAACGATGAACACTTACCTAATTATCACAAGGCTAAGATAATCAAGTGGTTGGAAAAACCATGACCTTGCCTCGTATCCTCGCATACAATCAAAACACATAAACTAACCAAGCCAGTGAAATAGAATACAGTTTGATAAACTTCAAATAATTCAGTGAATAAATGCATCATTATTAAAACAAAATAAGATATATCTCTATAAGTACACCACCAATATAAAAGTGTGATAATAAAAATTCCCATTACAAACTAACTCTAATGAAATATGATATATATGGAGATGAACCTACATCAATGATCTTGATGGTGATGTATGAAAGGGAGAGAATGGAAGATATCTACTGGATGGATCAGAGTTTATTCGTGTGGACCATTCCTAGCACCTAAAAATTTTGCACTAATAAAGACGTGTCAAAACCCAACAAGTTACCAATAATATGCAGCTCAAAATAATTTATATAAATAAGTGATCCACAGTTATCTAGCCAACGATGATAACCAACGACGATAACCAACAACGTATCTCGCAACCTAACAGTTCCTTTTAATTAACATATTAATTTCAATAATTAACTAACCAAAACATTTCTAATATGCGCCACTTCTCCTGGGTCATCTCAGGAACACATGGTATGCATAAATAAAGACAATTTCACATCCAGACGCAACCTGTCATTTTCATTGTTGAAAATATCAACAAAATCATGTCACATATAAATAAATCCTATCACATAACCCCACGCCACCTATTTCTCGCGTTGCCGTAGTTGTACTCATAAATCAACCATGTGATGCCTCAAATCCAAATACTATCCAAACCACGTTCCTTCACACTAATCGGGAAGCACCTCAAGATATAATGGTTGAGAATAAGAACACCTGGCATGACACACAAATAAAATCGACTTCCTCATCACTCACAAGTAAGAGTGTTCTGTCTTGGCACACACCCATAACCACATTCATTATTTATGTCATGAAAATCGTGTTATTATCACTTCAATACTATTTCTTATTTCACATTTATGTTGTCATAACATTATTTTATTAAAATTACCTCACCCCTCGGGTCATTCTAATCTCTTGGGTCATTTGATTGTAATGTTAAATGACCCAAAGCGTATTGAAAATACCTCTCGTTCTGGTTGCCTTGGTCGCTTGGGAAGATCGGGGTCGTCTTCTGGATCAACTTCATGGTTTCTTTTCTTATTCTCCTCTGCTCGACGAGGAGATCTAGACCTCTCTCTTATTCGGTCGTTGTTTCTTCTTTCGCTTCCACGATCAACATACTTTGCCAGTTTTCCTCGTCTGATGAGTGTTTCAATCTCATTCTGAAGAGCTATGCAATTTTTGGTCCAATGGACATGATCTTTATGAAACTCGTAATACTTTGCCTTATTCCTCCTGTCAGGGTCTGCCTTCATTTTCTCTGGCCAGTTTAATTCCTCGTTGTTCTTGATTTCTTCTAGAACATGGTTGATGTCCTTCTTCAAAGGAGTATAATTATCGAATTTCTTCATTACGTCCCATACCGACCTAGTTTTTGAATGTTTGTCATTACCATTGTTCTTATGCTCTTTCTTCTTAGCTTTATCACCTTCCACTTTGGTTTCTTTAGCATCCATGTTCTTCTTCGCAACCATAGCCTCCTCGGCATTCATAATCTTGGACGCTTTTCCCATCAGGTCTGACATGGTTCTAGGTGGATCTTTGGCCAAAGTGTAGTACACCTTGTTGGGCAGTAGTCCACTCATCAAGGCGGTAATCGCTGTCTTTTCCTCATAATCAATGACTTCGAGTTTCTCGTTATTAAAACGAGTTATGTAATCTCTGGTACTCTCAACAGGTGGAGATGCAGGAGGAAGAGACCTTACTGCAGAGAGAAAAGCTTACCTCTGTGAGGCTCAAGCTTGCTCGTACATTCAACGAATAAATCTAGCTGAGGAGGATCGCCCGAGAAAGGTGAACAAAGAGAAATTGGTCATTGGTTTTTCAAAGAATGACCTCACAGGAGTTTTGTATCCTCATGATGACCCATTGGTGATCAAAATGAGGATGAAGGAAGTAATAATTTCAAGAGTACTGGTCGAAAATGGTAGCTCGGTAGACATCATGTTCTACTCGTGCTTCGATAGTTTAAATCTAAAGCTATCTCAACTGGAGCCTTATCATAGACCCCTCCTCGGTTTTGTTGGCGAGAAAGTATTTCCATTTGGGACGATCAAATTGGATATATTCATTGGTACGTGGCCTGCTTGTCGAACAGAAAGAATACGCTTCTTCGTGATGGATAAGAATGTTCAATCATCATACAATATCATCATGGGAAGAGTAGGATTGAAGAAGTTCGAGGCTGTACCATCTACAGTACATCAATGCCTAAATTTTCTAATAAATTTTGGAGTAGGAGTTGTGAAAGGTGATCAAAAAGTAGCTCGGGAATGCTATTATTCATCCGCCGAGCAAGAGGAACTGGAGGAATCAAGGAAAAAGACTACTACTTATCAAGTGGATGAAGGTGCAGAAATTGAAACATTGGATCCTAGAGATGAGTCTCAACTCGTGAAGGGTCAAGCGGTGGAAGATACTAAAAACATCATTCTGGATGACGAGCACCCTGAGCGAACTACTCAAGTAGGTTTGTCGTTGGAAGCCTCACTAAAATAGGAATTGATAACTTTCCTAAGAAGCAGAAAGCAAACTTTTGCGTGGAGTCATGAGGATATGCATGGGATAGACCCAAATTTCTTATGTCACGAGCTCAATGTGAATAAGGAGATCAAGCCTGTGAAGTAGAGAAGAAGAGTATTCAGTCCCGAGAAGAATCAAGCTATACAGGAGGAAGCCAAAAGGCTTGTTTTATTGAAGATGTTAAATATCCAGACTGATTAGCAAATGTAGTGATGGTGAAAAAGAAGAACAACAAGTGGAGGATGTGTGTAGATTTCACCGACCTCAACAAAGCATGCCCAAAGGATCACTTTCCATTGCCCCGAATTGATCAACTGGTGGATACTACCTCGGGACACGAGCTGCTGAGCTTCATGGATGCTTATTCTGGTTACAATCAAATTAAAATGAAACCTGAAGACAGGGAGAGTACTTCTTTCATTACCCCTAAGGAAACTTATTGTTATAATGTTATGCCTTTTGGTTTGAAAAATGCAGGTGCGACATATCAGCGGCTGATGAACAAGGTCTTTACTGAACAAATCAGTTGCAATATGGAAGTCTATGTTAACGATATGCTGACAAGGAGCAAGAAAGATGCCGATCATCTAGTTGACTTAAGTCAGACTTTTAATCAACTGGATAAATATCAAATGAAGCTGAACCCGACGAAGTGCATATTTGGAGTACGAGAAGGCATGTTTCTCGGGTACATTGTCAATCAACGAGGCATTGAGGCAAATCCTGAAAAGATCAAAGCTCTATTAGGGCTGCGATCTCCAACGACGAAGAAAGAGGTGCAAAGTCTTACAGGACGAGTAGCAGAACTCAACAGATTTGTATCGCGAGCAACTGATCGATGTCTCCCATTCTTCAAGATACTCCGAAAGACTTTTGAGTGGAATGATGAATGTGAGAAGGCATTTCAAGACTTGAAGAAATACTTGGGAGCACCTCCACTATTATCCAGGCCAGTGATGGGAGAAAAGTTATACTTGTATCTGGCAGTGTCCGAGAATGCAGTCAGTTCAGCATTGATAAGAGTGGAGAATGGAGTACAAAAACCAATCTACTATACAAGTAAGGCCTTCCGAGGAGCAGAGATCAGATATCCAAGGTTGGAAAAATTGGCACTAGCATTGATCGAGGCAAGTAGAAGAATGAAGACATACTTTCAGGCTCATACCATAGTAGTATATATTGTTATGCCATTCAGGCAAGCCCTTCATAAACCAGAAAAATCAGGGAGATTGATGTACTGGGAAATAGAGCTTGGTGAATATGATATAATTTACGAACCCAAATCATCGCTTAAAGGGCAAGCTGTAGCAGATTTTATAGCAGAGTTCACCTATCCTGATACCTCCGAGGAGCAAAAGTTGCTCGCTGATCAACCTGTGGATGTTACAGGATCATTAAACACAAGCTCAGACCAACTTAGGTTGGTAAAAGGGCAAGTGGATGTTACAGGATCATCAAATTCGAGCCCAGACCAACTCAGGTTGGTAAAAGGGCAAGAAAAGATGATCGACGAAGAGCAAGAAATATCAGGGGAGGATGAAAGGAAGCAACAAATATTTCACTGAGGAACTCTATCAGATCAGAAATTTGAAGACGAGTTACCTATATGGAGGCTATATGAAGATGGCTCATCTTGCACAACAGGTTATGGGGTAGGGATCGTTTTGAACAGCCCGGACGAGGTCGACATGGAATATGCCCTACGATTCCAATTCAAAGCTTCCAATAATGAGGCTGAGTATGAGGCCATGATTACAGGTCTTAGTTTGGAAAAAACCATGGGGGCAGAACAGGTTATTATCTTCAGTGACTCGCAATTGATTGTAAACCAAATGATGGGAGTATATGCAGTCAAAGGAGAATTAATGATCAGATATCATGCAAAGGCAAAGGAGCTGGTGTCAGAATTTGCTGCTATTCAGCTGATCAGAATACCAAGAATGGATAATGCGAGAGCAGACGCCTTAGCTCGATTAGCATCAGCTACTCGTACCGAGCTATGAAGAACAATCCCAAATGAAGTTTTAGCTGGTCGGAGTATAGATGAAGATCTGACGACGAATTTTATTACCCTTGATTTAGGACCATCTTGGATGGATCCCATCAGGGCATATATTGAGGAGGGAGAATTACCAATTGACAAGCTCGCAGCCAAGAAATTGAAGTTTAAAGCTGCTCGGTATGTATTAACTAACGGTATTCTATATAGATGAGGAATTATGGCAGGTTTACAAAGATGTGTACATCCCTCCGAGGTAAAAGATTTAATTGAAGAGATCCATGAAGGGTCATGTGGAGCACATGTAGCAGGTCAGACTCTTTTGCAAAGAATGATGACTCAAGGATACTACTGGCCGACGATGAGGGCTGATTGCATAGCCTATGCTAAGAAATGTGACAAGTGTCAGCGCTTCTCCTCCATCCGAAGAACTCCCCAAGCATTATTGATACCCATTACTTCCCCTTGGCCATTTGCCATATGGGGAATAGATTTGGTTGGGCCACTGCCGACGACCAGGGGAAGGTTTAAGTATCTTGTGGTCGCTGTGGATTATTTTACTAAATGGGTTGAAGCTGATCCTCTCCTTGATATGACGTACGACAAGGTGTACCAATTTATTTAGAAGAACATCATTTGTCGATATGGTCTTCCTCATGCCTTCATCACAGACCATGGAACACAATATGACAACAAGGAGTTTGCTTCCTATTGTCATCAGTCAAACATTTTGAAGATCCACTCAGCGCCAGGCCATCCTCAAAGCAATGGACAAACTGAAGTGACGAACAGAACATTGTTAAATGGCTTGAAGAAAAGACTAAGTGACGCAAAAGCAAACTGGATCAACGAGTTACAGACAGTACTATGGGCTTATCGTACTACTCCCCGAGCAGCAACTGGAGAATCACCATATATGCTGGCATTTGGAAGTGAAGCTGTTATACCTGCCGAGTTAGGCCTCCTAACACACAGGGTACTGAATTTCAATTCCCCTGTCAGCAACTTAATGAGAAGATTGGATTTAGACATGCTCGAGGAAGTTAGAGAAGAAGCAGCCATCAAGAATACTGCATACCAACAACGAACAACTTTGTTCTATAATAAGAGGGTGAAGAAGTGCGACCTGAAAGAAGGAGATTATGTGCTAAAGAAAGTGATTCAAAAGCACAACAAACTGGAGGAAAACTGGCATGGACCATACCGAGTTACAGAAGTTGTTCGACCAGGAACTTACCGAATAGCAACTTTAGAGGGGGAGGAGTTTAAGAATTCATGGAACGCAGAGCACCTACGCAAGTATTATCAGTGATGAATAAAATGAAGATATTCTGCCGAATTCTCTCCTTTTATTGAAAATTTTTCGGTGAATACTAGTGCTACACACTACTCGGCAAAACTCGGACTACTCAAATTTATTCTCGAAAATGCCAACTAAGGTTGGTCAAGAAACAAATGTATTCCTCCAGGAAGTAAAACTATGTATTCCTCCGGGAAGTAAAACAATATATTCCTCCGGGAAGTAAAATTATGTATTCCTCCGGGAAGTAAAACTTGTATTCCTCCGGGAAGTAAAACTTGTATTCCTCCGGGAAGTAAAACAATGTATTCCTCCGGGAAGTAAAACTATGTATTCCTCCGGGAAGTAAAACTTGTATTCCTCCGGGAAGTAAAACTTGTATTCCTCCGGGAAGTAAAACAATGTATTCCTCCGGGAAGTAAAACTTGTATTCCTCCGGGAAGTAAAACTTGTATTCCTACGGGAAGTAAAACTATGTGTTCCTCGGGAAGTAAAAGTATTCCTAAAAATTCCAACTTATGTTGGTTAGGAAGTAAATATATTCTCGAAAACGCCAACTAAAGTTGGTCGTGGGGTAAAATTATTCCAAAAAGTGCGAAAGTTGCTCGTTAAGAAAAAATCCACTAACTGTAGTTAGTCGAAAAGGAAAATTTACCAACCTTGGTTGGTCGGAAACATTTTATGAAGACGAGAAAGTGATCGAGCAACATTTTTTATACTCGTAACTTTTTACTAAGTTGGTCGAGAAACAAAACATCATTTTTGCCAAATGACTACCACAAATTCAAACTACTCGACAATAAGTTGGTCGACATATAATACAACATTGTTATCTTTTTAACAGATACACATGCACAAATGTAAAGTGTTTTACAAGACAATGGCAATTAAGATTGCAAACAAAAATAAAAGTCTTTCATTAAATCCAAAGACAAATTACATTGAGAATGAAATATATACAAATTTATTACATCAATATTCCTATTCTATTGGTTTTTTTCCCTCTGCTTTTGAAACAGGTTCCTCGCCAGCAGGCGGATCATTTAAAGCAAGAGGAGAATTTATGAAGTTAAGATCTTTTAACATCCTAATATTCATCACAGAGGGTCGATCTAGTAGATGCTCTGGACGAGATATCTTGACATTTGAATGGGGATTATAATCGTTGAGGTATTTGGAAATCAGACATCAAGGAATGGCCCGAGCAGGGATCCAACTCATATCAAGATTGAATGGTGGCACGGGTAGGTCGAGCAGCCCAGGATTATGGTAATCCCATAGGTAATGACCCTATTCGAGTTGCAGCACACCCAAGGCATTCATCCATCCCTGTTTATAGCCCTCATTATTGGCATTCTGAATACGATCGTCCAAGTGGTAGAGAGCCTCGTTGTAGCCAGTCATCCAGAACTCCCTGGGCTGCTTGTGGAATTGATATGTCAATCTTTCCAGCTGTTCGTGGAGATTTTTGATGAAGAGTTCTTTATTCTCCAAGATATATTTCTGCTCAGAAAGCTGATCTTCCAGATCCCTAATCTTCTTAGACATCTCGGCCAACGCCTGGTTCTTCGCCATTAGTTGGAAGGCTTGGTTCTCTAAAGCAGATTGAGTCCTCTGTTCCTCGACAGGAACCCGAAAAGCTCTTTCTCATCCATGAGGAGCTCTTGCTCGTCCCCGAGAAGATGTAGAAGGGCCAACTCTTTTCAAAGTCTCCAATTCATCCCTCAGGTTGGCGTTCTCGACCTCCAAGAACGAGAATCCCTCGTCAGTCACTGGGACCAAAGCATTTGAGGTGGAGGCAACAGATTTTAATTGAGATACTTCTCTTTGCAAGTTGTTATTCTCTTGCTCCAATAACTTGGCTATTTGCCTGTGCTCCTCGACCTCATCTTTCAAAGTTCTTTCCTGCACATCGTAAGCAGCAAAACGATTCTCGTATCCCTTGTCGGCAACGATTTGCTGATACTTCTTCTCATACCCCTCGTGCAAGAGGGCAGTGGATTCCTTATATTGGTGCTGAAGGTATTCAAGAGTGCCTTGAAGATCCTCGATCATGTCATAATAAGCTACATTATTGGCCACCGCACGATCAAGCAGACACTTCAAATATTGGTAAGCTTCAACTGCCTGTTCCGAAGCATCTTGGCCGAGGATGTCGACGATTTGTGCTGTACTCAGATCTGTGTGACCAGCCTTAAAGTATTCATTGCATTGCCTCAACAGCTTTGTATCATGAGCAGATAATAATTCCATCCTGGCTAGAAACTAGTAAAGGAAGAAAAATCAATAATCAATAAGAGTACCAACAGAGTATGAAGAGCAGAAATGACAGTAAGCATAAACAAAAGTTCAAATTTTATTATATCATAAAGTTCAGAGTTACATGTTTAGGGTCACATTTGACAAAGAGAAATAAAATAGAAAGAAACCCGAACAACTCTACACCTTTTCCTTGTCTCCCAAAACTTTCTCGGGAGGCTGGGACGAGGAGGTAGGTTGCTCGGAGGGAACAGAGAATTGCTCGGGGAGTGCTGGCAGTTGCTCGGATGAGGTAATGAGTTGCTGAAGTTCCTCGTTAGTAGGTTGGATTACTGGGGGATGAGAAATTTGATCTCCCATCACCATACAAGACTCTTCAGAGGCAGCTTCGTCCTCTTCTTCGTCTTCAGGAGTTGGAGGGGGACCAGGGATGTGTCGCTGGAAGAGTTCAGAAGTTTCATCAATCTTCATCTCCTGAAGAGCTGCGACCCACCCATCTCTAAAGTATTTTAGGCTGCCATATTCGACTTGCGACATCATGACAGCCAAGACTTTGTTCCACCCCTTATCCCAGCCAGCGCTGAAAGATTTTTTCATAGACGATTTCCTCTTTAACTTCTCCGAGGAAAGCTTCTCGGACAGAAGATTTTCAGCAGCCTTCAGTTTATTCTCAGCTTCTTCCTTCTACCGACTTACTTCCTGAAGCTGACCCAACTTTTCCTCAGCAACCTTGAGTTTATCTTCAAATTCCTCAGCATTCTTGAGCTTCCTTTCAAGCTCTTTATTCTTCTCCTCCAGACTATTTAATTTTTTCTCCAACTCCTTGGAGACTTCAACAACTTGAGCCTTCTCCTGCTCAGTTGAGGTAATTTTCTTCTCCTAAGCAACCTTGTCAGCATCATGCTTCTGACGAGAATCTTCCAAAGATCGTGTCAGACCCATCAGAGCTTCCTCCACACCAGGCGAGGAGCTTGAAGCTTTAATAGCTTCATCCTTCTTCAAAATTGTATTAAAGAAGCTCACCAACTGTGAAAAGAAAATGAAAGCAAGTCGGAGACAGATATAACAAGGGAAAAATGAAAAGTTCAAAACAATAGGACTTACAGAAGCAATGTGGCGAGCTGCCAATGTGGTAACTGTGTCCCGAAAAAGGTTTTCTTCAATACCTTGGATCTCGGGAATGATCCAAGTCTTCACCGAGCTCATAGTAGAGCTCGGGGAATAAAAGTAGGAACACCAGTTCCAGTACTTGGGGGCTGAGAGATGGTTTCAGCCAAATTGACCGAGGAGCTCTTTTTCAGCTTCCTCGGGGGAACAGGAATAGATTCAACCAAGGAGGAACTCTTGGTCGGTGATATGATAATCACCTCGCCTGGAGCAGTAGCCTTGCTTGGGGCCACTGGGGGCTTCTCGACAACCTTCACAGGAGCAGCCGAGGAAGATGCATTAATTTTCTTTGTCCCTTCTCCTGGGACATCAAGCTTACTTCTTTTTGCCTCTCCAGCACCAGAGGCAGGTTTTTTAAAAAGGGTGGGAGGTCTTCTTTTCTTCATCCTTTCACTTAAAGGAACGTGTGACTCCAGCGAAGAACTGGTAGAAGCTGGTACTGGTTCTACTTCGCTTATCACCGGACGAGCAGTAAAAGAAGTGGTGTAGCTCTTGTACTGCAGGAGATATGAAGCTGACCTAATGTGATCATCAGCAACAGTTTGATGCAAACTCCAGATAAGTTTTAAGTGCCTTATATTAACGTCTGCCTCTTTTGGACACTTTCTTTTACTGTCAACTTCAAATAAATAAACATTAAAATATCAGTGACACATTTTATCAAACATAGAGGAAGCATAATTTCAAAATAAATAAAATGAAATAAAAATAACCTATCCCGTTGCCATAGGGAGGGCACCTGAGACCCTGATACACTTCATCTCCAGATAAAGGAGCATGTTGCCAATTTTTTATAACAATCCCGTGCTCAAAATAGTCCCTATTGGCATCCGGGAGATTGACCACTAAAGCCCTATTTAAAAATCTAGTTTTTAAATAAAAGGTGTTATCACCAATAGCCCATCTATAACAAAACATGATTTCTAGAATTCCTATGCGAGTTCCATGAATATGAACCCCACTAAAGCCCTATTTGATTTAGTCTATGAACCCCATTAACTATTCTCTATGTATTGGGGGCTATTCTTGCAGGAACCACGTCAAAATATTGACAGAATTCCAAACATAGAGGGTTTAGAGGAAAAGAAAATCCACACTCATCAACAAAGAGACTGGGGAACCAATGTACCTCAACCAAATGGAAATAGTCTGAAGGCTCAGAAAGCTCTTCCAAAACAACCCAGGAGGGAATAGAAAAATCAGAGCGAAATTTATCAATCGATTCTACAGGATAAACCATGATGAAAGAAGAAAATGAAGAAGAAGGAAGAAGATCTTACAGAAAAAGAGTGGATCTGTTGACAACGAACGATGAAAAGGATGAACGCACAAGAGAGTAAGATAATAGAAAACTCAAAGATACAAATTTGAAAAAGTAGAAGACGATGGGATTGTCTGTGACGTTTAAATACCTTATCTTGGGAAACGGTAAAGTTAATGATTATAAAAAGAAACGATTACGCTACCGGCGGCTAGAAGGACAAAAAGTACGCGGAGATTGAGGCGGTTATAAAAATTCAAAAAAGCCTGATTCTATGAATTTGGAAGGAGAAATAAATACAAAAGACTCCTAAATTTCAGGATGACCATTTAAAACTGCCATATTCCGAGAAAGAATGTTCCACACTCCTCAAATTTCGAACTATAAAACATTGGGGGCTTCTATTGATACCAAATTTAGTCCGCTGACATGGCTCAATTAAGTGAAGAAACGTGGCAATCTACGTGGCAACAACAAACACTTCCGAGGAACTCAAACACCTTCGAGGAACCATACTACAACGAGGAACACTGCTTCCCCGAGGAACTCAGACGCTCCGAGGAATAAGAACTCTACGAGGAACTCTTGAGTACCGAGCAGCTTAGGCAGTCCGAGCAACTTAGGCGATCTGAGCTGCACCTCGAACAAAGCATTAATAGCAGGATAACCAACAGTTTGACTGTTCATTATATGCTTATCATTCAGATGTATACACTTAAGGGGCATTGAATGTATTACCCTTTCACATGTACAGCATTTAATGTATTATCCTTTCACATTACAGCCTCAGGGCTATAAATACATTGTACAATCTTCATTGTAAGAGACCGGAATTTCTTGATTGAACTTGTAATCGAGAATTCCCACACAATCATCAATAACAGAAACAGTGGACGTAGGCCATTCTTATAAGGCTGAACCACTTTAAAACTTCTGTGTCTCATTTATTTTATCTGTGATTAAATAATTAGATACGATCTAATTTTTTCCATCAACACCCATCTCTAGGCTCCATGTTGGGATGTCTCATAATAAAATCCAAATAAGGAACCCACCGATACACTTTCAACTAGATAGGTTAGTCATCAAGACACTGTAATTAGTTAAGGAATCATTAGTGTGAAAGAAAATTAAACAACTAACTTCCATTTCCAATCGCAACAACCACCATAAACCAACAACATCCACAAACCCGCATAAGACAAAAATAATAATCACGCATCCCTTCTAATCCAACTAGTCACATGTTCTAATTTCAACAACACAAGGAACAAAATCAAGGGATTAAAGAAATTTCACTTGTAATTAGGTTTAATGTTCAATTTCCAAAAGCATAAAGAAATTAAAGATGATTCTAATTAGAATTTAAAATTATAAATATGGGGATATTAATTATTCATGAATTTACGTGGGGGGATAATATCTAATCCATAATCATCATGCTTCTAATTACATTAATTAGGCATTTATTCTCAAAGAAACTATGCAAAAAGCTAAATTTACAACTAAATTTAACAAATGCATCCTAAACACTTATTAAAGTTTAATTAAACTTTAATAAAATAAATTAACATAAGTCCAAGATTAAATATCAAACCCTAATATGCAGTCGTAATTAAGGGTGCAATTTCTAATTTCACACATCAACTAAAGTCAAATTCAAACATAACCTACGTGACATTAATCAAGTTCACCTGCATAAAATGATATAATTAGGTATCTCAAAAACCTAAGGGTTACTAACAAATTTTAAGTCTAAAATTAGGGATTAGGTGAAATTAGCAATTATTTATATAAAAGGAGAGGAGTAGTCTAGAAACTTACCTCTAAAATATACAAAAAACTAAATTTAATTGGGAGAGAAGAAGTCCTTGAAAATCAACCTTGAAAACCATATTGAATCCTTTTAAAAAGTTATTTGAAAATACTTGAATCCTCCCTTGAATCTTCTCTTGATATAATCTTAAATGTCTCTTTGATTTGGTTTATGAAAATGATTGATTGAGTAAGGGTTTAAATAGTATCTATTGAACCCCACGGTCACGACCTTGAGTAAGGGTTTAAAGAGTATCTATGGTTTCTTTATCAATGTCTTTACCAAATTATCTTAATCTTCTTAAGAATCTCTTAAATGTACTCACATCCCAACAATCTAATCTCACCTGAGTCCAACCAATATATAGGTGATTTACATGGTTACAGATATAACTCCTCTTATGGTGCCATACTGATCAACTTCTAATAACTATTATTGTAGGCAAACTCTACCAACGACAAATGAATCTCCCGACCAAACTAGAAATTCAAAATGCAAGCTCACAACATATCCTCTAAAATCTAGTTCACCCGCCCTATTAGTCTAAGGATGATAAGACTTAATCAAGTGCAACCTTGTCCCTATGACCTCCTGAAAGCTGCCCTACAATCGAGAAATAAAAATTGAATGCCTATAGAGGATGATCGACAAAGTATCTCATGCAACCGAATGATTTCAGGCATATATAAATGTCGTATATCCCTGTGGTGAAATCCATACGAATGGGAATGAAATGTGCAATCTTCTTGTAACCTAAATAGTGTCATGGCAATATTATGATGAAATCAATTGATATGTTATCCCACTTCCACTCAAGAATGGGTAAGGGATAAAGTGTAATCGATGGTCATTAATGATCCTCCTTCACCACCTGGCATATACGACACTAGGACAAAAACATTGAAACACACATCTTTATATCTTTTTATTAAAATTATCTTCACATGTCATAATACGTCTTATCCCCACCGAGATGCATAAAAAATTATAATCTATGGGCCTTTAGAATGATTTCCATTTGCAAGTCCTCATCTGAAGGCACTACCACCCTCCCATTGTACCTAAAACCACCATAAAAGTCAATGGTGTAAAGAGGTACATTGTGAGTCGAGATCTCAACCGCCTTCTACTTGCATGCCACATCATATGTTTTTTCTTAGACTACCCTTATAATAATATTGGTAATCACTACGATCATCCCCATAAAATCATCCACCAACTCTCTAATCACCTAAATGGAATCCACATCAGTGAATTAGAGAGTTGAGAAACTATCACTTGGTCGTCGACTTAAAGCATCTATCACCACATTGGCCTTCCCTGAGTGATACTAAATCGTTAGCTAGTAGTACTTAATGAATTCAAATAATCATATCTATCTTATATGCAAATCCTTTTGTGCGAATAGATACCGTAGACTCTTGTGATCGCTGAAGAACATGAACTTACCCAAAATTAGTGCCTCCAAACATGTAACATGAATACTACTATCGCTAACTCTAAATCAGAGATCTGGTGGTTAACCTCATAAAGCTTAAACTTCCTAGAAAAATAGGTAATATGATAATCCTTTTGCATCCACACCCTACCTAGTCCCTATAGGTAATAACTAATGTATAAGAAATACTCAACCCCACTCGTAGATAGAGACAAAACCGGAGCCAAAGTCAACTTTTCCTTAAGAGTGTAAAAAGCATGCTTACACTTCTCGACTCAAAGAAACTGAATACCCTTTTGAGTTAAGTTGGTTATCGATCCTATTATTTTTAATAAAAATTGAATTAACCTCCTCTAGTAATCGAGTAATCTAAAAATCTATGGACCTTCGCAGGTGTTGGGGCTATTCCTAATCTACCACGAGTGAAATCCACTGAAAATCCTGTCTATAAGACTACATGGCCCCAAAATTTCACACCTTCCAAAACTTGTACTTCTTAAATTTGGTACATAACTTATGATCCCAAAATGTCTGAAGTGTATTACTCAAGTGCTCGAAATGTTCCTTTTTGTTCTATAAATAAATCAAGAGTTCATTAATTAAGACTATGATAAATTGGTCCATATACGATCGTAACACTTGATTCATCAAATCTATGAACATAGTTAGAGTGTAGTTAAGTCCAAATGGTATGACCCTGAACTCATATGACCCATAATGAGTCAATAAGGTAGACGTCCTCCTCTCGTATCCTCAACTGATGATAAATCGAACGTAAATCTATTTCCAAGAAGAAAGAAGCACACTGTAAATGTTAAAAAATCATTAATCCTTGATAAATTGTACTTTTTCTTGACAATAACCTTGTTCAACTCACGGTAGTTAATGCACAATTGTAATGTACCATCTATATTCTTCATAAAGAGAACTAGATCTCCCCATGACAAAGTGCTACACAGAATGAATCATTGCTCCAATAAATTTTTAATACGCTCTCGTAGATCTATCATATCCAAATGAGACATTCGATGAGACATCTTGGTAATCATCTTATTAACGTAAGCCAAGTCAATAAAAAATTCAATCTATATAGCCGAAAGAAAACCTGGCATCTCTTCAAATACATCGACGAAATCCCAAACAATCGGTATCGAATTTGGAGGAACAATTATCTCCTCTTATGTCTCTTCATCAATAAAGTACACATGTATCATAACACCACCCTTTGGCCTAATTGATGAGCACCCAAAACTGTACAATTTATACCCCAAATAGACGTACTTTAGTTGCTAATTCTCGACAATATGGGTCTTATGTGTTTAAATGTTTATCATGCAGGCTTAACGTCAGTTGCGGTGTCAAAAGCTATATTTCAAGGCAATTGCGCATTTTATGGAGCTAATACCTCTTCTGTACCCTAACTTGAGCCTAAACCCTAGCCTAAACCTACCCCCGAACCCCGTGTGTGTCTAATTTGCCCTTTTATCAGTTTTTAGATTTTTAGTTTGAGTCATTTTTATTTTTAGAATTTATTTTACATTTATTTAGTAATTTCTAGGTTTTATTTTCTATTTTTATGCTATTAGTTTTTAATTTTATTTTATTTTATCTTATTAGGATTAGAATTTTTAGGATTTCATGTATTTTTAGTTTTATTAGATTTCGCATTTTCTTTTTAGGATTTTTATTTTAAGTTTTATTAGATTTTATTTTTATTTGTATTTTTATTTTTATTTTTTATTTTGTCTTTATTTTATTTTTAGAGTAGGAGTTTAATTTTAGGATTTTTATTTATTGTAGTTTTATTTTTATTTTTATTTTATTATTTTTAGGTGTCCAAATTAAACACACACACAACCCCCTTATCCTACACTCCCATTAAACCCATGTGCCAAATAAAACCTCTTTTAACCATTTACCCTAAATACCCCCCAACTAACCTACTTATCCCCCTTTTCCTAAAATTACCCCCATGTGCACACAAATCAGATTTTTTCTCACCCATATATGCTCATACCTCGCACCCCTCATGTGCACATCCTTATTTTACCAATTTAACCCTTTAGCTCCAATTGCATATAAAAGAAGACCTCAAGGCCATTTGAAGATCATCTAGGCTTTTAGATAGGAATTCTAGAGAGAGAATTGTAGAGAAAATTATCCTTTGTAAATAGTTTTATTTTTTTTCTTTTATTTTTTTAGATATTTGTGAGAAATTAATTGTTGAGTGATTCAAATGAGTGTTTGTATGTAATTGAATATTGTGGAAAGCTCATTTTGAATGGATCTTGCTCAATTTCAATGGAGGATTAGAGTCCAATTTTGCAAATCAAGGAGACTTATTTGAAGATTTGTCCTCTTACCCTTCTATTTTATTTGTTTATGCCTTTGATTATTAATTTGTCAAATTTTATACCATGTTAGGCTAAATCCCCTTTCAAGGGGTGGGGTAAAACCCTTATTTGATGTTATTTTATTTTAATTAGTTTAATTACTTGAAATTTCCCTTTGAATGTTAATTTTGATCTCTCACCCTTTAATTTACGCCTCGAGAGAGGGTAAATGATTTTCGAGAAAAAATCGATATTCTAGTGACAATACCCATTTTAGATTCGAACTAGAGATAGGGGTTTCTTAAGTGAGGTATTATCACTTGAATTTCAACTCTAAAATTATTTTCTAAGATTTACATGAACTTTAATTGATCGATCCTAGCGGGTGATTAATTAAAAGGAGTGTAGATTTATTTTTCTAGAGTTGTGAGGTATTAAACTTAATTTTCTAAAATGTTACTACTAAAATTACATTTGCAACGAGAGTTGATTTGTAGTTTTGGTATTAATTTAGGAGAATTCAATTAATTAAATCAATTAATTAGAATAACTAAAATTTGTGATGAAATCCCACTCCTTGATTGTTCTCACAATTATTTACCTCACTTTATCTTTTATTTTAGTTTAGACCTTAATTTTTATTTTAGTTACTTTCTAGTTAGTTATTTTCATTTAAAATAGTTTAGTTTAAAATCTCACCTCACCCTATTGTTTTAATATTTGAAAAAGCTAAAAAAAATTAGAAAAATTAAAAAGCCCAAAAACAAAATAAAACGTGAATTACAATTGAATTTATCTCTAACTTGCTCCCTAGGAAGTGGATTGATACCCTTACTTACCTCTACACTTTAGATTGTTATATTTGTAGGTATTTGAGGATTTTGATTAGAAGGAGCTTGTACAACAATGATGATACACAAAAGCCTTTCTATCAAATGGCACCGTTGCCAGGGAGATAAAAAGTTATCATGATCAAATGGTGCCGTTGCCATTCTTGGGATCGTGAAGCTCGGAGCGGATTTGATATTGTTGTTCATTTATTTTTTTTATTTTTTTGCACTTTATTATTTTTTAGTACCATTTTTTCTTTATTTTAGAAGGCTTGTATTAGGACTTTATTATCTTAGCTTGTATTGCGGTGCTTAGAGACACCATTTATTTTCCATTTGAAATTATAATAATCGAAGCCAAGCGTGATAGGGAAACCGGACAAGGTAGAGAGAGGGCGTCCAAAGGCGAGGATTTAAAAGCCTCTCTACTTTGGGTCGGTAGGACTCCCAGGGATGACTGAGATAGGCGTGATCTCCCCCCGATCGACTCGAATTTTTCGGCACCCCACGGCCTAAAAATCGTGGGAGGTACATTTCTCACCACTCGCGCCTCTCCTGTTAGCGAGTCAATTATTGTGTGTGATTTGTGTGCTCTTGTGTGATTTTATTCTCGCATTTATTTTTTCGAATGGTGTGATGAATTAATTAATTAATACCTACACCCGGTCACTCATGAGAAGGGATTTCATCACCCGACTCACTTGTTTACCATTGTGTGCTACCCTAGCCATCACTAAATTTAAAATCAATCAACTAGGTAGCCCACTAGGAGAATTTTTTGCAAAGGCGATCATAAAGATATTTTCGTGAGATCGTTCGCGGACTTAATTAAAATTTGACTACCCCTTTCACTAAATTTAAAGATAAAAATTGGCTATGTGCTAGTTAGGATTTCTCCTTAGCTTGTGTGTATCCAATTCCATTTTTAGGTAGTCAGTTTTAGTGGTTCGTCCAAATTCAAGAGTCCATATTTTTCCCCACCCTTTTTCTTCCAAAAAATCCAAAAATATTTCCTTTCTTCCACAAAAGCCAAAAATATTTTCTTCTATTATTTTTGTAAAAAAATTCAAAAATATTTTCTTTCTTTCCTTTTTAGAAAAAAATCCAAAAATATTTCCTTTTTCTCATTTTTAGAAAAATCTAAAAATATTTTCTTTCCTTTTGAAAACATTTAAAACTCCAAAAAAAAAAAGTATTTCCATCCTCATGGCCGAAGAACGTACTTTACGGGACTACTTTGGTCATTTTTCATTGTCACGGGACACATGTGAGAGTAATCCCGAGCTATCTCTTTATGATATTCTTAGTCGTTTCACATCTCTCACGAGTACCGTTGGTACTCTTGACCCATCCATGCATGCACCTCCTATTCCATCATCCTCGGTGTTAAGTGTCGACGTGTCTCGTCCTTTCTTGTGCACCCACTGTTATTATGCGGATCACATGTCCCATGAGTGCCCATACTTTTCATATCCATCCAAAACCACCATGGAACATGGGTATCCATATGACACTATTTCGGAACCCACCTCGGCCTACTATCCCAATACACCCAATCTCGAGTTGTGTGAGTACCCGAGCTATTCGTGGAGGCCTGATCACCCTTCCACGCAATACAAATCCCAACCCGATGTTGTGGATCCTCACACGTTCCAACAGTCGTCATGGAAACCTTGTGCACCTGTTCACGATCAGTTCCCTCCCTACGCACCCACTGAATTTCAACCATTTGTCCATCATGAAAGCAATCCTTTCGTGTATGATGAACTTGGATCCACCCCACACACTTCGTATGAGTATTCTCCATATAGTCCCGATTATAGCGAGTTGTGTCCACCTTAACCACCGCCACCACCCATCACTCCACCACCATCCACCGCCGCTCTCGAAACCCTCTTGCAAACGTTCACACTTGAGCAAGAGCAAGTAATTCAAACTCAAGCTCTCCAAAGGCTTGAACAAAGGTTAAATGAATTGGAGTGTGCGCGAGAGTCGGATATTCCCATGGACCCACCCATTGTTGCAACCGAGTGTGACGATGACGTGTCCTCTTGTGACACCAATTTTGAGTATGACCAACCCTACCACCCCGAGAATCTCGAAGTTGAGACCATTCCATGGTCCGGGTCCCAAGTCGACAATTATGTTGACTTACCTTTCGATAGTAAGCCTGATCCAATCCCACCATATCCACCGGAACCCACACTTGTGGTTCCCACGCACTTTCCCATAATATCCAAAAAATGCCCGAGTCTATACCTATCGAGCTTCACCCTTGTGTTCTCGAGGAACCAATTTATCCTAGGTTAGCTCCGGCTACGAGTTTTCACCATTTTCTTGAGATAGAATTCGTGATAGTTCCTAACTATATGGATATGGATGATGTCCCACCATGCATGGCTCATTTTGAGCATGATATTTCTAGTGATTCCTCTATCTCCGATCTTGGTGCCTCGTTTGATCCACACACCACATTCACCAATGATACCTTTTTGGAGAAGTTGACAACTCAATCTTTACAAACCACACTCCCTTGTGAGTATTCCTTTACTCCTCCCAATGAGTGTATGTCTCCCACGCTTGAGTTGGATCATCTTCCTCCCCCATTTATCCCACCCGATACACCATTTATCCCACCCGACCCACCCATTATCCCTTCCACCCCACCACCTGGTTTGGATCTTGATTTTGCAAATTTCAAAATTCCATTGATAGTTTTAGATCCTCACTTGAAGCCATCCTCCACCATCTCTGAGAGTATTTGTGGTGATACTCTCCACTTCCGTGACATCGAGCTTGTTCCTCCATGCCCGCCACTCTCTTGTGGTGTTGATTTTTCTTCTCAACAGCTCCCTGGCGTGTCACTGCGCGATCATTACCATCGCCCATTTATAGAATGGTTGTGTGATTTCTATGAGCCTCACCCCATTTCACTTACCAAACCATATTGCCTTCCTCACCAACTTGAGCACCATGCTTATAGGGCCCTAGTTGCCCTCACCTTTCGGCTCAACAAGGCCCGTGATCGATGCTTCATCACCCATGCCTTTTTCGCCATTACCTTAATACCCACCCGTCCACGGTCTACCGATGCTTTGCATCGTGTGATGCACTTTGCCATACAAGTTCATTGACCCATTTTAGCCTCTATACAACAAGACTGAAGCTTCAGTCTTGTTTGGGGGTAATCTTCATCACCCAATTTTTCGGCCACCCCGCGCCATCATAGTTCCTATCTTTAGGGTGAGATTTCACCGGTCTGGCTGAAGACATTAAACTTAGCGCTACTGGGAGGCAGCCCGCGCTCTTGTACTAGTCTCATCCTGTTTGGGGGTGGTGTTTCACATCACCCTATGTTTTGCCATGTTATGGACTTGTACACAAATTTTTCTCTTATCACTTATTCAGGTTTATTCTTGGCGATATCTGTCCACTTCATTAGCGGTTCATTCTGGTATTATCTTTCCTACCTTATGCTCTCAATTTTCAAAATCATTTTACTTAACATCGAGGAGGATGTTCCTTTTTGTTTGGGGGTGGGGAAATTTATCAAAATCGTGCCTCTTTTGAAAAATTTTGATTTTTAAACCTGATTTTTAAAATTTCATGCAATTTCTTTCATCTCATTTATTGATGTGAATTTTCAATCATCCATCTTTCAAAAGTCTAGGAATTAAGCTAGAGAATATCTTTTTCTAATTAGCTTATGTAATACATAACAAGGCATTTTGCACCATGAATTTCTAGACTCAACAAAATTTGCACACTTATTAAGTCACTACGGTTAGAGTTGAGGAGTAATACAATTCTAAAGAGAACCTTAAGGATCACTAGTAGAGACTTTAGCTTGTGAGATTTGTGCCTTTCACCCTTTCAGAGTATTTTACGCAATCTCCGAGTCACAAGTTGATTCAACTTTCTTTGGGTACGCACTTTATATTGTTGTATGATCTCATTATCTTACATAAAAATTTGTCTTAATCACTGAGAATGACATCTTTTTCGAGTTGTAAGAAACGCGTGTCTTGAAGTTTGTCCCGATACCACACTAGCATCCATACACCTAACACTTTTCCCCCATATCACATTTCCATTCACTTCACCCATTATATTCCCATGCTCTTCCATATTCCCATATATTTCCCCACACCATCACCTATCACCTCCATTTATATCATCATCATTTTGAGAAAAAGAGTGTGATTTCAAATGTTAAATGTCTTCATTGTTAGTTTGAAAAGTGAGAGAAAAAGAAAAAAGAAAAAAGAAAAAAAATAATAGAAAAATAGCAAATTAGAAAAAAAAAGAGATAAAAGAAAAGAAAGAGAATTTGTAGTTAGTTTCAGGTAATAAAGACATTTGTGCCTAAATTGTATACACTCTTCTTTCGCATCCACATCGCATATCCATCCATTTCCCATCGCATCATACATCCATCATTTCATACACCCATCTTATCCTACTTCACCTCATACCATATCCCATCCTTTTCATTTCATTTCCCCCTCACCCATATACATCCATATTACCCCCAGGTGTTCGGGCAAATGAAAGTCGACGTGGTGAATAACTCGACGTTCTCACTATAGTGATTAGCATTCTTTCATGAGATCATTTTTCTTTCAATTGTTCATTCTTTCTTATGTGTGTGTGAGACGTTTGAACTTGCTTACATTTACTCACCTCCTCACACACAAGAGCGATACACTTACCCAAATATCGAGAGTTCGTTTGAGATAGTTATATCTAGTGAGATTTTGAAGTTGAAGCGTTGATTCCGATAAGGCAATCTAGGAATTACTCTTATGATACTTGACCCGTTTTGACTGATTCACACCACACACGTTGAGTTCTAGGAAGGATGTGCCTTGAGTATTTACTTAGCTAAACTTTTTACACATTCTAGATTGTATTTCTGAAAATCATTTTCTCATGCGATGGATTGTGCGACTATTCTATGTCTAATAAGAGATTAACTGCCTTTCAATAAATTTTTGCAAATAAGAATTTTGTGGGTATATTCACTACAAACCCTCACGAGACACAACTCGTCCTGTAGGGAAACATATAGGTTTAAAGGCTTGTTGCACAAGCTAAGTGCAATCGCAAGTCCCGCGAAAGTGATACACTTTTGGTTTCTTATCTTTCTCTTTCTCTCTATCTTATTACTCGAGGACTAGCAACGCTCTGTTTGGGGGTGGTGTGATAAGCACCCAAAACTGTACAATTTATACCCCAAATAGACGTACTTTAGTTGATAATTCTCAACAATATGGGTCTTATGTGTTTAAATAATTATCATGCAGGCTTAATGTCAGTTGCGGTGTCAAAAGCTATATTTCAAGGCAATTGCGCGTTTTATGGAGCTAATACCTCTTCCGTACCCTAACCTGAGCCTAAACCCTAGCCTAAACCGACCCCCGAACCCCGTGTGTGTCTAATTTACCCTTTTATCATTTTTTAGATTTTTAGTTTCAGTCATTTTTATTTTTAGAATTTATTTTAGATTTATTTCGTAATTTCTAGGTTTTATTTTCTATTTTTATGCTATTAGTTTTTAATTTTATTTTATTTTATCTTATTAGGATTCGAATTTTTAGGATTTCATGTATTTTTAGTTTTATTAGATTTTTCATTTTCTTTTTAGGATTTTTATTTAAGTTTTATTAGATTTTATTTTTATTTGTATTTTTTATTTTTATTTTTATTTTTATTTTTTATTTAGTCTTTATTTTATTTTTAGAGTAGGAGTTTAATTTTAGGATTTTTAGTTATTGTAGTTTTATTTTTATGTTTATTTTATTATTTTTAGGTGTCCAAATTAAACACACACACAACCCCCTTATCCTACACTCCCATTAAACCCATGTGCCAAATAAAACATCTTTTACCCATTTACCCTAAATACCCCCCAACTAACCTACTTATCCCCCTTTTCCCAAAATTACCCCCATGTGCACACAAATCAGATTTTTTCTCAACTATATATCCTCATACCTTACACCCCTCATGTGCACATCCTTATTTTACCAATTTAACCCCTTAGATCCAATTGCATATAAAAGAAGACCTCAAGGCCATTTGAAGATCATCTAGGCTTTTAGATAGGAATTCTAGAGAGAGAATTGTAGAGAAAGTTATCCTTTGTAAATAGTTTTATTTTTTTTCCTGTTATTTTTTTAGATATTTGTGAGAAATTAATTGTTGAGTGATTCAAATGAGTGTTTGTATGTAATTGAATATTGTGAAAAGCTCATTTTGAATGGATGTTGCTCAATTTCAATGGAGGATTAGAGTCCAATTTTACAAATCAAGGAGACTTATTTGAAGATTTGTCCTCTTATCCTTCTATTTTATTTGTTTATGCCATTGATTATTAATTTGTCAAATTTTATACCATGTTAGGCTAAATCCCCTTTCAAGGGGTGGGGTAAAACCCTTATTTGATGTTATTTTATTTTAATTAGTTTAATTACTTGAAATTTCCCTTTGAATGTTAATTTTGATCTCTCATCCTTTAATTTACGCCTCGAGAGAGGGTAAATGATTTTCGAGAGAAAATCGATATTCTAGTGACAATACCCATTTTAGATTCGAACTAGAGATAGGGGTTTCTTAAGTGGGGTATTATCACTTGAATTTCAACTCTAAAATTATTTTCTAAGATTTACATGAACTTTAATTGATCGATCCTAGCGGGTGATTAATTAAAAGGAGTGTAGATTTATTTTTCTAGAGTTGTGAGGTATTAAACTTAATTTTCTAAAATGTTACTACTAAAATTACATTTGCAACGAGAGTTGATTTGTAGTTTTGGTATTAATTTAGGAGAATTCAATTAATTAAATTAATTAATTAGAATAACTAAAATTTGTGATGTAATCCCACTCCTTGATTGTTCTCACAATTATTTACCTCACTTTATCTTTTATTTTAGTTTAGACCTTAATTTTCATTCTAGTTACTTTCTAGTTAGTTATTTTCATTTAATTTAGTTTAGTTTAAAATCTCACCTCACCCTATTGTTTTAATATTTGAAAAAGCTAAAAAAAATTAGAAAAAGTAAAAAGCCCAAAAACAAAATAAAAAGTGAATTACAATTGAATTTGTCTCTAGCTTACTCCCTAGGAAGTGGATTGATACCCTTACTTACCTCTACACTTTAGATTGTTATATTTGTAGGTATTTGAGGATTTTGATTAGAAGGATCTTGTACAACAACGACGATACACAAAAGCCTTTCTATTACTAATCATATTCGCAATATACATTTCCTAATTCGTTACTGTGAAAATAATTGCTCGACCCATACAGTCTATGTGAGCCTTGTATCTAACTAGCCAATCCATACCCAATACACATCATAAGAGTGGGGATCTAAAATCATAAGTCCACACAAAACACAATCTATCAACATATTACAACATCCTCATATGTATCCTAGATATGAATTGACAAACCCAAAAGATTAGCCATTAATAAAGCCATATCACTCAGTCTAGGAAACAAACCAGAAATCTCCACAAAACTACCTACTATAAAAGAGTGTGTTGCACTAAGGTCAAACTGATGGTGATGTTTGGAAGGGAGAGTGTAAGATAAGTTTTATAATTGCTCAATTTAGTTTTTATTTGTCTTATCCCGTTATACCCCATTGCATGTTCATGACCACTTCAATGTATTCGAAGATAAGAAGTTGATGACTTTGGAAAATTGGAGATCGTTCATCACAACAACATTCGAAATTTCTATAAGGAGGTTTTGTAAATTCATTGCTTATCTAGGGGTTATTTTTAAAAAAAGGAGTTTGCATTTAAAGTTTTCAAAATGTTTTTAAGAGTTTTTATTGAAAACTCACTAACTCATTAGAACGAGTTTGATATGTCGTTCAAATAAGTTGCGTAGTATCGTTAGAACAAGGTTCCTTCATACAAACCAAATATGGATTGACGCCTTTTGGTCAATTCTGTAATATCGTTCAAACAAGATTAGGTATGTCACTAGAATGAGTTTCCCATGTTCGAACAAGATTTGAAGTGATACCTTTTTGGAAAGCTCTAGAATGTCATTCAAAGTTTGATTGGAAGCCTGTTCGAACTAGACAGGGTATGTCGTTTGAATGAGGTAACAGATCATTCGAATGAGTATGCATGTTTTATACTTTTCATTAAATCTTATCTAAATGTCTAATACCTATCTCTTTCCAACAACTTTCCCTATAAATAGAGATATGGGATTAGACTTTTTCCCAGGAATTTTAGAGTTCATTTTTTGATCAAACTCTACCATTTATATCCAAACCTTTGAATCGTTGAAGATAACTTTGCAAAATCAAGAAGAACTTATTCCAAGTTTAAAAACCCTTATAGAGATTTTCTCTACTGCTGATTTGTAGAGTCGAGGCTCTACTGCTGAAGAAGAAAGGAATTGGAGATTCTCGAGGCTGATCGGTGGATACCATGGCAAGAGCTACTTGTTGTGGACGATGCTGTACTGTGCCTTATTCTGTTGAAAAATTGAAAAATTGCACTTTATACTTAGTGGAGATGTAAGTAGTTTGTAAGTCACCTAGTGTCTGTCAAACTCTTTAACACTGCTGAAATCTAGGTTTGCTTGAAAGGAATTTTTCCTTAATTCTCTTCTGTTTGGGTTGTTTTGTTTATGTGGTTTAATATATGTAATTTGGACTCAATTTTCTATGCACACTGAATTAAATCAAAATAAAATTTGTTAAAATTTGAAGTTGTGTACGTGTAGCCTAAAATACGAATAAATCCATAAAAACCCCCACCTTGTTTTCTCAAATTGGTATCAGAGCGGGTTGCACTAAAATATCGTGTGATCTTGATTTTTACAAAAAAATTTGGGATACCAATTTTTTCAAATTGGTATCAAAATCGGTTACGCTAAATTTGTGTGTGATCTTAAAATTTGGATTTTTATGGATTCTTTCTATAATAGGCTATTGGTTTTCGATGGGTCTAATTATGTTTATTGGAAAGTTCGAATAAGGTCCGCTTTGAAAATGATTGATGAGAGAGTCTGAATTGTATGTGAAAGAGGGTGGTCACCACCCTCTGTGACCAATGGCGATGTCATAGGTCCTAAACCCCTCACCTCTTGGGCAGATGATGAATTTGAATGGAGTAAATTTAACTCACACAATTTAAGTGCTATTTATGGAGTCGTCCCCCTTGACGAGTTTTGCTGCATCATGATGTGCACCACGTCTAAGGAAGAGTGGGATATCCTCTAACTCACTCACGAGGGTACCAACGTCGTGAAAACATATAAACTTAAACATATTACCACCCAGTTTGAGACTATCACCATAAATGAGTCTAACACTTTTGATGAGTTTTATGCACATTTGTTGGACATAATAAATTCTAGTGTTAATTTGGTTGAGAAAATCCCTGAGACGAGAGTTGTGAAAAAGATTTTGAGATCCCTGCCAACCCGTTTTATCCCTAAAGTCACTGTTTTGAATTCATTGGGAATATTAAATACTCTTAGGTTAGAAGAACACGCAGGAGACCTTCAAACTTATTGACGCGACTAAGAATGTGTCTCAGAAGTGCGTACTCTCTAGGCTCAAGTGCAAGCCTGTCGCTCAAGTAATAATCCGATAAGTCGGGTATCGATCCTCAGGGAAATAGGACAACAGGGTTGTGACGACGTTGGACAGACGAAGGGATCCTAACTCTGACTCTAAAGAAAAAGAAAAGATGATTGGTTTTGGAGATTGACTACAACTAAATGCAATTTTGAAAATACCGGGTGGCCAGTCCCATACCAAATTAAAACAGAATATACAGTTGGCTCATTCTTAGCATCATTGTCGAAAACATTTACAACTCATCCAATACCCAATTAAGCTGGTGTTAAAAACTTTCCAAATTTAAATTTCAATAAAACCATTTTTAGTTTAAGAATAACACAACACATTTTATTCTACAACACTGATAACCCAATAAATAACTCAAAAGAATTTAAATGCAATTGGAATAAACATTCCCAAATAATATAAATCCTTTACAATAATCCCAACAATGTTAAATTTATTAAAAAGTCCCGAATACAATAGTATTTGACCTCGATAGAAAAGATAACTGAATCCTTTGGGCGACATGCCCTAACTAAGAATACTGTGAATCAAATGAAGATAGGCGTCTAAGCAAAACTCCATAAATCCATAGCCTGTCATAATCCGCTAAGGTTGGCGTCCCTGTTGCTGGACACCTGATATAGAGATACAATAGAAGAGAAAATATGCAAGGAAACGGGTCAGAGCCCGAATGTGTAGATGATTTTTAAAACAGCAAGTATTTAACAAGTGCAATAAAGCATTTATTATGTACATGTTAGATCCAACTCTCACTTGCTATTCTCACCTCTCAACTAGAGTGCACACTTAACGTTTCCTATTAACCTCCTAGTTAATGGTTCCTCTTTTCTAGTCTCCATATTATAATTTCATTCCCATATCATAATCCCCGTATGTCCCATACCATACGTCACATTATTATTCATTTACATTTCTCCTTTATATGATTAGTTTCTCATTAACATGAATCATTACTCATTAATAGGAATCGTTTCTCATTAACATGAATCATTACTCATTAACATGAATCGTTTCTCATTAACATGAGTTAAGCTTTTCAATTCTATAAGCATAAACATTCATTAACTTAATTCCATTATCTTTCTCTATTCACCGTTATCTACAATTATCACCGTAGATAGATTTAAGCACAATATATCCATTCAATCATTTAATCCATTATATATATATTCATATATAATACGGCACCCCGAGTCACAGCTGCGGTGCAATGCATTACTCTGCTATCATGTCCCATCATCGCAGGTCGCCGAATAGGGGACTAAAGGTTCGGTAAGATTCCACGAACCACAAACAACAACAAACAAATTGGAGGCGAACATAGTTCTTGTATCCATGGGTCACGCACATACCTACGTACCCACAGTCAGCGGACTTATCAACTCCCCGATAAGTCTTTCATAGACCTATATTCTCGAGCGACAAATCAAAGATCCCATGGACTCATCAGGATATGACTGCCCTCACGCGCAAACCTCCCACCGATAGCAAGTAAGCTAGGTATGTCATACACATAAATCATCAATCAATCCAATAGGTATTATCATACCTATAATATAATATCAATAAGGTAATTATCACTACCCTAAGATATTTCCCATACGTAGCATTATATCTCTTTTAAATTCCACGTATTAAAATATCATATCTTTACTTCATAATTTAATTATCCTCGCATCCTATAACATCTCTCCACTCCCGACGTCGTTAAGGTTCATGTGCGGAGCGTCTCGCAAAGAGAAATCCAAACAAGGAACCCCTCCAATACACTACTACTTAACTTTGTCGATCGAGGAGGTCCGACAACTTTAACTATGCGATCGGGATAACCTAATACCTTTGCGAAATCAAATAATGAGCTTAAACTCAGTCCTTGATGTTCAAATTATAACCCTAAGGCTACCCTCCCTCAATACACAAGATTCAAATAGGTTTTTCCTCAATATATATTCAGTAAGAATTCACTAATATCCTACTGGTCCATAACATCATTTCTCCCGAATTACTACGAGTTTAGTTCTCCTTTTAATTAAGATTAAAATTGATAGTTTCAAATCTCTTATAAACACATCTTCTTTCACTTTGGATTAAACCCTCTTGTAAACTTAAGGATACCCAGGTGTTATATTCAATCACCCCTACTGGTCCTATCTTTAATCCTCATACATCTCCATTTAGAATTTAACAAATGAATCTAGCAACCGAAATTCCATTCGATATAATTTTTAACATTTTAATCACTTGAATCCAAATCAAATTAATTCAAATCTTATCAAGGGTTTACTGATATTTTCTAAGTCCCATAATATCCAAATAATAATCACCAAAGATCCACAAAAGGGTTGGGATAAGAATCAACATTTAAAAAGAAACAACTTTACATATTCTGGGGAGGTCGATCGATCGAAGGCAGGGGTCGATCGATCGATCCCTCAGGTCACAGCCTGGTTTTTCTGCATTTCAGCAACTACGGGTTTCACCATTTTTACTCATTCAAACCTTCATATTAACCTCCAAAATGAGTTATAATTATTACTACATGATATGTCAACATATATGAACGATTTCCAGTACTCTAAACATCTTAGAATCATCAAGGGATTGGATTAAAAATTATGTTTATCTCCTTATTTCCAGAAAATTATCAACATATCATCTTCAAGAACACATCAATGGTTTTCATAATTACTTCAACAGATTCATGACTATTTCGTGGATTATTATCAACCTAAAACATGAGTTTAATTCCTATATCATTTCAGTTTCCAGAAATCCATTTAATCACTCCATTATTTCTTCCAAACATGAATAATCTTCTCTTTTCATACTATTCTAACATGGACAATATACGAACTTAAATTGCCATTATCAAACACTTGCCTTTACTGAAGGTCTGATCCTTTGGTGTAGTATATCTCAGTTGGTTGTCCCTTCTCCGGTCAAACTCCGGTGGTGGTTGGTGGTGGTGAACCTTGGTTCTTGTTCTTCTCCTTCCCAAGTAGGCTTTTCCCTTCCCAAGCACTCTTTCACTCTCTCTAGGAAGATGACTTCTCTATCTTGTGTAGAGGAGATGAATAACCCACATACACTTAATCTACCAATACTTATAATAGGCCAAAATCCGAAATCACTATTCATCCCCCCTAGAAAAATGACCAAAATGCCCTTTCGGGTTGTCTATTCATTTCCAAATGACCCGAGACTCAAAATTAACATCGAAATAGACTTTTCTGACTATTTCAAACCTTTCGGACGCTACGACGCAGTCGAAATGACTATAAGGTCAATAGAAAATAAATTTCCTTTTTAATTTAATAAACTAGTCCCGACACGTCCCATACCGCGTCTGACTAAAAATATAAATTATCGAATTTATATCATACAGTCATATCAATGACATCACATTCATATATTACCTAAATATCTTTAAGTAATATTCAGAATCATCCATTTTAATATCCACCATCCGGATAAAACCCGAATGAATTAATTTATAATAAAATCCAATTAATCCATTAATTTAAAATATAACCCATTTTAAAAGTCATTTAAAATTACGAGGTATTACATTCTTCCCCCTTATATCAGAATTTCGTCCCGAAATTCAGGAATATAAGTCATACATGTAAGGTCAACTCCGAGTATAAATCTCCCATCGCAAGAAATCCAAGATGTACCGCCCATACAGTACATTAACAAAATCCCTATCGATGTTATACGCCAAGCCTCACCATATAGTTTCAACTGAATCAAATTTAGACTTTACCTAATCTTCCCTATACCGTCCTCGTGACAAACTTTTGGAAAAATGATCCTCTCGTAGTGAACAAATAAATCCTGAAGTCTCAATTACTTACCTTTTTCACAATTATGAAAAATACTACAATTCAATCATCCAGGGCGCCCATACACCCTCTCGTACCGCTTTCAATATTAAAAGTTTCGCAAAGGTTATAAACTCGTTTCCCAAAGACCTAACTTATTTCGACTCCCAACGGTTATTAGTTTCATGCGTGGGGTGTCTCGCAAGCGAAATCCAAACAAGGAACCACCCCGATACACTTCTTCCTAAAGTAGTCGGTCATCGAAACTCCTAAGGTCCTTAGTCAATAATATAAAAATTTGGTTTATAAAAAACAATATTAGGTTTATCGATTTAAAACAAAAATTTGGTTTTTCGATTTCAAATAGAGTCTACGCATCTACTCTCTTATAGAAGACAAGATGCAGACATATGCTCTCATATACCACAAGTAAATGCATGCCGATAGTCACATCACGCTCGGACATGCCCAAGGTAAGTAATCCCATAAAAATCAAACCCACATGATAACAAGTAATATATAGGTGTCCCACACCCCTCAGTGAGTCTACTTAAATAACGATGCCATAGGCTAAGTTTAACAACCCTTTTGCCCACACAATATCAATCACTACAAAAATCAATACGCCTCATACTTCCTTAGATAGGAAACATACCCTCATTTGCGGGTGATGGTTGTTGAATCCCAAAACTATAACTTTGCTCCGATGAGTCAAGAAAAATTTTACCCCAAATTTCCAGTTCTAGTTAACCACACTCCACTATATACCCAAGACTTTCAATATATTGCCTTCGTTAGGGAACATACACAATTCAAGCATTTCAAGAACTTTTACTGATGACTCTCCTCAATTTTTCCATAATAGGTGTGACCTCGACTACGGTCATCATACTCGAACATACTTCATAACCTCCTAAGTATGATCTCCGCTATCCGTCCAATGGCCCTCATCTGCCATACGTACATAATGAAAGATTCCCCAATAAATGTTGGCGAATTTTATAGTTCAACCCATCAGTGAACATTAGGACTCTCCTATCCTCAATAGGTACTTCAGCTGGTACCAAATTAGTTAATCTCGTAAACTCTTCCTCATATTCCGCCACAGTTTTCTCTCCCTGTTTCAAATCAAGTAGCTTCCGCCTCATCTCTGTCTGGATGACGGAAGGAAAATACTTCCCATCAAACCGTATCCAAATGTCTTGGATAGTCATTATGTCCCTCTCCTCCATAGTGGTGGTCGTAACTTCCCACCATTGCAAAGCTACCCCTGCTAGCCTGAATGTGGCTAGTATTTAACGTTGAACCTCAGTGCATTCAATCATTCTCAAGTGCCGTTGGATATCTCCCTTCCATTGGCTAGCAGTCACAACATCTGATCCTCCCTGAAACTCAGGTGGGTGCGCTTTCTGAAAGGCATCCCTCGCTCGTTCCCATGCAGTAGGAAACACTTGCCCTTGCGCGGGTGGCACAACCGGTGCCGGTGCTGGAGCCTGCTGAACAGCAGCTAAAGCTGCATTGACTGCTTGAGCGACAATTGCAGCAACTTCGGCCGCAGTCATCGTACCTTTGTAGGCGTAAATAGAAAAGCAATAATCCTACTCATAGGGCTCTACATCAAAGAACGCTAAGATGAAAACACAGTAAGCCGTACAGATCCTAAAGGACACTAGAACCTGATGCTCTGATACCACCTATAACACCCCGCCTAATTAAATACTGGGTGGCTAGTCCCATCCCAAATTAAAACAGAATATACAGTTGGCTCATTCTTAGCATCACTGTCGAAAACATTTACAACTCACCCAATACCCAATTAAGCTGGTGTTAAAAACTTTCCAAATTTAAATTTCAATAAAACCATTTTTAGTTTAAGAATAACACAACACATTTTATTCTACAACACTGATAACCCAATAAATAACTCAAAAGAATTTAAATGCAATTGGAATAAACATTCCCAAATAATATAAATCCTTTACAATAATCCCAACAATGTTAAATGTATTAAAAAGTCCCGAATACAATAGTATTTGACCTCGATAGAAAAGATAACTGAATCCTTTGGGCGACATGCCCTAACTAAGAATACTGTGAATCAAATGAAGATAGGCGTCTAAGCAAAACTCCATAAATCCATAGCCTGTCATAATCCTCTAAGGTTGGCGTCCCTGTTGCTGGACACCTGATATAGAGATACAATAGAAGAGAAAATATGCAAGGAAACGGGTCAGAGCCCGAATGTGTAGATGACTTTTAAAACAACAAGTATTTAACAAGTGCAATAAAGCATTTATTATGTACATGATAGATCCAACTCTCACTTGCTATTCTCACCTCTCAACTAGAGTGCACACTTAACGTTTCCTATTAACCTCCTAGTTAATGGTTCCTCTTTTCTAGTCTCCATATTATAATTCCATTCCCATATCATAATCCCCGTATGTCCCATACCATACGTCACATTATTATTCATTTACATTTATCCTTTATATGATTAGTTTCTCATTAACATGAATCATTACTCATTAATATGAATCTTTTCTCATTAACATGAATCATTACTCATTAACATGAATCGTTTCTCATTAACATGAGTTAAGCTTTTCAATTCTATAAGCATAAAAATTCATTAACTTAATTCCATTATCTTTCTCTATTCACCGTTATCTACAATTATCACCGTAGATAGATTTAAGCACAATATATCCATTCAATCATTTAATCCATTATATATATATATTCGTATATAATACGGCACCCCGAGTCACAGCTGCGGCGCAATGCATTACTTTGCTATCATGTCCCATCATCGCAGGTCGCCGAATAGGGGACTAAAGGTTCGGTAAGATTCCACAAACCACAAACAACAACAAACAAATTGGAGGCGAACATAGTTCTTGTATCCATGGGTCACGCACATACCTACGTACCCACAGTCAGCGGACTTATCAACTCCCCGATAAGTCTTTCATAGACCTATATTCTCGAGCGACAAATCAAAGATCCCATGGACTCATCAGGATATGACTGCCCTCACGCGTAAACCTCCCACCGATAGCAAGTAAGCTAGGTATGTCATACACATAAATCATCAATCAATCCAATAGGTATTATCATACCTATAATCTAATATCAATAAGGTAATTATCACTACCCTAAGATATTTCTCATACGTAGCATTATATCTCTTTTAAATTCCACGTATTAAAATATCATATCTTTACTTCATAATTTAATTATCCTCACATCCTATAACATCTCTCCACTCCCGACGTCGTTAAGGTTCATGCGCGGAGCGTCTCGCAAAGAGAAATCCAAACAAGGAACCCCTCCAATACACTACTACTTAACTTTGTCGATCGAGGAGGTCCGACAACTTTAACTATGCGATCGGGATAACCTAATACCTTTGTGAAATCAAATAATGAGCTTAAACTCAGTCCTTGATGTTCAAATTATAACCCTAAGGCTACCCTCCCTCAATACACAAGATTCAAATAGGTTTTTCCTCAATATATATTTAGTAAGAATTCACTAATATCCTACTGGTCCATAACATCATTTCTCCCGAATTACTACGAGTTTAGTTCTCCTTTTAATTAAGATTAAAATTGATAGTTTCAAATCTCTTATAAACACATCTTCTTTCACTTTGGATTAAACCCTCTTGTAAACTTAAGGATACCCAGGTGTTATATTCAATCACCCCTACTGGTCCTATCTTTAATCCTCATACATCTCCATTTAGAATTTAACAAATGAATCTAGCAACCGAAATTCCATTCGATATAATTTTTAACATTTTAATCACTTGAATCCAAATCAAATGAATTCAAATCTTATCAAGGGTTTACTGATATTTTCTAAGTCCCATAATATCCAAATAATAATCACCAAATATCCACAAATGGTTTGGGATAAGAATCAACATTTAAAAAGAAACAACTTTACATATTCTGGGGAGGTCGATCGATCGAAGGCAGGGGTCGATCGATCGATCCCTCAGGTCACAGCCTGGTTTTTCTGCATTTCAGCAACTACGGGTTTCACCATTTTTACTCATTCAAACCTTCATATTAACCTCCAAAATGAGTTATAATTATTACTACATGATATGTCAACATATATGAACGATTTCCAGTACTCTAAACATCTTTGAATCATCAAGGGATTGGATTAAAAATCATGTTTATCTCCTTATTTCCAGAAAATTATCAACATATCATCTTCAAGAACACATCAATGGTTTTCATAATTTCTTCAACAGATTCATGACTATTTCGTGGATTATTATCAACCTAAAACATGAGTTTAATTCCTATATCATTTCAGTTTCCAGAAATCCATTTAATCACTCCATTATTTCTTCCAAACATGAATAATCTTCTCTTTTCATACTATTCTAACATGGACAATATACGAACTTAAATTGCCATTATCAAACACTTTCCTTTACTGAAGGTCTAATCCTTTGGTGTAGTATATCTCAGTTGGTTGTCCCTTCTCCGGTCAAACTCCGGTGGTGGTTGGTGGTGGTGAACCTTGGTTCTTGTTCTTCTCCTTCCCAAGTAGGTTTTTCCCTTCCCAAGCACTCTTTCACTCTCTCTAGGAAGATGACTTCTCTATTTTGTGTAGAGGAGATGAATAACGCACATACACTTAATCTACCAATACTTATAACAGGCCAAAATCCGAAATCACTATTCATCCCCCCTAGAAAAATGACCAAAATGCCCTTTCGGGTTGTCTATTCATTTCCAAATGACCCGAGACTCAAAATTAACATCCAAATAGACTTTTCTGACTATTTCGAACCTTCTGGACGCAACGACGCAGTCGAAATGACTATAAGGTCAATAGAAAATAAATTTCCTTTTTGATTTAATAAACTAGTCCCGACACGTCCCATACCACGTCTGACTAAAAATATAAATTACCGAATTTATATCATACAGTCATATCAATGACATCACATTCATATATTACCTATATATCTTTAAGTAATATTCAGAATCATCCATTTTAATATCCACCGTCCGGATAAAACCCGAATGAATTAATTTATAATAAAATCCAATTAATCCATTAATTTAAAATATAACCCATTATAAAAGTCATTTAAAATTACGGGGTATTACAATTTAATGCACCAAAGTATGAATGGAATGCAATTATTCGAAATTGCCTAAATTACTAATGATGATTGAACTAAAATTTTTAATTATATGATGAAGAAAACAGGACGGGAATACAATCCATCACCCCTAGTGTATTGCAGGTATAAAACTAATCATAAATTTAAGTGATTAATTAGACCCATAATTTAGTACTCCCAAGAATTACGTATATGAGGTTCAAGCCCACACCATACTTAATCAGAGGACGAGTAAATCGGTATTGCGATAGTGACACTTGAATTGCATTCTGAAGCATCCCGGTTACCCTAAAGCAAACGAGATCCAAAGATCTACAATTGTCGTGTTTCTACGCAATACGATCGTAATTAAACTATTAAAAGGTTGATTTCAGGCATCCCGACCTTTTAAATCTAGCCGTACATGTGAAAACTTAAAAAGAACACATTTGGAATGAAAGAAACCATTTTTTCTACTGAATGAAGATGAAGAAAGATGAAATTGGTAATGAACAAGCAACTAGAATAAAGATTCAAACAGAAATCAGAATGATTTTACTTGAATTGCAACTTGAAAGTAACTAGGATTTGTTGTTATTCTCCTCTAAAAATGGATTACCAAGATTCCTTAATGACCTAGAAGCCCCCTTACACGGTTGGGAGGAGTACAATTTATTATTTACGAAAATACAAGAGTTTGAACCAAGTAAAACTCTAATCTTTATAAGTGGATAAGTCTAGATATCGATAACAGAACCGATTCAGGTAAAGGGTTCGGTTCGGTTCCATCTTTTGTATCCTTTACAGAAAACTCTTCGAGCATGGGATCGGTTCGTTATTTCCTTGCTTCGGTTCGATTCCATCTTGTGGTCTCTTTACAGGAAGATTTCCAGGTGAAGGATCGGTTCATTTTTTGCTAGCTTCGGTTCGGTTCTGTTTTGTCAGCATTTACAGAAACTTCTCCCATGATGGGTTCGGTTCGTTTTTGTTCCCTTGGGTTCGGTTCCCTTTTGTCAGTCTTTGCATAACCCTTGCCTTCTTGTGTTTCTTTTAAGCTTTTGATAAGGAACTTGACTTACAACACTGGATACCTGCGAAATAGATGACGAACATAAGAAACTCGATGCACTCATTAGAATTTGTCAATAGCAAAGATATGATATAAATCCACTTGAATTACACTAAGCGGAGCGATAAAAGCCTCTAAATTAAGGGGATAAATGGGAAGAATTTATGCCTAATCAAACTCCCTAACTTATAACGTTGATCGTCCCGAGCAATGTAAAAGAATCAAATCATGGGCTAACTCATAAATGGGATAGAATACCTCTTTCGCGGGCGCACGATTGCATTTAGCGTATGTAACAAGCCTTTAAACCCCTAGGTTACCCTAGTAGGACGAGTTGTGTCTCGTGAGGGTTTACAGAGAATATACCCACAAAATTCAACTCAAAGAAAACTCAAAATGCGCAAAAATTATGTAATTCAAATTTTTCCAGAAAATAATCATCATCAAGTCATGTTTAAGAGTCTCAAATCATAGTGCGTGTGTGCGGAGCCGGAAATTTAATCGCGAATTTCCACCGATTGACCATTACGTTACTTATCCGAAAATTCGTTTCGATTTCAAAATCTCACGGGATTCTCTCACAAACGAATTACTCGGAGTGTGGCTATTCTCTCGGTATACGTGATTTATCAGAGTGAATGTATTGGAACCAAATTCACGCATACAAGTAGAAAGGCGGAAATTCATGGTAACCGGATCACATCATTGGATTAAGGATATAGAAAACGGGAACATTGACTCTTATATATGTATTTAATCTCTTTTATTATCTTTTGGTGTTTTAGCTCTCCACGCGGTAACCAATTTCGCGATTTTGGACTCGGTTAGGGCTTTTACGAGTAAAGGTGTATTGGGTAAAATTGGAAAAGGTTAAGAATTTCGAAATTGAAAAATCTTGCTTATGATGTCCATTAGTGCTTTTTCGGGTTTTTGCTCATTTTCTTCTTCGTTTTCTATATTTTTCATTTTTTTTATTTTTCTTTTTCTTGCTATTTTTGTTGAGCATTTTTCTATTTTTTTCTTGCCCCTTTTTATGCACTTTTCGAACTTAATTTATGGGATTATCAACTTCACAATTCTCCGCCAAATGTGGTTTTTCGAGTTGTCAAACGAAAGGTAAAAATTTATTTGGCTCAATTTGGGTTATAAAACGGAAAAAATTTCGCTACTTTTTATGACCAATATTTTTGGGTGACAAACGAGGGCCTACTTCATTGACCAAAATACTAATTGTGTTACCATGTACGTTTCGAGATGAATTAAGTTTAGAGATCCATTTTTCAAGGCAATATCACACACATTTTCCATAACCGATCAAAGTGCAAGAATTAGGATCCTCGACGACTTATTAGATGCTGAAATGAACTTTGAGTTAACAATTAACTCGGATTGATTTATAAATTTCACAAAGATGAAAGGCTCGAATCTCACCGGGGTTGTTAATCTCCACATTTATTCATTAAGTCGCCTATGTTCGCTCAATTTCCATCTTTGGTCAATTTCGACTTTGTGCATTTTGGATTTTACAACCGAATTTTAATGACATTTTCGAAAAATTTGAATTCCAATTTTTATTTATTTTGAACAAAAAATATTTTTGGATTTTTCAAGATTTTATGATTTTTTTTGAAATTTCTCGAGATTTTTGAAAATTTGTGAAGTTTTAGAAATACGCACTTGTGACCCCCCCTAACGTAGACTTTTGCATTGACCTCAAGAAAAAAGGACTAAAATCTAACTCAAAGCGAATTAAAAGTGCGAAAAAATAAAACAAACAAATTAGAAGAAAAATACAGCATTTATATAGATAGAGAACAAACAATGTTACATAGGATCGGGAGAAACACGCAATCAACACTGAGTAACCACACATACAACCAACAAACACATCAAAAATAGTTATGGGCTTCATTGGGGGGGCTGATTTGAGGATTTTTGGAGGGAAAAGGGGGTGGCTGTTTTGGAGGGAAAAGGGGAAGAATGGTGGGAAGGGAGTGGATAGGTGGGGTGAATGGGTTCCTCGGGAAGAAGCAAAATCGCAGGAACCGAATCGATTCGGTTCAGGGGCATTTCGGTTCGGTTCTTTTTTTTTTCAATTTTTCCAAACCGAACCGATTCGTCTTGGGGATTCGGTTCGGTTCCATTTGTGACAGAACCCCTTTTCTCAGTCTGCTACCCTCGAATCCTATTCTCTCACTTTTCTAGACTCCTGCACTTATTCTCCCCCTTGAATTCCTCGGTGCCCTCATGAATTTTGTCTATAAATGCGTGATCTTAACCCAATCCATACGTAACCTATCTTCGGAATCAATCTAATCTATCGAAGCATAACTACTATACACAAGAATTCACCCCATACGCATTGGGGGTGTGACGACCTCTCTTGCCAGCTCAATCGATCTCGTAAATGGGGTCCGATAACCAAACTGTGTCGACTTCTTCCACACACGCCTCTAGATATGGCTTTAGGCATTGTCTATTTACTTTGAATGTATTTCCCCCTTTCAAATCATCTAACTCAACAGCTTCGTGCGGGAATACATTCTTTACAACGAATGGGCCAGACCATCGTGACCGTAACTTACCCAAAAAAAGATGAAGTCGAGAGTTATAGAGAAGCACTTTTTGTTCGGGAAGAAACTCTTTGTGTCGAATGATGTTATCATGAGCGAATTTCATCCGTTCTTTGTAAATTTTTGAGTTCTCATATGCATTATTGCGTATCTCTTATAACTCATTTAATTGAAGCTTGCGTGCCTCACCGGCTTTATCCATGTCATAATTCAGCTTCTTAATCGCCCAATACGCCTTTTGCTCTAATTCCATGGGAAGACGGCAAGATTTTCCATACACAAAACGGAATGGGGACATGCCGAGCGGATTTTTGTATGTGGTACGATAGACCCATAGTGAATCGTTCAATCGAAGTGACCAATCTTTCTAGGTGGGATTGTCGGTCTTCTCGAGAATGTTCTTGATTTCTCGGTTCGCTAATTCGACTTGCCCGTTTGTTTATGGGTGATAGGGTGTTCCAAATTTATGAACGATGCCATACTTTCTCATGAGTTTCTTGAATGGCCTGTTGCAAAAGTGCGTGCCATTATCATTGATTATCGCTTTCGGAGCACCGAAGCGGGAAAGTATGTGTTCCTGTAGGAACCTAATCACCACTTTATTATCATTGGTCTTGGTAGCTATTGCTTCCACCCATTTAGAAACGTAGTCTACCACGACAAGGATGTATAGGAAACCAAAAGATGGGGGAAAAGGGCCCATAAAGTCAATACCCCAGCAGTCGAAGATTTCAATAATGAGTATTGGGGTTAATGGCATCATGTCTCATCGGGTGATCGCCCCCATCCTTCAACACCTATCGCAGGATTTGCAATAGTTATTCACATCCCAGAAGACTGTGGGCCAATAGAGACCGCATTGAAGGATCTTAGTGACCGTCTTTTTCGTCAAAAAGTGACCTCCACAAGCTTCCGAATGACAGAATTGGATGACTTTAGGGATTTCGTCATTCGGTACACAACGTCGGATGATTTGGTCGGCGCAATATTTAAATAGGAACGGATCATCATAGAAAAACATGCGTGACCAAGTAATGAACCTCTTCTTATCTTGCGGTGTCCAATCGGGAGGGACGGCTCCCGTGACAAGATAGTTCACTATATTTGCAAATCAGGACAAAGAAGAGGTAGCAAAGAGTTGCTCATCCGGGAAGTATTCGTCTATGGGTATTGGATCACTAGGTACGTCGGACGAAAGTCGTGATAAGTGGTTGGCAACAATGTTTTCTACTCCTTTCTTATCTTTAATGGAGAGATTAAACTCTTGTAGGAGTAGGATTCACCTTATGAGTCGCGACTTTGCATCTTTCTTCGCAAGTAGGTATTTTAATGCCGCGTGGTCGGTGTAGCAAGTGATGGGAGAACCAATAAGGTAGGACCGAAATTTGTCAAGAGAAAAAACTACCGCTAGCAACTCCTTCTCTGTGGTAGAGTAATTAAGTTATGGTCCAGTAAGAGTCCGACTGGCATAGTAGATGACATGAGCCTGTTTGTCTTTTCTTTGGCCCAAAACATCCCCTATTGCATAATCGCTTGCATCACACATAAGTTCGAATGGTAGGGACCAATCTGGAACTTGAATGATGGGAGTGGACACAAGCATGGTTTTAAATTTTTCAAAAGCTCTATTGAATGCTTCTGTCCACTCAAATGGGGTGTTTGTTATGAGTAGGTTGCTTAAAGGTCTAGCGATGGCGCTAAAGTCCTTAATGAACTGTCGATAAAACCCCGCATGGCCCAAGAAGGAGCGCACGTCTTTGAGCGATTTTGGTGAGGGTAGATCGGCTATGACATCTATCTTTGCTCTATCAACTTCAATCCATTTAGATGATACGATGTGGTCAAGAACCATGCCCTCGATTACAATGAAATGACATTTTTCCCAATTCATCACTAAGTTCTTCTCCACACACCGGGCAAGTACTTTTTCTAGTTTTTCCAGACAAAGATCGAAAGAGGTGCCAAAAACACTAAAGTCATACATGAACACTTCAAGTCCTCTCTCAACCATGTCGCTAAATAAACTCAACATGCACCTTTGAAAGGTCGCGGGTGCATTACAAAAATCGAATGGCATACGTTTGCAGGCAAACGTACCAAAGGGGCAAGTGAAGGTCATTTTCTCCTGGTCAAGTACATCTACCTCAATTTGGTTATATCCAGAATAACCATCATGGAAGCAATAATAAGGGTGGCCCGCTACTCTCTCAAGCATATGATCAATAAATGATAAGGGGAAATGGTCTTTTCTAGTTCCCGCATTGAGTTTCTGGTAATCAATGCAAATGTGCCACCCGGTGGTGGTACGTTGGGGAACTAACTCTCCCTTAGCATTTTCGATCACTGTCATGCTCGACTTTTTCGGGATAACTTGAATAGGACTCACCTATTTGCTATCCGAGATTGGGTAGATAATCTCGGCATCCAATAGCTTAATTATTTCGGTCCTCATTACTTCTTTCATATTGGGGTTTAACCTTCTTTGAATTTCTCTCGAGGGCTTGACATCCTCCTCGAGATGAATCTTATGGGTGCAAATCAAAGGACCTATCCCCTTCAGATCGACAAGACACCAACTGAAAGCACTTTGGTGCCTCCTCAGAATCTTTAATAGTTTACCCTCCTGCTCTTCGTCTAGGCTAGATGAAACAACAACAGGAAATGTCTCATCCTCTCCTAGGTATGCATATTTAATATGGGAGGGTAATTTCTTCAATTCAAAGGTCAAAAATTTGTCGCTGGAGGGAACCATGCGTGTCTCCCTCGACGGTAACTCCTCGAATCGAGAAACCCAATTACATCTCTCGCGTCCTCATCCGACGCTCTTTCATTAAGTAACTCTCTCAACTCCTCAACTTCCCTCTCGAATTCGGTGTACGTTCCCTCACTCTCGTGGCTCGATACTAAACAGGACCCTAGGGAATCTCCACAATAATTTTCCTTAAAATACTCCTCTACGATCTCGTCGATGAAGCTCACCGCATGAAAATCATCTTCTTCCCCCGTATGTTGGGCTATGTGGAAGATGTTAGTCTCTAAGGTCATGTTCCCAAAGGTGAGTTACATCTGCCCATTTCGAGTATTGATAATTGCATTAGCAGTATCTAAGAATGAGCGCCCAAGAATGATGGGAACATGATTACTCGAGGCGAAGGAGGGCTCCGTGTCCCAAATGACAAAGTCTACCGGGAAGTAAAAAGTGTCAACTTAGATGATTACATCCTCAACTATACCTCTTGGGACCTTTACGGTTCGATCCGCTAATTAGAGAGTGATCGTTGTGGGCTTCAGGTCGCCCAGATAAAGTTTCTTATAGATGGTTTAAGGGAAGATATTGACACTTGCTCCCAAGTCAAGTAAGGCTTTTTCAATTTTATTGTCTCTAATGATGCAGGAAATGGTGGGTGCACTAGGATCTTTGAATTTTGGCGGGAGATCATTAAGTAGGATGGAGCTCATGTTCTGTTCTAGAAAGACATTTTTCTTTACCTTCATCTTCCTCTTCACTGTTAACAAGTCCTTGAGGACTTTCCCATAAGCTGGAATTTGCTTAATGGCATCGAGGAAAGGTAAATTTAATTTTACTTACTTAAGCACGTCTAGAACTTCATCATAGGGGTTTCCTTTTTGGGAAGGAACCAACCTTTGAGGAAATGGTGCCGCGGTGGGTGGTTTCACTACTGACTCGGGTTCACTAGTGTCATCTTTATCACTCTCATTCAAGGGGACATCTTCGTCCTCTTTCGTGCTGGCCAAAATCTCCTTGTCTTTAATTGCGTCGTGTGGGGGAGGTGATAAATCAATGACTCTCCCACTACGAAGAGTGGTCACATCTTGACATTGCTCCTGATGTTCTGTCGAGGTGGAGCTAACACTAGTTTGAGCTTGGGACGATCTTTGGCCCTGAGCAGGAAACTTGCCTTTCTCTTGGATACTCAACGATGATTGCAACTTTGAATTGTTCGCATTCATGTTATTGATCATGCACTCATGCCTAACATTAGTTGCATTCTGGGTATTGATAAAGTGGTTGATTGTATCCTCGAGATTTCTCCACGGTGGAGTGATATATGCTCCTTGAGGTGGTGGTGCTTGCACATGTCCTTGCATGTGTGGAGCTTGTTGAAAGTGCGGTGGTGGAGGAGGAGCAACATGTGAATTAGGATTCATCACAGCATGTTGTTGCCCATAGATAAAACCATCCATGAGGGGTTGTAAGAATTACCGTGTGGTGTACCGAAATTACCCTTGAATCCTTCTACACCACTTACTTGTTGTTGAAGCATAACTTTGTAGGCGGGTATAGTCGGGCATTCCTCAGTTGAATGACCCACCTCACAAATCGCACACACCTTCTTGACGGGGTTTGGAATAGATCCAGTTAATCCCCTTCCACATACTTCAAGTAGGTCTCGCATTCCTTTCTCAAGTACATCGAGCCGATAATCCATTATAGAATTCTTTTCTACTTGAAATAGGTCGGACACTGATGGAGTGGTGGTCACTTGGAGATTTCAATTTTTAGCATTAGGGTCAGATGTATTCTAGGATTGGGTAGTCTCAGTGACATACCTCAGGTGAAGCTGAGCGTTGTTGGCGTCTAAGTCGATAAATGGACCATCGCACATGGTTTTAACGTGTTGCTTGGAATTAATGTTCATCCCATTATGGATGAAGTAAATGATTTGCATTTTATCGAAACCATGATGGGGACATGAAGTAATTAACTCATTGAAGCGCTCATAGCATCGATCGAACGACTCATTTTCTAATTGTTGAAAGTTTGAATTTGAGCCTTGATGGAGTTCGTTCGATGTGGAGGAAAGAATTTCTTGAGAAATTTATATTATAGATCGTTCCATGATGAAATTGAATTTGGAGGTAAAGACCATAGCCAGGTTTTATCCTTATCCTTTAGCGAGAATGGGAAGAGTTTAAGGCAGAGTACATCTTTTGTGCAAGTTTGATCGCTGAGAGTTTCGCACGCCTCCTCAAATTCCATTATGTGGGCATATGGCTTTTCTGAATCCATTCCATGGTAAGTGGGAAGTATCTGGATCATCCCATTCCTAAAGATAAATTTCCCTGCATTATACGGGAGTAAAATGCATCCCGGAGTAACAGTGCACTCGGGATATAAGGTGTCTCTCAAAGGGTGATACGGGGCCTCTCCCTCACCGGCGGTCGCACTACTGTGTTGTGACATATTTCTCTCACTCAAAGACTCTGTGTACTCTCTGAAGTGTGTTCTAAGAGGAAAAACGGAGTGTTATTTGCGACTGAGTGTGACGGTGTGGGAGGTGGAACCCAGAATTGTGGAGCGTTAGGAGTGTGAGGGTTATCAGGGTCGTACTCAACTATCAGGTTTTCGTGAATTTGGGTTGGAGTATTATGGGGAGTTGGAGTGAGTTCAGAATTTTGCAGTAGCAGGCTTGTGAGAGATGATGAGGAATATTTTTGTTCTTTTAGATTTTTTTTTTGGATTTTTGGAAAAATTTTGGTCAAAGTTTTAGATTGACCCGGTCTAATCCTAATTCTACCTAAATCCTCGGCAACGGTGCCAAAAACTTGACGCGACTAAGAATGTGTCTTAGAAGTGTGCACTCTCTAGTCTCAAGTGCAAGACTGTCGCTCAAGTAATAATTCGATAAGTCGGGTATCGATCCTCAGGGAAATAGGACAATAGGGTTGTGACGATGTTGGACAGACGAAGGAATCCTAACTCTGACTCTAAAGAAAAATAAAAGATGATTGGTTTTGGAGATTGACTACAACTAAATGCAATTTTGAAAATATTTATTTAATGTACCAAAGTATGAATGGAATGAAATTATTCTAAACTACCTAAATTACTAATGAGGATTGAACTGAAACTTTGAATTAGATGATAAAGGAAACATGATGGGAATACAATCCCTCAACCCTAGTGTATTGCAAGTATAAAACTAATCGTAAATTTAAGTGATTAATTAGACCCAGAATTTAGTACTCCCAAGCATTACGTATATGAGGTTCAAGCCCACACCATACTTAATCAGAGGACGAGTAAATCGGTATTGCGATAGTGACACTTGAATTGCATTCTGAAGCATCCCGGTTACCTTGAAGCAAATGAGATCAAAAGATCTACAATTGTCGTGTTTCTACACAATACGTTTGTAATTAAACTATTAAATTTAGAGGATTAATTTTATACACATGCAACTAACACATCAGGTTGGGTTCATGCATCCCGACCTTTTCAATCTAGCCGGACATGTGAAAACTTGAAAACAACACGTTTGGAATGAAAGAAACCATTTTTTCTACTGAATGAAGAAGAAGAAAGATGAAATTGGTAATGAATAAGCAACTAGAACAAAGATTGAAACAAAAAGCAGAATGATTTTACTTGAATTGCAACTTGAAAGTAACTAGGGTTTGTTGTTATTCCCCTCTAAAAATGGATTACTAAGCTTCCTTAATCACCTAGAAGCCCCCTTCCACGGTTGGGAGGAGTACAATTTATTAATTACGAAATACAAGAGTTTGAACCAAGTAAAACTCTAATCATTACAAGTGGATAAGTCCGAAAAATCGATAACAGAACCGATCCGAGTAAAGGGTTCGGTTCGGTTCCATCTTTTGTAGCCTTTACAGAAAACTCTTCGAGCATGGGATCAGTTCGTTATTTCCTTGCTTCGGTTCGGTTCCATCTTGTGGTCTCTTTACAGGAAGTTTTCCAGGTGCTGGATCGGTTCGTTTTTTGCTAGCTTTGGTTCGGTTCTATTTTGTTAGCATTTACCGAAACTTCTCCCATGATGGGTTCGGTTCGTTTTTGTTCCCTGGGGTTCAGTTCCCTTTTGTCAGTCTTCGCAGAACCCTTACCTTCTTGTGTTTCTTTGAAGCTTTTGATATGGAACTCGACTTACAACACTGGGTACCTGTAAAATAGATGACGAATACACGAAACTCGATGCACTCGTTAGAATTTGTCAATAGCAAAGATATGATATAAATCCACTTGAATTACACTAAACAAAGCGATAAAAGCCTCTAAATTAAGGGGATAAGTGGGAAGAACTTATGCCTAATCACTTATGATATCGACATGTTTCCCAAAACTGTTAAGAAAAAAGAAATAGGGATTGCTTTAAAAACTCAAGCTAAGAAGAAAAAAGAAAAAGTTTGTGATTCTGAGTCGGAATTTGATTTTGAGCTTGATGATCTTGACTTGTTTGCGATTTTTTTTTTAAATTTCTCAAATTTAACAAAGAAAATTATTTCAAAGAAAACAAAAATTTTGAGAAAAATAAAAATGGCAATGAGAACAAGAATGTTTGCGAGAAAAATAAGGTGCGATGTTATGAGTGTGAGGGCAAGGGACACAAAACCCAAGATTATGCCACTAGACTAAAGAGACAGTACAAAGTAAAAGTTTCACATAAAGCTACTCTTAGCGATAGTGATGTCGAGTCGGTGGATTGCGGGGATGAATCACTGCATGAACCTAATTTTTTCACGTTCATGGAAAGTCATGTAGTACTTATAGTTTGTCCCACGTCCACGAGGACATTAATAAAGTGAGAGCCTCGATTATGTTTCGAATCATTCTCGAGAGACTAAGAGTGGGGAAGAGAATTTGAGTGGGGTAGAAGGTGAACTCCAAAAGGAATTTCATGAACTTTACACAGAGACTTTGAAAATGAAAAAAGATTAATAAAAATTTATCTCTCAAAGTGTTAGATTTAGAGAAGGAGGTGAATGTTTTGAGAGAGTATAAGGCGTTAGTGAGTCAACTCAAGAAGATGAACATTTTTTTTATGTGAGCAATTGATTGTTGTTGGTAGGGAGAAGACTGATTTGACAACACTGTGGCTAGTCTTAGGAGAGATCTTGAGGCTTCATTGGAGACTCGTGAGAAACTTGAAGCCCGTGTATCCCAATTCGAGATTGATATTGAATGTGGTGAGAGGTTAAGATCAATTTAGAAGACACATCTAAGAAGTATAGAAAGATGCTCCTAAGTCCTGTGTTAGTTAAAGTTGAGAGGTAAGGAATAGGTTATGATGGTGCATCCACTTCTAAAGTCACACCCAAACCAGTTTCCAAATTTGTGATGATCCTTATGGGCATCAAGCTAACTCCCCAAGGAGACCTAATCTACACAGGAGATCTGGTCCTATGAAACCCATGCCTGTTTATGTTTGTTCCCATTGGAAATGAAGACGTCAACTTAGAGAGTTTTATTTTAAGCTAACGAGAGTTTTTTTTTTCAAGTTTATTCCCCTGGTATTCTCCCACACAATATCCTACACATGTTCCCATATGCATTGCCACACATGTTACTCCACATGTTCCCGCACATCACCATAAAGATTTTGAGAATTTTCGAGACCAAGTAGAGTATTTAGTCAAGAATTCACAATGTTTGATGGAGGAATTTAATATGATGTCTTCTCCTTTTGAGAACTCCTCCGGGCCTAATTATTGAGGTCGAGATGTATTTCTTAAATAAGGTGATTATCATGTTCATATCTTTGTCCCTATTTCTAGATTGTATTTTTTTGTATCATTATGCGTTTTCTTATGATATATTTTGAAAACTTATGAAAAGATTTTTGGTTATTAAGAAATAGTTTAAAAAATTGAAAAAGATTTTATTTTGATAAAATTTTAGAAAAAGACAAAAGAATTTTTGTATTCTAATTTTCACCATATTTGGATGAACATTTAAGATATTCGGATCACCCCCACAATTCATCCATTTATATAACTTTTTTTGTAGTGGTTTGAGACATGGATTTATTTCAATAGCATGCTTAATAATGTATGAATAGCATTTCGTTGATCATTGATGATTACTTTCTAATTGTTAGACTCTTTGTCACCTTTATTACACATGTGTACGGACTTTTTGAACATTGTACTTGCTTATCATATGTTGAATGCGGTGTTCTTATCTCAATCCTAATTAATAACAAACAAAATGTAAAAGGAGAGAAGTTGTGGTAGTAAAAACCATTGCCTGGATTTCTTGTCCCAGATAATATTGATATATGTTAAGCAATGGAAAAGGGGCTACAAAAGAGCAAAATATTCTTTGCATTAAAATCCACCATTTGTAAAATGAGCCTAAAATATTAACGACACACAAAGACAGAAGTGACAAATCCATTTTTTAATATTCATTGATGCTTCGCTACATATGAGCATTATGATATCTTTAAAATATTTAAGAGTGAATTATTTTATATGTGTGATTTTGAGGGTGTTATAAAGTAGAAGGTCAATGGGTTTGCACAACGGACTCTCTTGAAAAACATTAAATAGTTTGCCATTATTGATTTGAGAATCATTAAAATTCATGGCATGTTGAATAAGTCGAGTCAATTTCATTTGAGTTCAACATTTTAAACCTAAGGTAGAAATTGAGTCCTTTCTTTAGAGGGGTCTCATGACTTCATGCACCTATGTTATGAATTCTTATGTTGATTTTCCTATGGAAAATCTTCACAAAATTTCATTCCGTTTTCACGATTTAGAATTTTTACTGTTATTCCATCGTGTGTTATATTTGTCAATTTATATATTTTTTTTAAATTTTAAAAATAGTCTTTATGCCTACTGTATTATCATTGCATGTGCTTATATGATTATCTTTGCGATGCTATCCTTGCTTCTTTGTGTGAAGCTAATGCTTTCATGTTTAGTTTCCAACCCTTTGTCTATTACAAACAAAAGGGGGAGAAAACTTGAGGGGGAGTTTATTAATTTTTTAAAATTGTATGCATCTCGGTATTTCTTTTGTCTCATGTGTTTAGGTGTCTTCTGCCTTAATTATGATTTCTTAGACCGCACAAGATGAAGAGTTTTCGTTGAAGGCTTATGCATTTTCGTTTCTTGATATAAGAGGGAATTAGTTGTGTTTGTCTTAGGTGTCAATTTTACTTTGGTTCGTATTTTGTACCGGAATAGACAAAATGGGAGATTTGTAAGAGCAAGTTTATAATTGCTCAATTTAGTTTATATTTGGCTTATCCTATCATACCCCACTACACCTTCATGACTACTTTCACATATTCGAAGATAAGAAGTTGTTGACATTTGGAAGATTGAAGGTCGTTTATCACAATAACATTTAAATGAGCTATGAGGAAGTCTGGTAAAGTCATTGCTTATCTAGGGGTTATTTTTAACAAAAGGAGTTTGCATTAAAAGTTTTCAAAATGTTTAAAATGTTTTTTTAAAAGATTTTTTTGAAAACTCATTAACTCATTAAAACTATTTTGATATGTCGTTCAAATGAGTTACATAGTATCGTTAGAACGAGGTTCCTTCATTCGAACGAAATATGGACCGATGCCTTTTGGTCAATTCTAGAATGTCGCTTGAAGTTTCGTTGGATGTCGTTCGAATGAGATTAGGTATGCCGTTAGAATGAGTTTCCCACGTTCGAACGAGATCTGAAGCGATGCCTTTTGGCAAGCTCTAGAATGTCGTTCGACGTTTTATTGGAAGCCTATTCGAACTAGATAGGGTACGTCATTTGAACGAGATACCAGATCGTTCGAATGAGTACGCGTGTTTTTGATTTTTAATTAAATATTATCTAAATATCTAATACTTATCTCTTTGCAACAACTTCCCCTATAAATAGAGATACGTAAAACTTGAAAGGTTTTCAGGAATAAAAACAGGACAAAATATATCAAGTTACCAAAGTTATGCAATCCAAAAAAAGTTATATATACAAGTGATAAATCCAAAGTTATCTATCTTACTACGATAACCAACCATGTGTCACGAAATCTCACAATCCATTTTAATTAAGTAATTAATTACAATAATTAATTAATCTCGTACTTAACAACACCGTATCCTATATGCACCCTTTCTCCCCGACCATCTCCAAAACATGTGGTATGCACAAATAAAGACCGTCACAAATCTAGATGCTACACGTCCTTCTCACGACTATAAATATCAATAAATATGTGTGACGCATAAATGAATCTCATCACATAACTTGACACCACTTCTCTCTCACGTGGCAGGAAGTATAATCATAAATCAACCATGTGATGAATCAAATACACATACCATCCAAATAACATACCGTGATGCCGATCGAACAACACCTCGTGATTGTTTGACCACTACAAGGACCATCTTGCATGATGCACATATAAAATTGTGCTTCCTCAACACGTAAAATTAAAAGTGCTCTCTCTCGGCACATACATATAACCGCATCCATTATTCGTATAAAGAAAAATCGTATTACTATCGCTTCATTATCGTTCCATATTTCACATTTAGCTTATTATAATATTATTATATTCTAATCACCCAACCCCTCGGGTCATTCTAAGATAGTCCCTAAACCAATCATTACGTTAATTCATTAACTTCTAAATGGATTCTCGAATCACTCGCGAGGTCGGATTTAATAAAGGGGTAGTCATCAATTTAAACATTATAATAAATGATACATGATAATTATAAGGTTCCTAAAGTCCTTACCCCTACCTGTCTCTAGACTCTATGCGTGGGATGTCTCATAATGAAATCTAAATAAAGAACCCATTGATACACTTGCATCTAGATAGGGTAGTATTTCAGACACTATAATTAATTACATGATTATTAATGGGAATTAATTTAAGGATTAAGAAAAAAAAAACTAAATTCCATTTCCAACTGCAATCGTCACTGTAAACCAACAATACCCACAAACTAAAATAATCCAACAATAAGTATCCCTTAGTCCTTCTAATTCAACTAATAAAATATTCTAATTTCAACAACATAAGGAAAAAAATTAAGGGCTTAAAGCAACATCACATGTAATTAGGTCCAACATTCAATTTCCAAAAGAATAAATTAATTAAAGGGGATTTCAAGTACAATTTGAGAGGATAAATATAGGGATATTCATATTTATGCATTTACATGAGGGGATAACCTCTACTAAATAGTCATCATGCTTTAAACTACATTATCATTTCACCCTCTTTACTTATGATTCGTCTCGAATATTACATATATTCACCCTCTTTACTTATGTATTTTAGCCCCCTCGCGTACCTTAATTCCTATATTTATGCTCGTTAATTGGCAAAACCTCTAATTTATATGTTTACATGTTTTTCAAGGTATAATTGAGCATTTATAGGTATTACGGTGCTTAGTGTGAAGTTCGGTAGCATTCCGAGGAAGTTTCGTTGATAATTGCACATACAGAGGAATTTTAGTAATTTCATCATTTAAATTTATTGCCCAATGTATTCACGAAAGTTGAATCCCTCTGAGTCATCTTCATGTGGCCGCTGACGGTGCACGATTCCGATCAATAACGAAGAAGTTACGGGATTTCTCGCGGAGGAAGGACAACACCAAAACCACTAATTATCATTTCTTTTATCTTTAATTCTTTTACCACTTATTACATGAGTGGGTCTTTATGTATTTGAAGACATATTCGAATATCTTTTATTTTAGTGAGTTCATCATCTTTTTTCTTGTTAGGTTAGAGGAAGAAGGGTTTTGGAGGTGATTTTGGGTTTTTTGCTTCTCTTTCTCCCAGGGTTTCCCCCAAATGGGTTTGTAAGTGCACTAATCAACATCTCTTTCATTAATTCATTCTTCCATTATTGTTTCTCTTTCTTTGTTATTTATTTACTTGCTTTGTAAATTGCTTTCTTTACATTCTTGCATTTAATTAATGTCTTTTAACATGCTTTCGAGCTAACTTAGTTTAGGTTGTGATTGATTGAACTCACCTTGGGTTGATTTGATTGCTTTGCTTTGGTGATAGATTTTATGAGTTTAATTCCATTGGGTTGTTCTTGATTTTATGCCTAGGAGATTTAACATTGTATATCATATATGCACGATATTTACGACCTTGCGTGTGTAATTTTCGAGATATTTGTTGACGTCAAAATCATCATAGGCTTTTATTACGATTTAGGAGGTGACAACTCTATATTTAATTATTTGTTGAAATGAGATTTAATCTTGTTAAACTTGTCATCCCATGTAACCATTTATACCAATTAACTCGAGGTGAGGGATATTAGTCGCAATCTATTATTTTTATTCCTTTTTTTACTCTTAGTTTAAACACATGCCTAGTATTATCTTTTCTTTTGTTAACAATTATATTTTACACTTTTATTCGAGAAGTATCAAGCCAATTTAACTCTACCAACTAGTCTCTGTGAATTTCGATACCCGGACTGCTCGCTATACTCCCATAAAAGAGTGTAGTCAATAGTTTAGGTTTTTTCATAGTGGTGGGAGCCGAGCATAACGATCGGCGTATATCTTTATACACTTGCGCCACAGTTTTCCCTTGTTATTAGTCTACTCGTAGGCGCCCCTTTTGTTTCGTGGCTCTTTTTTCTCTAGAAGGTTTCTGAATTCAGAACATAAACATCCTAGTTGATCACCAAGAAATGCATAAGGACCAAATTACCCTCAAAAGTTTTCTAAAATTTCCCATGTGTCTTAAATTGGTTTTTAACGTACAATAATTACAATTTTCTCTTTCTAGTGTATGATCTACTTGTAGTGAAAATACACGCCATTATGATTTTCAAGACTCCCTAAGTACAACTTGCTACTTTAAGTCTCTCAACTTGATTATGAGGCCATATATACTTATTCTTTCCCTTAGGGTTAGAGCTAAGTCATTTCTCAACAACATGCAGTGCTTTTTAATTTTTAATGATACCCTCATCTGTTTGGATTTCCTTAAGGAGTTTTAAGTAAAAATAATCCATCATATTTATTGAGCAATTAAGGCAAAACTTCATAAAGACTTAGGGAGTGACTATATCGTAAAAATTGGCATAGGTTTCCAAATTAATTTAAGGTTTATAGTTCGTTAAGAAGAAAAATCATCTTATGAACATGATCCCTCTTTAGGGTACTCTTAGTCATATTTGTGTTGACTAACTCTATTATGGTGACTTTCCTAGTTGCACATTTATACTCCTTGATCATGTATTTGAGGTTCAACACCATGTCATGCGTAGTAGTGAACAATAATGACTTAGTTGATGAGGATAGTATTGCTTATATATAAGTGTGTACCATTGGTTCATTTTATAAATAAAATTCGATTTTTAGAAGTCCTCCATGTTGTGAGGATTTCTCACTATCACTATTAATTATAAAAAAAAATAACACTTAAAAGTTTATCTAGTGGTACCATGATTAATCATGGCTGATGTGGTCGATAGATATAAAGCCAACACAAGAAATTATAGGCTAAAAACTGTTAGTTTTTTGACCAATTTTTTTAATAATAACAAAATACATTATTTTCAATTGATTTTTTTATAGGGGCACACCGAAATATCATGAACCCACATAAAAATACCATTTCAATTTTTTTTTACTATTTTAAAAAATGGATATGTTCATAGGTATGTTGCTAGGAGGTATATATATATATATATATAATTTTTTCTTTCGTTCTCTATTTAATCTTTTCTTTCGTTCTCTCTCTAACGTCGCCAACCACAACTGCCTAAAATTTTCTCTAATTCTTATATGTGTTTTTGTTGTGGTTGTTATTCCAATTTTTGGTCATAAATGAGTTGTTATGAAGGCTATTTTTTCATTTTATTTAGTTTTCATAGTATCACATCACAATTATATACTTGAAACTTGCATGAAAGATGTTTGATAAATTGTCTATCAAATGTTTCACTTTTTTTTTGGTAATTTTTTTGCTTAAATTTTTTATGTGTTGACTGTGTTTGTTCATTTTTCAAGTGTATATTCCATATTAGTATGTTCTTTTGACTTCTTCTTATTTGTTGAAGATTTGATTCATTCTAATTATCTTAGCGTTTGGTATAATTTAGTTAGTATTTATAGAGCCTTTGCATTGAAAGTTTACATTTAGTCTTGGCATTAAAAGTTAGATTTTAGTAGCCTTGGGGTCTTCTCCATCAAACATTTGCGATTATATTATGTAATAAACAAGGTAAACTTTAATTATACCTGTTTTATTTACGATGTTATGTTCGTTTCAATTAGGCTACTTTGGACGTGATATATGAGTTTTGTAGAAATTATGTTTGTTATTATGTGTTACCATTAGGTTTATTTTTTGCATAGGCAGTTCTACCACCTATACAGACCGCTGGCGCGGACCATTTTTTCGTATATGATTGTCTGCGCTAGCGGTATATATAGGTGGTTGGATCGCCTATACATAACGCTGGCACATACCTTTTTTTAAAAAAAAGAGCAAAACTATTATTTTCAAAATAATACAAATAAATAGTTCTATTTAATAAAAAACATTGTTTTTGTACTATTTTAAAAATAATATTTTTTTGTACTATTTTCAAAATAATCTTTTTACCATTTTAAAATAAAATGGTCCGCGCCAGCGGTATCTATAGGCGGTCCGACCACCTATAGATACCGCTGGCGCAGACCAACATATACGAAAAAATCCCCCGCACTAGCGATATGTGTAGGTGGTCACCACTAGGCCTGTCAATGGATCAGATTTTATCCGAATCCAAATCTGATCCAGTTAAGCGGATATGGATCATGCCTAAAATCCGATTATCCGATTACCCGATTATCCGTTTATTAAATGGAGCGAATTGGGATTCATATACTCCGATCCGTTAATAATTCGATCTGATTAATACTTTTAATATACATATATAAATTGTGTATAAAATATTTTTAATTAATATATATTGTATTTAATAATATTTTATATACATATTTTAAATATTTGTTACAATAGTTCTTTATTTCATTATCTTTTTTGTTTGCAACATTTGCAAAATAAGTTTATGAAATAAGAGTTGAAAATAAAAATGTTGCAAATCAAGTTTAACATAAATGGATAATCGGATCCGATCCGAATCCGTTTAATATTAACGGATACGGATTTGGATTTTCCAGATCCGATCCGATTAATAAACGGATCAGATCCGAATCCGTTTAACATAAACGGATATGGGTTTGAATTTGCCTGATCCGGTCCGAATCCGATCCGTTTACGGGCCTAGTCACCACCTATACATACCGCTGGCACGGACCGTTATTTTATAGTAAAAAATTGTTTTTTAAATAGTACAAAAAAACAGTTTTTAACCAAAAATAAAATTTGTAAAGAAAATAAACACATTTTTAAGAAAACAGTTTTTTAAGGGAACAGTTTTTACATTTTATAAACATTTTTTAATAAAAAAAAATAGATAAGATTTACATTTTTAAAACAATTGAAATGTTTTTTTAAATAGTTATAAAAAGTGTAAATAAATATTTTTAAAATAGAATCTAATAATGAACATTTTTTTTATGAAAAAATATTTTTTTTATTATTGAAAATATAAATTTTTTATTTTTATAAAATGGATTTGTTTTTGTTGGTGATAAAATGTGTTTTGAATGAAAGAAAAAGAGATAGTAAGGTTTGAGGGTATTATAGTCATTTGATGTAAAGGTGGAGTGGGATTAAATTATTTTGGAGCGGGGATTGAGAGACCCTATATATATATATATATATCCTGCTCTTGTGCGGACCAGTCCGTATTTTAAGAGTGCGGACCGGACATGTGTTACCTGGCGGTGAGTCCAGAAAAGTGAGAGACTGTGCCTATAATTTAGGCGATAATTTCTAGGCGCACCGTTAGGTGACACATGTCCGATCCGCATTCTTAAAATGCGGACTAGTCCGCACAAGATCATTATTATATATATATATAGAAAAAATCTTTCATACATACTACATATGAGGTCCACCAATGCAGACTATTTTTCATAAAATAGTAAAAAAATTATTTTTGAGTTAGATTTTTTTTCATGGTGTTTAAATATTTCAAGAAACTTCATAAAAAAAATTAGTTCAAAATATTTTTTTTTTTGTTATTTTGAAAAAATCGGTCAAACAATTTGTGTTTTTAAACTATTAAAATTGACATAGTTTGACCGATTTTTTTAAAAATAGCAAAAGAAATTATTTTGAGCAAATTTGTTTTTGTGAGATTCCCTGAAATGTTTAAATACCAAACAGAAAAAATGAATTCAAAAATATTTTTTACTATTAAAAAAAAATAATCCGCAAATGTGATATGTATAGGGGGTAAATATGAGACTCTCCCAATATATATATATATATATATATATATATATATATATATATATATATATATATATAAAGAGAGAGAGAGAGAGAGAGAGTAAGGCTCACCTACATCATAATGTATACCTCACAACTCATTCTAGGTCCGATGAAATATTTTCTCCAAATTTTTTATTTTTCTCTTGAAATTAACATTATAATCAACTCATATTAAAAAATCTAGGTCAAAATACATTTTGTAGTTATTTTTAAAAAATCTACAAAAAACTGGTGGGGCAGACCCTTATAAATTAGGTATTTTAGGCAGTTTTTTGTGAATTTTTTAAAAATAGCAAAAAAAAATATTTTGACCTAATATTTTGAACATGGGTTTATTTGAAGGTTAATTTCAAGAGAAAAATAAAAAAATTTGGAAGAAAAGTATTTTAGGCCTACAACTAGGTGTGATGTATGGATGATGTATAGAACATGATGTAGGTAGCCTTCTCCTATATATATATATATATATATATATATATATATATATATATATATATATATATACATACTAGGGTGTACCCGTGCCGATGGCACGACGATAAATTTGTTCCCGTAATAAATTTATTCCTGTAAAAAATGTGTTTCCGTATCAGCAATAGTGCAAAGATAAATAATGTTAGTCATATCATGGTACGCTTGCGGCATGATTATGATTTTAATAAGGTACAATTATGTCTTAGGAACATCTAGTTTAAATTTCAATTAATATTTTTTTTACTATAACATTTCAAACTTCACTTAATTAAATTTTATAAACTTTAATGACATGTGAGTTTCCCTTGTAATCTAATAACATAGGCGTGTCACCCTTTCTCGAGCCTCATAATAACTATGAAAATATGAATAAGCTCATTGATTGTCATAGGGCCCCATGCATGTAAATCCTATTCTTAAAACAATTCATTACATTTGACACATGTAAGACTTCTCCTATTTTCTCCTTTGGTCTTTTAAACACCTATGTACTTTATATACCATATATACATTTGTGTATAACTATAAACATAATTTTTTTTACAAATACGATTTCTATTGTCATCCTTGGGCAAAACTATTATACTTGTTCACACTCTCATTGGGAAGTTGGCTTTTATGATTTCCTTTAGCCTCGAGCCACGTAAGGGGTAGGTGGCCCTTAATCTATCACAATAACGCCACGAAAAATTTTCAGTATAATTTAAGAAATAATTTACTTAAATGTAATTATCAGATTCAAGGTATTGAAAGATAAACATGTAAAAATATTAAAAGATTTAAGGCTTTCATGAGTTGGTACGGTATGGAGCCCTCGCAATAGGCCTCTTTCCTGGCGCTAAATCAATCACAAATTCAATCTCTCGGCTAGGAGGTAAACCCGGTATCTCTTGGAAAACATCCTCAAAGTCTTTCACAACTGGAATGGAATCCAAAGGAACGACTACATCCCTAGAAGTCTCCTCGGCAATGCAATACAAATAAGTACAAGTACTCCCCTCTAAACGAGGTAAAACTACCAGGAACATTTCTTGTCTCGGCACGGAGAAGACTATACTCTTCCCATAGCAATTTACAATAGCATGATATTTCATCAGCCAATCCATACCCAAAATCACGTCATACCCGACCATATCCAGGATGAGTAAATCGGCCTCAAAACATAAGTTACTGAGAGAGATTTCTATATTTTTACAAACAAAGAAGATGAGTGAACCGTCACCCATAGAGGATTCCACACTAGTAAAAGTTCTTTTGGCAGATTTAATCAACTTAGTGGTCTGAGCAAAGCTCCTAGAAATAAATGAATGTGTTGCACCGGTATCAAATAAAACACGACCCATATGTCCCTGAATAAGGAACTTACCCTCAATGACTGGCGGTGCAGGCGGAGCTGGAGGAAGCATAGCATCCTGAATATGGTAGACCCTACCATATTGTAACTGACCCTACTGTGGAGGAGCAACTGGGTTAGGTACCTGTGGAGGGAATTGAACGTACGGCTACTGTGGAGCTCGAGGAAACTGTCCCCCGATCAACTGAGGGCATTCCCTCTTATAGTGACCCGCATCCCCGCATTGGAAACAACGACCTATCATATTCTCGGCATTTCGACCACGATTGTTTCTAAACTGATTTACACCCTGGCCCTGCTGGCCTCTGCCTCCCTGACCACCACGGACAGCTTGCTGTTGTGGGGCACCCTGACCTTGTCTATTATTTTGGTTCCCCCCATTAAAACCACCAAAACGTTGTCTCTTAGACGAGTCCCCCTGTTGGGGATCCTTTTCTTTCGGTTTACTGCCCGAAGGTTGGGACGAGGGAAAGACTCCTCCTCCAATCCCACCACCTCCCGGCCTTCCACCTTGCCCCACTACGGAGGTCTTCTTACCACTTTGCAAAAAGAGTCTATGCTCTTGGAAATGTAATAGAGTTGCATTCATCACCTCCCCAAAAGTCTGTAAAGCAGGATTACCCAGCAAGTGTTGTCGGATCCTCCAGTTCAACCCTCTCAAAACTTTGAAACTTTCTTTTCTTCGGGAGTCACTTCATCCGGTACGAAGCTTGCTAACCGGGTGGATTCCTCCTCATATTCTGCTACTGACCTCTCCCCTTGAACAAGGTCCTGCAATCTCCTTATCATCTCCCCTTGAATTGCGGGAGGAAAATACTTACGATCAAATAAAACCCAGAATTCAGAGATGGACATTGTATCCCTTTGTTCTGGCGTAGTCACAGACTCCCACCAGTGTAATGCGGCACCAACCAATTTAAAAGTAGAAAGGACTTGTTTTCTATCCTCACCACACTCCACCATACATAGATGGCGTTGAATATCCTTCTTCCATTGATTCGCCTTTATAACATCCTAGCTCCCGTCGAATTCCGGGGGCTGACCCTTCAGAAAAGATTCCCTAGCTCTCTCCCACGGAGAAGGTCCAGTAGGAACTTGGGCATCTGGCGCTCTCTGCTGAGCCTGTGGCGCTTGTTGGGCCACTGCTGTCATGGCCGTATTAACGGGTTGAGCCACTATATTCGCCACATCTGCGGCATTAAATGATCCTTGTGGCGGCGGAGGAGGACCAACATCCTCATCTAAGATCCTATTGCATCTCGCCGGGCGACCTCTTTTAGGTGGCATCTGAGAGAGAGAACAATAGGGTTAGAATTTCATTCAAAACAATCTATAGTTGCAGAAGATCGTAAGCATAAACAACAAGTAGTCCTAACATTAGGCTCTATGTCAAAGAACGCTACGGTAGAACGTGACAAGTCCACAAGATCCAAAAGACTCGAGAACCTGATGCTCTGATACCATCTGTGACAACCCGCTCTCCGAAATAAGGGGTGGCGAGCCCGATACCTCATCATAATGGAATCATGAATGGATATCATCCTCAGCATCATAATAATAAAATAGGTATAGGGGAAAACCACTCCATAAATCAGAAAGAAGGTTGTCAAAATTTTGATTTAAAAGAAAGATTTAAGAAATAAATTAAACAACCCGAATCTGACAAAAGTGGAATATCCATAGAACACATAAATAGTTAACCAAAACAATATACAGTAAAAGAGCCGAATAATCTGTCGGTCCACAGTTACATCACAATGTTATATATGATACGTACTACATCCATTAACAATTACAAAATGTGGGCCACTAGCCCGAATGACCCGATCATAACTAGATTCCAAAAAGAAAGAGGGCGTCTAACAACATCCTGTATTAATCCGCAAGGTCATACAGCTCGTCACAATCATAAGAATGGAAATTCACAACGGGCGCCTTGCGGAGGCGCACCTGAGCGGATAACACAATATGCACAACATAGAAAGAAGAACGGGTCAGGGCCCAATTTATATATGATTCCCAGAAAAGTAAGAAACATGATAGATATGGACAATGAATCAATAATAATGTGAATGAAAATCTAACAACCTAACCATAAAATGTGTTAATGCAATTATATATGTTTCTAACAATTATAAAATTTGGCAAAAGAAGTTAAATTAATTCTCATTTCTTCCCATACCTTATCATTTTCCATTCCTTAGCAGGAATATAATTACCATCACATATCTCATGGCAATTTACATACCTCAAGTCCCACTTGAGTTAGAAAGGTTATATTCATATACATATAACGTTTCTAAGACCGCCCCTCCAAGTTTCCCCACTGGGTGCGCCCCTAAATAACTATCATCTTCTAGGGCCTATCTATACAAGACAACCTGGGTACCTAACGCACGTTGGGAAGTGGCCATATACCTGCGAGTGAGTCATAACCACACCCGAAATTACCTCACTAGCGCAGAAAACATATACAAATCCCGCATATGGCCAAGGACTATAGTCAGCCTGCATTCAATAGTTAGGGGACATCACCTCATGCGCGAGCTTCCCTTATGATAGTATTTAGAGAGGTGTGGTTAATTAATTTAACAATTTCAAATTTATCCCATGTTTCATTAGCATGAATCTCATGTTTTTCATTTACTTGAAACATTTATCTTAGAATATTTCTTATTCAATTCATCATATGTTTAGGTCCCGAAGCATTCTCTAAACAACCTCTCGAAGTCTTCTAGGTCCCAAGGTTTTATATACCTCAACAAGGCCTCTAAAAAATCTCCTCATATGGGCTTAAAATTCTAATTTCCAATTTCTCTACCAAATAAAAAGTGATGCCTAAACATCACTTTAAATACCCCTGAATCAACCCCAAGTGATCCCATTCAACTATGGGGTAACGACCAAACTCGACTAAAACTCTAGGATCCTATGTTTACTTCATTCAAGAAGGGTCCTAGGTCATAATCCAAACGGAAAGGGTAAAAATTAGGAAAGAAAAACAAAAAAGAAAATGCAGGATTTCCGAATCGATTCGGACTAGGCCGAATCGATTCGGTCAGGAAAACCAACATTCTGCATAACAGCCGAATCGATTCGAGGGAGAACCGAATCGATTCGGTTCACCAGACCTGGACACTGCATCTATGCAAATCGATTCGGTCAGGAGCCGAATCGATTCGCCCCTGCGAATTTTGCCAATTTTGGCTATGGAGTCTTGGACTCCTAATCTCTTCCAAACACAACTAACCCAAACCCTTGTCATATAAAGCTACCAATTGAGTATAAATGCAGCCAATAACCAAAATTTCACCATCAATAACCATTCAAATCAATCTCCAACATTTTCAAGCCCATAAACCAATTACAAGCCCTAAGTTTCTTAAACCATGTATAACCACAACTATCAATGCAAATTACTCTACTTAAATCATAAAATAGCAAGTAGAAAACTTGCCTCAAGGTTGTAACTTCAGATTTTAGTGAGGTTGTATGCAAGATCAAACACCCAAGCTTCAATCTCTCTTTTTCTCCTTAGGTTTTCTTCTCTTCCTTACTTTCTCTAGGTTTAGCAATTCAATTAGGGGAATAGTAACTCAAGCGAGACATAAATCGTGGCTTAGGCTCAAAATTCCAGCTTAAGTGATTAATACACGATAAATCAATACGCAACTACTTATTTAAGTTACAACCAGTCAAAAGTGCCCAAAACCTCGAAATACAATATGGCACACAATTTGACTATCTCGCACCTCCCGGAACTAACCGTACCCTCCAATATTAGCATTTGGAAATTTTATAATTCAGTTTAGGTTCCGGTTCCATTTTAAGCCCAAATGTCATTTTAAATTCTTATTACATAATAAAACATAACACAGCAAAATTCACCTCCACATACGGTAAATATGCAACATCATAGTAGATATTAACTTGTCTTTCTTAACTTAATACCTACTCCACAAATCAACATCTTTAATTAATCACTAAAATTAGCAGATTAAATATAAAATAGAATCTCAAAAGCGAGGGTTGTTACATACTTCCCCCCTTATGATAATTTTGTCCCCAAAATTCAAGCGTACCTCGTATAAAGAGATGCGGATATTTCTCCCGCATGTCCTTCTCGCACTCCCACGTAGATTCCTTAGCATTATGGTGACTCCATTGAACCCGCACCAAGGGCAAGACACGAGATCTCAATCTACGCTCCCCATGCTCTAATATTGCAACCGGTTGTTCTTCATATGAAACATCGGGTTGCAAATCAATATCCTCGAAAGGAATGTGCCATAGCGCACCTTCACACCTCCTATACTTCTTTAGGGAGGAAACATGGAACACATCATGAATTTGTTGCAATGGTTCCGGTAAAGCGAGTTGATATGCCACGGGACCCACCTTTGCAATAACTGGAAATGGTCCAACAAAGCACGACGCAAGTTTCCCCTTTTTACCGAAACGCTTTATCCCTTTCATGGGCGACACTCTAACCAAAACTTGGTCCCCAACCTCCAATTCCATGTGTCGATGACCCGCATCGGCATAGCTCTTTTGAAGATCTTGGGCTATCCGGATGCGATTCCAAATCAACTCAATCTTCGAGGAAGTATCTTGGATCATTTCAGGCCCAAGAAATTTATTATCACCCACTTCCAACCAACAAGCGGGTGATCTACACGGCCTTCCATACAAAGCCTCGTAAGGTGTCATTCCAATAGTGAATTGGTAAGAGTTGTTATAAGCAAACTCAACCAATGGGAGATATTGTTCCCAACCACCTTTGAAGTCAAGCATACACATGCGAAGCATATCCTCCAACATTTGATTTACCTTTTCAGTTTGGCCGTCTGTTTGAGGATGGTATGAAGTGATTAACCTCAATTCGGTCCCCGTCGCTTCTTGGAAACTCCTTCGAAAGTGGGAAACGAAAATTTTGTCTCTATCGGAGACTATATTCAAAGGCACCCCATGGAGTCTCACCACCTCCTCGATGAATAAGCGAGCATATCGAGCGGTGTCATAATCTGTCCGCACAGGTAGGAAGTGTGACGACTTTGTCAATCGGTCGACAATTACCCAAATAGAATCACACCCTCTTTTTGATCTCGGCAAGCCCGTGATAAAATCCATCGATATACTTTCCCATTTCCACATGGGGATCTCTAGTGGTTGCAATAAAACTGTCGGCTTCTGATGATCAATCTTAACCAGTTGACAAGTAGTGCATTGGGACACAAATTCCGAAATATCCCTCTTCATACCCGACCACCAATATTGACGGCGCATATCCTGATACATTATGACCCCACCAGGATGAACCGTAAACCTAGACCCATGAGATTCGGCCATCACTGCCCGCCTCAAATCTCCTTCCTCCGGAACGATGAGTCTTCCATGGAAGCATAACCCACCCTCAGAACCAATCGAGTAGGACTCTGCTCCCTCGGACAGCAATAGACGAATATGACCTGACACTCCTTATCCCTTCCTTGAGATTCTACCACCCTCGCCACAATGGTAGGAGTAACAGTCATTACCGACATGAATTCTCTCACCATCGCATCCTCCTGACTGAGTTCCTTCCATTTAGCTTTCCAAACCTTAGCTAATTCTCCATTAGGCTTCCTACTCAAGGCATCCGCTACCACGTTGGCCTTACCCGGATGATAATGAATATCAAATTGATAATCTTTCACGAACTCTAAACATCGACGCTGTCTCATATTCAAGTCCTTATGTGAAAATAAATATTGCAGCGATTTGTGGTCCGTGAAAAGACTAAACTTCTCTCCCAAGAGATAATGCCTCCATATTTTCAAGGCAAAGACAACTGCGGCTAGTTCTAGGTCATGCACCGGATAGTTTCTTTCATGGGGCTTCAACTTACGAGAAGCATAAGCAATAGCCCGTCTCTCTTGCTGAAGTACACCTCCCAATCCTTGAAGAGATGCATCGGTGAAGACTAGATATTCCAATCCTGGTTTTGGCAAAGCAAGGACCGGAGCCGAAGTCAATCTATCTTTAAGTTCATCAAATGCAGCTTGGCAAGAATCGTCCCAAATAAAGCTCACCCCTTTCCGGGTCAAGTTGGTCAAAGGGATAGCAATATTAGAGAAACCCTTAATGAACCGATGGTAATAACCCGCCAATCCCAGAAAACTACGAACTTCAGTAGGTGTCATGGGTTGACCCCACTCCCTCACCGCAACTACCTTTCCTGGATCCACTGATACACCCTGGGACGTCACCACATGACCCAAAAACTGTACTTCCTACAACCAAAAGCCACACTTCTCGAACTTGGCATACAGTTGATGGTCCCGTAGTCTCTGTAGGACCAACCTAAAATGCATGGCATGATCAGACTCCGTTCGAGAATAGACGAAAATGTCATCGATGAACACAATGACAAATTGGTCCAGGAAATCCCGAAAGACCCTATTCATGAGATCCATAAATACAGCAGGGGCATTGGTTAGTCCAAAGGGCATAACCAAAAATTCATAGGATCCGTACCTCGTAAAAAACGCAGTCTTGGACACGTCCTCCTCTCGTATCCTCAATTGATGATACCCCATCCTCAAATCGATTTTAGATAAGTACATCGCTCCTCGAAGTTGATCAAACAAGTCGTCGATACGAGGTAAAGGGTATTTATTCCGGATGGTGACTTTATTCAATTCTCTATAGTCCACACATAACCGGAGAGAACCATCTCTTTTCTTAACAAACAACACTGGAGCACCCCATGGCGATGTGCTACGCCGTATAAATCCCTGCTCCAACAACTTTTGAATTTGATCTCTTAGCTCCCTCATTACAATAGGAGCCATACGGTATGGAGCCCTCACAATAGGCCTCGTTCTTGGTGCTAAATCAATCACAAATTCAATCTCTCGGCTAGGAGGTAAACCCGGTATCTCTCGAAAAACATCCTCAAAGTCTTTCATAACTGGAATGGAATCCAAAGGAATGACTACATCCCTAGAAGTCTCCTCGGCAATGCAATACAAATAAGTACAAGTACTCCCCTCTAAACGAGGTAAAACTACCAGGAACATTTCTTGTCCTGGCACGGCGAAGACTATACTCTTCCCGTAGCAATTTATAATAGCATGATATTTCATCAGCCAATCCATACCCAAAATCACGTCATACCCGACCATATCCAGGACGAGTAAATCGGCCTCAAAACATAAGTTACCGAGAGAGATTTCTATATTTTTACAAACAAAGAAGATGAGTGAACCGTCACCCATAGAGGATTCCACACTAGTAAAAGTTCTTTCGGCAGATTTAATCAACTCAGTGGTCTGAGCAAAGCTCCTAGAAAAAAATTAATGTGTTGCACCGGTATCAAATAAAACACGACCCATATGTCCCTGAATAAGGAACTTACCCTCAATGACTGGCGGTGCAGGCGGAGCTGGAGGAAGCATAGCATCCTGAATATGGTAGACCCTACCATAATGTAACTGACCCTGCTATGGAGGAGCAACTGGGTTAGGTACCTGTGGAGGGAATTGAACGTACGGCTGCTGTGGAGCTCGAAGAAACTGCCCCCCGATCAACTGAGGGCATTCCCTCTTATAGTGACCCGCATCCCCGCATTAGAAACACCGACCTATCATATTCTCGGCATTTCGACCACGATTGTTTCTAAACTGATTTACACCCTGGCCCTGCTGGCCTCTACCTCCCTGACCACCACAGCCAGCTTGCTGTTGTGGGGCACCCTGACCTTGTCTATTATTTTGGTTCCCTCCATTAAAACCACCAAAACGCTGTCTCTTAGACGAGTCCCCCTGTTGGGGATCCTTTTCTTTCGGTTTACTGCCCGAAGGTTGGGACGAGGGAAAGACTCCTCCTCCAATCCCACCACCTCCCGACCTTCCACCTTGCCCCACTACGGAGGTCTTCTTACCACTTTGCAAAAAGAGTCTATGCTCTTGGCAATGTAATAGAGCTGCATTCATCACCTCCACAAAAGTCTGTAAAGCAGGATTACCCAGCAAGTGTTTTCGGATCCTCCAGTTCAACCCTCTCAAAAACTTTGAAACTTTCTTTTCTTCGGGAGTCACTTCATCCGGTACGAAGCTTGCTAACCAGGTGAATTCCTCCTCATATTCTGCTACTGACCTCTCCCCTGCAATCTCCTTATCATCTCCCCTTGAATTGCGGGAGTAAAATACTTACGATCAAATAAAACCCAGAATTCAGAGATGGACATTGTATCCCTTTGTTCTGGCGTAGTCACAGACTCCCACCAGTGTAATACGGCACCAACCAATTTAAAAGTAGCAAGGACTTGTTTTCTATCCTCACCACACTCCACCATAAGTAAATGGCATTGAATATCCTTCTTCCAGTGATTCGCCTTTATAACATCCGAGCTCCCGTCTAATTCCGAGGGCTGACCCTTCAGAAAAGATTCCCTAGCTCTCTCCCACGGAGAAGGTCCAGTAGGAACTTGGGCATCTGTCGCTCTCTACTGAGCCTGTGGCTCTTGTTGGGCCACTGCTGTCATGGCCACATTAACGGCTTGAGCCACTATATTCGCCACATCCGCGGCATTAAATGTTCCTTGTGGCGGCGGAGGAGGACCAACATCCTCATCTAAGATCCTATTGCATCTCACCGGCCGACCTCTTTTAGGTGGCATCTGAGAGAGAGAACAATAGAGTTAGAATTTCATTCAAAACAATCTATAGTTACAGAAGATCGTAAGCATAAACAACAAGTAGTCCTAACATTAGGCTCTATGTCAAAGAATGCTACGGTAGAACGTGACAAGTCCATAAGATCCAAAAGACTCGAGAACCTGATGCTCTGATACCATCTGTGACAACCCGCTCTCCGAAATAAGGGGTGGCCAGCTCGATACCTCATCATAACGGAATCATGAATGGATATCATCCTCAGCATCATAATAATAAAATAGGTATATGGGAAAACCACTCCATAAATCAGAAAGCAGGTTGTCAAAATTTTGATTTAAAAGAAAGATTTAAGAAATAAATTAAACAACCCAAATCTGACAAAAGTGGAATATCCATAGAACACATAAATAGTTAACCAAAACAATATACAGTAAAAGTGTCGAATAATCTGTCGGTCCACAGTTACATCACAATGTTATATATGATACGTACTACATCCATTAACAATTACAAAATGTGGGCCACTAGCCCGAATGACCCGATCATAACTAGATTCCAAAAAGAAAGAGGGTGTCTAACAACATCCTGTATTAATCCGCAAGGTCATACAGCTCGTCACAAGCATAAGAATGGAAATTCACAACGGGCGCCCTTGCGGAGGAGCACCTGAGCGGATAACACAATATGCACAACATAGAAAGAAGAACGGGTCAGGGCCCGATTTATATGTGATTCCCAGAAGAGTAAGAAACATGATAGATATGGACAATGAATCAATAATAATGTGAATGAAAATCTAACAACCTAACCATAAAATGTGTTAATGCAATTATATATGTTTCTAACAATTATAAAATTTGGCAAAAGAAGTTAAATTAATTCTCATTTCTTCCCATAACTTATCATTTTCCATTCCTTAGTAGGAATATAATTACCATCACATATCTTATGACAATTTACATACCTCAAGTCCCACTTGAGTTAGAAAGGTTATATTCATATACATATAACGTTTCTAAGACCGCCCCTCCGAGTTTCCCCACTGGGCGCGCCCCTAAATAACTATCATCTTCCAGGGCCTATCTATACAAGACAACCTGGGTACCTAACGCACGTTGGGAAGTGGCCATATACCTGCGAGTGAGTCATAACCACACCCGGAATTACCTCACTAGCGCAGAAAACATATACAAATCCCGCATATGGCCGAGGACTATAATCAGCCTGCATTCAATAGTCAGGGGACATCACCTCATGCGCGAGCTTCCATTATGATAGTATTTAGAGAGGTGTGTTTAAGTAATTTAACAATTTCCAATTTATCCCATGTTTCATTATCATGAATCTCATGTTTTTCATTTACTTGAAACATTTATCTTTGAATATTTCTTATTCAATTCATCATATGTTTAGGTCCCGAAGCATTCTCTAAACAACCTCTCGAAGTCTTCTAGGTCCCAAGGTTTTATATACCTCAACAAGGCCTCTAAAAAATCTCCTCATATGGGCTTAAAATTCTAATTTCCAATTTCTCTACCAAATAAAAAGTGATGCCTAAACATCACTTTAAATACCCCTGAATCAACCCCAAGTGATCCCATTCAACTATGGGGTAACGACCAAACTCGACTAAAACTCTAGGATCCTATGTTTACTTCATTCAAGAAGGGTCCTAGGTCATAATCCTAGGGGAAAGGGTAAAAATTAGGAAAGAAAAACAAAAAAGAAAATGCAGGATTTCTGAATCGATTCGGACTAGGCCGAATCGATTCGGTCAGGAAAACCAACATTCTGCATAACAGCCGGATCGATTCGGGGGAGAACCGAATTGATTTGGTTCACCAGACCTGGACACTGCATCTATGTGAATCGATTCGGTCAGGAGCCGAATCGATTCGCCCCTGCGAATTTTGCCAATTTTGGCTATGGAGTCTTGAACTCCTAATCTCTTCCAAACACAACTAACCCAAACCCTTGTCATATAAAGCTACCAATTGAGTATAAATGCAGCCAATAACCAAAATTTCACCATCAATAACCATTCAAATCAATCTCCAACATTTTCAAGCCCATAAACCAATTACAAGCCCTAAGTTTCTTAAACCATGTACAACCACAACTATCAATGCAAATTACTCTACTTAAATCATAAAATAGCAAGTAGAAAACTTTCCTCAAGGTTGTAACTTCATATTTTGGTGAGGTTGTATGCAAGATCAAACACCCAAGCTTCAATCTCTCTTTTTCTCCTTAGGTTTTCTTCTCTTCCTTACTTTCTCTAGGTTTAGCAATTCAATTAGGGGAATAGTAACTCAAGCAAGACATAAATCGTGGCTTAGGCTCAAAATTCCAGCTTAAGTGATTAATACGCGATAAATCAATACGCAACTACTTATTTAAGTTACAACCAGTCAAAAGTGCCCAAAACCTCGAAATACAATATGGCACACAATTTGACTATCTCGCACCTCCCGGAACTAACCGTACCCTCCAATATTAGCATTTGGAAATTTTATAATTCAGTTTAGGTTCCGGTTCCATTTTAAGCCCAAATGTCATTTTAAATTCTTATGACATAATAAAACATAACACAGCAAAATTCACCTCTACATACGGTAAATATGCAACATCATAGTAGATATTAACTTGTCTTTCTTAACTTAATACCTACTCCACAAATCAACATCTTTAATTAATCACTAAAATTAGCAGATTAAATATAAAATAGAATCTCAAAAGCGAGGGTTGTTACAGTTTCTTACAAAAAAAACTACAATTTTTAAATAACTTGGCCCGAAATTGACACGGTATGTTGAGTTTATGTCGTGTCGATGTCATATTTTTTTTAACACGAAGTCGTGTTGTGTTGTGTCCATGGCAGGGTTTTTTTAACACGAAGTCGCGTCTTGACGTCTTATTCAAATTTTTACATGTCTTATCGTGTTTAGTTAGTGTAAAAGAATATAATAATTTCTTATCATGTTTTAAATGGGTGGTGTATGTGTCATAAAAAAAATTGTGTCATATCGTGTTCGTGTCTAAATGGTGCTAATCCTGTTTATCCCAAACACAACACCTAAACACAAATTATCACCCTCAAGTAAAGCATAATCGAAAACAATACTATAACCCATACAAAATTAATGTGTGAACCCCTTAATAATTTCAAGTCATATCAGCACTAAACTAATAAATTAGATGTGAATGTTGATTTGGTGTGAAACTCCAATACTCTAGCAAAATAAATTAGATGTGAAACTCCAAATATCTTTTAACTACAGAAGGGCACTAAGCAAGGATAACAAATACGCATGGACCTGAATGATGGTTTGGTGCAATCTCATGTACCGAAATCAAAAATGATGGGAAACATTTGAACCGTAAAAAAACCAGATTGATTTACAGTTTGAAATCAAAGTAGAATTTTTAGTTCCAAACACTAAGCTAAAAATCTATCAAACCGACACCACAACTAAAAATAAAAAAATAAAAAATCATGATATAAAAAAACAAAAGGCACGGAGTGCACAAAAAAATCAAACTCACAATAGGCCTGAGATTCACGGAACGCAATATGTCCCAACTCTCACCTGCAAAACCATCTAGAACAAAGAAATCAACCAACAAAATTAAAGCATTAACCATGATAGTTTGCCAAATACCTGGCGTGCGGGAAAATGTCAGAAATTCAAAATAAAAAGAAAACAGAGAACAAAATAAAGAGAGATATGGACAAAATGAAAGGCATTTCCTCCGCTAGCTCAGGCGCCGTCGTGGAGATTTGTCCTCAGCGTCGAATGGTTGTACAACCTGCATTAATAGCAGGTATTGTATAACAAAGATGTAATAACAATTGTAGTAGATAGAGTGATGCAATGAATTTACCTGATGGGTTCAAAATAGTCAAACCCGAATGGGTATTGTCATTCCCATCATGTTTATAATCAAAATAAGCTGATTGATGAATTTTTGGGAGCGGAGGTTCGTCTCGGTGGTTCAAATCAATGGGAGGGGAGCTTCCTCAAAAGAAGATGACGACCTTCTGGTTTTGGAATTAAAATAAGTGATTCTTGTTATAAGACACAATGATTCTTGTGAGACCCACTGTATTAAAGACTCCCCAGCAAACACTTCAAGAATCTACACGTTTGGTGATGAATCCAAACGATCAAACACAGTGTTGTTCCAAATCAAAGCCTCAGAACCCAACTCAGCAAGGTCACCAAAACCCCAAGCAAGCTCAAACTCTAAAATGTACTTATTCTCAGGAAACAAACGACCCAAACTTGAAATGGGGTAAACCTCTCGCAGAAAGCTCAAGAACATATACGTGTTTAAGAGAGGGAAATGAGATGAGATTTCGTAGAGGAAAAATGAAATAAAAACCCCATTTTTTCCAGACCCAACAATCGACTTTTAAAGACCCCAATCAATTTCATAGGTCCGTAACTCTTAGAAACCACTGTATTGGGCGATAAATCACTGTATTTAGTTAGATTTGGAAACCACTGACTAACAGACTTAAAACTCTTGCAAAGTTTTCAACTGGAAAACAGACGAGAGAGAAAGAGATATTAGCAAAATAAAATCAAACCACTACAAAATATAGAGTCGAACCAAACCGAAAATAATCGAGATCAGCAAAATTAAACAAAAAAAACCATGGATGTAGAGAAATCTAACTTGGTGGAGCTCATAGAGAGAAATATCTGAGAGATAGAGAGAGAGAGAGTGATGGTAAAGGTAGCAGATGGAGGTAAGGGGGTGATGATATGGTCTCTATCACCTTTTTTTTCTTGAGCCTTGTGCGAGGAAGGATGAGAGAGTCGCAGGCTGTCAAACATTAATCAGTTACATGTGACAATACCCTTACCTTTCTCGAGCCTTGTGCTTCTATTGAAAAGAAATTTTTTTACGATCGTTAGATTCAATTTCATAAGATTTAATCTCAGTCGTCAGTTGATAAAGACCAAATTCATGAGATTTGATCTCAACCGTTAGTTGGCGGAGACAAAAAAACCCTCCTCCTTTATTATATAGATATATAGAACGAGACTCTCATACATACCAAAGTTTATATACCAAGTTTACATACCGATTTTTTTAAAATAATAAAATTATTTTTTAGTTGAATTTTTTTATATAGTATTTAAACATTTAAACGGACCCATATAAAAAAATTAGCTCAAAATAACTTTTTTGCTATTTTTAAAAAATCGTTCAAATTTTCAAAGCGTTTATTAAAAGATATGAAAGTTTGACCGAATTTTTAAAAATAGCAAAAAAAAGTTATTTTTGACATGATTTTTTTTATATGGGTCATCCGAATGTTTAAATACCACATAAAAAAATTCAACTCAAAATCATTTATAAAAATGGGTCCCCGCCAGCGGTTGTAAACTTGGTATGTAAGAGAACCTAATCTCTCTCTCTCTCTCTCTCTATATATATATATATATATATATATATATATATATATATATATATATAATGTCTAATACTTAAATGATTAACAAACCATTAAAAGGAAAAACCGACTCTTCATTTCCTCTCTTAAATTTAAATAATATAATGAGAGTAGATTGGATGATCCACGTGGAGAAACTACTTTAAGAGACACCATTTTTATATTTATATATTAGGTACCTACGGAAGTAGTAAAAGCTAGAAGCTGTGTGTGGGCACCTTGTTCTTGCCCACTGATGTTAATTTCGTAGCCAAAAGGTGCGTCCATCCTCTATGAAATTAATAATATAAATATAAATAAAAAAAAGGTACTTAAACAAATATAAAAAATAAACCAGGACGGGTTACGTATATATATATATATATATATATATATATATATATATACACTAAACTTGAACCGTCCCCGTTTAATTAATGATTTTTTAAAGGGATTTTTGCGTATAGGTCCTATATGAGGAGATTTTCCATAAATAAGTCTTACTGACTTTTCAACCATTAAATATATCATGTTCCTAAATTTTTGAGATTATTTTCACAACTTTTATCTTTTGAAACCAACCATCTGTAATTTTTCGAGGAAAGTTATACAAGTGGTCGATTTTATTTCTTCTTCTGATTTTTTATCTTCAAATGATCATAACTTTTGATTAACAAATCCATTTTTCGCAATATAATATTTGTGAAATCTCCTCGGTGAGATCTATCAAACAAGACACGAAACCTATAATATTTTAAAGAAATACAAAAAATCCATAGACAGTAAAATTTACTGTGTTAACCCAAAAATAAAAAAAAAAATTAAATCTGAGATATTTTCACATACAATACTATTTATTGTGTTAATGTTATACAGACAGTAAAATTTACTGTGTTCATCGTAAAATGAAACAGTTTTACATCTGGGATATTTTTATAGAAAGTACTTGTGGTGACAATTATTATGCAACACAAATAAATAAGAAGAAAGCATTCACCAACTGAGAACAAGGAATATAAAATGACAATCACACAACAAAGGACTGGGCTACTCGTCCATATTATTTCTATATACTCCAGAGAGTAATTACAGAGAATACAAAAACTGTCCTTTTGCCCCAGACCTAGGGTTTAATATATACATGTACATGTAGGTAAGTGGAGGTTATGGGTTCCCCCACGTCTTCCATCTCCCCTATAACTTCCCTTAATGAGAACGTGGGGGGAGACCGGATCAAAATAAGAGATGAGGGGCCTGGACTTTGGGCCGCCAGGACTGGGCTACTCGTCCAGGCCCATGGTCCTAATTTCGGGTACCCACAATTGCCCCTAAATTTGTTGGGCCATGTTTATGGGCTCAATAGATTTAAATGATTAGCCATAATGGTTGTTTTGCAATTCTTCGAAAATCGTGAAGCTAATTTTGGCGGCACCCGCCTCGTATCTTGTGCACTATGATTAGTAGAATTTAAAGGTTTCTTGGAATAGGTACTTCTCTATTATCGTTCCAATTTTTCCATCATTTTCTCATTCCTTGCGAGTTCTAGCACTTCGTACCTTCTTCTCTCAATCTCCAGTCTCATTGCTTCCTTGCCATTTGGGCTCATGCTTCTTCATCGTTCGAATTGGTCTTCTATCTTATAAGTTCCCTGTATCTTTTCTCTGTGCTTTCTCTTTGAGTTTGTAGTTTTCTAGGGCTTTTCAATGGCGAAGATTGGGAATAGGTCGGTCTCTGAGTTTAGGAAGTTTTACAACATTCCCGAGTGGGTAGATATTGAGTGTTGTTCCTCCCCTCCTAGAAACGTTAGAGAAATAAATGATGCTCACTGGATCCATGTTATGTTACTTTCCCAGGGGGGACTCACTTTTCCTCCCAATGATTTGTTCCTGCATTTCTTTGGCTATTTCAATATTGTTCCTGCACAATGCTCGCCCAATGTGTGGAAAATAGTAAATGGCGTCCATAGGATAAATCAATTATATGGAACTAGGTTAGGGCTCGCCGAGGTCTGTTTCTGTTACTCCTTTTCTCGAACTAGTTCTGGTGTCCTTTAACTCAAAGCTAGGAGCCCTGACAGGGTATTGGTAGTAAATCTACCTGATTCCCATAAGGACTACTTGAAAGAAGGTTTCCTTGTTAGAAATTGGAAGTTTTCTCCCCAATTTGAAGGGTCGAGGTCTGAGAGGTTCTATGTCCCCTTCTATGGGGAGGAATACATAGGTAGACATTGTACTGTTATTTTAATTTTTGTTGATTTGTAATCCTTCTAACTCTTCTTTGCTTTTTCTTGTGCAGCGAAGTCAAAGAACTTGGAACCTGCACTCAACGAGGTCCGTCTTTCAGAATTGGTAAAGGCTTGGAAAATCAGGGAGCCCTTAGGTGACGACGAGCACCCCAGATCTGCTGCCTTCCTTCTCGAGTACAATAATGTTGGTTCCAGCTTTATAGCAAGGCATGCGGATAGTATCCCAAAGTTTGAGTCATTTGAAGAGACTGCTGCAGGTCCTATCCAATTGGACGAGGAAGATAGTAGCTCTGAGAGTGCCATTGTTGGAGCTGTAAGTGATCTGTGGGGAGGGAGTTCTAGCAGTAGTAGATCCTCTGATTATAGGGAGGTTTCTGAAGCTCGAGGATCGTCGAGTACCTCTAGCAGTTCGAGTGAAGGAATGGTTCCACCCCGAAAGAACCTGATTTGGGATAATGACGATGAAGACCACATGTTCCTCGTACAGAGGTTGAAGAAGCAAAAATCTACCTCGGGGGCTGTGGCTACTAGTTCTCGGTCTTCTGCTCATGAGCAGGAGAGGAAAAGGAAGGAAGAGGAGCAGGTGAGAGAGAGAGAGAGTGGGAAAAGGGAGAAGAGAGGAAGAAAATAGAGGAGAAACGGAAGGTGGAGGAGAGGAAGAGGAAAGAGAGCGAGAAGGAGGAGGAAAATATGAGGGTTGAAGCGAGGACGAAGGCCGGGCAGGCCTTAGTCCCGGTGTCTGCTCTACCCGAGGGGGCCTCCGTGGCGATTTCTCCTCAGCTGGCCCCGGCTTTGCTCGAGAGAGCTGTCCTCCCGGCTGATCGCCAAAGGGCAGTAGGGTCAGAGCACTTGGCCCTTCAGGCTAGTCAGAGGCTTTCTCTGGTAAGGTTTTTCCCTTTTTGTCTTATGCTTTTTTGACTTCCCCCATTTTCTACTTCTAATGCCTTCTTTTTTCTGCAGTTTGTTACTGACTTCGCCATGCTATATCGTTCACGCGATGAGCTGGTAAAGAAGAATAGTGAGTTGGAGCAAGAGAGCTCTGCCCTGAAGCTGAAGGGTAAAGAACTCGAGGCCAACTTCAAAGCCATTGATGCTGCTCGGATTTCATCCGATTTGGCTCTTACCACCGCCAATAAGGAGAAGGATGCTACAGTCCAAGATCTGAAGGAGCTAAGTCAGGCGTATGACTTGGTTTGCTCGAGCAAACTTATAGTCGTTGAGGAGAACAGGGCGCTCACTTAAGAGCTGAAGAAGAAGGAGTCTGAGGTTGTTACTTCCAAGGAAGACTCTTACAATTCTGGCTGGGCCACAGCATATGAGGATGCTGAAGTTCAGATAGGCTATATTAGCCGTTTGAACTTCAAGAAAGGATGTAATAAGGCTCTCATTGCTGCTAGAGTAAATGTTGCATCTCCCCTTTTTGACGAGCACGACCCAGGGTCGAGGCCAGTCATAGATGAGGACCCTGCCCCAGCCGTTGAAGGCTCTGATCATATTCCTCAGGTGCCCCCTGCTGACGTTTCTCCTGTTGAGGTGACAGAGACCACTCCTACCAAGGACAGTGCTCCTATTGATGTTAATAAGGGGAAAGGGCCATCAACCTCTGGGCCACCTGAGGTTTCTAGTTAGTTATCTGATAGGATTACTTTGTATTTTTGTTTTTTCCATTCTGTAAACTTTTCTTTTTTCAGTTCGATGTAACTTCAATCTTCATTAATGAAAAAGGCTTCATTTCTGCTTGTACTAATTTGTCCCTTTCTCTCCCTTTTATTTCTCTTGCTTGTAGTTAGTTGATGTGGATGATTACATTCCTGCTACTTCCCAGTTGGGTAGGACCCTTGGTCCCAATGTGAGTCCCGAAGTTTGCCAGGCCTTCGTTAAGCTCTACAAGTCCCTTAGGTTTAGAAATTAGAAGTATAAGGAGCAATCTGATCTCGTGGCCAAGATGAAGGACAGGCTCTAGGAGATGGAGGACATTAGTGCTTCGGTGCAAGAGGAGATCAATGTGCTGAAGACAAAACTATTAGAGGCCTCCGAGATTAACCAAGTAGGGGAGGTTCTTCAGCAGGAGAATGAAGATCTGAGGAGAGAAGTCTTACGACTCAGGGAGCATACGCCGAGCACTATTTGAGAAGTATTACAAGGCTCCTCATCATCGCGGGCTAGAGTTGATCATAATGTTACCCCTCCTATGTCGCGAAGTCTCACTCGCCCTCCCCTTCCGCGAGATGGTAGGAGCACCAGGAGCAGAAGCAGGGAAGGATAAGAACTTCGCGATAGGGAAATGGAAGAACTCCGTGGTGATGTTCAACAAGCATATGTAATCGCTGCTAGGCTTCAAAGGGACGTCACTCGGTTGTGGCACTTATTCAAGAAAGGCCCTCGGCAAGCGTGGGCTGACGGTTATGATTACGGCTGGTCGGATGCTCCAACAAGGCTGTCTGAGTTCGAGGAGCTTTCTTTTATCAGGGGGTGGCTAAGTTCCTTGAAGGAGCTGCAAGTCCTGAGGAACTCGGTGCTATGGTATCGTCATGAGATGTCTTCCTCCACGCTGATGCCTAACCCATTCCAGAGGGATGATCGATGGATCCCCATCGATGCTATTCCTCGGCAATTATTGGAGTCAAATGCGAATGAGGTGGTGGAAGAGTTAGCTCCTGCTCCTGATGACGGACGAAGAGCTCGAGTGGCTGATTATCTTGCTCGGAGGCTTCCAACCCATTGAGATTTTGCTAGTTATTTTTTTTTTGTATTTTTGATAATGTAAATGCTTTGGGCGAGCTCGCCGACTAAACATGTATTACCATTGTTGTAAGTATGATGGATTAATAAAAACTTTGTGTTTTGGGCAATTTTGCTGACTAAACGTGTGCATCCTACTTTTCATACTCTTGTTGCTCTGTAATGTTTTTTGTTTTGTCATGCAAGTGTCCCCCCAGTCCAGTATAATACTAGGATACCATTATGCTCCACTTTACCTTTTAGGTTGTGTCGTCACACTCCCTTAGGCCTAAGTGGGGAAATTGGCGAGGACACACCTGGTGTTGGATGTCTTCATCCGATCAGGATTTTACTCAACCGAAGTAGGTTTGATGACCAGTATAAAATTTGGTCGTATTGCCTAAGGATCCCCTGTAGGGCTTCATATATTGCCAGGGGCAATGCTAAGAGGTCTCTCGTGTTTTATAATGATGACTTGAGGAGGGGTATTCCCCTGCTATAGTGATCAATGTGCTTGTTATTTGGAAAAGATGTGCGATGAATGCAGCTGTCACCAATCAGAGTGTAACCAATTAAGTAACTTTCATTAGTAATAAGGAAAATGAACTTCTGTTTTCATAACAAAAGAATACAAGAAAAAGATCTAAAAATAGAATTTCTTGAGATTAGCTGAGTTCCATGCTCGTGGTATTTCTCTGCCCTCCATCATTTCCACGTGATAGTCACCTTGCAGATCGTCTTTAGTTACTTTAAAGGGTCCTCCCCAGTTTGGGCCTAGCTTGCCGTCTGACGACTTCACTGTGCTGCCGAGGACTTTCCTTAGAACATAGTCCCCAACTTGGAACGTCATCGGGCTAACCCTTTTGTTGTAATGCTTCGCGAGCTGTTGCTGATAGTTCGCTAGCTTCACCAGGGCTAGCTCTCTGCGCTCGTCGGCTAGGTCGAGTTCTTTGAGCAATGCTTCATTATTCAGGCCTTGGTCGATAAGGTTGGATCTCATTGTTGGCAAACCTGCTTCTAGTGGGATGACTGCTTCCATGCCATATGTCAGCGAAAATGGGATTTCTCTTGTTGCTCGCCGAGGAGTGGTTCGGTACGCCCATAGAACATGGGGTAGCTCTGTTACCCATGCGCCTTTGGCTCTCTCTAATCGCTTCTTTAATCCATCGATCATAATTTTGTTGGAAGCTTCAGCTTGGCCATTGCTCTGAGGGTAGGCCACTGAACTGAAGTGGTGTCTGATCCCGTGTTCGTTACAGAAGTTCTGAAAGGGGCCACTTTCGAACTGCATTCCATTGTCGGTGATGATGGTTCTGGGGATTCCAAACCGAGTGATTATATTCCTCCATATGAACCTTATCATATCAGCATCTCGGATGTTTTCCAGGGGTTCAGCCTTGATCCATTTGGTGAAGTAGTCAGTCGTAACCAACAGGTATTTGCGATTGCCGACGGCGGTAGGCAGCGGTTCCACGATGTCCATTCCCCATTGGGCGAAGGGCCATGGGCTGGATAGGGACTTCAGGTCGCTGGTGGGTTGGTGGGCCATAGGATTGTGGAATTGGCATTTCAGGAATTTGCGGACGTATACTGCAGAGTCCTTTTGCATATATGGACACCAATAGCCTTCCTCCATTGCTCGAAAGGCTAGAGACCTTCCTCCAATATTACTTCCACAGATTCCTTCGTGAAGCTCGTGTAACACTTGCTCGACATCACCTGGGTGGATGCATCTAAGGTAGGGACCGGAGAAGGATTTCTTATACAAGTCGCTTCATGTGGATAAGTGAAAGCGAGCAGCTTTGACTCTTATCTGGTGGGCAGTTTTCTTATCATTTGGGAGCGTGCCATCCTTTAAATAGTCCTTTAAGGGGTCCATCCATCTGGGGGCTGATCCCACCTGGAGTATTTGTTCCACGTTTGGTAACTTGCTGTTGTGGTTAATGCTCGAAAAAATGAGGAAATCAATGGGGATGACCCTTTTAAGGTTAGAGTCAACTGCTGAACTCAAGGCTGCTAAGGCATCAGCATGACTGTTTTTCCCCCTGAGAAACTTATGGATGTTGATTTCTTCAAAGCTTGACATTAATTCTCTCACTAAGGCGAGGTAGGCTGCCATTCTTCCATCCTTTGCATTGTAATCTCCACTTATCTGATTGGAGACTAGTTGAGAGTCGCCGAACACCTGTAAACATTTTGCTCCTAGAGTTTGTGCCTTTTGGAGACCGGCTATTAGGGCTTCGTACTCTTCTTCATTGTTGGAGGCTGCAAATCCAAGCCCGATTCCTTGTTCGAGGATTGTGTTTTTTGGAGTGATGAGGACAATGCCTATCCCTGCCTCCTTTGAGTTGGAGGCTCCATCAATGAAGAGTCTTTAGGTTCTCTCTGTTGCTTGGTTCTTCTCTTGCCTTGTTGGTTGAGGTTGGTCAAAGAGTTCTTCGCCCGTGAATTCGGCTATGAAATCAGCAAGGATCTGACCCTTGATAGCTGTCCTTGGTTGAAATTGGATGTCAAACCGACCGAGCTCGACTGACCACTTAAATAGTCTGCCCGACAAGTCCGCTTTCCTTAGGACCGCCTTAAGGGGATGCGATGTAAGGACGATGATAGTATGAGCTTCGAAATAATGCTTCAGCTTCCTCGAGGCTATTACAAGTGCAAAGGCAAGCTTCTCCAATGGCAGGTACCTTTTCTCGGCGTCTAATAAGGTCTTGCTCGCGTAGTAAACGGGGTGTTGGATTCCTGCAACCTCGCATATTAACGCAGAGCTGACAGTATGATTGGATACGAAGAGGTACAGGTACAAAGAATCCATTTGTTATGGTATGACAAGCAGCGGTGGGGATCTTAAGTAGGACTTGATCTCGTCCAAAGATCACGAGCATTCTGGGCTCCACTCTATCGGTTTACTCCCCTTTAGAAGCTGGAAAAAAGGCTTGCACTTCTCGGAGGATTTGGAGATGAAGCGATTTAAGGCGGTGAGCATTCCAGTGAGCTTCTGCACGTCCCGAATTGTTCGAGGGGGTTGCATCCTGTTGATTGCATCGATCTGGTCTGGATTAGCTTCTATGCCTCTCTTACTGACCAAGTACCCAAGAAATTTTCCTGACTGGACACCGAAGGAACATTTGCTCACATTAAGTTTCATCCGGTACTTCCTGAGGATTTCGAAGGTCTTTGACAGGTCCGAGACGTGATTTTCCTTCTTCTTGCTCTTAACGAGCATGTCATCGATGTAGACCTCCATTGTGTCTCCCATTTGATCCTTAAACATTTTAGTGACCAGCCGTTGATAGGTTGCCACTGCATTCTTGAGCCCAAAGAGCATGACCTTGTAGCAATATAACCCAACTGTCGTGATGAACGTTGTTTTGTCCTGGTCTGGGGCATACAAGGGGATCTGGTGATATCCTGAGTATGCGTCCAGGAAACTCATTCGCTCATGAGCTGTAGTGGCGTCTACTAGTTGGTCTATCTTTGGGAGGGGGAAACTATCCTCAGGGCATGCTTTGTTGAGGTCAGTGAAGTCGATGCAAACTCTCCACTTCCCATTATTCTTTGGAACTACTACTGGGTTGGACAACCACTTGGGGAATTGCACTTCCCGTATGGATCCTGCATCCAGCAGTTTTTTGACTTCCTTTTCGACCGATTTAGCCTTCTCAGGTGCAATTCTCTGTGCCTTCTGCGTGATTGGCTTGAATGTGGGGTCGACGTGCAGCTGATGACAGACCATACTAGGATCGATTCCAGGCAGCTCGTATGGTTCCCATGCAAAAACATCTACGTTGTGTCTCAGCAAGGTCGTCAACTCCTTCTGTTCTTAGTCGGTGAGAGATGCTCCAATCAAGAAGACTCTGCTACTATCACCAACTTTATCCATAACTTCTACCAGGTCCTCGATGACACGCTCGGAGGGGAGGAGCCTGGTCTCCTCTACTCCAGGTCTTCCGTACTTTAATTGCTACTTCGAAGGTATCACACCTTCTTCAACTTTCTCGCTAGGTTGACCGGCCTTCTTCTCTGTCTTTGGTCAGATGGCTGCTATGAAGCACTTCCTCACCATCGCTTGGTCGCCATGGATTTCCATTACTCCTCGCTCGGTTACATATTTGAGCTTCTGATGGTAGGTCGAGGAGACTGCCTTCATCGCATGAAGCCATCCCCTACCGAGGATGGCCTGGTACTGTGAGTCGATGTCAACTACCAAAAACTCGATCATCTTGGAGATATTTCTAGCATGCACTGGCAGTACTATCTTACCCAGGGGCATGGTCATTTTTCCAGCGAAGCCGACCAAAGGAACAGTAGCTTCCTTTAGCTCGGCGGCGCTCAACTTCAATTTCCTGAATAGGTCGAGGTACATTACTTCAGATGAGCTTCCTTGATCGACGAGCAGCTTATCGATGTCAAAGTTGGCTATCCTGAGTGTAATGACCAGGGCATCATGATGTGGGGTCCTTACTCCCACCAAATCTTCATTCGTGAAAACAATATACTTGTTATAGTTGACGTCCTCTCCTCGTCGACGCATTCCTGACTGTGACTTTGTTGGATCGATTTGAAAAGCCTGCATTATCGCTATAAGTTTTTTCATTTCCATTCGAGCTGAGTTCCCTTGTATCTGCTTGACGTCAGATGCTCCGTGGATTACTGCGAACTCATGTCCAACATCATCCTCCAACACGTTATCGGGTCTCGCCTCTCTATTGGCAGCCACTTTCTCTGCCCTCTTTTCCATAAAGTCGTTCAAATGCCCGGAATGGGTCAACTCCTCGAGGTGAGACTTAAGTGTTTTGCAGTGCTCGGTCTTATGTCCACCCTCTTTGTGAAAAGCGCATCTTAACGCATTGTTCCTCTTCGAGGGATCTCCTCCCATTTTCCTGGGCCACTTGATGAATGGCTCATCTTTGATCTTCGCAAGAATTTTGTAAATTGGTTCTTTGAAGACGGTGTTGACCGCCTGGAATACTTTCGACGCGTCATGGTTTCCTCCGTTCTTAAAGACATTTTTGCCCCCGTTCTTTCCTCCTTTCTTCTGGTTCTCAGTTTTCTCACTTCCCTTGGTAGTGATCTTAGCTCGACCATTTTCTCCTATATTAGGGCGGGTGACATCTTCCACCTTTGCGTATTTCTCTATTCGGGCCATTAGGTCGTCAATAGTCATAGCTTCCTTCTTTGTCAGGGACTATTATAGGAGGGAAGAACTAGGGAGCCCAATTTTAAAGGAGGCCACTGCCACTTCCTCTGTGTAGTCCTCGATCTCATTGAATAACTCCCAGTACCTCTTCACGTAGTCTCGGAAGGTCTCTTAAGGCATTTTCTTCATTGTTAGCAAAGCATCCATCCTTTTGGGATGGGAGCTACTGGTAATGAATCGGGCCGTAAAAAGTTCGGCTAGGGATTTGAAATTCCTGATCGACCGGTGGGGGAGCCTTTTGAACCACTTCTGCGCTACATCATGCAGGCTCGAGGGAAAAATGAGGCACATCAGGGCATCTCGGTGATTTCAGAGGGTCATGGCCTGTCGGTATTGCCTGACGTGATCAATGGGATCAGTCTTTCCGTCGTAAATCTTGAACCTTGGAATGGTAAATTTCTTGGGGGCTTCCTCCTCTTCGATTTCCTTCATGAAGGGTGACTTCATCTGGGTTTTGAGAGCTCAACTTGCGAGTTCTCTGGTTGATCTTGTTCCGTGGTGAGCAGGATGTTGGTCCATCTCCCTGTGGACTAGATTTCGTATGTTTTCGTCCCTACGAGCAGGGCTCTGGTAGAGGCGAGCTCTTCACAGCCGTTCGCAGAGGTCGTCATTTGACTCGCCTCCTTTGACCTTTTGAGATTATCGCCTAGGGCTCCTTCCTCGGTTGCGAGACTTGATCACTTGAGGGCTAGGAGTGAGGTACGGACGTCTCCTGTTATCAGGACGAAGCTCCCTCTCCAGTCTTTCCAATCTTCTTCTCAAGCGAGCATTCTCAGCCTCGTATCTGCGGGAAGACTCCCTCTGCTCATGGAGCCTTGCCTCATACGCATCAATCAATTTGGATATCTGTGTGGACCTCGCTGGCCCCTGACTTTCTTCTGAGGCTGGCCTTTCCAGGCGAGCTCTCTAATTTGAACGTCGAACTTCAGACCTAATCCTACGAGGAGCAGGTGGCTCTTGAATATCTCCTGCCTAAGGGGCATTGCTGCTGTGACCAGACATCTTAAACTCCTTTCTTGGTGTGGGCTCTTCTCAGGGAAAGATGAACGCTTCCCACAGACGGCACCAATTGTGGTGACAATTATTATGCAACACAAATAAATAAGAAGAAAGCATTCACCAAGTGAGAACAAGGAATATAAAATGACAATCACATAACAAAGGATGTACGTGGTTCAGCAAAGATGTGCCTATGTCCACGGTGGTGCAGTCGATATTATTTCTATATACTCCAGAGAGTAATTACAGAGAATACAAAAACTGTCCTTTTGCCCCGGACCTAGGGTTTAATATATACATGTACATGTAGGTAAGTGGAGGTGATGGGTTCCCCCACGTCTTCCATCTCCCCTATAACTTCCCTTAATGAGAACGTGGGGGGAGACCGGATCAAAATAAGAGATGAGGGGCCTGGACTTTGGGCCGCCAGGACTGGGCTACTCGTCCAGGCCCATGGTCCTAATTTCGGGTACCCACAGTACTGTGCAAATATTATGCAGACTGTAATATTTATTATTTACCTAGAAAATGAAGAAAACATGTCATCTTTATTTTTTTAATTTTTTCATCGACTATGGGTCTTGTTTTATAAGGACCCATTAGTGGCTTTCAAAAATAGAAAAATCTGTAAATTATGAAATTGTATATCAAAAGTTATAGTTATTTAAAGTTTGAAAAAAAAAACTATTTTTAAATTTGGAGGGAATATAAGGAGAGAGGTCTATTCATAAAGAAAATTTCATAAATTTATAAATAAGACTTAATTAATGGTTGATTAGTCAATATGACTTAATTAAGAAAAAACTCTTAAAATAGGAGTTACATATAATAATACCTATTAACTGGATAGTCACATTAGTTATTAGGATTAAACAAGAATACAAACAAATTGTTTAAAAAGATTGATCAATATATAGGCCCCAATATAGATACATATTTTGTAAAAAAAAATACTTATTTTTAGTTTAACCTATTTAATCTCTCAAACACTGCTTCGCTCAATATTGTCTTATTTTAAAAGTTCCGCAATAGCGGAACTCCACCCCGATCCCCACCCACCATTACTATTAGGAGTCATTTGGGTTTTGGTTCCCAAAAGTTTTATCCGTAAGATTGATTAAGTTCATCTATAAATCTTAATTGATACATATAGCTTAAGTGCAGAGAACCTGTATTGTTTATATGATTGAGCATCCATCGTTTAAAGAGAGCTAAAGATTTACATTAAAGAGAATGGAACAAAACATAGTAAAGGTGTGGAAAATAAATGCAAAACCTTAAGGTGGAGCCATCATCTGAACAAACAAGATAATTTACTGATTGATGTTCCTAGTGAGCTTTAAAAACTGATTAAAAATATGTTTTAAACTCAAATGGGGATATAATACCAATTTATGTGGCTTTGTAGACTTCCATTGAGATTCAAATGCTAATCAAATCCATATATAGAACAGATTTCCTAAACATTATCTGAAAAATCACATAAGAGTAGTAAAACATTTAAAGGCCAACTGGGAGAAGCAAGATCATAGCAGATATTAGAATTGAAATTATTTTAATATCAAAATGCATTAGTAATCTATGTAATTCGAAGAATACAAAGTAAATTTCAAAAGAGTTTGAACAAAGTATACGTGGGAAGAGTAGCAGCCTTTTCTCTCATCCTCTATATGAAGAGGCCACACACCTGGATGAACTTTTTCAAAGGAATAAAATAGAAATATGTATTTCCCATCCTTGAAAACAGCATAATATTATTCACCAAAAAATGTTTGGTTAAAACAATGAATGGGTTTAAACATTTCTAATTCAATGACTCAAATACCACACATCTCTCAAATATTAATATTCCTGGCACTAATAGACACAAACAGAGAAATACATATACACAAACAACACACACCATATATACAGAGGGGTAGAGAATATATATTCCATGCTCGAAATAGTAAAGATCCGAGCACACATTTCCAGCTTGATAACTAGCATAATGATGTTTTATCAAAATGCAGTCTCTTATTTTCTTGGAGTATTGAGTTTGGATGAGAGACAAGGGGAAAAAGATGTGTCGTAGCAAATGGCACGTTATATGTAACTGTCCGTAAAATTTAGAAGAAAAATCAAGGCACACACTTCCACTGGGGCGGGGGCGGGAGGAGAACTAAAATTATAGGCCATGCATAATTTTACATGAAACGATTATACATAACGATGATTACAAATAGTAAAATACGACGGGAATGGAGATGGAGGAATGGTAACCTCCACATCTCCTTCAAGCATCTGGCAGACCTTTCTCATGGTAGGCCTTAGAGATGGATTTTCTTGAATACACCAAATACCAACCATAACAGACCTCTTTAGCTCCTCCCACTCATTTAAGGCCTTCACCTCGTTTTCAACAAACGTGTCCAATTTCCCCTCCTGAAATCAATCCCAAACCCAATCCGTCAAACTTGCCATTCTACACAACCAATTTCCACATCCTCCACGTTTCTACAACACGAAATTATCTCTAGAAGCAAAACACCAAAACTATACAGGTCGACCTTTATAGTGATCGGGATGTTCCTAAACCATTCGGGAGCCACATATCCTTTTATTCCTCTAATTCCAGTATCGATTTGACTTTGATTCATCATCAGAAGCTATGCCAACCCAAAATCAGCAATCCTGCCATTGTGATATTCGTCCAGAAGTATGTTTTGAGGCTTTATATCGCAATGGATGATCTGATTATTGCACTCTTGGTGGAGATACGAGAGTCCTCTCGCCACCCCCAATTCGACTTGTGTCCTCTTGAACCAACCTAATTTCACATCTCTGAAAAGTAAGTTCGCTAGAGTACCGTTACTCATGTACTCATAAACCAAAAGGCGATTTCTCCCTCATCACAATATCCAAGCAGCCTCACCAAATTCTTGTGATGAGTGTGCGCAATTGCATTAACTTCAGATTTGAATTCTTTTTCACTGTTTTTTAACCACTCGGTCTAACTTCTTCATCGCAACGATATTTGTGGACCCCATCTGAATTTCCCCTTTGTAGACAATCCCAAAGGAGCCTCTTCCCAATTCTTCATTGAACCCATTCGTAGCTTCTGCTAGATCATTATAGGTAAAACAATGCAAATTAATTCCCACACCATTATTACAAGTAAGAGGAGTTATGACTTTCTTCTTGCGGTAGACAAGGAAAAAAACCAGACAACCTATACCAAACAAAATATTGATAAACACAGAGCTACCAAAGAGCACGGTTCCTAGAATGTTCAGACGGTTCTTGTCCTCCTTTGTACCTACAATCGGATGGTCAGGATACTGCATAAATTTGAGGAAAGCCTTGGTGTTCAATTCTGTCCTTCCATTCGACAGTGGCAGTTTCTTTTTCCAATAATCATTCCCATTAATGGCAACAGCACAGAAACAATCCAGCAGGCAAGACCTTTTGCATTCGTCTTCACTAACACGTCTCAATCGCTCATAATCAGACATGGGCCAGTTAATATCAACAAGCTCCACAAAACCATATTGTTCCTCTGCAGAACCAAGATCATCCTTATCGCAGCTCGGAGTGAAATTTGATTTATAGCTACCGTAGTTATCATTTGGATCAAGTAACGAATACCCTTGTGGGCATTCACATATTGGCCTTCTATTATCGTCAAGGCTGCAAAGACTATTGTACCCACAAGCCCCACTCCCAAATGTTCCATCAATATTGAAGCATATATTATCTGGCTGAGACCATACAACAGTCTAGTTAGGCCTGCCTATGAAATTCTTCGAGTAATAATATTGGGGGAAAACGTCGTCGAAATTGAGAGTTGCTCTCTAATAGTAGTCTGATGTTGGGCGTGCCATTAGCGGTGTGAGATCAAATCTTTGACCATTTCGTCTAAAAATATACATGTAACCTGACTCGTTGAACTCGACTCGATAACCAGAATTCAAGGAATTAGAACCATCATAAGTGTTACAAATATAGTAAGCATCGTAGGCAAAACTATTGGGTATATTGAGTATATATATTTATTTTGACCGAACTAAATAAGTTGGGGTAAGTGGCCTAGTAGTAAATTTATGTGGTTTGGTGCTTGAAGTCATGGGTTCAATCCCTAGGAGGCACACCAAACATTAATAGTCTTTGATTGGGCCTTGGGGTCTTTGGGGCTTTGGCTTCTCTTGATTGCCCAGAATTTTTACCCTTTTATTAATTCGTTTTTAATTTTTGACTTAGTATCCTATTCTAAGTAAACTAACCGTTAGTGGAGATATTAGTGGGTTAGTTGGCTAAAACCTCTACTCGTATTTTTGACCATTTTTTTATAAAACAAAGGCTACAACATTGAAAAAGAACACAGAAAAAAAATCAATCTCTCTCACTTTCTCTGCAAAAATAATTTTGCTACTTTCTACTTTTCGTTATTTTTTGGGAGTGCTGGAGTATCCTGAGAGTTCAAAGATTTAACACAAAGCTGGTGTGTAAATCTGCTCGTTGAATCCTGGGAAGTGTATGTTCACGAGGCTAACAGCTACAAATATCAGCGAGCAATTTCACCTTTAGGACTTTGTGTCAAACACAAATCTCGATCAATAAGTCCTAATTTTATCTATTTCGAATTTGGGTTTTTTTGTTTATTCTGCATAAATTATATCCAACAAAAACCGGTAGCCACGTTTTGGGTATTAAGAACAAGATTCCCGTCGGGGAGCAAACGAAACTGGAATCTTCCCATTGAGAAATTCATCTCTCTGTGGTGAGAATTTAACACCCCACCAGTCTCCAACGTCTGTGTAGGCAACATGGTATCTGTTGGATTTCTAAAGGTATCCCATGCGACATGATTATTACCCACAAGCTAAAAGTTTCCCATGTCATTCATAAATCCATACTCAACACCACCAACAATATCTTCAGAAGACCATAATTCTTGTCCCCGCGGGTCACTCAGAACTAGCCCACAACTCGCATAGGTCACTACTCGTGACCCTCCTGGCACATTATTTCCATCATGTCCATACTAGACTATAGTCCGGTCGGGTATCCTATTATACCATATGGAAAGCAAGAAGACATTTGTATCTTGAAGTTGTTGATACCCAAATGCACCTAGATAAGGTAGTCTTTAAGACACTATAATTAATTACATAATTATTAATGGGAATTAATTTAAGGATTAAGAAAAAAAACTAAATTCCATTTCCAACTGCAATCGCCACCGTAAACCAACAATACCCACAAACTAAAATAATCCAACAATAATTATCCCTTACTCCTTCTAATTCAACTAAAAAAATATTCTAATTTCAACAACATAAGGAAAAAAATTAAGGGCTTAAAGCAACATCACATGTAATTAGGTCCAACGTTCAATTTCAAAAAGAATAAATTAATTAAAGGGGATTTCAAATACAATTTGAGAGGATAAATATAGGGATATTTTACATGAGGGGATAACCTCTACTAAATAGTCTTCATGCTTACATATATTTACCCTCTTTACTTATGATTCGTCTCGAATATTACATATATTCACCCTCTTTACTTATGTATTTTAGCCCCCTCGCATACCTTAATTCCTATATTTATGCTCGTTAATTGGGAAAACCTCTATTTTATATGTTTACATGTTTTGCAAGGTATAATTGAGCTTTTGTAGGTATTACGGTGCTTCGTGTGCATTCCGAGGAAGTTTTGTCGATAATTGAACATACAGGGGAATTTTAGTAATTTCATAATTTAAATTTATAGCCCAATGTCTTCACGGAAGTTGAATCCCTCTGAGTCATCTTCGTGTGGCCGCTGACGGTGCACGATTCCGATCAATAATGAAGAAGTTACGGGATTTCTCGCGGAGGAAGGACAACACCAAAACCACTCATTATCATTTCTTTTATCTTTATTTCTTTTACCACTTATTACATAAGTGTGTCTTTGTGTATTTGAAGACATATTCTAATATCTTTTATTTTAGTGAGTTTTATCATCTTTTTACTAGTTAGGTTAGAGGAAGAAGGGTTTTGGAGGTGATTTTGGGTTTTTTGCTTCTCTTTCTCCCAGGGTTTCACCCAAATGGGTTTGTAAGTGCACTATTCATCATCTCTTTCATTAATTCATTCTTCCATTATTGTTTTTCTTGCTTTGTTATTTATTTACTTGCTTTGTAAATTGCTTTCCTTACTTTCTAACATTTAATTAATGTCTTTTAACATGCTTTCGAGCTAACTTAGTTTAGGTTGTGATTGATTGAACTCACCTAGGGTTGATTTGGTTGCTTTGCTTTGGTGATACATTTTATGAGTTTAGTTCGATTGGGATATTCTTGATTTTATGCCTAGGAGATTTAACATTGTATATCATATATGCGCGATATTTACGACCTTACGTGTGTAATTTTCGAAATATTTGTTGACGTCAAAATCATAATAGGCTTTTATGACGATTTAGGAGGTGACAACGCTATATTTAATTATTTGTTGAAATGAGATTTAATCTTGTTAAACTTGCCATCCCATGTAACCATTTATACCAATTAACTCGAGGTGAGGGATATTAGTCGCAATCTATTATTTTTATTCCTTTTTGTAATCTTAGTTTAAACACATGCCTAGTATTATCTTTTCTTTTGTTAAGAATTATCTTTTACACTTTTATTTGAGAAGTATCCAATCAATTTAATTCTACCAACTAGTCTCAGTGACTTTCGATTCCCGGACTGGTCGCTATACTCCCTTAAAAGAGTGTAGTCAATAGTTTAGGTTTTTTCATAGTGGTGGGAGCCGAGCATAACGACCGACGTATATCTTTATACACTTGCGCCACAGTTTTCCCTTGTTATTAGTCTACTCGTAGGCGCCCCTTTTGTTCCGTGGCTCTTTTTTTTTCTAGAAGGTTTTCGAATTCAAAACATAAACATCCTACTTGATCACCAAGAAATGCATAAGGACCAAATTACCCTCAAAATTTTTCTAAAATTTCCCATGCGTCTTAAATTGGTTTATAACGTACAATTATTACAATTTTCTTCTTCTAGTGTATTATCTACTTGTAGTGAAAATACACACCATTATGATTTTCAAGACTCCCTCAGTATAACTTGCTACTTTAAGTCTCTCAACTTGATTATGAGGCCATATATACTTATTTTTTCCCTTAGGGTTAGAGCTAAGTCATTTCTCAACAACATGCAGTGCTTTTTAATTTTTAATGATACCCTCATCTGTTTGGAGTTCCTTAAGGAGTTTTAAGTAAAAATAAACCATCATATTTATTGAGCAATTAAGGCAAAACTTCATAAAAGACTTAGCGAGTGACTATATCATGAAAATTAGCATAGGTTTCCAAATTAATTTAAGGTTTATAGTTCGTTAAGAAGAAAAATCATCTTATGAACATGATCCCTCTTTAGGGTACTCTTAGTCATATTTTTGTTCACTAACTCTATTATGGTGACTTTCCTAGTGGCACATTTATACTCCTTGATCATGTATTTGAGGTTCAACGCCATGTCATGCGTAGTGGTGAACAATAATGACTTAGTTGATGAGGATATTATTGCTTATATATAAGTGTGTACCATTGGTTCATTTTATAAATAAAATTCGATTTTTAGAAGACCTGCATGTTGTGAGGATTTCTCACTATCACTATTAATTATAAAAAAATAACACTTAAAAGTTTATCTAGTGGTACCGTGATTAATCTGTAACAACCCGCCCTTTTGGAGACGATTAAATTCCATAATTAATTATAAATTGGAATTTGGGAAATTTTCTAAAATAGTAATTTTTGGGATATTCGAGGATTAAATGATTTTCGAGGGATGTTGTGATTATTTTTGGGACTAAATAGGTCAAAATATTTTAATTTTATGTCGCCGTTGAGTAAAGCGACACGAGGTAATATTTTTAATTGGAAAACCCGCATTTATTTATTTTGGGTTGGAATAGTGATTTGCGGTCAAGTACCTCGGATGGAAATTTCGACTACGCCATGAGTCTCAGAATGTCAGAGATAGTCGGAAAAGAGTGTCCGATTGTCGAAATTGAGCTTCGGGGAATTTTAGAGGTAAAAGTAACTCGTAATTGGGTAAACGAGTCGTTTTTGGGTTTTAAGGGGTATAACCCTTTTCTTTCTTTATAAAGAGAGGGAGAGGGAGAAAAAGAGAAAGGAAAGAAAGAAAAGAGAGAGAAGAGAGAGAGGAAGGAGAAAGAGGAGGAGAAAATGGAGATCTGGGGCCAACTCCTCCGGATTCGACTAGAGGACGTCGGATTTTATCCACGAGGCAAGTGTTTACTTGCTTTATTTATCTTTTTGCATACATATCTCATACCGTAGTTTGGTATAAACAAACCCTAAAGGTTTTGGGGTGGATTATCATGGATAAAACGGGTTTTTGGAAGTTAAAACAATTAAACCCCAATAATATTTCAATTTGTGGAACTTAGGTTTTAACCTAAATTAATTGGTGGTTTTCGGTTCTAGGATGTTTAGAACCCTTAATATATGTGTATTTGTAGTTGGTTGAGGTTGTAGGATGTTGGGTGAGGCGACAAAAGCTTGGGAGAAGCTTTAATGGCCGAACCCTCCTCGAAGAAGGTGATGAATAGTAACCCGTCACTTTAGGGAGCCTTTTTGGCCAGGAAAAGAATTGATTTAGCTTTCGGCCAAAACATGAAAGTTGTAGATCTTTTCGATACAGTCGCGTGGGCGTAGACCGTGTATTTTTCTTATTTTTCTACGATTTGATATGATTTTTACAAGATGACAGCTCCGGGTTGAAATCATCAACTCGGAAATCAAATCAGGAATTGGAAAAATTACGGCTAGAATTAATTTCGTAGATGTTCAGGATAATTTTTGGGGTAGTTTAGAAACCCCGAAAATGAATTTGGGTTGTTAGATAAGGGACTTGAGGATTTTAGTTTTGGAGACCTGGTGTGACCGGTCGACCGCGCCCCGATGACCGGTCGACCGCGTCAAGGAGAAAGGGCCTACTGCTTTGTTTCGTAGGCTTATTTGCCACCCGCGGTCGACCGGGGGTCCAGGACCGGTCGACCGGTGCCCTGTTTTCAGCGCAAGATTTTGGAGATTAGTATGACTTCTCCTCTTTAAGATTAAAGTTTAAGGGCCCTCTAAATTAGAGTGTTATAGAGGGTTATGTCCTAAAGGACTTGAGGAATTGGGAATGTATATATATGTGTATATTCACTTAGAGTGAATTAGTATAATTGGAGATATCCAAATGAATCCGTAGATGGGATTTTAGTATATATTACTTATTAAAGTAAGAAAATGCTTTGGGTTTAGTATCATGCATATATGAATGCATGATTATGATTCTTTGAGAGAATCTTTGGGATTATTGGTTATCGATAGATGGTTTGGCAAATATGGCCATTTTTATATATTCATGGAGGAATATATGGTATATATATATACTATGTGATTAAGTATATATCATATGATATAAATGATTTTGAAAATATATAGATGAATATTTTCAGAATGGGAAAAAGGTAAATGATTTTCATAATTGATAAATTATGGTTACACACCTCCCCAAATCGCTATCATAAGGGAAGTTGCGTTCGTGGTGGTGAAGCCTTCCTGGCTATTGAGCAGGTTGGATATAGTCCCTAGGCCATATGGGCGTTTATTTGTTTTCTGCACTGGTTAGGGGATTCTGGGTGTGGTCCTGACTTTCCCGCAGGCAATATGGCCGCTTCTCGACGTTGGTAGGTTCCGAGGTTGTCTTGTATAGATAGGCCCTAGAAGATGATAGCCATTTAGGGGCGCGTCCAGTGGGGAAACCCGGAGGGGCGGTCTTAGATTTATTAAAGCAATTCATGATAATGGATTGGCTTTAATTTACATTTCCTGAGTATAAAAAGGGAAATGGGATAAAGGTTTGGCTTCGGTAACACTCCTGGATGGAAGAAGGGATGTGGAAGCATGATTTGATCAAAGCATTTTCATGATAATGGAAATGGCTTTGGGTACATTTCCTGAGTATAAAAAGGGAAATGGGATGACATATAAAGGAAAAGCATTTTTATGGTAATATAATTGGCTTTTAAAAGTATATGATTCGTTAAAGCAATTCATGATAATGAATTGGCTTTTATATTTACATTTCCTGAGTATAAAAAGGGAAATGGGAAGTTTTAAGAAAAATGAAAGTATTGATAAATACTTGATATATGAATCCTCAGTCCGGGAGATAGATCCGGATGGTTATGGTAAAATATGATTATATATATATGGATGAATCGAGTACCGAGGGTCTAATGGATCTCGACGATCGACCTTGCCTCATAGTAGTGTATCGGGGGGGTTCCTTGTTTGGATTTCGCTTTGCGAGACACCCCACGCACGAATATGGCAATGTGTTGAGACTGGGGAAAAGTTTAATCCTTAGTTCTCTAATATTATAAATGCTTATGATATATATATATATATATATATATATATATATATATATATATATATATATATATATATATATATATATATATATATATATATATATATATATCTTTATGTACTGAGGGACTGGCGGATCTCGACTATCGACCGTGCCGCGTAGTAGTGTATCGGGGGGGTTCCATGTTTGGATTTCGCTTTGCGAGACACCCCACGCATGAACATGGCATAGGGTTGAGACTGGGGTGAAGTTTAGCCCTTAGTACATTGCTTGGACTATCTAGGGTTGATAGTGGTTGGGTGATAGACTAGTCTAGCAGGGTAGCTTGACTAGGATGTTTAGAGGGATGCGCTAGGAGTGCACTATTAGCGGAGAGGTGAGGGGTATCTCATGGGAGTGCGATACCAAACTTAAATATGAGATAAAACCTTTTTCAAAATAATAAGGCATTTATGCACTTGCTAAATATTTTCAAATCTCGGGCTCTGACCCGTTTATCTACTTTTCCTTCCTTTCTATATTATATATATATATATATATATATATATATATATATATATATATATAGGTGTCCAGACACAGGGACGCCTGGATGGAACTTCCTTCGAGTCAGACGTCAGCTGCAGCAGCTGTGGATGCGTGCAGGATTTTCAGTAGACGCTTCCATTCTTGTAATCTAGATAGGAGGTATTATATAAACATTCGGGCCAATGGTCCAACTGCATTTATTTATTCTTTTAGTACATCATTCGATATGGTTATATATTTTGACAGAGTGTTCAGTTACTTTATTTCATTTACGCATAAACTGTGTGGATGTTTTAGTTTTTGTTGTTAAAAAGAGTTGTAAAGTTAAAATTTTGACACCGGCCTAATAAGTTATTAGTAATTAAATGGATTTTTCGACAGTGATGCTAAGAATGATCCATATGAGACTCCTGTTGTAATTTAATATAGGAGTGATCGCCCGGTATTTTATTAGGCGGGGTGTTACATAATCATGGCTGATGTGGTCGATAGATATAAAGCCAATACAAGAAATTAGTAACATAACTTATAAACACTAATGGAGACTGCGAGATTTAGTCAAATAGATCCTTCCACTAACTTAAAAAACTTAAGGAGTTTGGTTCCTAAAACTATCTATTCAATTTTTAATTATCTAATTAAATTATTGAAAAATATAATTTCTTGCCCAATTTAAATTATGGCAATTTCGTTATGTTAATTTAAAAAAATAAAAATATATCTATAAAATAAAATTTATTTGGAACTAAATTAATTCCAATTTAATTTCCAATATTAAAAATAAAATTTGATATTTTGATTATGTAAAAATGGTTCACTATGGCCTAGCCAATTAATTTTCATGTTGTCCAACTTAATCGAAAAACAAGATTAAATTAACAACTTTTAAATAAAAATAGTTAATAACCAATAACAACCACAATTATAATAGAATAAGAAAATAAATAAGTATAAACATGATAAAAATAGTTACGATATGTAAAATATATCTATATCTATTATACACCTCTAATACGATAGTATTAGAGGTATTAATAGCATTTTATGGTAGGGGCTTTGTAAATTTAGGACCTATTGTAATATGTATTTTAGAAATAGGACAACAAACATTTTATTTATGGTTTTAGTCCCTATTTTTGAATAAAGCCACTGGCGCCGACCCATATTCATAAAACGTCAACCAATCACACCATGCCACGTGTCCCTTTAATTTGAAAATAGGGACTAAAAATGGAAACGAAATGTTTATTGTCATATATCCATAATCAATATTATTTTAAGCCCTAAAAGTACATAATCTATTATGGTAATCACATATTATTTTAGCCACGTGATCCTCTTAACACATTCCTTTATTTTCACTCCTCCTCCTTTCCATCTCTTAGGCCTCGTTTGCGAGTTCTATTTTGGAGAGAAAAGAAAGGAAAAGAAGAGAAAGTGTGTTTCCTTTCCTTCGTTTGGGAGTTTATGTAGGAAAAAAAGTGACTTTCCCTCGTTTGGGAGTTTAAAAGGAGAGAAAAGAAAGGAAAATTTTTAAAAAACTTTCTCTTCCTTTCTCTCCAAAACTTTATTTCCAAATCGAAAAGAAATGGAGAGAAAGGAAAGTTTTTAATGAATTGTTCCTTCTTTCTCTTAAAAAAATTATTTTCCTCCCAAACTCCCAAACGCAAGAAATAAAATTGTTTTCTTTTCTCTCCTTTCTCTTCTCTTCTTTTCTTTTCTCTCTTATTAACTTTCCCTTCTTTTCTTTTCTCTCTTATTAACTTTCCCTTTCTTTTCTTTTCTCTCCTAATAAAATTTTTCTTTCCTTTCTCTTCTCTCTAAAACTCCGCTCTTAAGCTTCCAACCTTTCCCCCTAACCTTACCGTTTGTTCTCCCCGCCGCTCCATTTCCCCTTCATTATAATAACAAGAAACTGACTCAAATCAAGAGTCACTAGTTGCAATACCCGACATTTTTTTTCCTTCAATAAACCCCAAATGCCATGACCCCTAACGAATTTCCTCTTTTTACCCTATCGTGGTTTAGGTCTCTTTGGTATATCATGGTAAGTTTTGGATCAATTTTTGTGTAATATTTGAAAAAGGTAAACTCACGGACCTGTTTGTTTTTCTTAATAACAAACAGGTATACATTTTGAAGATGTTGTAAATGGTAAGCTTTGAAGAAGTTGTTTCAGGTATACACTTTCGTTTTTATGTTTAGTTTTTGATTTGTAGATTAATTTTTTTGTTTCTTAGTTATTTTTCAGATCAAAACCTGTTCAATCTTAGAATATGAGGGCTGAGATTGGGCCATTTGTGAGCATTTATGTGTATTTACACTACAAATTCTCAGGTATAACCGTATATATTGTCTCTTTCTGTTTGATTTGAGGTTTGAGATTTGAGATTTGAGATTTGTTCATTGGTTGGTTCCTGTGCATTAAGGGAATAGGAAAATAGGCATTGAGATGCAGCTCTGTTCCCTTTTTTGGAGCATATGGTGAGAAAAAATACAATAAAATTTAAAAATAAAGATCAATCAGAACTTTTGTTACAAGGTTTAGAGGTAAGTTTTTGGGGTTTTGAGAAGGTGGTTCTTTTCGTTTTTGATGTTGATGGGGAGAGAGGCTAATAAGATGAAGAGCATGAGAGGTTTTGGTGGGTGAGATGAGAGTGGGCCTTGAGTAAAACAGAAGAGGATGAGTTTGAAATTGGCAATTTTACAATTTTACAAACCCTCTCCGGGAGGTTCTGTGAGGGTGAGTTTATGAAGATTTCTAAGTCTTCCTATCCTTTTATTTTTCCCTATTTTAATTTTACGTATAGCTCCTAATCTCTTCTCTTTAATTATATATTTGAATTTTGTGTTGACATTTGTGTGAGAATAAATACATCTAATTAGTGGTTGTTCAAGGTGATTTTATTTTCATTCATGAGTTGTGCGTATTTTTTGGGTCATTCGAAATCATGTCTTTCATTATTTAGTTTATGTGTTGGGAGATGTTAAATTTTTAGGTGGTGCATAAGTTCCCCCTTCATGAATTTGTCGTTCCCTCCTATTTTTTTTCTTCCATTCCGTGTTTAACAAATGATTTTTTTCAGAAATTTCAATTTTCTAATATTTTTTATTTGTATTGAAAAATATTGTTATTAAAATTTAAAATTAATATGTATATTTGGTTACCCAACGTTATCATGGGCAAATATAGAGTTCTAGAGTAAAAGATATAGCTCCGAATTTTTTTAATTATATATTTGAATTTTGTGTTGATATTTGTGTGAGAATAAATACATCTAAATGGGTTGTTAATGAAGATGTTTATGCAGACAAGTATAATTAGTGGTTGTTCAATGCGATTTTATTTTCAATCATGGGTTGTGCATATTTTTTGTGTCATTCTAAATCACGTCTTTCATTATTTAGTTTATATGTTGGGACATGTAAAATTTCTAGGTGTTTTATAAGCGGCCCCTTCATGGATTTGTCATTTCCCCATTTTTTTCTTCCATTCCATGTTTGACAAATGATTTTTTCAGAATTTTCAATTTTGTAATCTTTTTTTTGTATTGAAAAACATTGTTACTAAAATTTAAAATTAATCTTTATAATTGGTTACCCAACGTTATCATGGGCAAATATAGAGTTCTAGAGTAAAAGATCTATACCTTGTTTATTACATGACGTAATCGCAAATGTTTGATGGAGAAGACCCCAAGGCTACTAAAATCTAACTTTTAATGCCAAGACTAAATGTAAACTTGCAATGCAAAGGCTCTATAAATACTAACTAAATTATACCAAACATTAAGATAATTAGAATGAATCAAATCTTCAACAAATAAGAAGAAGTCAAAAGAACATACTAATATGGAATATACACTTCAAAAATGAACAAACACAGTCAACAAATAAAAAAATTTAAGCAAAAAAATTACCAAAAAAAAGTGAAACATTTGATAGACAATTTATCAAACATCTTTCATGCAAGTTTCAAGTATATAATTGTGATGTGATACTATGAAAACTAAATAAAATGAAAAAATAGCCTTCATAAAACAACTCATTTATGATCAAAAATTGAAATAACAGCCACAACAAAAACAAAGATAAGAATTAGAGAAAATTTTAGGCAGTTCTGGTTGGTGACGTTAGAGAGAGAACGAAAGAAAAGATTATAGAGAGAACGAAAGAAAAAATTATATATATATATATTCAACATACCTCCTAGCAACATACCTATGAACATATCCATTTTTTAAAATAGTAAAAAAAATTGAGATGATATTTTTATATGGGTTCATGATATTTCAGTGTGCCCCTATAAAAAATCAATTGAAAATAATGTTTTTTGTTATTTTTAAAAAAAATTGGTCAAAAAGCTGATAGTTTTTACCCTATAAAACTGTTAGATGTTTTACCTATTTTTTAAAAATAAGAAAAACGCTATTTTGAGTTGAATACTTTTACAGGGGCACATTGAAATATCATGAACCCATATAAAAAAATATCAATTCAAAATTATTTTTTTTACTATTTAAAAAAATAGGTATGTTCATAGGTATGTTTAATGAAGTATGTTGGAGAATCTCTCTCTCTCTCTCTCTCTCTCTCTCTCTATATATATATATATATATATATATATATATATATATATATATTATCTTGTGCGAACTATCCCACATTTTAATAGTGCGGACGGGACACGTGTCACCTGACGGTAAGCACTGGTTATGTCTTTTCTACTCAATTTTTTTTTATGTTGATTGGTTAACTTTAATTATACCTATTTTATTTAGGATGTTATGTTTGTTTCAATTAGGCTACTTTGGACTTGATATATGAGTTTTGTAGAAATTATGTTTGTTATAATGTGTTATCATTAGGTTTATTTTTTGCAGGTGTTATCTTTGTTCTCTCTCTATATCCACCCCCACCCTAATATACACATTGATGATGGTTTGGGTTGTGATTTTTTTTCAATATGATTTTTTATTTTATTTGTCAACTAGTTAGAAAAAAATCAGTTTGTATATGTTGGGAACTTGATAGATTTGAATAAGATTTGTTTACTGTTATTTTATTTAACTGTTTTAAAATTTTGAAATATGGTAATTTGTTATCACCCATCGCTCAGATTTTTTATTAATATATTATGGATTATGACAGATTTGTTCCCGACATTTATTATTGGCATAAATCTTAGCATTAGAGTAAAAGGTATTTTTAATTCTTTTTATCAATGGTACACTTAGAGATTTGGAGTTGTTCACTTTGTTAATGTGTATTTGAGGAATATGTCTATGTATATATTTTTACTGACTAAAAATTAAATATGAATAATATAATATTCGCACCTACTTCCCTCTCTAACTAAACATAAGAATGTCTTCCATTATTTTCGTTAAGTGCAATACTAAATCAAAAAAGATGATATCACCCTGAATGTGTAAAGTTGATTTTGGTCTAATTCTAAGATTTTAATCAATTTTTCTTTTTTATTTTTTTATTTTTGCGTTATCCAATAGTTGACAAATTTTGTGGTACTTACGTAAGTTTATCCCAAGATAACAATGTTTTTAAAGTTATATTTGTTAATACTATAATTTCAAACTTTTTTCAATTTAGTATATCATAATTTTGGTAATTTTATAAATATGAAAATAGGATTAAACATATTATAAGTCCCCCGAACGTCACGTGAGTTAGATACTAATTATAACTCTAATATAATAGTAGTAGAAGTGTAAATGCATGATTAAAACTCTTAATACCTTTTTACTCGGGTTTTTATTTTCCTTCTATCTGACTCTCTATATAACCCATTCGTATTTCTAATTTTTCTCTATAAGATTCTTGATGAACTCTAAATCTTTCAGCCCGCCTTGCGTACAAATCGAGAATGTCTAGAAATGAAAATAATGGGGAGGATTCAAATGGGTATTCATTTGATAGGGTGAAACAGAGGGCTAAAGATAGATGGAAGGTACAATTGAATTTTTTTAATTTTTTATGAACGAGTTATGATTGTGGGTAGTGTTTTCTGATTTGAGTTTGTTTGGTTTCGTAGAAAGCGGCTCAAACGAAGGATTGTCCAAATAAGATGTGAAAATCGCTAAACAGACACAAAATGTGTTGGAATGTTTTTGATGTATGGGTTATTGCCTTAATATCATATTTTCGTGCTCATGTTATGTTTGATAATTTGTCTATGTGGGTTTTTCTCTTTGTTTACAGGTGACACATATATTAGGTGTTTTTGGTTTTGGGTCATTTTGCTTCATTTTGGGTGCAAGTCAGTATAATAATATGTTTGTAGAATCAATATTTTGTTTTGTTGGTTGTAGGGTTGCAAGATATACGTTATGTATGCTGTTTGTTCTCCTTCACATTTGGTTGGTGCTTATTTTTATCAGATTTACATTAATATACCATCTCCAAGCGTTCAGGCAAATGGGTTTAACTAAGTCCCGATGATTTACGAGTAAAATTTTCCAATCCATTTACTGTTTTTTTTAAACCAATATAATTAACATTTTTCAATTATTATCTCTTAATATGTTTTACTTTTTTCATAAAAAAATGGTAGTCTTTGTTTTCTAATGAAGTTTGAAGCTTAAGAGTTCTTATTCGTTTAAATCATTTCATTATCTCCAACTATAAAAAAATTATATGTTTATACTTAGTTTTTATATTTTTTGTACATGAATATATTCATTTTTTTAATTGTCTTTACGACATATTATCACAATAAGGTTAAATAGATTTTTAAGAAAATTATAAAAATATATATATATAATGCCCGCGGACAGCGCGGGGTACATGCTAGTACTTATGGAGATTGTAGGCCTCTATTAGTTGTGGTCATAATTTATATTGATATTACATTAACCAAGATAATCAAATTTAGCCACACGCAAAATCTGAAAACAGATTCAACTAAATAATAGGAAAAAGTAAGCCACACATTCAGACCCCAATAAAGGGACTTACAGATTCTATGAAAAACAAATATTAGCCTATAATATTTATGCAAAAACTAGAAAATTAAGTAAATAACTCTTATTTTTATATGAACAATATGGATAATACAATCAATCAAGAATGCAAAAATGGCTCTGATAATAATTGTTGGGTATCTAAATATCCCGATCATTATCATTCTTAAACTATCATATTTGAAAAATAAAGTTTATATCTAACTAGATCCAAATGTAAAGACAACACCTTATACCAAAAAGATTATCATACCTAAAGTAATTCTCTCTAATTTGAATTGTAGTTTGAAATAGAACAAAAAAGATCATATTTCTTGGACTTGATCTAGAACTTGACCTAAAAAATTATGAATATCTAAGTGATCTTGATCTTCAAAACTCAAGGAACTAGATTTTAACCCCGCGTAGTGCGCGGACATTTTACAAATCTCGTATAGAAAGACTAAAAGAAACATATTATTCAAATATTATAGAAATATGTATCCAAATATTTTTATAGATAACTATATCCAACCCCCTAGTTAAAAGTTTTCATATAATTAAACCCACTTAAAAGTTTATTTCACATATATGCCCTTTAACAGATTTCGCTAATTTTGCCCTCATCTCGTTGTAGGGGATATCACCGAACAACCCAACTGCCTACAGACATGGACGAAGCATTGGAATCATCACATAAAGAAAATCCAAATCCAATTAATGAAATGTGTATGTCAGTTGGTTTGTTTTTAATGAAGATGGGTATTATAGCAATCTAAGGTATCTACTTTTTTGGGGGGTATCATACTAAGGTATCTACTTATGGCGTGGATGAATTGGTATCTGAATACAAGAGAAACCACCTCCAGCATAATCACAAACCCCACTCCCACCACCAAATTGACCCACCAGCTAACCCCCGTACGCTCACGGACCAAACCCCCAACCCTAAATCGCTACAATCCTCCACCCCAAACCACCCACGAAATAACCTCTACACGGATTGAATCCACCCCAACCCTCATACACTCACGGACCAAACCCCCCAACCCAAATCGTGACCAGATCTCCAACGAGGAGATAGTTCCGAGAAAATAGAGAGAACGCTGAGAGACGGAGAACATGAGGAGATACCTTTTTGTTGTTGAAAGAAAATTGGAGTATTGGATCAGATAATGAAGCTTCCAAAATCCAAGAGATACAATTGGTATCTAGAGGTTGATATCTACATATATTAGATTTCAGGGGTCGAAATGTTTAATTGAAAATAATTAGGACTTGGATGTAAATTCACTATATACTAGGGGGTGGTATCTAAAAGCCCCATATTTTTAATGATCAAAATTTTCTATTAGCCGACAGTTACATAACAATTGGAGTTAAATTTGCATAAAAAACTAATTGACATGAAATCAACTTATATCAAGTCAAGGTTTTAAAAAACGCTGGGCGTGACCAAGGCGTGGAGGCAAGTCTTAAGCCTTAGAAGTCTAGGCGGACTTTAGGCGTAAAAAAGCGTGAAAAGGCGCTTAGGAATTTTTTAATGTATCTTAACAATTTTAAGTATAACAAGGCTATTAAAAATTCTAAAACGGTACATATCTTAAAATATGTCTAAATATATGCAAACTAAAATACTATTTTTTTTAAATACTAAGAAAAAAGAGAAAAAAAATGTGTATTTTTTTGGACGAAAGGCAAAGAGGTTTGGGATACCTTTGGTCTTTTGATTGTTTTGAATGACATATTGGCCGAATTTTAAAAAAAAAGTCTTTAAAGGCCGATATCGTTTTACTAAAGTATTTTTATTTTAAAAAAAAGTGTGCCTTAAGCCTTTTATCAAGAAAAAGACGTAAAAGGCTTAGGGGGGGGGGGGGGGGGGGGATTTCTCCCAAGCCTTAAGTCTAGGGGCACCTTTTAGAACACTAATAACATCCAAACTTTTAGTATATATTACTTTTTTCATGGGAATTGTGTTAAAAACAAATTTGTCATAATTCTAATCGAATTGTTCTGCACACAATGCTATAACTTAATGTTCGAAGCTATCTAATGGTGAATATTTTGTAATTCGTTCAAAGAGTCAACCAACCTAATTCTTAATGGTGACGAAATGAGAACATAAAGTATCTTTTTTAATCGTTAAATCTTTTTATTCTTATTGCAAAAATAGAATAATCAAATCATCAATTTAGTTGAGTAGCACTGTTTATTTTATTTAAGCAAATAAAAAAATAAGGTGATCAAATCTTGTAGTCAAACAAACACACAAATATAATTAACTTATGAAAAATATATATATATATATATATATATATATATAGAGAGAGAGAGAGAGAGAGAAAATCTCTCATACATACTACATAAGGTCCACCAATGAAGACTATTTTTTATAAAATAGTAAAAATTATATTTTTGAGTTAGATTTTTTTTCATGGTGTTTAAATATTTCAAGAGACTTCACAAAAAAAATTAGTTCAAAATATCTTTTTTTTTTATTTTGAAAAAATCGGTCAAACAATTTGAGTTTTTAAACTGTTAAAATTGACATAGTTTGACCGATTTTTTTCAAAATAGCAAAAGAAATTATTTTGAGCTGATTTGTTTTTGAGAGATTCCCTGAAATGTTTAAATACCAAACAGAAAAAATGAATTGAAAAATAGTTTTTACTATATAAAAAAAATAATCCGCACAAGTGATATGTATAGGGGGTAAATATGAGACTCTCCCTATATATATATATATATATATATATATATATGTAGAGAGAGAGAGAGAGAGAGGCTCACCTACATCATGATATATACATCACAACTCGCTTTAGGTCCTATGAAATCTTTTCTCCAAATTTTTTATTTTTCTCTTGAAATTAACCTTGTAATCAACTCATATTAAAAATTTAGGTCAAAATACGTTTTGTAGTTATTTTTAAAAAATCTACAAAAAACTGTTGGGGTATAAATAAGGAATTTTAAGCATTTTTTTGTGAATTTTTTAAAAATAGCAAAAAAATGTATTTTGACCTAATATTTTGAACATGGGTGTATTTGAGAGTTAATTTCAAGAGAAAAATAAAAAAATTTGGAAGAAAAATATTTTAGGGCCTACAACTAGGTGTGATGTATGAATGATGTATAGAACATGATGTAGGTAGCCTTCTCCTATATATATAGAGAGAGCGAAACTCTCATACATACCAAAGTTTATATACCAAGTTTACAAATCGATTTTTTTAAAATAATAAAATTATTTTTTAGTTGAATTTTTTTATATGGTATATAAACATTTCAACGTGCCCATATAAAAAAAATCAACTCAAAATAACTTTTTTCTTATTTTTAAAAAATCGTTCAAACTTTCATAGCGTTTATTAAAAGCTGTGAAAGTTTGACTGATTTTTTAAAAATAGCAAAAAAAGTTATTTTGACCTGATTTTTTTATATGGGTCCTCCGAAATGTTTAAATACCACATAGAAAAATTCAACTCAAAATCATTTATAAAAATGGGTTCCCGCCAGTGGTTGTAAACTTGGTATGTAAGAGAACCTCTCTCTCTCTCTCTCTCTCTCTCTCTCTCTCTCTCTCTCTATATATATATATATATATGTATATATATATATATATATATATATATATATATATATATATATATATATGTATATGTGTGTGTAATGACTAATACTTAAATGATTAACAAATCATTAAAAGGAAAAACTAACTCTTCATTTCCTCTCTTAAATTTAAATAATGTAATGAGAGTAGATTGGATGAGTCACGTGGCGAAACTACTTTAAGAGACACCATTTTTATATTTATATATTAGGTACCTACGGAAGTAGTAAAAGCTAGAAGTTGTGTGTGGGCACCTTGTTCTTGCCCACTGATGTTAATTTCGTAGCCAAAAGGTGCGTCCATCCTCTATGAAATTAATAATATAAATATAAATAAAAAAGGGTACATAAACAAATACAAAAAATAAATAGGGCGGGGCGGGGCGGGGACGGGCTACGTATATATATATATACTAAACCCGAACCCTCCCTATTTAATTAATGATTTTTTAAAGGGATTTTTGCGTATAGGTCCTATATGAGGAGATTTTTCATAAATAAGCCTTACTGACTTTTTAACCATTCAATATATCACGTTCATAATTTTTTGAGATTATTTTCAGAACTTTTATCTTTTGAAACCAACCATCTGTAATTTTTCGAGGAAAGTTATTCAAGTGGTTGATTTATTTTTCTTCTTTTGATATTTTTTCTTCAAATGATCATAACTTTTGATTAACAAATCCATTTTTCGCAATATTACTATTTGTGAAATCTCCTCGGTGAGATCTATCAAACAAGACACGAAGAATATAATATTTTAAAGAAATAAAAAAAATCCACAGACTGTAAAATTTACTGTGTTAACCAAAAAATGAAATAATTTTAAATATGAGATATTTTCACATATAATACTATTTACTGTGTTAATGTTATACAGACAGTAAAATTTACTATGTTCACCGTAAAATGAAACAGTTTTACATCTGGGATATTTTTATAGAAAGTACTGTGCAAATATTATGCAGACCGTAATATTTATTATTTGCCTAAAAATGAAGAAAACATGTCATCTTTATTTTTTTAATATTTTTCATCAACTATGGGTCTTGTTTTATAAGGACCCATTAGTGGCTTTCAAAAATATAAATTTCGTAAATTATGAAATTGTATATCGAAAGTTTTAGTTATTTAAAGTTTGAAAAAAAATAACTACTATTTTTAAATTTGGAGGGAATATAAGGAGAGAGGTCTATTAGTAAAGAAAAAATCATAAATTTAAAAATATGACTTAATTAATGGTTAATTAGTCAATATGACTTAATTAAGAAAAACTCTTAAAATAAGAGTTACATATAATAATACCTACTAAATGGATAGTCACATTAGTTATTAGGATTAAACAAGAATACAAACAAATTGTTTAAAAAGATTGATCAATATATAGGCCCCAATATAGATACATATTTTGTAAAAAAAATACTTATTTTTAGTTTAACCCATTTAATCCCTCAAACACTGCTTTGCTCAATATTGTCTTATTTTAAAAGTTTCGCAATAGCGGCACCCACCCCCACCACCATTATTATTAGGAGTCATTTGGGTTTTGGCACCCAAAAGTTTTATCCGTAAGATTGATTAAGTTCATCTATAAATCTTAGGCCATACATTGAATATATGATTGAGCATCCATCATTTAAAGAGGGCTATAGATTTACAATGAAGGGAATAGAGCAAAATATAGTAAAGGTGTGGAAAATAAATGTAAATACTTGATGTACAAGCAAAGCCTTAAGGTGGATCCATCATCTGAACAAACAAGATAATTTACTAATTGATGTTCCTAGTGAGCTTTAAAAACTAATTAAAATATGTTTTAAACTTAAATGGGGTTATAATACCCACTTATGTGGCTTTGTAGACTTCCATTGAGATTCAGATGCTAATTAAATCCAAATATAGAACAGATTTTCTAAACATTATCTGAAAAATCACATATAAGAGTAGTAAAACATTTAAAGGCCAACTGGAAGAAGCAAGATCATAGGAGATATTAGAATTGAAATTATTTTAATATCCAAATGCATTAGTAATCTGAGTAATTTGAAAAATACAAAGTAAATTTCAAAAGAATTGGAACAAAGTATACGTGGGAAGAGTAGCAGCCTTTTCTCTCATCCTCTGTATGAAAAGGCCACACACCTGGATGAACTTTTTCAAAGGAATAAAATAGAAATATGTTTTTCCCATCCTTAAAAAGTGCATAATATTATTCAGCAAAAAGTGTTTTGTTAAAACAATGAATGGGTCTAAACATTTTTAATTCAATGACTCAAATACCACACATCTGTCAAATATTAATATTCCTGGCAGTAATAGATACACACAGAGAAAGACATATACACAAACAACACACACACATATATACAGAGGGGCAGAGAATATATATTCCATGCTTGAAATAGTAAAGATCCAAGCACACATTGCCAGGTTGATAACTAGGATAATGATGTTTTATCAAAATGCAGAGTCTTATTTTCTTGGATGATTGAGTTTGGATGAGAGACAAAGGGAGGAGGAAAATATTGTTCAAATAGAGAGGAGGTAAGACAAGGGGAAAAAGATGTGACGTAGCAAATGACACATTATATGTAACTGTCCGTAAAATTTAGAAGCCGAATCAAAGCTCCCTTATTTGATTATTTAAATTAAACAGAAACATTGAATACATACATATTCAATTATACACACACTTCTACTGGGGAGGGGGCGGGAGGAGAACTAAAATTATAGGCCATGCACAATTTTACATGAAAAGATTATACATAACGATGATTCCAAATAGTAGAATAAGAAGGGAATGGACATGGAGGAATGGTAACCTCCACATCTCCTTCAAGCATCTGGCAGACATTTCTCATGGTAGGCCTTAGAGATGGATCTTCTTGAATACACCAAATACCAACCATGATAAACCTCTTTAGCTCCTCCCACTCATTTAAGGCCTCCACCTCGTTTTCAACAAACGTGTCCAATTTCCCCTCCTGAAAGCAATCCCAAACCCAATCCGTCAAAATTGCCTTTTCTCTACCACCAATCTCCACATCCTCCAGGTTTCTACGGCACGAAATTATCTCTAGAAGAAAAACACCAAAACTATACACGTCGACCTTTACAGTGACCGGGATGTTCCTAAACCATTCGGGAGCCACATATCATTTTGTTCCTCTAATTCCAGTATCGGTTCGACTCTGATTCATCATCAGAAGCTTTGCCAACCCAAAATCAGCAATCCTGCCATTGTGATATTCGTCCAGAAGTATGTTTTGAGGCTTTATATCGCAATGGATGATCTAGTTATTTCACTATTCATGGAGATATGAGAGTCCTCTTGCTACCCCCAATGCGACTTGTGTCCTCTTGACCCAACCCGGTTTCACATCTCTGAAAAGGAAGTTCGTTAGAGTACCATTACTCATGTACTCATAAACCAAAAGGCGATTTTCTCCCTCATCACAATATCCAAGAAGCCTCATCAAATTCTTGTGATGAGTGTGCGCAATTGCATCAACTTCAGTTTTGAATTCCTTTTCACTTTTTTTAACAACTCGGTCTAACTTCTTCACCGCAACGATATTTGTGGACCCCATCTGAATTTCACCTTTGTAGACAATCCCAAAAGCACCTCTTCCCAACTCTTCCTTGAACCCATCCGTAGCTTGTGCTAGCTCATTATAGGTAAAACAATGCAAATTAGTTCCCACACCCTTATTACCAGTAAGAGGAGTTATGACTTTCTTCTTGTGGTAGACAAGGAAAAAAACCAGACAACCTATACCAACCAAAATGTTGATAAACACAGAGCTACCAAAGAGCACGGTTCCTATAATGTTCAGAAGGTTCTTGTCCTCCTTTGTTCCTATAATCGGATGGTCAGGATACTGCATAAATTTGAGGAAAGACTTGGTGTTCAATTCTCTCCTTCCATTCGACTGCGGCAGTCTCTTTTTCCAACAATCGTCCCCGTAAATGGCAACAGCACAAAAACAATCCAGCAGACAAGACCTTTTGCATTCGTCTTCACTAACACGTCTCAATCGCTCATAATCAGACATGGGCCAGTTAATATTAACAAGCTCCACAAAACCATATTGTTCCTCTGCAGAACCAAGAGCATCCTTATTGCAGCTCGGAGTGAAATTTGATTTGCAGCTACCATAATTATCATTTGGATCAAGTAACGAATACCCTTGTGGGCATTCACATATTGGCCTTCTATTATCATCAAGGCTGCAAAGACTGTTGTACCCACAAGCCCCACTCCCAAATGTTCCATCAATATTGAAGCATATATTATCTGGCTGAGACCATACAGCAGTTTAGTTAGGCCTGCCTGTGAAATTCTTCGGGTAATAATATTGGGCGAAAACGCCGTCGAAATTGAGAGTTGCTCTCTGATAGTAGTCTGATGTTGGGCGTGCCATTCGCGGTACGAGATCAAATCTTTGACCATTTCGCCTCAAAATATACATGTAACCCGACTCGTTGAACTCGACTCGATAACCAGAATTCGAGGAATTAGAACCATCATAAGTGTTGCTAATATAGTAAGCATCGTAGGCAAAACCGGTATCCACGTTTTGTTGGGTATGTATATTAGTATATATATTTATTTTGAATAAAGTAAATAAGTTAGTGGGAGTGGATAAGTGGTAAGTTAGTGGGGGTGTGTGCATGAGGTCTTGGGTTCAAATCCTAGGGAGCACACTAATTATTAAGGGTCAAAGATTGGGCCTTGGGCCTTGGGCTCTTGGGGATTTCTAATGTGCATTAAATCTTTTCAAAATCGTTTAATTTTAAACCGTTTTAAGTCTTTGACTATTTCTTCCAATATAGATGTTAGTGGAGATATTAGTGGGTTAGTTGGCTAAAACCACTACCCACATTTTTTTCCAAAATTCTGCATAAAACAAAGGCTATATCTTTGAGAAAAACAACACAGAACAAATTAATCTCTCTCACGTTTTTCTGCAAAAATAATTTTGCTACTTTCTACTTTTCTTTAATTTTTTGGGTGCTGGAGTATCCTGAGAGTTCGAAGATTTAACACAAAGCTGGTGTTTAAATCTGATCGTTGAATCCTGGGAAGTGTATGTTCACGAGGCTGATAGCTACAAATATCAGCGTGCAATTTCACCTTTAGGACTTTGTGTTCAACACCAACCTCGATCGATAAGTCCTTCGAATTTGGGTTATTTCGTTTATTCTGCAATTACTATTTCCAACAATCTAAAGGTGAAATTCGTTGTTATTCTACAACCTGCTATGGAAAATCCTAATGCAAAATACTCTGAAAAACCTGAATTGTTTGATGGAAAGAATTTTAAGAGATGGCAAATGAAACTGCAATTTTACCTAACAACTCTTAAGGTCGTTGACGTTATTGCATCTGATAGACCTTCTGTACCTGAAGAACTAGTTGTTTGGAAACAAAGAGATTATATGTGTAGGAATTATATTTTAAATTATCTCTGCCTTGAACTGTATGATGTTTACTGGTCATGTCCTACTGCTAAAGAATTATGGAACTTACTGGACAAAAAATATGCAACTGAAGATGCTGGGTCTAAAAAATTTGTGGTTGGAAAAGTTTTGGATTTTAAAATGGAAGATAATAAATCTGTTGTGTCGCAACTGGAAGAACTATAAATTATTATTCGTGAAATTCTGGCCGAGGGTTATAGTATATGTGAGGGTTTTCAGGTTTCAGCTATAATTGAAAAACTACCACCGTCTTGGAAAGATTATAAAAACGGTCTGAAACATAAGAAAAAGGAAATGTCACTAGAAGATTTGATAGTTCGTTTGAGAATTGAGGAAGATAATAGGAATGCAGAACTTAGGGAAAAAATTCTGAATTCAGTTCTAAGGCTAATTTGGTAGAGGGAAAATTAAATGGAAACCAAAAACAGAACCAGTCCAAGCCTAACCATTCAAACCAGAAACATAGGCACCATAAACCAAACCAGAATTCGAGGTCCAACCATAAATTCAAACCTAACGATAAGAATAAAAATTCTAAACCTCAGTTTAAATCTAAACCTGCAGGTCAATGCTATGTATGTGGAAAATCAGGTCATTACGCTAATGATTGCAAGTTTAGGAAGAGTCAAGATGTGAAGCCTCAAGAAAATCTAACCGAGGAGGGTAACTTTTCTGCTGTTGTGACCCAAGCAAACATTGTGAGTAACATGACAGACTGGTGGCTTGATTTTGGTGCCACCAAACATATTTGCGGCACGAGAGGTGCCTTCACTACCTTCACTGTTATGGGTGGGGATGAACGTCAGTACATGGGAAACTCCTCTTCGTCTAAGGTTGAGGGTAAGGGAACCATAGTTTTACAGTTCACTTCAGGAAATGTTCTCACATTGAAAGATGTTTTGTATGTCCCTGAGGTTAGGAAGAATCTGGTGTCCGGTTTTGTCTTAGTTAAGAAGGGTTTTAAAATTGTTCTAGAGAGTGATAAGGTAGTTGTGACTAAGGGAGGTGCTTTTGTGGGGAAAGGTTATGTTCATGAGGGTATTTTCAAACTAAATGTAACCGTGGATGATAATAATAAAACATCTACTTCTTCTGCTTATTTGATTGACTCTTGTGATATGTGGCATTTTAGACTTGGTCATGTAAATAAGGCATCCATTAAAAAATTAATGTTTTGGGGAAACATACCAAAATCTGATATTTCTACCTACTCTAAATGTGAAATATGTGTTGAATCAAAATATGCTAAAAAACCTTTTCCAATTGTCGAAAGAAGTTCAACTATTTTAAGGTTAATACATTCTGATCTTTGTGATTTAAAAGGTTATGTAACACGTGGTGGAAATAAATATTTTGTTACTTTTATTGATGATTACTCTCGTTATTGTTATATTTATCTCCTTACGAGTAAAGATGAGTGTTTCTCAAAATTTATTTCTTATAAATTAGAAGTTGAAAAACAGTTGGAGAAATCCATTAAAACATTAAGATCAGATAGGGGAGGAGAATACACCGGTGATCTTGATAAATATTGTAAAGAAAATGGAATAATTCATCAAGTTACTCCTCCTTATTCACCCCAATCTAATGGTGTAGCTAAAAGAAAAAACAGAACTCTTAAGGATATGGTAAATTCTATGTTAAGCACTTCGGGATTACCTTATAATATGTGGGGTGAGGCACTTCTTACTGCTTGTTATATTCTTAATAAAATACCTTTTAAGAAAAACGACAAAACTCCTTATGAAATGTGGAAAAATAGAAAACCTTCTTATAAACACCTTAAAGTGTGGGGGTGTCTTGCTAAGGTTTCAATACCAGTACCTAAGAGAACTAAACTTGCCCCAAAGACTGTTGATTGTGTTTTTATAGGTTATGCTAAAAACAGTAATGCTTATAGGTTTCTTGTAATTGATTCTAAAAATCAATATATGGATAAAAACACTATTTTTGAGTCAAGAGATGCTGAATTTTATGAGGACAAATTTCCTTTTAAAGTGAGAAGTGAGGGAACTTGTAGTTCTGTTCCAGTGGGTCCTAGTGTTATAAATGTATCTCCAAATTCAGAAGAAATTGAAATTAGGAAAAGTAAAAGACCTAGGATAGCTACTTCTTTTGGTCCTGAATTTTTAACGTACTTAATGGAAACTGACCCCGTCACTTTTAGTGAGGCAATGTCCTCACCCGATTCTATTTTTTGGAAAGAATCTATTAATAGTGAATATGATTCTATTATTTCTAACAACACATGGGAGTTAGTTGACTTGCCTAAAGGATGTAAAACTATTGGATGCAAATGAATTTTTAAAAAGAAATTGAAAGCTGATGGTTCTACTGATAAATTTAAGGCTAGATTGGTAGCTAAAGGCTATAGGCAAAATGAAGGAATTGATTTCTTTGATACTTACTCTCCTGTTACTAGAATTACATCTATTAGGCTATTAATTTCTATTGCCTCATTACATAATCTGATAATTCATCAAATGGATGTTAAAACGGCTTTTTTGAATGGAGATCTTGAAGAAGAAATTTATATGGATCAACCCGAGGGGTTTGTAGTCCAAGGCCTAGATCAAAAAGTGTGTAGACTTAAAAAATCTTTATATGGACTAAAACAAGCTCCTAAACAGTGGCATGAAAAATTTGATCAAGTAATGATCTCTAATGGTTTTTACATTGATGAAGCGGATAAATGTATTTATAGCAAATTCAAGGATAATTTTGGTGTGATTATTTGCTTATATGTGGATGATATGCTTATTTTTGGAACTGATATGGATGTAGTTAATAAAACTAAACGTTTCCTTAATAAGAAATTTGATATGAAAGATTTGGGTGTTGCTGATGTTATACTTGGAATTAAAATCATTAAAAATTCTGAAGGAATTATTTTAACCCGATCTCATTATGTAGAGAAAGTTCTTAGAAAATTTGAACAATTTAATTGTATTCCTGCTAAAACACCTTATGACCCTAGTTGTCACTTAAGGAAACATTCGGGTCCTGGTGTATCATCATCAGAATATTCTAGAGTTATAGGTAGTCTAATGTATCTTATGAACTGCACTAGACTTGATATTGCATATGATGTGGGTAGACTTAGCAGATACACTTGTAATCCTAATAATGAACATTGGGATGCTTTAATTAGAGTTTTGAGATATATAAAATACACAATAAACTATGGTATTCATTATATTAGATATCCTGTTGTAATTGAAGGCTTTTGTGATGTAATTGGATTTCTGATAATGATGAATGTAAGTCTACGAGTGGCTATGTTTTTGCCTTGGCAGGAGGCGTTATATCTTAGAAATCTACCAAGCAAACGTGCATAGCTAGATCCACTATGGAGTCAGAGTTCATAGGGTTGGATAAAGCAAGTGAAGAGGTTGAATGGTTAAGTAACTTCATATTAGATATCCATTTGTGGCCTAAACCAGTTCCATCCTTGTCTATTCACTGTGATAGTCAAGCAGCGATCGCAAGAGCACATAATAACTCCTACAACGGAAAGTCTAGGCATATCAGGAGAAGACACAACACAGTGAGACAACTATTAAAAGATGGAGTTATAGCAATCGACTTTGTCAAGTCAAAGGAAAATCTGGCGGATCCATTGACTAAAGGGCTTGCTAGAGAGCTAGTTTATCAAACATCGAGGGGAATGGGCCTAAAGCCTATTAATATCTAAATCACCTATGATGGAAACCCAACCCATATGATTGGAGATCCTAAGATCTTGGTTCAATGGGATAACAAAGTTATACGAGTGATTTGTGGGGGTACAAATTTAAGTTTTACTTAAAACCCATTCCAATGATGTAGTACCTCTGTATCGATGGAGGATGAGATTTAATCTCTTAATGCTTTCTATAGCTGTTATTCAGTGGAGTGTGAGATACAGTATACTCTTGATAGAAGCACCTATATGATTTTGGTAGTGGGGCCGCTTCCTATGAGAATTAAGGCTGATTCTCTAGAGCACTCAAGAAACCTGGGCATGCTCAAGGCCGAAACGAGCACAACTGTGGGAACTCGATGATGATTTTTGGGAGTCACTTGTGTGTTCTATTGACTTAAGTTTACAACAATGGTGAAATAGTTCAAGACATTAGTTCACTATCAACCGGTAAACTCAATAGATCAACACAAAGCAAAGGTTCAAGTCGACTGACACCTTTGCCTTATACGTCACTCCTTATGATACTCCAGAGCGTCGTTTTATTTAATTTATTTACTTCATTCATGTGGGGGATTGTTGGGTATGTATATTAGTATATATATATATTTTGAATAAAGTAAATAAGTTAGTGGGAGTGGCCAAGTGGTAAGTTAGTGGGGATGTGTGCATGAGGTCTTGGGTTCAAATCTTAGGGAGCACACTAATTTCTACAATAAAGTATTCAATTAATTCTTTTTATTCTGTCAAAACAGATTTATTTCCAACAAATAAATTTCTGTAATAAAAAAAAATTATGTAAACTAAAAAACAGTAGAACTTTTTAAATTTGTCTTAAGATTGTTACGTCTACTGTTTAATAAATACAAAAGCACAGAACTATTATTAATAATATAATTACAGAAATAAAACAAAATTACAGAAATGAAATACATACTTGTATTTGCAGAAATAATATTAGAATAGAAAAAGTAATCCGAGCCCTGTTTAGAACGGTCTCCTTAAGACAAATGTATTCCCTCCACAAGGTGCCAAAGATAATGAATAATTGTCTCCCAAGATAGAACGAATTTCCAAATTAATCAAGCAGCACAACAATGATTAATTTCTTTGAACACAATTCTGTGTTTATACTCAACCAGACCAAAGAATGATATGCAGGAATGTATGCAGTAGTAGTAGAAAAGTTTGTATTTTTATTCGGAATTATTGGAGGGCAATTTTTTCAGTAGTCAATTCTGTAGGGGAAATGTTTAATTTATAGCTTTTGTGTTGACTGTTGGAACAGTCAACCAAAATTAACTGTCAAAAACAGTTAATCAGTTAAACGAAATTAACTGTTGACTGTTGGCAATAACTGCCAACAGTTTATTAATTAATTAATTAATTTCGTAATTAATTAATAATTAAAGCCCAGAAAGTTAAATAAATTCGGCCCAAAAATGTAGGAGATTTTTATAAGATCGAGCCCGAACCGAGTCGGTCGGACGGACGCGCTCGCGCGCGCACGTGTGGACTTTTGATCGAAAGTCAACCCGTGCATAGCTTAGGTCATCTCCCCTTCAAAGAGTTGGGATACCACAAGGCATCCAAGCCTTAGTCCATACTTGGGGTGTTATTAACTCATCAAATTTCCACTACTCTTCCAATGTGGGACAAGAGTTAAAACACACCCAATTCATTAACTTTCATTGCTTTGTGAGTCACTTTGGGGACATATTTATCATTCATGACTTATTAAAATTGCACGTATGAATATACTACGTTAATCTCCTTGCGGAGGTGAACGCGTTCGTATATGGTCCCACGATTTTTGTAGTGTGGGTCCCACCTAAATTTGAGCTCAAAGTTGCTCAAAATTCTGTCCAGAAAATTCTGGACAGCTTTCTAAAACCCAATTCAAGTCCAATTTTCCAACAATCCCCCACATGAATGATATATTGCTATAAATAAAACCAAACAGATGCTAATGCATATGCAGACACAAGTTGAGAAAAACTGAAGACTTATTGCATCGGGAGAAGTAGCCTAGTGGCCTTGAACTTTCCTTAGTGATATACTATCGGATTTACTTGGTTAATCAGTAGACTTCACGTCCTTGAACCGTCAACCATTTTTGTAAACCTAGACAACAGTATTCACACAATAATTCTTCAACACAGTTGGTTCTCACGTTTGTGTTCATTTTGGCCGTGAACACCACTTGGTTCCGCAAGTATTTTAGAGAATATGCCTTTTATTATTCTCGTAGAAGTGGCTCCCTTCTTACTCACGTAGGTGACTTCCATAAAGAGTATTCTGCAATACCCCACTTAGACGTACTAAGATATAGATGTCATTAAAAGCACAACTTATCCTAATTTCACGGCAGATATGCACTGTCTCATCTTTGGAATGGATAGGATTAAATATCCTCGAGTGCTTACTGAATACAACGTAGTTCGGTTTGCCCATTGAACCTAGATCTTGGGATCTACAGTCACCTAGATTGGGTTGCCACTATATTGATTCTTATTTATTTATAGGCTTTAGACCCATTCCTCTCGATGATCTTTCAACTTGCTCTCGGTTTAAACCTTTCGTTAGTGGATCCGATATATTATCTTTTGACTTTACATAGTCAATTGAGATAATTCCGTTTGAGAGAAGTTGTCTAACGGTATTGTGTCGACGACGAATATGTCGTGACTTTCCGTTATACATGTGATTTTGTGCCCTTCCAATCGCTGATTGGCTATCGCAATGTATACATATTGCGGGCACAGGTTTAGACCAATTTGGAACATCCTCTAAGAAATTTCGAAGCCATTCAGCTTCTTCTCCAGCTTTGTCTAGTGCAATGAATTCAGATTCCATTATCGATCTAGCAATGCACGTTTGTTTTGAGGATTTCCAAGATACGGATGCACCTCCGAGGGTAAACACGTACCCACTCATAGACTTTGAGTCTTTTGTATCAGATATTCAATTTTCATCGCAATGTCCTTCAAGAACAGCTGGATATTTTGAGTAGTGCAGTCCATAGTTTTGAGTATATTTTAAATAACCCAAAACTCTCAATATAGCTTTCCAGTGATCTCTTCCTGGATTACTCGTAAATCGACTTAGCTTACTTATTGAGTATGCTATGTCCGGTCTCGTATAGTTCATGATATACATTAAGCTGCCGATAATACGAGAATATTCAAGTTGAGATATGCTTTCACCATTATTTCTTGCAAGATGTAAATTTACATCTACAGGTGTCTTGGTAGGACTAATATCATACTTCCTGAATTTTTCAAGTACTTTCTCTATGTAATGAGATTGAGATAATATAAGTCCATCCGATGTTCTAGAAATTTTAATTCCTAATATAACATCGGCGATTCCCATATCTTTCATGTCAAATCTACTACTCAACATTTGTTTTGTAGTTTTGACAATTTCCAAGTTACTACCCATGATAAGCATATCATCAACATAGAGGCATACAATGACATATCCATTATGAATGTATTTAAAGTAAACACATTTATCGCATTCATTAATTTTGAAACCATTTGATAACATTGCATTATCAAATTTTTCATGCCATTGCTTAGGTGCTTGTTTTAATACATATAGTGATTTAACAAGCTTACATACTTTTCCTTCTTGTCCGGGAGCTTTGAACCCTTTAGGTTGCTCCATATAAATGTCCTCGTCTAGTTCACCATTTAAGAATGCAGTTTTTACATCCATTTGATGTATTTCAAGTCCATTAATAGCAGATATTGCTATTAACATCCGAATGGACGTTATTCTTGTTACCGGTGAATATGTGTCGAAGTAATCCAACCCTTCTTTTTGCCTATAGCCTTTAGCTACAAGTCTAGCTTTATATTTATCAATTGATCCATCGGCCTTCAATTTCTTTTTGAAGATCCATTTATAACCTAACGGTTTTGAACCTGGTGGAAGATCCACTAGTTCCCATGTATGATTTTGTAATATGGATTCAATTTCACTATTAATTGCTTCTTTCCAATTGGAAGCATCGGGTAAGGATATAGCTTCTTTATACGATTGAGGTTCATTTTCTAACAAATATGTTAGAAAATCCGGACCGAAAGAAGTCGAGGTTTTTGCTCTTTTACTACATCTTAGTTCATCCTCTATTGATTCAATAGGTTGATGAGTACCACTTGTAGTAGCTTGATTTGTCCTTTTAGAAGGACCAGATTCTCGGGTCATGTTATACGGGAATTCATTTTCAAAAAATGAAGCATCCCTCGATTCAATAACCGTATTTACATAAATGTTCGAAATCTCAGATTTACAAACTAGAAATCGATATGCACTGCTATTAGTAGCATAACCGGTGAATACACAATCCACGGTTTTTGGCCCTATTCTTACCTTTTTAGGTTTAGGAACCATCACTTTGGCTAAGCACCCCCACACTCGTAAATATTTATAGGAAGGTCTTCGACCTTTCCATAATTCATAAGGGGTCTTGTGAGTCTTTTTGTGAGGTACTTTATTGAAAATGTAATTAGCAGAAAGTAAGGCTTCCCCCCACAAATTTTGTGGAGCTCCTGAACTTAATAACATTGAGTTCATCATTTCTTTCAAAGTACGGTTTTTGCGTTCAGCAACACCATTCGATTGAGGAGAATAAGGAGCGGTTGTTTGATGAATAATCCCATTTTCAGAACAAAATTCCTCAAATGGATATTCATATTCACCTCCTCTATCACTTCTAATAGCCTTTATCGTTTTGCTTAATTGATTCTCAACTTCATTCTTATATTGTTTAAATGCATTAATAGCCTCATCTTTACTATGTAACAAATATACATAGCAATATTTTGTGCAATCGTCAATAAAAGTAATAAAATACTTTTTCTCACCTCTAGTTTGAACAAATTTTAAATCACAAATATCGGTGTGAATTAAATCTAAAGGTCCAGTTATCCTTTCAATAGAATGGAAAGGTAATCTAGGTAATTTAGATTCCACACAAATTTCATATTTATGATTTTTATCAATATTAAATTTTGGCAAAAATTCCAAGTTAATTAATCTACGCAATGTATCAAAATTAACATGTCCCAATCTAGCATGCCAAATATTAGATGACTCAATCAAGTAAGAAGAACTAGCAATTTCATTCATTGAAACAGATATTTTTGGGGTTACAATAAGAACATTGAGTTTAAAGAGCCCTCATTTAGGTAGCCCTTTCCTACATACATGTCATTTTTAGACAACACAAAGCGATCAGACACAAACACAAGCTTGAAACCATTTTTAGTAAGGAGAGATCCAGAAATCAGATTCTTTCGGATATCAGGCACGTGAAGAACATTGTTGAGAGTAAGTTCCTTTCCATAAGTCATTTTCAGAGTTATCTTTCCTTGTCCCACCACCTTCGAAGTGGAAGAATTTCCCATAAAGAGATTTTCTTCATTTTCCAAAGGCTTATAGGTGGTGAACATCCATTTGTTTGCACAAATGTGTCGTGTGGCTCCAGTATCCACCCACGATTCCTTGGTATTTCCAACCGAGTTACATTCAGAGACCACGGCAGAAAGATTCATATCCGCCAAATCATTGGCGGTATTATCACCCTCAATTACATTAGCTTGAGAGTTATTTTTATTTTTATTTTTAGTCTTATGACACTCGCTTGAGCGGTGTCCAGGTTTACCACAATTGTAACATTTGCCTTTGAACTTTTTCTTGTTTTGTTTTGAAGTGCCTTCCCCATCATACTTTCGTTTGTTCTTCTTGGGACTTTCAACAACATGGACCTTCATTTCCATTGGATTCTTCCCACTTTTCTTTTGAGACTCACGGTTGTCTTCTTCAATTCTCAGCCTGACCACCAACTCCTCCACATTCATCTCCTTTCGCTTGTGCTTGAGATAGTTTTTGAACAAAGTCCAAGATGGTGGCAACTTTTCAACAATTGTAGCAACTTGGAAAGTTTCACTAATTGACATTCCTTCAGCACGAATGTCGTGGAGGATCACTTGGAATTCTTGCACTTGCGAGATCACAGATTTAGAATCAACCATTTTGAAGTCCAGAAAACGCCCAACGATAAATTTCTTCATCCCAGCATCTTCAATTTTATACTTCTTTTCCAAAGAATTCCATAATTCCTTGGATGTTTTGATCGTGCAGTAGACATGGTACAATGTCTTGTCCAAGTAAGCCAAAATATAATTCTGGCATAGGTAGTCCGAATTCTTCCAAGCATCGACAGCAGCAACCTTTTCAGCGTCATCTCCCTCTTGAATAGAGGGGCAATCTTTATATACAAACCTGCCCAGTTGGCAGGTAGTGAGATAGAAGTACATTTGTCCTTGCCAACGTTTGAAGTCAGCCCCAATGAACTTTTTCGATTTCTCCCCGTGTGTCATAGATACGGGTGCAGTCACATTTGTGTTGGTGACAATCATTTTCGTAGGAGTAGTGTTCGTACTTTGCGATTCCATTTCTGTTAAAAAAACAGAATTTTTATCAATGATAAAATTCATATATAATGAATTAACCAAAACAGAATATAAAATTTTGTGCACCAATTTCCTCCAAATATAATTCACAATAAATGAATTCCAAAAGAATTCCAAATAAAATTCAGAATTAAACTATAATATAAACAGAATTCCGTACAAAACAGAATTAAATATAAAATGTGTGTCACACTAATTTTTAATAATAAAAAGAATTCTGTACAAAACAGAATTATAATTTAAAGATTAAAAATTTTACATAAACAGATTTTAACAAGAATACACAAATAAAATTTTATTTTCTAAAACAGAACATAAAAACAGTTTAGAAACTAATTTATATATCAAAACTGTTTTACTAATTTCTACAATAAAGCATCCAATTAATTCATTTTATTCTGTCAAAACAGATTTATTTCCAACAAATAAATTTCTGTAATAAAAAAAATTATGTACACTAAAAAACAGTAGAACTTTTTAAATTTGTCTTAAGATTGTTACATCTACTGTTTAATAAATACAAAAGTACGGAATTATTAATAATATAATTACAGAAATAAAACGAAATTACAGAAATGAAATACTTACTTGTATTTGCAGAAATAATATTAGAATAGAAAAAGTAATCCGAGCCCTGTTTAGAACAGTCTCCTTAAGACAAATGTATTCCCTCCACAAGGTGCCAAAGATAATGAATAATTGTCTCCCAAGATAGAACGGATTTCCAAATTAATCAAGCAGCACAACAATGATTAATTTCTTCGAACACAATTCTGTGTTTATACTCAACCAGACCAAAGAATGATTTGCAGGAATGTATGCAGTAGCAGTAGAAAAGTTTGTATTTTTCTGGGAAAAGATGCAGCATAAATTCGGAATTATTGGAGGGCAATTTTTTCAGTAGTCAATTCTGTAAGGGAAATGTTTAATTTATAGCTTTTGTGTTGACTGTTGGAACAGTCAACCGAAATTAAATGTCAAAAACAGTTAATCAGTTAAACGAAATTAACTGTTGACTGTTGGCGATAATTATAGCCCAGAAAGTTAAATAAATTCGGCCCAAAAATGTAGGAGATTTTTATAAGCCTAAGCCTAAGCCCAAGCCCAAGCCCGAACCGAGCCGAGCCGGCCGGCCGGCCGGACGGACGCGCGCGCCCCTTAGTCCATACTTGGGGTGTTATTAACTCATCAAATTTCCACTACTCTTTCAATGTGGGACAAGAGTTAAAACACACCCAATTCATTAACTTTCATTGCTTTGTGAGTCAGTTTGGGGACATATTTATCATTCATAACTTATTAAAATTGGACGTATGAATATACTACGTTAATCTCCTTGCGGAGGTGAACGCGTTCGTATATGGTCCCACGATTTTCGTAGTGTGAGTCCCACCTAAATTCAAGTCCAATTTTCCAACAGTTAATTCATACTTTTCAAATAACAAAAGTCTGGAGTTTTCCTTCCAAGTCCAGGAACCACCGCTATGACATGATATGCCACCCACCCCCCCTAAAGGGTTCCAATCAGCATATTTGAATTGAGCTGGATGAAAACTGAAGTGTCGATTGATTGATGTCTCGAACGATAATTAGTGAATCCCACACATCACGTCAATTTGTCGCACAAAATGTGTCTGTCATCCTACAAGTAATTATTGGAAAATTAATCGAAGAAAGATGCTCTCCCATCCCAAGTCCCAAGAAATGAGAATTCTTCAAATCACATTGCAACAGGCAATCAAAAGATAACAAAATTGAAGGGTAAATATGGTAGGTCATTAGAAAATGACCTTTGACAAGCAAAAAAATAACTTTGAAAAAAAAAACAGAAAACAGTTCGATCAAAATTGGACCCATTTTGGTCTCATTCAATGCCAAACACAGTTGAAGAAAGCGATATGCATGAAGGAAAAGAAAAATGGGTACAGCTGTACCAAAAAAATAAGTTTTTTATAAGTTTGATACATACTCAAAAGTCTTGAGTTACCTTGTACCAAAAAAATAAATAAAGTCTTCACCTACCTCGCAGGCCACACAATTATGACTGACAAGGCCTGCCCTGAATCCATGCATACGTATGTATAAATGTATGTGTATGCATATATATATATATTGGAACTGTTGTCTGTAAAATGGGAGAGCATCGCATTGCCAGATCCATTAAAGGATAAATATGGTAGGTTGTGAAGAGGTAACATTGGAAGCAGAAGTGACAAATAAGGGAGCACTGGCGTTATATGGGCATCTTGGGTTTATAAGGGCAAAAAGACTTTTCAGATACTACTTCAATGGAGTTGATGCTTTTCGACGGAAGCTATTATTTCCCCGCCCAGAGTTCCCGTTAATGCCAAATGATACTATACAACTTGAAGAAACTGCTTTCCGCTTGCAATTGAATTTGTTTTTAGTAGGGGGAAAATGTAGCAGCCTATGGGCTCGTTTATTTTGTTGTTGACGTATTCTAACATTTATTTTACATCAAACATCCTAATTTGATTTCTAAGCTGTCCTCTACGTGCATATATCCATAACATAACCAACTACATAATTACAATCCAAATACCAACAAAGTTATAATTACAGTCCCGAAATTAGTTTCTTAAAAATATAATGTTCATAAATTATTTTAGAACACGTGAGTTTAATGGACGCTATAATCAAGACACATAACTCCGAATTCAATTTCGCTTCAAGTTTTATTCTTCCAAAATCATAACCAACATATTTAATCAATAAAAATTATAAAATTCAAAATTTTATTCTTCTCGAATATTCCAATTTTATTTAAAAATACCCATTTAAAAATTCGGGTTGTTACAAACACCTTATACCGAAAAGAGTATCGCACCTTAAGTGATTCTCTCTAATTTGAATTGTAGTTTGAAATAGAACAAAAAAGATCATATTTCTTGGACTTGATCTTGAACTTGACTTAAAAAATTATGAATATTTAAGTGATCTTGATCTTCAAAACTCAAGGAACTAGATTTTAACCCCGCGCGATGCGCAGACATTTTACAAATCTCGTATTGAAAGAATAAAAGAAACACATTATTCAAATATTATAGAAATATGTACCAAATATTTTTAATGAGCAAAATTTTCTATTAACCGACAATTACATAAAAATTGGAGTTAAATTTACATAAAAAATTAATTGACCTGAAATCAACTTCTATCAAGTCAAGGTTTAAAAAAACGCGGGGCGTGACCTAGGCGTGGAGGTAAAATCTTAAGCCTTAGAAGCCTAGACGGGCTCTTAAGCGTAAAAAAATGTGAAAAGGCTCTTAGGCATTTTTCAATGTATTTTAACAATTTTAACTATAACAAGGCTATTAAAAATCCTAAAATATTACATATTTTAAAATATGTCTAAATATATGAAACTAAAATACTATTTTTTTAAATAGAAAGAAAAAAACAAAAAAAAAAGAGAGAAAAAAACGGGGGTTTTTTTGGACGAGAGACAAAGAGGTTTGGGATACCATGGTCTTTTGATTGTTTTGAATGACATATTGGTCCGATTTCTTAAAAACTCTTTAAAAGACGATATTGTTTTACTAAAGTATTTTTGTTTTTAAAAAAAAAGTGTGCCTTAAGCCTTTTATCAAGAATAAGGCGTAAAAGGCTTAAAGGGGCATATCTCTCAAGCGTCAAGTCTAGGTGCACCTTTTAGAACACTAATAGCATCCAACCTTTTATGATATATTACTTTTTTCATGGGTATTGAGTTAAAAACAAATTTGTCATAATTCTAATCGAATTGTTCCGTGCACAATGCTATAACTTAATGTTCGAAACTATGTAATGGTGAGTATTTTGTAATTTGGCCATAGCCTCAACCAACCTAATTCTTAATGGTAACAAAATGAGAACATAAAGTAATTTTTTTAATCGTTAGATCTTTTTATTCTTAATACAAAATAGAATAATCATTTCATCAATTTAGTTGAGCAACACTGTTTATTTTATTTAAGCAAATAAAAAAATACATTTCTTATTACAAGATGATTAAATCTTTTAGTCAAACAAACACACAAATATAATCAACTTATCACAATATATATATATATATATATATATATATATATATATAGGACAATGGCATTATGAATAGTAACATCTTATTTGATCTTATCAAAATAATCAAAGGGTCTATATTTTGCCACGTGTACAATCCAAGGGTTCTTATCCAACCACACCTTGATAATAAAAGTATTTGAAGAATGCACGCGTGAGACCCCCCAAATGGACCCTAACCCTAATATCCTTCTCACTCATTCAGTGCCTCCCTCATTGTCTCTCTCTCCCTCTCCCTGCACCCCCTTTACTCTCTCCCTATCACAACAATCGTCGCCCCCTGCCACGAGGTAATCCCCCCAGGCTCATGAGGTAATCTCCCTCTCTTTTACACACACACGCACAAAAAATCGCACCTTATCTTCCTCTCTTTCACACACACAAAAATTCGCACCATCAAATGTGTTTGTTTCATGGGTGCGATTTTTCAATTTTGATGGTGCGATTTCTAATTTTTGATGGTGTGATTTGTATTGTTATGATAGTTTGATGGTGCGATTTTTTATTTTTCAGATCTGTCAACACACACACACATCTGAATATGGTTTGGGGTGGTGCGATTATTTTGATTTTTGATTTTTAATTCGTTTTTGATTATTTTGCTAATTATTTCGTGCCTGTGGTTACAAATTCATCAGAAAGAGGTACTAACTTTTACTAATCATTTGTTCTTTATTTTTATTTGTTGTTTAGTTATGTTTCATCCTTTCATGTACTAATTTAGAATTTATATTTTGTTTGTTTGTTAGTTGGTCGATTTTGTTCGTAGGGTTTTCGATTCATGCACTAAAGTGAGGTATTTTTTATGACCTGCTTGGATTGACTAAATATATAGATACACTAAAATCATAGCAGGTTTGAAATCAGATTCAATGTTTGAAATGAGATTCTAAAATTAGATTCAATGTTTGAAATCATAGTAGGTGTTGTAAAACCATTGAGTTATTTTTTGTTCAGATTTTCAAATAATGCATGTGACCCATTTGAATAATGTAGGTGTCCCATTTATCTGCTTCGAACAATAATATATAATCATGAAATTTATCTTCTGCTTAATCTCTTAGATGAATTGACGATTTGCCAATTTCTGTTTCTCTTAGTGTGCCTAGGCAATGGAATATTTATCCCATGCTCTTGCATAGTTGTAGCGATCTTTTGAACACCCATAAGTGCCTAAGCAATGGAATTATTTTCATCCCATGTTCCTGCTTAGTTGTAGCAATCTTACCTAGATTGCCTTGGTGCCTAGTCAGTGGATGCCCCTTGAGGTCACCCATCTTCTTGCCTAGTTTTGGATGCCCCTTGAGGTCACCCATTATCAAACTGGTTTTGCCTTGTATGATTGTTGTGCCAACATTATTGGTAAGGTTTGTTGATGCCGACCAACCTTAGTTGGTGGTTGCTGAATATATATATATATAAGGAGAAGAATTTTCCTGACCAACAGTCTGTTGGAGATAATTTCATAACTGATGAAGATTTCCTTGGAGTTGAATATATGATAATAAATATTTTGCCGAACTCAATGCTGAGATGAATATAGAATATGCATCCGAATAAATATAGAGAATGATTCAGAATAATAATAAGGTATCTGGCTGATCTGTCGAGGCAAAATTGCATAACGCCGAATAAGGATAATATTTTTCAGAACATAAGAATATGGGCGAATACTTTGTCAGGCCTAGCTCCATGCTGAGATGAATATAAAATGGATAAAGAGAATGATTCGTGCTTGAGCATAGATCAGAGTAATAATAAAATCAATAGTGCCTCGTTGAGGTAAAATTTCATAATGCCGTGTAATGATAATATTTTTCAGAGGTTTAAGATTATTTTCGAGCATTCGCCGGCACTAAATCTTGTAGCTGTGGAATTTAATAAGTTATCCGAACACCTGTTGAGACTAAATCAAATAGTTATTATCATGAGAACAATTTATTCAGCTAAACGATACATGATGTGTATTAGCTCGGATATAGGACAATAAAAATTTCAAAATATGAAATAATATGTTTTGTGCCAAATGTGTCATGTGAGAAGATTTTTATCAACTAGATGTCATAAGGTTTGATTTGGATTTTTTACAAAATAATTTCAATTTTAAGCAAATGCCCAAATTTAAGTTGGTTTTAAAAATATTTTAAACGCTGCGAATTAATAGGGAGGTGGCATTATCGAAACCGCAGGTTAAGAGGTCAAACAAATTTTGTTCCTGTTTAATCTTTTGTTGTTGATTAGTTGATGCTGACAAGAATGTTCTCCTCTTGCAGTGGGAACCAACATACTTTATTATGCCGACCAACATATAGGGGCTTTTGGCTGACCAGCAAATTGAAGCCTCCGACCAAGACTAACATGTCGGCGACCAACAAATAGGATCTCAGGAACCCATCAAGATGCATAATATCCATCGCCGATGAGAATGAAATGTCTCCGACCATTAAATAACGCCAACCTGTATGTCGTTCTTGTTCTATACCTGCCACCGACCAGTTATATGAGGTCGGGAAGCCTCCGACCTGTGCAAATCCAGCGCTAACCTGTTGCAAAGGAGCTTTCGACCTGGTTTGTTCATCATATAAGAGTTGGTGATCAACAGTAAAACTTGGCTTTCATACCATAACCAATGTCTCTGACCAACGTTCAGCTACACTTGCAACTATGGGAAGCCCCGACCTTTGGTATAACAAATAGGGGATGCCAACCTCCAGAGATGTTGTGTGGGACTATATATAAATACCGACCATGTATATAAAAGCTTTCAACCGTTCTCAAGAGAACCTCGGATTGACTTTGTTGGTCGAGGAAAATTGCCCTCCGATGTACCTATTTGTTGCTTATAAATAATGGCAGGAAGATTGAACCCATTTGGGCTGATGGATGAGGAGAGTTACTGGTTGAAGGTGCTCGAAAGGACCAAAAATAAATTCAGTGTATTGAACCCTTCCTTTTTAAGAAGTTGAGAAGTCATGACCAGTTTCAATTTTAGATTGGGCACCAATTTTGACGGTTTCACTACCCAATTGATTTGTCTCCATTCTGATCTTGTTGTTGCTGATGACTTTTGATTTCTTCCAAACCCCAGTGTTAGATACCGAAACTGTGGTTAAATATATAACCCTGATATCTGATTGAAATTTGGTACTCTGTTCTACAATGATTATTGCTTTTGCGCCCTCTGTTGTATAAAACATTGAGATTAGGCAAAATTATTTGGTTCTCGTTTTTTATCAAACCCAATTTTTGGGTAAAGGAGTATCAACAATCATAAAAATTCTCAGGGAAGATATAATATGAATGATCAAGAGTTATAAAACCATGATCCGTAATTTTCTATTGAAAAAAATTATTTAATCCAATATGTATTTGCAAATATATGATCATCGTTCGAGAGAAGAAAAACACAATAATATGTTTGTCCAGAATTTTTTTACGAGAATTCATAGCCTTGAGGGCTTGTACAAAAATTATAATTCTGAAATCTACTATTTTGCAGACTTCAAAAAAAAATTAAACCAATTGATTTGTGAATATAAAATCATGAATGAATCTATTGATGTATATACAACATATAATTGATTACGAGTAGAGATAGAAAACTTAGCTTGTGATGATGATCGTCATTTCTTCGAATAATAAGGAAAGAGTTTTGTGTCTCTTCCCATAGACGGCGCCAATCTGTTGAAGACATAAAATGGTCTATGCCATTTTAGTGGCATCAACAGCATATAAATGATGAGGATGAGAATGAAGATGAAGATAAACAAGCATATCAAACATATAAGAGACAGGTTTTTGAAGTGGTTCGGCTATGAATAAAGCCTACCTCCACCGTTCTTTTATTCCCAGGGGTGTACAATAGTGCAATATGGTGTAGAGTGAGAGAAATGTGTGTAGAGAATTGCTTAGTTCAGATTGTGTGTATCTTGTGTATCGTGTCTCTTGTCCCTTTGGCCAAGGGAATGCATCTATTTATAGTGATGGGAGTCCAAGAGATGAAATGTCTTTATACATTCAGACATTTACATCTATATACAATGAATATAACTGTTGGTCTTCTTGGGTGGTTGGTCTTCCTTGAGTTGGTTGGTATGCAGTGCGTTGGTTAGTATGCCGACCAACTCTCATCGGGTGTTGAGACAACTCTCCTCGGGTGCTGAGAAACTCTCCTCGGGTGCCGAGCAAGTATAAAAATTGCCACATAGGATGACAAGTGTCCTTTTCTGACTGATCCGCGTAGGCGGAGAATTTTTGCGTTAACAGTGACAAAATGAGAACATAAAGTAATTTTTTTTAATCGTTAGATCTTTTTATTATTAATGTAAAATATAATAATCAATTCATCAATTTAGTTGAGTAACACTATTTATTTTATTTAAGCAAATAACAAAAATACATTTCTTATTACAAGATGATCAAATCTTGTAGTCAAACAAACACAAAAATATAATCAACTTATCACAATATATATATATATATATATATATATATATATAGGGAGAGGTTCACAAGTGAACCTAAAAGATGAACTTTTTAATGAACCTTAACAAAATAACACCTAACAACTCATTACTTAAATTTTTTATGTTGTAATTGGTCCGCGCCAACGGCAACAAACACTCGTGTCGATCGATCCCCAACTCCCTCCTCCCCCGGCACCCCACCCCACCCCCACCCCAACCACCACCATCACCATGGGAGCCCTTATAGCAGCCCTTATGGCAACAGGGCTGCCAGAGGGGGTGTTGGGGGGCGCCGGGGTGGGTGGGTGGGTGGGTGGGGGTGTTGGGGATCAATCGACACACGTGTCTGTTGCCGCTAGCGTGGATTAAATTACAACATAGGAATTAAAATTAATTAATTGTTAAGTGTTTTTTGTTAAGGTTCATTAAAAAGTTCATCTTTTAGGTTCACTTGTGAACCTCTCCCTATATATATATATATATATACTGTTATAAAAACTCCGCCTAGGCATGCCTAGGTTTGAGGCTTGGGAGAAACGCCCTGCCTTAAGAGTTTGACGCCTTATACTTGGTAAAACCCTTAAGGTGCACTTTTTATCTAAAAACATTAATGCTTTAATGAAACGATATCGCCTTTCAAAGATTTTTTTACAAAACGGACCATTATCTCATCCAAAATAATCAAATAGTAATTTAATTTGCCAATATTCAGACATATTTTTATGACATGTACAATTTTAGTATTTTAATAGGCTTGTTATGCTTAAAAAATATTAAAATATATTTAAAAGGCCTAAACGCCTTTTCACGCCTAGGCTTCTAAGGCTTAAGGCTTGGTTTCCACGCCTCGATCACGCGCCGCATTTTTTAGAACCTTGATATATATATATATATATGGGACAATGGTGTTATGAATAGTAACATCTTATCTTATCTTATCTTATCAAAATAGTCAAAGGGTCTATATTTTGCCACGTGTACAATCCAAGGGTTCTTATCCAACCACACCTTGATAATAAAAGTATTTGAAGAATACACGCGTGAGACTCCCTAAATGGACCCTAACCCTAATATCATTCTCATTCATTCGGTGCTTCCCTCATTGTCTATCTCTCCCTCTCCCTGCACCCCCTTTACTCTCCTCCTCTCACAATAGTCGCCGCCCCCTGCCAGAAGGTAATCACCCCACGCTCAGGAGGTAATCTCCCTCTCTTTTACACACACACAAAAAAAATTTCACCTTATCTTCCTCTCTCTCACACACACAAAAAATCGCACCATCAAATGTGTTTGTTTCATGGGTGCGATTTTTCAATTTTGATGGTGCGATTTCTAATTTTTGATGGTGTGATTTGTGATGTTCTAATAGTTTGATGGTGCGATATTTTTATTTTTCAGATCTGTCAACACACGCACACATCTAAATATGGTTTGGGGTGGTGCGATTATTTTGATTTTTGATTTTTAATTTGTTTTTGATTATTTTGTTAATTATTTCATGTTTGTGGTTACGAATTCATCAGAAACAGGTACTAACTTTTACTAATCATATGTTCTTTATTCTTATTTGTTGTTTAGTTCTGTTTCAGCCTTTCTTGTACTAATTTATATTTTATTTGTTTTCTAGTTAGTCGATTTTGTTCGTAGGGTTTTCGATTCATGTACTAAAGTGAGGTATTTTTATAACCTGCTTGGATTGACTAAATATATAGATACACTTAAATCATATGAGGTTTGAAATCAGATTCAATGTTTGAAATGAGATTCTAAAATCAGATTCAATGTTTGAAATCATAGTAGGTGTTGTAAAACCGTTGAGTTATTTTTTGTTCGGATTTTCAAATAATGTAGGTGTCCCATTTGAATAAAATTGTCCCATGTAGGTGTTCTAAAATATTTCAGGTTGAAATTTGTCCCATGTAGGTGTTCTAAAATCATATACGGTTGAAAACTAATACCAAGTATGTTGTTTCTTATTTTTTTGATAATTTGAGAAGAAAATAATTCAAAGCCGAAGAAAAAAATTGGATCTCAAATGCTTTTGGATTGACTAATGGTGGAACATGCTTTGATATTTTGAGATTAAATGTATTGGTTTCAAGGTATGCAACTGATTCTTTATGTTTTAGAAATATAGATTGTAGTGGTCTTAATGTTTAAAAGATTGATAATCGTTTATTTTATTTTATTTCTTATATTATAAGCTGATTTGTTTTGCTAATATCTTTTGTTGTCATTGTAGGTCGATTGAGAAATTAAACTCGGATGTTGTGGATCCTATTAAGTCCTCATTTCTTTTTTCTTCTTTGTTTTCTTTTCTTTTAATTTTATTTGGAATTCTAGAATACATGAAAAGCTGAAAAGTTAAGGCTATTTTATTCTTGAGTAGTTCATTTTTTTTAATCTCTAAATTACATGAAAAGTTCACTTTTGCCTTAATTTTGATTGTATTGCTTATTGTAAATGATTGATATGCAATTGTGTATAGGATGATCTGCCCACCAGGTATATCAATCATCAAGATTACAATTACTTTAGTTTATAATTTTTAACATGCTATTGTGTGTCCTCACTTGGTATACTCGGAGCGCGCTATGAAGTGTATCCTAAGAGGGAAAACGGAATGTTATTTGCGATTGAGTGTGACAGTGTGGGAGGTGGAACCCAGAATTATGGAGCGTTAGGACTGTGAGGGCTATCAGGGTCGTACTTAACTATCGAGTTTTCGTGAATGTGGGTTGGAGTATTATGGGGAGTTGGAGTGAGTTCAGAATTTTGCATTAACGGGCTTGTGAGAGATGATGAGGAATATTTTTGTGATTTTAGATTTTTTTTTTTGGATTTTTGGAAAATTTTTGGTCAAAGTTTTAGATTGTCCAGATCTAATCCTAAGTCTACGTAAATCACCAGCAACGGCGCCAAAAACTTGACGCGACTAAGAATGTGTCTGAGAAGTGTGTACTCTCTAGGCTCAAGTGCAAGCCTGTCGCTCAAGTAATAATCCGATAAGTCGGGTATCGATCCTTAGGGAAATAGGACAACAGGGTTGTGACGATGTTGGACAGACGAAGGAATCCTAACTCTAACTCTAAAGAAAAAGAAAAGATGACTGGTTTTGGAGATTGACTACAACTAAATGCAATTTTGAAAATATTTATTTAATGCTCCAAAGTATGAATGGAATGCAATTATTCTAAATTACCTAAATTACTAATGATGATTGAACTGAAACTTTGAATTATATGATGAAGGGAACAGGACGGGAATACAATCCCTTAACCCTAGTGTATTGTAGGTATAAAACTAATCGTAAATTTAAGTGATTAATTAGACCCAAAATTTAGTACTCCCGATCATTACGTATATGAGGTTCAATCCGGCACCATACTTAATCAGAGGATGAGTAAATCGGTATTGCGATAGTGACACTTGAATTGCATTCTGAAGCATCCCGGTTACCCTGAAGCAAACAAGATCCAAAGATCTACAATTATCGTGTTTCTACGCAATACGGTCGTAATTAAACTATTAAAATTAGAGGATTAATTTTATACACATGCAACTAACACATCAGATTGGGTTCATGCATCCCGACCTTTTAAATCTAGCCGAACATGTGAAAACTTGAAAACAACACGTTTGGAATGAAAGAAACCATTTTTTCTACTGAATGAAGATGAAGAAAGATGAAATTGGTAATGAACAAGCAAATAGAACAAAGATTGAAACAGAAAGCATAATGATTTTACTTGAATTGCAACTTGAAAGTAACTAGGGTTTGTTGTTCTTCTCCTCTAAAAATGGATTACCAAGCTTCCTTAATGACCTAGAAGCCCCTTCCACGGTTAGGAGGAGTACAATTTATTAATTACGAAAATACAAGAGTTTGAACCAAGTAAAACTCTAATATTTACAAGTGGATAAGTCCAAAAAATTGATAACATAACCGATCCGGGTAAAGGGTTCGGTTCCGTTCCATCTTTTGTAGCCTTTACAGAAAACTCTTCAAGCATGGGATCGGTTCGTTATTTCCTTGCTTCTGTTCGGTTCCATCTTATGGTCTCTTTACAGGAAGTTTTCCAGGTGCAGGATCGGTTCGTTTTTTGCTAGCTTTGGTTCGGTTCTGTTTTGTTACCATTTACAGAAACTTCTCCCATGATGGGTTCGGTTCATTTTTGTTCCCTTGGGTTCGGTTCCCTTTTGTCAATCTTTGCAAAACCCTTGCCTTCTTGTGTTTCTTTGAACCTTTTGATATGGAACTCGACTTACAACACTGGGTACCTGCGAAATAGATGAAGAACACACGAAAATCGATGAACTCGTTAGAATTTGTCAATAGAAAAGATATGATATAAATCCAATTGAATTACACTAAATGGAGCGATAAAAGCCTCTAAATTAAGGGGATAAATGGGAAGAATTTATGCCTAATCACTTATGATATCGACATGTTTCCCAAAACTGTTGAGGAAAAAGAAATAGGGATTGCTTTAAAAACTCAAGCTAAAAAGAAAAAAGAAAAAGTTTGTGATTCTGAGTCGGAGTTTGATGATCTTGCCTCGTTTTCAATTTTTTTTTTTAATTTCTCAAATTTAACAAAGAAAATTATTTCAAAGAAAACAAAAATTTTGAGAAAAATAAAAATGGCAATGAGGACAAGAATGTTTGCGAGAAAAATAAGGTGCGATGTTATGAGTGTGAGGGCAAGGGACACAAAACCCAAGATTGTGCCACTAGACTAAAGAGACAGTACAAAGTAAAAGTTGCACATAAAGCTACTCTTAGCGATAGTGACGTCGAGTCGGTGGATTCCGGGGATGAATCACTGACTGAACCTAATTTTTGTGCGTTCATGGAAAGTCATGTAGTACTTATAGTTTGTGTCACGTCGATGAGGACATTAATAAACCTGAGAGCCTCGACAATGTTTCGAATCATTCTGGAGAGACTAAGAGTGAGGAAGAGAATTTGAGTGGGGTAGAAGGTGAACTCCAAAAGGAATTTCATGAACTTTACACCGAGACTTTGAAAATGAAAAAGATTAATAAAAATTTGTCTCTCAAAGTGTTAGATTTAGAGAAGGAGGTGAATGTTTTGAGAGAGTATGAGGCGTTAGTGAGTCAACTCAAGAAGATGAACATTTTTTTATGTGAGCAATTGATTGTTATTGGCAGGGAGAAGACCGATTTGACAACACTGTGGCTAGTCTTAGGAGAGATCTTGAGGCTTCATTGGAGACTCGTGAGAAACTTGAAGCCCGTGTATCCCAATTCGAGATTGATCTTGAATGTGGTGAGAGGTTATGATCAATTTAGAAGACACATCTAAGAAGTCTAGAAAGATGCTCCTAGGTCTCGTGTTAGTTAAAGTTGAGAGGTAAGGAATAGGTTATGATGGCGTATCCACTTCTAAAGTCACACACAAACCGGTTCCCAAATTTGTGATGATCCTTATGGGCATCAACCTAACTCCCCAAGAAGACCTAACCTACATAGGATATCTGGTCCTAGGAAACCCAAGCCTATTTATGTTTGTTCCCATTGGAAATGAAGACGTCAACTTAAAGAGTTTTATTTTAAGCTAAGGAGAGTTTTTTTTTCGAGTTTGTTCCCTCGGTATTCTCCCACACAAGATCCTACACATGTTCCCATATGCATTGCCACACATGTTACTCCACATGCTCCCGCACATCACCATAAATATTTTGAGAATTTTCGAGAGCAAGTAGAGTATTTAGTCAAGAGTTCACAATGTTTGATGGAGGAATTTAACAAGATGTCTTCTCCTTTTGAGAACTCCTTCGGGCCTAATTATTGAGGTCGAGACGTATTTCTTAAATAAGGTGATTATCATGTTCATATCTTTGTCCCTATTTCTAGATTGTATTTTTTTTTGTATCATTATGCGTTTTCTGATGATATATTTTGAAAAACTATGAAAAGAGTTTTGGTTATTAAGAAATAGTTTAAAAAATTGAAAAAGATTTTATTTTGATAAAATTTTAGAAAAAGACAAAAGAATTTTTGTATTCTGATTTTCGCTGTATATGGATGAACATTGAAGATATTTGGATCACCCCCACAATTCATCCATTTATATAACTTTTTCCGTAGTGGTTTTAGACATGGCTTTATTTCAATAGCGTGATTAATAATGTATGAATAGCATTTCGTTGATCATTGATGATTACTTTCTAATTGTTAGACTCTTTGTCACCTTTATTGCACATGTGTACGGACTTTTTGAACATTGTACTTGCTTATCATATGTTGAATGCGGTGTTCTTATCTCAATCCTAATTAACAACAAACCAAATGTAAAAGGAGAGAAGTTGTGGTAGTAAAAACCACTGCCTGGATTTCTTTTCCCAGAAAATATTGATATATGTTAAGCAATGGAAAAGGGGCTACGTGTAATACCCCGCATTTTTATCGATATTTATTTATGGGATTAATTAAATTAAATGTGAATTAATTGAGAATTAATCCGGATAAAATACTAACGAGATGTGAGTTGGTATTTGATTATAATGTGTATATATGACAATATATATTGAAAATATTGAAATTGTCGCGAGGCTGAAATACGGCAATTTGAAAATTTAGTTGGGACGCACGTGACAGTCGCGTCAGGAATGTAATTATTTTAGTTAAAAAGTGGATTTTATTTTTATCAATCGTGTGGTCATTTTGAGTGCGCCAACGTGTTCGGAAGGGTCGAAATATTCAGAAAACACTAGCCGGGGGTTTAGTTTGGGTCCCGGGGCATTTTTAGGCCATACCGGCAACCCAAAAGGATAATTTGGTAATTTCAGAATTTTGGTAATTAAAACCCACGAAAATTAGAGTTTAATTATGATTTATCGTTTAACCCACCAACCCATTATCAGCACTAAACTAAGTAGTGGGCTACAGGAGAAGTTTAGAAAAGAAGTTAAAAGTCCAAAAATAAACCTCCACCTCCATTTGTCATCTTTGGAGAAGAAATTGTAGAGAGAGAGAGGAGAATTTTGCAGAGAGAGAGTGGATATCAACCATCATCTTCTATCATCTTCATCTACAACAATCTGAAGAACGATTAAGGCAAGTGATTTAATTACAATTGATTCAATGATATGTTCTTCCATGTTTAGGGTAATTATCGAATTTGTCTTGGAAGATTGATACAAACCCATGAATTTGAGGATTAAAACTATAAACCATGTTAGGATTTGCATGTAGACATATTCTGGACGAATTATGAATTCAAAATATAACCCTTGATGATCTAAAAATGGATTTAAGAAGAGAATTATTAGTGTTCTTGAAAGAAATAGAAAACTAGGGTTCTTGATGAAGTTTTGATCCAAATAAAGCCCTTGGTTGATGATTTATTGGTTTTAGAACGTTAACAATGTTGTAGGATGGTTGTATGATGATATTATAACGTTAGATTAGAGTTTCATGCATTATAATGGAGTTTTTGGACGATTTGAGGACTGCAAAACGAAGCAGTCCGTAGCCTATCTGGTGCAATCGATCGATCGACATTCATCAGTCGATCGATCGACCACCATCGATCGATCGATGTTCAAGGTCGATCGATCGACCTTCCCAGAATGAGTAAAATTTTCTCTAGTTAAATTTTAATGATGTTAACCCTTAGAAAATTATTGTTGGAGACTTTATGAATATCCTTAGACTTAAGGAAGACCAGTAGGTATGGTTATAAAATTTGGACCTTAATTAGAATTCAATTTGAAGAATTATTCTAAAATCTAATGAAATTCGATGAGTGAGATAATATTAGGGTTAAAAGAGTAAATTTGAATGATGTGATGAAATGAGGTTTGGGGAAGAAGTAAGGACCTTAAGAATAATGATGTTATATGTGGGAATAATAGGAAACTTAATAATCCCTTTGAGATAGGTCTTAAGTACAAGAAACTATGACGTGAGATGTGTCGACATTCTACATTATGTATTATCGGAAGACTTAAAATGTATAAAATTGGAATAATGGTATAAGGATGTAGAATATACCTTTATTAATATTGAGACATCTAAGATGTGTGAATGCTTAGTATATAACTTGTGTGTATGACATACCTACCATACTTGCTATCACGGGAGGTTTACGTTCGCATAGGGCCATCTAATCTTTGTGTGCCCGGATTTAGATTGGTACCTCGAGAACATAGGTCAGAGAAGGACTTATTAGGAAGTTAATAAGACTACTGATCATGGGAGCGTAGGTATGTGCGTGACCCATGTGATATGACTATGTTCGCCTCCATTGTTTATGATTTGCTATTATCTGAGAACGATTCCTGAGAGATTCGGAATGCGTGATCCTTATGTACGTGATGTACCGGGATGGATAGCAGAGTATGTGTGCACCGTAGCTTAGTCTCGGGGTGCTAGTATTGTATATTTATGATGTGAATAATATACGGTTAGATGAAAAGACTTATCACATTTATATAGTGAATTATAATTATTGTGTTGCACGATTAAAGATAAAAAGAGATAACCTATAGTGCTTCGCATTTCTAATAATTGAGAATCTGGGAATTTAATGTAAAACTCTCTATTCAATTGATGATGTTGAAATTAAATTGCGAATCGAGTAGAAAGGTTAATAATTGTTTTGTTCTAGATAGATATGAGAATCACTTGTATGGGTACGGTTCGTTAGGAGTGCACAAGTAGTCGAGAGGTGAGTATTTCATGTGAGAGCACGTCCTAACATGTACTTTGCATTCATTGTTTTAAATGTTGTTAAAACACTTGCTGTTTTTAAAATATTCTCCACATTCGGGCTCTGACCCGTTTGCTTTCAAATCTATCTTTTTGTAAAAACCATTTTAGGTGCCCAGCCACAAGGACACCATGCATAGGAATTCTATTCAGGTGACGAGCTGTAGCTGTTGTGGAAGTTACAGGGCCTTGACAGTAGACGCCTCCTTTTCTTGTCTTGATTCCATATTCAGTTTCATCATTTGTAGGGCATGTCGCCCATTTCTTTTAGAGACACTTTACATTTCAGTTATTCAGACTTTGGTTTGTAATTAATTCAGGATACATGCTATTGTTCTTATATTAGTTCCGTATTTGGATTGTTGTGAGGAGTATTTCCTCCAGACTTATTATTATTTGATGATTACTATAGTTGGACTTTATTGTGAATGGTTATGTTATCCTTTATATGTCACTTATTGCATGTTAATCAGAGTTAACTTAAAATTTGGCAACTCACTTTTTAAATACTAGGTGGTTAGTAATTATTAAAAAAATTTCGACAGTGATGCTATTAACTGAACCAACTTGGCATTTTGTATTAATTTAATAAAGGAGTAGCTACCCGGTATTTAATTAGTCGGGTGTCACAGGTGGTATCAAAGCATCAGGTTCTAGTGTCCTTTAGGATCTGTACGGCTTAGTATGTTTTCGCTGAGCTTTCTTTGATATAGAGCCCTAATCCTAGGAATGTTGTATTCACCTCTATACATTGGAAATTCGTACTTCTGCGATTTGTGTATTTGAATGATGAACTCATCCAAATTTACTTAAATTTCAGATGAATCGTCAAGAAGAACTAGCTAAAACGGTTAGGGGAGTCAACGAGCAAGATCGACTCACACCTCAGGTATCCCCAGAGAGAATATCAACCGTCGAGTTAGCAGGTATCGTGGCACAAGCAGTTACCACTGCAGTTCTACAATACCAAGAACGCAGCATACAACTTAAAGGAGGCAAAAGACCTAGAGAGGTTAACCAAATGCATGTGACTAACGTTGAAAATCGTGCGAAGGCACCGAATCTGCGACAATAAAATAATCAAGAGCGAGTAAGTTCCAGAGGTAACGAGATTTATGTACAGGGGAAAAAGTGTCAGGACCAACAAAGTCAGGCTCCGAATGAAACCACAAAGAGGTGTTTCGGTTGCGGAATGGACGATCACAAACGTAAATCTTGTCCGAATCAGACTGGGGATAAACTACAATCTGACCAGCGAAGAATTTCAAAACTCTGCTATAAATGTGTACAACCGAGTCACAAGTGGATGGATTGTCGTCGCCCTGACATAGTTTTTCCGCAAATCTCCCCCAAGGCCAGCAAGACCAGGGAAAAAGTGAGACTAGTCAACACCGTAATGAAGTGAAGCAGTTTCGAGGGAGGTGCTTCGTTTGTGGCAAGACTGGCCATAAATGCCAGGATTGTCCTGATAGGGGCAGGGCCCCACAAAAGCAGCAGCTGGGTGCTCGACAGGAGCCGCAGAGGCCTATGTTTCCCGTCGCCCTCCCCGCACCACCACAGATGGCAGCACTACCACCCGTGCCAGCGGTCCTAGTTCAGCAGGGACAGCTTCAGTATGGGAGAGTGTATCAGCTCCAGCATGCCGCAGCCCCACAGAATCCATCGGCCATTGAGGGTATGTTCTCTATTCAGGGGACTCTGGGGCGTATTTTGTTTGACACGGGGGCCACACACTGTTTCATTGCTATGAGATTTGCACGCACCATTGGGTTGTTAGACACCGCCGAGAGTACGGTTACTTGTGTAGATTCACCGTTGAGTAGGGGTTCCGTGATTTCCCTTATTTGTAGAGGTATGGGTATAGGGATCGGGAGGTTTACTTTACCCGCTGATATGTTAGTGTTAGAGATGACCGAGTATGATGCCATTATTGGTATGGATTGGCTAGTTGCGTACCGAGCCATGATCGACTGTTTTAGTAGGAGTATTATCTTTGCCATTCCCGGGCAAGAGATGTTTTTAGTGGTGATGCCTCGTCCTGAGGGAGGATCGTCCACTCATTTGTATTATATAGAGGAGGAGACCTTTAAAGAAGTGGTGATATCACTTGATTCGATTCCGGTTGTTCGAGAGTTTGCCGACGTATTTCAGGATATACCTGGATTACCTCCGAGTAGGGAGATAGAGTTTGTGATCGATTTGACGCCGGGCACTCGGCCTATTGCCCGCGCACCTTACCTTATGGCTCTAGTTGAGATGAGAAAGTTATGGGATCAGATTGAGCAGTTATTGGGTCAGAGGTTTATACGGAGGAGTACTTCGCCGTGGGGTGCCCCTGTGTTGTTCGTTAAGAAGAGGGATGGATTGTTGAGGTTGTGTGTGGATTACAGGGAGTTGAATAAGGTCACAATACAGAATAAATATCCGTTGCCCCGAATCGATGACTTATTCGACCAGCTGAGAGGAGATTCTTTCTTCTCAAAGATTGATTTGCGATCAGGATACCATCAGTTGCGTATCAGGGAAGAGGACGTCTCGAAGACTGCTTTCTTAATGAGATATGGTTCCTACGAGTTCCGGGTTATGCCTTTTGGTTTGACCAATGCTCCAGCCGTGTTTATGGACTTGATGAATAGGGTGTTCAAAGAATTCCTAGATCAGTTCGTCATTATCTTTATTGATGATATTCTGGTTTACTCCCAGACAGAGGAGGAGCACGCCGAGCATTTGAGGTAGGTTTTTCATACGCTACGTCAGAACGAGCTGTATGCAAAGTATTATTTCCGACCAAGGGATATATGTTGATTCGGGAAAGGTACTCGCGGTAAGGGAGTGAGGACAGCTCACGACACCGACTGAGATCCTTTGTTTCTTGGTCTTAGCAGGATACTACAGGAGGTTTATTCGGGGTTTCTCCAAAATAGTGGGTCCTTTGACACATCTGACTCGTAAGGGTGTGCCATTCATCTGGAGTGATGCCTGTCAGTTGGCATTCGATGAGTTAAAGGATAAGTTGACCTCAGCACCTGTGTTAGCATTGCCGAGACCAGGAGTTGAGTATCTAGTTTACACCGATGCGTCCTTACAAGGACTTGGAGGTGTATTGCAACAGGAGAGTCAGGCCATAGCTTATGCTTCCCGTAAGCTTAAGCCTCACGAGAAGAATTACCCCACTCATGACTTGGAGTTAGCGGCAGTTGTATTTGCCCTACGGATTTGGAGACATTATCTTTTGGGGGAGAAGTTTCGATTGTTCACGGACCACAAGTCCTTGCAGTACCTATTCACGCAGAAGGAGTTGAATATGCGGCAGCGAAGGTGGCTTGAATTTGTTAAGGATTATCAGTTTGATATTCAATATCACCCGGGGAAGGCTAACATGGTAGCAGACGCGTTGAGCCATAGGCCAGTAGATGAGGTGGCAGGGGTGTGGAAGGCAAAGTGGAAGGAATTGAAACACCAGGATGCAGTGGCCCGATCATTCATGTCTGTGATGACTGTTACACCGTAGATTGTCACGAGAGTGGTGAAGGAACAGGCAAACGACTCGTTCTATCAGGAGCAGATAGTTCGATTACTAGCAGAGGGAGCCGAGTCCTATACCGTTAGCTCAGACGGGGAATTACGCTTCAATGGGAGACTGGTAGTTCCGGAAGGGGAGGAATTACGACACGAGGTGATAGCTGAGTCGCACGGCTCACGGTTCGCGATACATCCCGGTGGGGACAAAATGTACCAAGACATGAGACGATAGTATTGGTGGAGCGGGATGAAGAAGGATATTGCCATGTTTGTTTCTAAATGCGCCACTTGTCAGCTGGTAAAAGTGGATCATCAGAGACCGGCAGAACTTCTACAGCCATTAGAGGTCCCGATGTGGATGTGGGAGAGCATATCCATGGACTTTATCACGGGGTTGCCTACGTCACAGAGGTCACGACTCCATTTGGGTAATTATGGACAGGTTGACCAAAGTCGCTCATTTTCTACCCATAAGGACCGATTACACTACGGGACAGTATGCCCAGCTCTTTATTGCAGAAATAGTGAGACTTCACGGTGTGCCCCTAAATATCGTGTCTGACCGAGACAAGATATTTGTTTCACGGTTTTGGGAGAGTTTTCAGGAGGCCATGGGCACGGATTTGCGGTTGAGTACGACATATCACCCGCAGACCAATGGGCAAACCGAACGTACAAATCAGATGTTGGAGGACATGTTGCGTATGTGCATCATTGATTTTGGGGGTGGATGGGAGCAGTATCTTCCACTGGTGGAGTTTGCTTACAACAACTCCTACCAGTTCACCATTGGCGTGGCTCCATTTGAGGCGTTGTACGGTAAACCTTGTCGTTCCCCAGCATGTTGGTTGGAGGTGGGGGACAACAAACTACTTGGGCCGGAAGTGATTCAAGATACTTCGGCAAGGATAGAATTGATACGGAGTCGCATTCGGGTAGCTCAAGATCGGCAGAAGAGCTATGCTGATGTGAAGAGATTCTTCAGGGAGTTCCAAGTGAGGGACTAGGTTTTACTTAGAGTATCTCCTATGAAGGGGATTATGCGATTTGAGAAGAAGGGGAAGTTGGCACCGAGATACGTGGGACCATTTCCTATCATCGAGCGGATTGGGTCTGTTGCGTATAGACTTGGGTTATCGGAGCATTTACACAGGATTCATGATGTGTTTCATATTTCCTCGCTAAGGAAATATCTTAGAGATGATTTGGCTCATTCTCACATTGCTTTGGAGGACATCGATCTCCAGCCCGATAGCTCCTACGAGGAGGGGCCGATTGCTATTTTGGACCGAAGTGAGCGGAAACTGCGGTCAAAGATAGTTCCGTTAGTACATGTTCAGTGGCGGCATCATAATGCCGAGGAGTCCACATGGGAGCGCGAGGATGAGTTGCGCGAACGTTATCCAGAGTTGTTTTTACCAGGTACTTTTTAGTTCCGAATTTCGGGACGAAATTCTGTTATTAGGGGGGAAGTATGTAATACCCCGCATTTTTATCGATATTTATTAATGGGATTAATTAAATTAAATGTAAATTAATTGAGAATTAATCCGGATAAAATATTAACGAGATGTGAGTTGGTATTTGATTATAATGTGTATATATGACAATATATATTGAAAATATTGAAATTATCGCGAGGCTGAAATACGGCAATTTGGAAAATTTAGTTGGGACGCACGTGACAGTCGCGTCAGGAATGTAATTATTTTAGTTAAAAAGTGGATTTTATTTTTATCAATCGTATGGTCATTTTGAGTGCGCCAACGTGTTTGGAAGGGTCGAAATAGTCAGAAAACACTAGCCGGGGGTTTAGTTTGGGTCCCGGGGCATTTTTAGGCCATACCGGCAACCCAAAAGGGTAATTTGGTAATTTCAAAATTTTGGTAATTAAAACCCACGAAAATTAGAGTTTAATTATGATTTATCGTTTAACCCACCAACCCATTATCAGCACTAAACTAAGTAGTGGGCTACGGGAGAAGTTTAGAAAAGAAGTTAAAAGTCCAAAAATAAACCTCCACCTCCATTTGTCATCTTTGGAGAAGAAATTGTAGAGAGAGAGAGAGGAGAATTTTGCAGAGATAGAGAGTGGATATCAACCATCATCTTCTATCATCTTCATCTACAACAATCTGAAGAACGATTAAGGCAAGTGATTTAATTACAATTGATTCAATGATATGTTCTTCCATGTTTAGGGTAATTATCGAATTTGTCTTGGAAGATTGATACAAACCCATGAATTTGAGGATTAAAACTATAAACCATGTTAGGATTTGCATGTAGACATATTCTAGACGAATTATGAATTCAAAATATAACCCTTGATGATCTAAAAACGAATTTAAGATGATAATTATTAGTGTTCTTGAAAGAAATAGAAAACTAGGGTTCTTGATGAAGTTTTGATCCAAATAAAGCCCTTGGTTGATGATTTATTGGTTTTAGAACGTCAACAATGTTGTAGGATGGTTGTATGATGATATTATAACGTTAGATTAGAGTTTCATGCATTATAATGGAGTTTTGGGACGATTTGAGGACTGCAAAACGAAGCAGTCCGTAGCCTATCTGGTGCAATCGATCGATCGACATTCATCAGTCGATCGATCGACCACCATCGATCGATCGATGTTCAAGGTCAATCGATCAACCTTCCCAGAATGAGTAAAATTTTCTCTAGTTAAATTTTAATGATGTTAACCCTTAGAAAATTATTGTTGGAGACTTTATGAATATCCTTAGACTTAAGGAAGACCAGTAGGTATGGTTATAAAATTTGGACCTTAATTAGAATTCAATTTGAAGAATTATTCTAAAATCTAATAAAATTCGATGAGTGAGATAATATTAGGGTTAAAAGAGTAAATTTGAATGATGTGATGAAATGAGGTTTGGGTCAGAAGTAAGGACCTTAAGAATAATGATGTTATATGTGGGAATAATAGGAAACTTAATAATCCCTTTGAGATAGGTCTTAAGTACAAGAAACTATGACGTGAGATGTGCCGACAATCTACATTATGTATTATCGAAAGACTTAAAATGTATAAAATCGGAAGACTTAGTATATAACTTATGTGTATGACATACCTACCATACTTGCTATCATGGGAGGTTTACGTTCGCTTAGGTCCATCTAATCTTTGTGTGCCCGGATTTAGATTGGTACCTCGAGAACATAGGTCAAAGAAGGACTTATTGGGAAGTTAATAAGACTACTGATCGTGGGAGCGTAGGTATGTGAGTGACCCATGTGATGTGACTGTGTTCACCTCCATTGTTTGTGATTTGCTATTATCTGAGAACGATTCCTGAGAGATTCAGAATGCGTGATCCTTATGTACGTGATGTACCGGGATGGATAGCAGAGTATGTGTGCACCGTAGCTTAGTCTCGGGGTGCTAGTATTGTATATTTATGATGTGAATAATATACGGTTAGATGAAAAGACTTATCACGTTTATATAGTGAATTATAATTATTGTGTTGCACGATTAAAGATAAAAAGAGATAACCTATAGTGCTTCGCATTTCTAATAATTGAGAATTCGGGAATTTAATGTAAAACTCTCTATTCAATTGATGATGTTGAAATTAAATTGCGAATCGAGTAGAAAGGTTAATAATTGTTTTGTTCTAGATAGATATGAGAATCACTTGTATGGGTACGGTTCGTTAGGAGTTCACAAGTAGTCGAGAGGTGAGTATTTCATGTGAGAGCACGTCCTAACATGTACTTTGCATTCATTGTTTTAAATGTTGTTAAAACACTTGTTGTTTTTAAAATATTCTCCACATTCGAGCTCTGGGCCGTTTGCTTTCAAATCTATCTTTTTGTAAAAACCATTTTAGGTGCCCAACCACAAGGACACCATGCATAGGAATTCTATTCAGGTGACGAGCTGTAGCTGTTGTGGAAGTTACAGGGCCTTGACAGTAGACGCCTCCTTTTCTTGTCTTGATTCCATATTCAGTTTCATCATTTGTAGGGCATGTCGCCCATTTCTTTTAGAGACACTTTACATTTCAGTTATTCAAACTTTGGTTTGTAATTAATTCAGGATACATGCTATTGTTCTTATATTAGTTCCGTATTTGGATTGTTGTGAGGAGTATTTCCTCCAGACTTATTATTATTTAATGATTACTATAGTTGGACTTTATTGTGAATGGTTATGTTATCCTTTATATTTCACTTATTGCATGTTAATCAGAGTTAACTTAAAATTTGGCAACTCACTTTTTAAATACTAGGTGGTTAGTAATTATTAAAATGTTTTCGACAGTGATGCTATTAACTGAACCAACTTGGCATTTTGTGTTAATTTAATAAAGGAGTAGCTACCCGGTATTTAATTAGTCGGGTGTCACACTACGAAAGAGCAAAATATTCTTTGCCTTAAAATCCACCATTTGTAAAAAGAGCCTAAAATATTAACGACACACAAAGACAGAAGTGACAAGGCCATTTTTTAATATTCATTGATGCTTCGCTACATATGAGCATTATGATATCTTTAAAATATTTAAGAGTGAATTATTTTATATGTGTGATTTTGAGGGTGTTATAAAGTAGAAGATCAATGGGTTTGCACAACGGACTCTTTTGAAAAACATTAAATAGTTTGCCATTATTGATTTCAGAATCATTAAAATTCATGGCATGTTGAATAAGTCGAGTCAATTTCATTTGAGTTCAACATTTTAAACCTAAGGTAGAAATTGAGTCCTTTCTTTAGAGGTGTCTCATGACTTCATGCACCTATGTTATGAATTCTTATGTTGATTTGCCTATGGAAAATCTTCACAAAATTTCATTCCGTTTTCACGATTTAGATATTTTACTGTTATTCCATCGTGTGTTATATTTGTCAATTTATATATTTTTTTAAAATTTTAAAAATAGTCTTTATGCCTACTGGATTATCATTGCATGTGCTTATATGATTATCTTTGCGATGCTATCCTTACTTCTTTGTGTGAAGCTAATGCTTTCATGCTTAGTTTCCAACCCTTTGTCTATTACAAACAAAAGGGGGAGAAAACTTGAGGGGGAGTTTATTAATTTTTTAAAATTGTATGTGTCTCGGTATCTCTTTTGTCTCATGTGTTTAGGTGTCTTCCGCCTTAATGATGATTTCTTAGACCGCACAAGATAAAGAGTTTTCGTTGAAGGCTTATGCATTTTCGTTTCTTAATATAAGAGGGCATTAGTTTTGTTTGTCTTAGGTGTCAATTTTACTTTGGTTCGTATTTTGTACCGGAATAGACAAAATGGGAGATTTGTAAGAGCAAGTTTATAATTGCTCAATTTAGTTTATATTTGGTTTATCCTATCATACCCCACTACACCTTCATAACTACTTTCACATATTCGAAGATAAGAAGTTGTTAACATTTGGAAGATTGAAGCTCGTTTATCACAATGACATTTAAATGAGTTATGAGGAGGTCTGGTAAAGTCATTGCTTATCTAGGGGTTATTTTTAACAAAAGGAGTTTGCATTAAAAGTTTTCAAAATGTTTAAAATGTTTTTTTAAAAGATTTTTTTGAAAACTCATTAACTCATTAAAACGATTTTGATATGTCGTTCAAATGAGTTACATAGTATCGTTAGAACGAGGTTCCTTCATTCGAACGAAATATGGACCGATGCCTTTTGGTCAATTCTAAAATGTCGCTTGAAGTTTCGTTGGATGTCGTTCGAATGAGATTGGGTATGCCACTAGAATGAGTTTCCCACGTTCGAACGAGATCTGAAGCGATGCCTTTTGTCAAGCTCTAGAATGTCGTTCGACGTTTTATTGGAAGCCTATTCGAACTAGATAGGGTACGTCATTTGAACGAGATACCAGATCGTTCGAATGAGTACGCGTGTTTTTTATTTTTAATTAAATATTATCTAAATATCTAATAGTTATCTCTTTGCAACAACTTCCCCTATAAATAGAGATACGTAAAACTTGAAAGGTTTTCAGGAATAAAAACAGGACAAAATATATCAAGTTACCAAAGTTATGCAATCCAAAAAAAGTTATATATACAAGTGATAAATCCAAAGTTATCTATCTTACTACGATAACCAACCACGTGTCACAAAATCTCACAATCCATTTTAATTAAGTAATTAATTACAATAATTAATTAATCTCGTACTTAACAACACCGTATCCTATATGCACCCTTTCTCCCCGACCATCTCCAAAACATGTGGTAAGCACAAATAAAGACCGTCACACATCTAGATGCTACACGTCCTTCTCACAACTATAAATATCAATAAATATGTGTGACGCATAAATGAATCTCATCACATAACTTGACACCACTTCTCTCTCACGTGGCGGGAAGTATAATCATAAATCAACCATGTGATGAATCAAATACACATACCATCCAAATAACATACCGTGATGCCGATCGAACAACACCTCGTGATTGTTTGACCACTACAAGGACCATCTTGTGTGATGCACATATAAAAGTGTGCTTCCTCAACACGTAAAATTAAAAGTGCTCTCTCTCGGCACATACGTATAACCGCATCCATTATTCGTATAAAGAAAAATGATATTATTATCGCTTCATTATCGTTCCATATTTCACATTTAGCTTATTATAATATTATTATATTCTAATCACCCAACCCCTCGGGTCATTCTAAGACAGTCCCTAAACCAATCATTACGTTAATTCATTAACTTCTAAATGGATTCTCGAATCACTTGTGAGGTCGGATTTAATAAAGGGGTAGTCATCAATTTAAACATTATAATAAATGATACATGATAATTATAAGGTTCCTAAAGTCCTTACCCCTACCTGTCTCTAGGCTCTATGCGTGGGATGTCTCATAATGAAATCTAAATAAAGAACCCATTGATACGCTTGCATCTAGATAGGGTAGTATTTAAGACACTATAATTAATTACATAATTATTAATGGGAATTAATTTAAGGATTAAGAAAAAAAAACTAAATTCCATTTCCAACTGCAATCGCCACCGTAAACCAACAATACCCACAAACTAAAATAATCCAACAATAATTATCCCTTACTCCTTCTAATTCAACTAATAAAATATTCTAATTTCAACAACATAAGGAAAAAAATTAAGGGCTTAAAGCAACATCACATGTAATTAGGTCCAACGTTCAATTTCCAAAAGAATAAATTAATTAAAGGGGATTTCAAGTACAATTTGAGAGGATAAATATAGGGATATTCATATTTATGCATTTACATGAGGGGATAACCTCTACTAAATAGTCATCATGCTTTAAACTATATTATCATTTCACCCTCTTTACTTATGATTCGTCTCGAATATTACATATATTCACCCTCTTTACTTATGTATTTTAGCCCCCTCGCGTACCTTAATTCCTATATTTATGCTCGTTAATTGGGAAAACCACTATTTTATATGTTTACATGTTTTTCAAGGTATAATTGAGCATTTATAGGTATTGCGGTGCTTAGTGTGAAGTTCGGTAGCATTCCGAGGAAGTTCCGTCGATAATTGCACATACAGAGGAATTTTAGTAATTTCATAATTTAAATTTATCGCCCAATGTATTCACGGAAGTTGAATCCCTCTGAGTCATCTTCATGTGGCCGCTGACGGTGCACGATTCCGATCAATAACGAAGAAGTTACGGGATTTCTCGCGGAGGAAGGACAACACCAAAACCACTCATTATCATTTCTTTTATCTTTATTTCTTTTACTACTTATTACATGAGTGGGTATTTATGTATTTGAATACATATTCAAATATCTTTTATTTTAGTGAGTTTATCATCTTTTTACTAGTTATGTTAGAGGAAGAAGGGTTTTGGAGGTGATTTTGGGTTTTTTGCTTCTCTTTCTCCCAGAGTTTCCCCCAAATGGGTTTGTAAGTGCACTATTCAACATCTCTTTCATTAATTCATTCTTCCCTTATTGTTTTTCTTTCTTTGTTATTTATTTACTTGCTTTGTAAATTGCTTTCTTTACATTCTTGCATTTAATTAATGTCATGCTTTCGAGCTAACTTAGTTTAGGTTGTGATTGATTGAACTCACCTTGGGTTGATTTGGTTGCTTTGCTTTGGTGATAGATTTTATAAGTTTAATTCCATTGGGTTGTTCTTGATTTTATGCCTAGGAGATTTAACATTGTATATCATATATGCACGATATTTACGACCTTGCGTGTGTAATTTTCGGGATATTTGTTGACATCAAAATCATAATAGGCTTTTATGACGATTTAGGAGGTGACAACTCTATATTTAATTATTTGTTGAGATGAGATTTAATCTTGTTAAACTTGTCATCCCATGTAACCATTTATACCAATCAACTCGAGGTGAGGGATATTAGTCGCAATCTATTATTTTTATTCCTTTTTGTAATATTAGTTTAAACGCATGCCTAGTATTATATTTTCTTTTGTTAACAATTGTATTTTACACTTTTATTCGAGAAGTATAAAGCCAATTTAATTCTACCAACTAGTCTCTGTGAATTTCGATACCCGGACTGCTCGCTATACTCCCTTAAAAGAGTGTAGTCAATAGTTTAGGTTTTTTCATAGTGGTGGGAGCCGAGCATAACGATTGGCGTATATCTTTATACACTTGCGCTGCAGTTTTCCCTTGTTATTAGTCTACTCGTAGGCGCCCCTTTTATTTCGTGTCTCTTTTTTTTCTAGAAGGTTTCCGAATTCAGAACATAAACATCTTAGTTGATCACCAAGAAATGCATAAGGACCAAATTACCCTCAAAAGTTTTCTAAAATTTCCCATGTGTCTTAAATTGGTTTTTAACGTACAATAATTACAATTTTCTTCTTCTAGTGTATTATCTACTTGTAGTGAAAATACACGCCATTATGATTTTCAAGACTCCCCAAGTACAACTTGCTACTTTAAGTCTCTCAACTTGATTATGAGTCCATATATACTTATTCTCTCTCTTAGGGTTAGAGCTAAGTCATTTCTCAACAACATGCAGTGCTTTTTAATTTTTAATGATACCCTCATCTGTTTGGATTTCCTTAAGGAGTTTTAAGTAAAAATACACCATCATATTTATTGAGCAATTAAGGCAAAACTTCATAAAGACTCGGGGAGTGACTATATCGTAAAAATTGGCATAGGTTTCCAAATTAATTTAAGGTTTATAGTTCGTTAAGAAGAAAAATCATCGTATGAACATGATCCCTCTTTAGGGTACTCTTAGTCATATTTGTGTTGACTAACTCTATTATGGTGACTTTCCTAGTTGCACATTTATACTCCTTGATCATGTATTTGAGGTTCAACACCATGTCATGCGTAGTAGTGAACAATAATGACTTAGTTGATGAGGATGTTATTGCTTATATATAAGTGTGTACCATTGGTTCATTTTATAAATAACATTCAATTTTTAGAAGTCCTCCATGTTGTGAGGATTTCTCACTATCACTATTAATTATAAAAAAAAATAACACTTAAAAGTTTATCTAGTGGTACAGTGATTAATCATGACTGATGTGGTCGATAGATATAAAGCCAACACAAGAAATTATAGGGTAAAAACTGTTAGCTTTTTGACCAATTTTTTTAATAATAACAAAATACATTATTTTCAATTGATTTTTTATAGGGGCACACCGAAATATCATGAACCCACATAAAAATATCATCTCAATTTTTTTACTATTTTAAAAAATGGATATGTTCATAGGTATGTTGCTAGGAGATATGTTGAATATATATATAATTTTTTCTTTCGTTCTCTATTTAATCTTTTCTTTCGTTCTCTCTCTAACGTCGCCAACCACAACTGCCTAAAATTTTCTCTAATCTTATATGTGTTTTTGTTGTGGTTGTTATTCCAATTTTTGGTCATAAATGAGTTGTTATGAAGTCTATTTTTTCATTTTATTTAGTTTCATAGTATCACATCACAATTATATACTTGAAACTTGCATGAAAGATGTTTGATAAATTGTCTATCAAATGTTTCACTTTTTTTTTTGGTATTTTTTTTGCTTAAATTTTTTATGTGTTGACTGTGTTTGTTCATTTTTCAAGTGTATATTCCATATTAGTATGTTCTTTTGACTTCTTCTTATTTGTTGAAGATTTGATTCATTCTAATTATCTTAGCGTTTGGTATAATTTAGTTAGTATTTATAGAGCCTTTGCATTGCAAGTTTACATTTAGTCTATGCATTAAAAGTTAGATTTTAGTAGCCTTGGGGTCTTCTCCATCAAACATTTGCGATTATATTATGAAATAAACAAGGTAAACTTTAATTATACCTGTTTTATTTACGATGTTATGTTCGTTTCAATTAGGCTACTTTGGACGTGATATATGAGTTTTGTAGAAATTATGTTTGTTATTATGTGTTACCATTAGGTTTATTTTTTGCAGGTGTTATCTTTGTTCTCTCTATATATACACCCCCACCCTAATATACACATTGATGATGGTTTGGGTTGTGATTTTTTTCAATATTATTTTTTATTTTATTTGTCAACTATTTAGAAAAAAATCAGTTTGTATATGTTGGGAACTTGATATATATGAATAAGATATGTTTACTGTTATTTTGTTTAACTGTTTTAAAATTTTGAAAATGGTAATTTTTTATCACCCATCGCTCAGATTTTTTTATTAATACATTATGGATTATGACAGATTTGTTCCCAACATCTATTATTGGAATAAATCTTAGCATTAGAGTAAAAGGTCTTTTTAATTCTTTTTATCAATGGTACATTTAGAGATTTAGAGTTGTACACTTTATTGATGTGTATTTAAGGAATATGTCTCTGTATATATTTTTACCAACTAAAAATTAAATATGAATAATATAACATTCGCACCTACTTCCCTCTCTAACTAAACATAAGAATGTCTTCCATTATTTTCGTTAAGTGCAATACTAAATCAAAAAAGATGATATCACCCTGAATGTTTAAAGTTGATTTTGGTCTAATTCTAAGATTTTAATCAATTTTTCTTTTTAATTTTTTTAATTTTGCGTTATCCAATAGTTGACAAATTTTGTGGTACTTACCTAAGTTTATCCCAAGATAACAATGTTTTTAAAGTTATATTTATTAATATTATAATTTTAAAAAAAAATCAATTTAGTATATCATAATTTTGGTAATTTTATAAATATAAAAATAGGATTAAACATATTATAAGACGCCCGCGCATCGCGCGGATTACATACTAGTTATACCTCTAATATAATAGTATTAGAAGTGTAAATGCATGATTAAAACTCTTAATACCTTTTTACTCCGATTTTTATTCTCCTTCAAACTGACTCTCTATATAACCCATTTGTCTATTCATATTTACACCCATTTGTCTATTCATAAAATTCTTGATGAACTCTTAATCTTTCAGCCCGCCTTACGTACAAATCGAGAATGTCTAGCAACGAAAATAATGGGGAGGATTCAAGTGGCTATTCAATTGATAGGGTGAAACAGAGGGCTAAAGATAGATGGAAGGTACAATTGAATTTTTTTAATTTTTTATGAACGAGTTATGATTGTGGGTAGTGTTTTCTGATTTGAGTTTGTTTGGTTTCGTAGAAAGTGGCTCAAACGAAGGATTGTCCAAACAAGCTATGAAATCGCTAAACAGGCTGAAGAACATGAAAGATTCATCAATAAGGTATATACATAGGCCTGTAAATTGAACGCTCGAGGCTCAAAGCCCGCCCGTTCGACCCGCTATTTTCGAGCCGAGCTTTATTTGAGTTTGAGCCGAGCCGAGCCTGAGCCAAAATTTCAAGCTCGAATGAATTTCGGGTCGAGCTTGAGCCGAACCTTGCCAAGATCGAATTGGGCCCCAAGCCCAAACTTCATATTTATAAATAAATAAATAAATAATTTATATAATATAACATATTTATGTTAACATTTTTAATTCGGTTTCGTTCTTTTATTTTATTTACTACTTTTTAAAAAAAAATCATTTGTCATAATACATTAGAATACATGTGATTTTCAATTTTATGATTTTATTGTTAATCTCATTATGGGTATTTGATTTAATAATTGCTTAAATCATAATAGGCCTTTGTTAGTGATCAAATTTTGCTAAATGTATAAAATTTAATAGGCTTTTGTAGGTTTTCACTCTTATTTCCCTTGTTTTAATTTAATACATTTCATAATTATATACTTGATTTAATGAAATATCAATTAGATTTTAATGTGTAATTTTGTCCATGATGGAAATATAAGAAAAAAAAATAACTCAAACTTTTTTTACAAAAAAATTAAAATCGGGCCTGCATGAAAACGGGATGATGATGATGATGATGATGACTCCTCATTGGGTTCATTGTCCAATTCGGGTTTTGATTTTTTTATATGAAATGATTTCTTGGATTGTTTTCTCCAATTGCTTGCATTTTTCATTTAAGAAGGTTGTCAGACCCACCCTGGTTCGTCCTAGCGGTTAGTGGCTTACTCAGGGCTGTGTGGTTAGGCGCACGGTCGTGGGTTCGATTCCTCGTAAGGGTATTCCAGTATTTAAAGTGGGACTCGTGTGTTAGGTGGGTCATGCGCAGTGTCTTCCCTGTTTAGCAAGCACGAGGGAGTCCAAAGGGCTCGTTCGTGTGGAGGTTCAGGATCGTAAAAAAAAAAAAAAAAGTTGTCCGGATTGTGGCAAATGGAATTGGTGATCCCGCAAGAGAAAAGGTACCAGTTTGCTAAATTGGTTGTGTTCCTTCCATTTCAATTTATTTGGGCTTACCTATGTCTTAATCTGTATATATATTTTTAACACCTGCCGCCCTTTCATGATTTCTTTGTCTATATATGGAATACATTGGTTGTTTGGTTGGTTAAAAAAAATATACATATACCCACATGTGTTTATGCATGAGATATCTATGCATGATATTACTTGTAATACTACCACAACACAAGATTATGATGGACTGGTTGTTGTGTATTTGAATTGGTTGTTGTGTTGTCGTGTCTACATTAATTGTTGTCACTCGCTAACTAATGAATGTCACACAAAATGTGTTGAAATGTTTTTGATATATGGGTTATTGCCTTAATATCATATTTTCGTGCTCGTGTCATGTTTGATAATTTTTCTATGTGGGTTTCTCTTTGTTTACAAGTGACACGTCTATTAGGTGTTTTTGGTTTTGGCTCATTTTGCTTTATTTTGGGGGCAAGTGAGTATAATAATATGTTTGTAGAATCAATATTTTGACTATCTTTTGTAGTTGTTTATTAATTTGTTTTGTTGGTTGCAGGGTTGCAAGATATACGTTATGTATACTGTTTGCTCTACTTCACATTTGGTTGGTGCTTATTTCTAATAGATTTACATTAACAAACCATCTCCAAGCGTTCAGGAAAATGGTTTAACTAAGTCCCGATGATTTACAAGTCAATTTACTGTTTTTTTTAAAACCAATATAATGAACATTTTTTAATTATTATCTCTTAATATGTTTTAATCTTTTCATAAAAAAATGGTGGTCTTTTCTTTCTTATGAACTTTGAAGCTTAAGAGTTCTTATTAGTTTAAATCATTTCATTCTCTCCAACTATAAAAAAATTACGTGTATACTTAGTTTTTATATTTTTTATACATGTATATATTCATTTTTTTAATTATCTTTACGACATATTATCACTATAAGGTCAAATAGATTTTTAATAAAATTATAAAAATATATATATATATAATGCCTGCGCATACCGAGGGATACATGCTAGTACTTATGGATTGTAGGCCTCTATTAGTTGTGGTCATAATTTATATAAATATTACATTAACCGAGATAATCAAATTTAGCCACATGCAAAATCTGAAAAAGGATTCAACTAAATAATAGGAAAAAGTAAGCCACACATTCAGACCCCAATAAAGGGACTAAAAAATTCTATGAAAAACAAATATTAACCTATAATATTTATGCAAAAACTAGAAAATTAAGTAAATAACTCTTATTTTTATATGAACAATATGGATAATACAATCAATCAAGAATGCAAAAATGACTCTGATAATAATTGTTGGCTATCTAAATATCCCGATCATTATCATTCTTAAACTATCATATTTGAAAAATAAAGTTTATATCTAACTAGATTCAAATGTAAAGACAACTCCTTATACAAAAAAGATTGTCATACCTTAAGTGATTCTCTCTAATTTGAGTTGTAGTTTGAAATAGAACAAAAAAGATCATATTTCTTGGGCTTGATCTTGAACTTGACCTAAAAAATTATGAATATCTAAGTGATCTTGATCTTCAAAACTCAAGGAACTAGATTTTAATCCCGCGTAGTGCGCTGACATTTTACAAATCTCGTATAGAAAGTATAAAATAAACATATTATTCAAATATTATAGAAATATGTATCCAAATATTTTTAATGAGCAAAATTTTCTATTAGCCGACAATTACATAACAATTGGAGTTAAATTTGCATAAAAAACTAATTGACATGAAATCAACTTATATCAAGTCAAGGTTTTTAAAAACGCTCGGCGTGACCGAGGCGTGAAGGCCAAGTCTTAAGCCTTAGAAGCGTAGGCGGACTTTAGGCGTAAAAAAGCGTGAAAAGGCGATTAGGAATTTTTTAATGTATCGTAACAATTTTAAGTATAACAAGGCTATTAAAAATTCTAAAATGGTACATATCTTAAAATATGTCTAAATATATGCAAACTAAAATACTATTTTTTTTTTAAATACAAAGAAAAAAACAAAAAAAAAAGAGAGAGAAAAAAATGCATGTTTTTTTGGACGAAAGGCAAAGAGGTTTGGGATACCATTGGTCTTTTGATTGTTTTGAATGACATATTGGTTCGATTTTTAAAAAAAAATCTTTAAAGGCTGATATCGTTTTACTAAAGTATTTTTGTCTTAAAAAAAAGTGTGCCTTAAGCCTTTTATCAAGAATAAGGCGTAAAAGGATTAAGGGGGGGAATTTCTCCCAAACCTTAAGTCTAGAGACGCCTTTTAGAACACTAATAACATCCAACCTTTTATGATATGTTACTTTTTTCCTGGGGATTGTGTTAAAAACAAATTTGCCATAATTCTCATCGAATTGTTCTACACACATTGCTATAACTTAATGTTCGAAGCTATCTAATAGGGAATATTTTGTAATTTGGTCATAGCCTCAACCAACCTAATTCTTAATGGTGACGAATCTAGAACATAAAGTAATTTTTTTTAATCGTTAGATCTTTTTATTCTTATTGCAAAATAGAATAATCAAATCATCAATTTAGTTGAGTAGCACTGTTTATTTTATTTAACCAAATAAAAAAAATAAGGTGATCAAATCTTGTAGTCAAACAAACACGCAAATATAATTAACTTATCATATATATATATATATATATATATATATAAGGTCCCTCTATTCTCACTCGAAAATAATTTAACCCTACTCCAATTTTACACCAAATGACTATAATACCCTCAAACCTCACTATCTCTTTTTCTTTCATTCAAAACACATTTTACCACTAACTAAAACAAATCGAATTGATAAAAATAAAAAAATTATATTTTCAATAAAAAAAACTATTTTTATATTAAAAAAATGTTCTTAATAAAATTATATTTTAAAAATATTTTTTACACTTTTTATAACTGTTTAAAAAACCATTTCGATTGTTTTAAAATGTAAATCTTATCTATTTTTTTTTATTAAAAAACTGTTTATAAAGGGTAAAATTTGTTCCCTTAAAAAACTGTTATCTTAAAAATGTGTTTATTTTGTTTACATTTTTTATTTTTGAATAAAAACGGTTTTTTGTACTATTTAAAAAATAATCTTTTACCTTTAAAAAATAAGCAGTCCGCGTCAGCGGGTGTGTATAGGCTGTTCGACCACCTATACAGACCGCTGGCGCGGACCATTTTTTTGTATATGATTGTCTGCGCTAGCGGTATATATAGGTGGTTGGATCGCCTATACATAACGCTGGTGCATACCTTTTTTTTTTTAAAGAGCAAAAATATTATTTTCAAAATAATACAAATAAATAGTTCTATTTAATAAAAAAACATTGTTTTTGTACTATTTTAAAAATAATATTTTTTTGTACTATTTTCAAAATAATCTTTTTACTATTTTAAAATAAAATGGTCCGCGCCAGCGATATGTATAGGCGGTCTGACCACCTATAGATACCGCTGGCGCAGACCAACATATAAGAAAAAATCGCCCGCACTAGCGGTATGTGTAGGTGGTCACCACTAGACCTGTCAATGGATCGGATTTTATCCGAATCCGAATCTGATCCATTTAAGCGGATATGGATCATGCCTAAAATCCGATTATCCGATTACCCGATTATCCGTTTATTAAATGGAGCGAATTAGGATTCATATACTCCGATCCGTTAATAATCCGATTTGATTAATACTTTTAATATACATATATAAATTGTGTATAAAATATTTTTAATTAATATATATTGTATTTAATAATATTTTATATACATATTTTAAATATTTATTATAATAGTTCTTTATTTCATTATCTTTTTTTTTGCAACATTTGCAAAATAAATTTATGAAATAAAAGTTGAAAATAAAAATGTTGCAAATCAAGTTTAACATAAATGGATAATCGGATCCGATCTGAATCCGTTTAATATTAACGGATATGGATTTGGATTTACCTGATCCGATCCGATTAATAAACGGATTAAATCCGAATCCGTTTAACATAAATGGATATGGCTTTGGATTTGCCTGATCCAGTCCGAATCCGATCTGTTTACAGGCCTAGTCACCACCTATACATACCGCTGGCGCAGACCGTTTTTTTATAGTAAAAATTGTTTTTTAAATAGTACAAAAAAACAGTTTTTAACCAAAAATATAATTTGTAAACAAAATAAACACATTTTTAAGAAAACAGTTTTTTAAGGGAACAATTTTTACGTTTTATAAACAGTTTTTTAATAAAAAAAATATATAAGATTTACATTTTTAAAACAATTGAAATGTTTTTTTAAATAGTTATAAAAAGTGTAAATAAATATTTTTATAATAGAATCTTATAATGAACATTTTTTTTATGAAAAAACATTTTTTTTATTATTCAAAATATAATTTGTTTTATTTTTATATATATATCCTTCTCTTGTGCGGACTAGTCCGCATTTTAAGAGTGCGGACCGGTCATGTGTTACCTGGCGGTGAGTCCAGAAAAGAGAGAGATTGTGCCTATAATTTAGGCGATAATTTCTAGGCGCACCATTAGGTGACACATGTCCGATCCGCATTCTTAAAATGCGGACTAGTCCGGACAAGATCATTATTATATATATATATATATATATATATATATATATATATATATAGAAAGAGAGAGAGAGAGAGAGAGAGAGAGAGAGAGAGAGAGAATCTCTCATGCATACTACATATGAGGTCCACCAATGCAGACTATTTTTTATAAAATAGTAAAAAAAATATTTTTGAGTTAGATTTTTTTTCATGGTGTTTAAATATTTCAAGAAACTTCATAAAAAAAATTAGTTCAAAATATTTTTTTTTTGTTATTTTGAAAAAATCGGTCAAACAATTTGTGTTTTTAAACTATTAAAATTGACATAGTTTGACCAATTTTTTTCAAAATAACAAAAGAAATTATTTTGAGCTGATTTGTTTTTGTGACATTCCCTCAAATGTTTAAATACCAAATAGAAAAAATGAATTCGAAAATATTTTTTACTATTAAAAAAAAAATTAATCTGCACATGTGATATGTATAGGGGGTAAATATGAGACTCTCCCAATATATATATATATATATATATATATATATATATATAGAGAGAGAGAGAGAGGAAGGCTCACCTACATCATAATGTATACCTCACACCATACATCACAACTCGTTCTAGGTCCGATGAAATATTTTCTCCAAATTTTTTATTTTTCTCTTGAAATTAACATTGTAATCAACTCATATTAAAAAATCTAGGGCAAAATACATTTTATAGTTATTTTTAAAAAATCTACAAAAAACTGGTGGGGCAGAACCATATAAATTAGGTATTTTAGGCAGTTTTTTGCGATAAAAATAGCAAAAAAATATATTTTGACCTAATATTTTGAACATGGGTTTATTTGAAGGTTAATTTCAAGAGAAAAATAAAAAAAATTGGAAGAAAAGTATTTTAGGGCCTACAACTAGGTGTGATGTATGGATGATGTATAGAACATGATGTAGGTAGCCTTCTCCTATATATATATATACTAGGGTGTACCCGTGCCGATGGCACGGCGATAAATTTGTTCCCGTAATAAATTTATTCCCGTAAAAAATCTGTTTCCGTATCAGCAATAGTGCAAATATAAATAATGTTGGTCATATCATGGTACGCTTGCGGCATGATTATGATTTTAATAAGGTACAATTATGTCTTAGGAACATCTAGTTTAAATTTCAATTAATATTTTTTTTACTATAACATTTCAAACTTCACTTAATTAAATTTTATAAACTTTAGTGACATGTGAGTTGCCCTTCTAATCTAATAACATAGGCGTGTCACCCTTTCTCGAACCTCATAATAACTATGAAAATATGAATAAGCTCATTGATTGTCATAGGTTCCCATGCATGTAAATCCTATTCTTAAAACAATTCATTACATTTTACACATGTAAGACTTCTCCTATTTTCTCCTTTGGTCTCTTAAACACCTATGTACTTTATATACCATATATACATTTGTGTATAACTATAAACATAATTTTTTTTACAAATACGATTTCTATTGTCATCCTTGGGCAAAACTATTATACTTGTTCACACTCTCATTGTGAAGTTGGCTATTATGATTTCCTTTAGCCTCGAGCCACGTAAGGGGTAGTTGGCCCTTAATCTATCACAATACGCCACGAAAAATTTTCAGTATAATTTAAGAAATAATTTACTTAAATGCAATTATCAGATTGAAGGTATTGAAAGATAAACATGTAAAAATATTAAAAGATTTAAGGCTTTCATGAGTTGGTATGGTACCAACTTTAATAACAGATGACAATATTTTAGTAATTTATCATTCCTCAAATTTATTAGTTTTAATCGTCATAGAGTAAATGAATATTTTAAACACGAAAGTAAAATCAGCACACTGATTCGAACTTTACATTTCTAAAAACGTATATATCTCAGGATCACATGAACGGGTCAGGTTCGTGTCAAAATTTTGACTTGTGTTATTATAAATGCAAAGGAGGTACAAAAATTAAATAGTATAAATGTTATATTATTTTTTTTATTAAATGGGACAATAAAAAAAAACTTTTCTGATATGTATTTTAAAATAATGGACATTATTTTTATCCAAAAAAAAATTGACGTTATTTATAGTAAACAAAAAAACTGGACACCTTTTTTTTAAATAAAACTTGACGAATTAATGTTGTCATTAGGGGTCAAGTTTTTCACCTAATACAATAACATAGTTTATTCATAATTTTACTCATGTTATTCGTGTCAAATAATATTTTAATGTAGTATGAAAATTATAAATCACACTATTCGTGTCTTGTATTGAAGTCTAAAACAATTAGTAATTTCTTAAAGTAAAAACTTAGTTTCTTACAAAAAAAAACTACAATTTGAAAATAACTTGTCCCAAAATTGACACGGTATGTTAAGTTTATGTCGTGTCGATGTCGTATTTTTTTAACACGAAGTCGTGTTGTGTTGTGTCCATGGCAGGGTTTTTTTAACACGAAGTCGCATCTTGACGTCTTATTCAAATTTTTACATGTCTTATCGTGTTTAGTTAGTGTAAAAGAATATAATCATTTCTTATCATGTTTTAAATGGGTGGTGTATGTGTCATAAAAAAAATTGTGTCGTATCGTGTTTGTGTCTAAATGGTGCTAATCGTATTTATCCCAAACACAACACCAAAACACAAATTATCACCCTCATGTAAAGCATACTTGAAAATAATATTATAACCCATACAAAATTAATGTGTGAACCCCTTAATAATTTCAAGTCATATCAGCACAAAACTAATAAATTAGATGTGAATGGTGATTTGGTGTGAAACTCCAATACTCTAGCAAAATAAATTAGATGTGAACGCAATATGTCCCAACTCTCACCTGCAAAACCATCTAGAACAAAGAAATCAACCAACAAAATTAAAGCATTAACCATGATAGTTTGCCAAATACCTGGCGTGCGGAAAAATGTTAGAAATTCAAAATAAAAAGAAAACAGAGAACAAAATAAAGAGAGATATGGACAAAATGAAAGGCATTTCCTCCGCTAGCTCAGGCGTCGTCGTGGAGATTTGTCCTCAGCGTCGCATGGTTGTACAACCTGCATTAATAGCAGGTATTGTATAACACAGATGTAATAACAATTGTACTAGATAGAGTGATGCAACGAATTGACCTGATGGGTTCAAAATAGTCAAAACCCAAATGGGTATTGTCATTCCCAACATGTTTATAATCAAAATAAGCTGATCGATGAATTTTTGGGAGCGGAGGTTCGTCTCGGTGGTTCAAATCAATGGGAGAGGAGGTTCCTCAAAAGAAGATGACGACCTTCTGGTTTTGGAATTAAAATAAGTGATTCTTGTTAGAAGACACAATGATTCTTGTGAGGCCCACTGTATTAAAGACTCCTCAGCAAACACTTCAAGAATCTACACGTTTGGTGATGAATTCAAACGATCAAATCAAACCACTACAAAATATAGAGCCGAACCAAACCAAAAACAATCTAGATTAGCAAAATTAAACAAAAAAGACCATGGATGTAGAGAGATCTAACTTGGTGGAGCTCATAGAGAGAAATATCTGTGAGAGAGAGAGAGAGAGAGAGAGAGAGAGAGAGAGAGAGAGTGATGGTAAAGGTAGCAGATGGAGGTAAGGGGTGATGCTATGCTCTCTATCACCTTTTTTTTCTTGAGCCTTGTGCGAGGAAGGATGAGAGAGTCTCGGGCTGTCAAACATTAATCAGTTACACGTGACAATACCCTTACCTTTCTCGAGCCTTGTGCTGCTATTGAAAAGCAAATCATTTACGGTCGGTAGATTCAATTTCATAAGATTTAATCTCAGTCGTCAGTTGATAAAGACCAAATTCATGAGATTTGATCTCAATCGTTAGTTGGCGGAGACAAAGAAACCCTCCTCCTTTATTATATAGATATATAGAACGAAACTCTCATACATACCAAAGTTTATATACCAAGTTTACATGCCGATTTTTTAAAATAATAAAATTATTTTTGAGTTGAATTTTTTTATATGGTATTTAAACATTTAAACGGACCTATATAAAAAAATTAGCTCAAATTAACTTTTTAGCTATTTTTAAAAAATCGTTCAAATTTTCACACCGTTTATTAAAAGCTGTGAAAGTTTGACCGATTTTTTAAAAATAGCAAAAAAAGTTATTTTGACATGATTTTTTTTATATGGGTCATCCGAATGTTTAAATACCACATAAAAAAATTCAACTCAAAATCATTTATAAAAATGGGTCCCCGCCAGCGGTTGTAAACTTGGTATGTAAGAGAACCTAATCTCTCTCTCTCTCTCTCTCTCTCTCTCTCTCTCTCTATATATATATATATATATATATATATATATATATATATATATATATATATATATATATATATATATATATATATATATATAATATCTAATACTTAAATGATTAACAAATCATTAAAAGGAAAAACTAACTCTTCATTTCCTCTCTTAAATTAAATAATATAATGAGAGTAGATTGGATGATCCACGTGGAGAAACTACTTTAAGAGGCACCATTTTTATATTTATATATTAGGTACCTACGGAAGTAGTAAAAGCTAGACGCTGTGTGTGGGCACCTTGTTCTTGCCCACTGATGTTAATTTCGTAGCCAAAAGGTGCGTCCATCCTCTATGAAATTAATAATATAAATATAAATAAAAAAAGGGTACTTAAACAAATATAAAAAATAAATAGGGCGGGGCGGGGCAAGACGGGTTACGTATATATATATATATATATATACTAAACCTGAACCGTCCCCGTTTAATTAATGATTTTTTAAAGGGATTTTTGCGTATAGGTCCTATATGAGGAGATTTTCCATAAATAAGTCTTACTGACTTTTCAACCATTAAATATATCATGTTCCTAAATTTTTGAGATTATTTTCACAACTTTTATCTTTTGAAACCAACCATCTGTAATTTTTCGAGGAAAGTTATACAAGTGGTCGATGTTATTTCTTCTTCTGATTTTTTATCTTCAAATGATCATAACTTTTGATTAACAAATCCATTTTTCGCAATATTATATTTGTGAAATCTCCTCGGTGAGATCTATCAAACAAGACACGAAACCTATAATATTTTAAAGAAATAAAAAAAATCCACAGACTGTAAAATTTATTGTGTTAACCGAAAAATGAAATAATTTTAAATCTGAAATATTTTCACATACAATACTATTTACTGTGTTAATGTTATACAGACAGTAAAATTTACTGTGTTCACCGTAAAATGAAACAGTTTTACATATGGGATATTTGTATAGAAAGTACTGTGCAAATATTATGCAGACCGTAATATTTATTATTTACCTAAAAAATGAAGAAAACATGTCATCTTTATTTTTTTAATATTTTTCATCGACTATGGGTCTTGTTTTATAAGGGCCCATTAGTGGCTTTCAAAAATAGAAAAATCTGTAAATTATGAAATTGTATATCAAAAGTTACAGTTATTTAAAGTTTGAAAAAAAAAACTACTATTTTTAAATTTGGAGGGAATATAAGGAGAGAGGTCTATTCGTAAAGAAAAATTCATAAATTTATAAATAGGACTTAATTAATGGTTGATTAGTCTATATGACTTAATTAAGAAAAAACTCTTAAAATAGGAGTTACATAAAATAATACCTATTAACTGGATAGTCACATTAGTTATTAGGATTAAACAAGAATACAAACAAATTGTTTAAAAAGATTGATCAATATATAGGCCCCAATATAGATACATGTTTTGTAAAAAAAATACTTATTTTTAGTTTAACCCATTTAATCTCTCAAACACTGATTTGCTCAATATTGTCTTATTTTAAAAGTTCCGCAATAGCAGCACTCCACCCCGACCCCCACCCACCATTACTATTACGAGTCATTTGGGTTTTGACACCCAAAAGTTTTATCCGTAAGATTGATTAAGTTCATCTATAAATCTTAATTGATACATATAGCTTAAGTGGAGAGAACCTGTATTGTTTATATGATTGAGCATCCACCGTTTAAAGAGAGCTAAAGATTTACATTAAAGGGAATGGAACAAAACATAGTAAAGGTGTGGAAAATAAATGCAAAGCCTTAAGGTGGAGCCATCATCTGAACAAACAAGATAATTTACTAATTGATGCTCCTAGTGAGCTTTAAAAACTAATTAAAAATATGTTTTAAACTCAAATGGGGATATAATACCCATTTATGTGGCTTTGTAGACTTCCATTGAGATTCAAATGCTAATCAAATCCATATATAGAACAGATTTCCTAATCATTAACTGAAAAATCACATAAGAGTAGTAAAACATTTAAAGGCCAACTGGGAGAAGCAAGATCATAGCAGATATTAGAATTGAAATTATTTTAATATCAAAATGCATTAGTAATCTATGTAATTCGAAAAATACAAAGTAAATTTCAAAAGAGTTTGAACAAAGTATACGTGGGAAGAGTAGCAGCCTTTTCTCTCATCCTCTGTATGAAGAGGCCACACACCTGGATGAACTTTTTCAAAGGAATAAAATAGAAATATGTTTTTCCCATCTTTGAAAACAGCACAAATTATTCTCGAAAAAATGTTTGGTTAAAACAATGAATGGGTTTAAACATTTCTAATTCAATGACTCAAATACCACACATCTGTCAAATATTAATATTCCTGGCACTAATAGACACAAATAGAGAAATACATATACACAAACAACACACACCATATATACAGAGGGGCAGAGAATATATATTTCATGCTCGAAATAGTAAAGATCCGAGCACACATTGCCAGCTTGATAACTAGCATAATGATGTTTTATCAAAATGTAGTCTCTTATTTTCTTGGAGGATTGAGTTTGGATGAGAGACAAAAGGAAGAGGAAAATATTGTTCGAATAGAGAGGAGGTAAGACAAGGGGAAAAATATGTGTCGTAGCAAATGGCACATTATATGTAACTGTCCGTAAAATTTAGAAGACGAATCAAGGCACACACTTCCACTGGGGCGGGGGAGGGAGGAGAACTAGGCCATGCATAATTTTACATGAAACGATTATACATAACGATGATTAAAAATAGTCAAATACGACGGGAATGGACATGGAGGAATGGTAACCTCCACATCTCCTTCAAGCATCTGGCAGACCTTTCTCATGGTAGGCCTTAGAGATGGATCTTCTTGAATACACCAAATACCAACCATGACATACCTCTTTAGCTCCTCCCACTCATTTAAGGCCTCCACCTCGTTTTTAACAAACGTGTCCAATTTCCCCTCCTGAAAGCAATCCCAAACCCAATCCGTCAAAATTGCCTTTCTACACAACCAATCTCCACATCCTCCACGTTTCTACGACCCGAAATTATCTCTAGAAGCAAAACACCAAAATTATACACATTGACCATTATAGTGATCAGGATGTTCCTAAACCATTCGGGAGACACATATCCTTTTGTTCCTCTAATTCCAGTATCGGTTTGACTCTGATTCATCATCAAAAGCTATGCCAACCCAAAATCAGCAATCCTGCCATTGTCATATTCGTCCAGAAGTATGTTTTGAGGCTTTATATCGCAATGGATGATTTGATTATTGCACTCTTGGTGGAGACACGAGAGTCCTCCCGCCACCCCCAATGCGACTTGTGTCCTCTTGAACCAACCCGATTTCACATCTCTGAAAAGGAAGTTCGCTAGAGTACCGTTACTCATGTACTCATAAACCAAAAGGCGATTTTCTCCCTCATCACAATATCCAAGCAGCCTCACCAAATTCTTGTGATGAGTGTGCGCAATTGCATTAACTTCAGATTTGAATTCTTTTTCACTGTTTTTAACCATTCGGTCTAACTTCTTCATCGCAACGATATTTGTGGACCCCATCTGAATTTCCCCTTTGTAGACAATCCCAAAGGAGCCTCTTCCCAATTCTTCCTTGAACCCATCCGTAGCTTGTGCTAGATCATTATAGGTAAAACAATGCAAACTAATTCCCACACCCTTATTACAAGTAAGAGGAGTTATGACTTTCTTCTTATGGTAGACAAGGAAAAAAACCAGGCAACCTATACCAAACAAAATGTTGATAAACACAGAGCTACCAAAGAGCACGGTTCCTAGAACGTTCAGACGATTCTTGTCCTCCTTTGTACCTACAATCGGACGGTCAGGATACTGCATAAATTTGAGGAAAGCCTTGGTGTTCAATTCTCTCCTTCCATTTGACAGTGGCAGTTTCTTTTTCCAACAACTCATTCCCATTAATGGCAACAACACAGAAACAATCCAACAGGCAAGACCTTTTGCATTCGTCTTCACTAACACGTCTCAATTGCTCATAATCAGACATGGGCTAATTAATATCAACAAGCTCCACAAAACCATATTGTTCCTCTGCAGAACCAAGATCATCCTTATCGCAGCTCGGAGTGAAATTTGATTGGCAGCTACCATAATTATCATTTGGATCAAGTAACGAATACCCTTGTGGGCATTCACATATTGGCCTTCTATTATCGTCAAGGCTGCAAAGACTGTTGTACCCACAAGCCCCACTCCCAAATGTTCCATCAATATTGAAGCATATATTATCTGGCTGAGACCATACAGCAGTCCAGTTAGGCCTGCCTGTGAAATTCTTCGGGTAATAATATTGGGCGAAAACGCCGTCGAAATTGAGAGTTGCTCTCTGATAGTAGTCTGATGTTGGGCGTGCCATTAGCTATGTGAGATCAAATCTTTGACCATTTCGCCTACAAATATACATGTAACCTGACTCGTTGAACTCGACTCGATAACCAGAATTCAAGGAATTAGAACCATCATAACTGTTACTAATATAGTAAGCATCGTAGGCAAAATTGTTGGGTATATTGAGTATATATATTTATTTTGACTGAACTAAATAAGTTGGGGTAAGTGGACTAATTGTAAATTTATGTGGTTTGGTGCTTAAAGTCATGGGTTCAATCCCTAGGAGGTACACCAAACATTAATAGTCTTTGATTGGGCCTTGGGGTCTTTGGGGCTTTGGCTTCTCTTGAGTGCCCAAAATTTTTACCCTTTTATTAATTCGTTTTTAATTTTTGACTTAGTCTCCTATTCTAAGTAAACTAACCGTTAGTGGAGATATTAGTGGGTTAGTTGGCTAAAACCTCTACTCACATTTTTTACCATTTTTTTATAAAACAAAGGCTACAACTTTGAAAAAGAACACAGAAAAAAAAATCAATCTCTCTCACTTTCTGTGCAAAAATAATTTTGCTACTTTCTACTTTTCGTTATTTTTTGGGAGTGCTGGAGTATCCTGAGAGTTCAAAGATTTAACACAAAGCTGGTGTGTAAATCTGCTCGTTGAATCCTGGGAGGTGTATGTTCACGAGGCTGACAGCTACAAATATCAGCGAGCAATTTCACCTTTAGGACTTTGTGTCAAACACAAATCTCGATCGATAAGTCCTTATAATTTTATCTATTTCGAATTTGGTTTTTTTTGTTTATTCTCCATAAATTATATCCAACAAAAACCGGTAGCCACGTTTTGGGTATTAAGAACAAGATTCCCTTCGGGGAGCAAACGAAATTGGAATCTTCCCATTGAGAAATTCATCTCTCTGGGGTGAGAATTTAGCACCCCACCAGTCTCCAACGTCTGTGTAGGCGGCATGGTATCTGTTGGATTTCTAAAGGTATCCCATGCGACATGATTATTACCCACAATCTAAAAGTTTCCCATGTCATTCATAAATCCATACTCAACACCACCAACAATATCTTCAGAAGACCATAATTCTTGTCCCCGCGGGTCACTCAGAACTAGCCCACAACTCGCATCGTGACCCTCCTGGCACATTATTTCCATCATGTCCATACTAGACTATAGTCCGGTCGGGTATCCTATTATACCATATGGAAAGGAAGAAGACATTTGTATCTTGAAATTGTTGATACCCAAATGCACCTAGATAGGGTAGTCTTTAAGACACTACAATTAATTACATAATTATTAATGGGAATTAATTTAAGGATTAAGAAAAAAAAACTAAATTCCATTTCCAACTGCAATCGCCACCGTAAACCAACAATACCCACAAACTAAAATAATCCAACAATAATTATCCCTTACTCCTTCTAATTCAACTAAAAAAATATTCTAATTTCAACAACATAAGGAAAAAAATTAAGGGCTTAAAGCAACATCACATGTAATTAGGTCCAACGTTCAATTTCAAAAAGAATAAATTAATTAAAGGGGATTTCAAATACAAGTTGAGAGGATAAATATAGGGATATTCATATTTATGCATTTACATGAGGGGATAACCTCTACTAAATAGTCTTCATGCTTACATATGTTTACCCTCTTTACTTATGATTCGTCTCGAATATTACATATATTCACCCTCTTTACTTATGTATTTTAGCCCCCTCGCGTACCTTAATTCCTATATTTATGCTCGTTAATTGGGAAAACCTCTATTTTATATGTTTACATGTTTTGCAAGGTATAATTGAGCTTTTGTAGGTATTATGGTGCTTAGTGTGAAGTTCGGTAGCATTCCGAGGAAGTTTTGTCGATAATTGAACATACAGGGGAATTTTAGTAATTTCATAATTTAAATTTATAGCCCGATGTCTTCACGGAAGTTGAATGCCTCTGAGTCGTCTTCGTGTGGCCGCTGACGGTGCACGATTTCGATCAATAACGAAGAAGTTACGGGATTTCTCGCGGAGGAAGGACAACACCAAAACCACTCATTATCATTTCTTTTATCTTTATTTCTTTTACCACTTATTACATAAGTGTGTCTTTGTGTATTTGAAGACATATTCTAATATCTTTTATTTTAGTGAGTTTTATCATCTTTTTACTAGTTAGGTTAGAGGAAGAAGGGTTTTGGAGGTGATTTTGGGTTTTTTGCTTCTCTTTCTCCCAGGGTTTCACCCAAATGGGTTTGTAAGTGCACTATTCATCATCTCTATCATTAATTCATTCTTCCATTATTGTTTTTCTTGCTTTGTTATTTATTTACTTGCTTTGTAAATTGCTTTCCTTACATCCTTGCATTTAATTAATGTCTTTTAACATGCTTTCGAGCTAACTTAGTTTAGGTTGTGATTGATTGAACTCACCTTGGGTTGATTTGGTTGCTTTGCTTTGGTGATAGATTTTATGAGTTTAGTTCGATTGGGCTATTCTTGATTTCATGCCTAGGAGATTTAACATTGTATATCATATATGCATGATATTTACGACCTTGCGTGTGTAATTTTCAGGATATTTGTTGACGTCAAAATCATAATAGGCTTTTATGACGATTTAGGAGGTGACAACTCTATATTTAATTATTTGTTGAAATGAGATTTAATCTTGTTAAACTTGTCATTCCATGTAACCATTTATACCAATTAACTCGAGGTGAGGGATATTAGTCGCAATCTATTATTTTTATTCCTTTTTGTAATCTTAGTTTAAACGCATGCCTAGTATTATCTTTTCTTTTGTTAAGAATTATCTTTTACACTTTTATTCGAGAAGTATCCAATCAATTTAATTCTACCAACTAGTCTCAGTGAATTTCGATTCCCGGACTAGTCGCTATACTCCCTTAAAAGAGTGTAGTCAATAGTTTAGGTTTTTTCATAGTGGTGGGAGCCGAGCATAACGACCGACGTATATCTTTATACACTTGTGCCACAGTTTTCCCTTGTTATTAGTCTACTCGTAGGCGCCCCTTTTGTTTCGTGGCTCTTTTTTTTTTCTAGAAGGTTTCCGAATTCAGAACATAAACATCCTACTTGATCACCAAGAAATGCATAAGGACCAAATTACCCTTAAAAGTTTTCTAAAATTTCCCATGCGTCTTAAATTGGTTTAGAACGTACAATTATTACAATTTTCTTCTTCTAGTGTATTATCTACTTGTAGTGAAAATACACACCATTATGATTTTCAAGACTCCCTAAGTATAACTTGATACTTTAAGTCTCTCAACTTGATTATGAGGCCATATATACTTATTCTTTCCCTTAGGGTTAGAGCTAAGTCATTTCTCAACAACATGCAGTGCTTTTTAATTTTTAATGATACCCTCATCTGTTTGGAGTTCCTTAAGGAGTTTTAAGTAAAAATAAACCATCATATTTATTGAGCAATTAAGGCAAAACTTCATAAAAGACTTAGCGAGTGACTATATCATAAAAATTGGCATAGGTTTCCAAATGAATTTAAGGTTTATAGTTTGTTAAGAAGAAAAATAATCTTATGAACATGATCCCTCTTTAGGGTACTCTTTGTCATATTTGTGTTCACTAACTCTATTATGGTGACTTTCCTAGTTGCACATTTATACTCCATGATCATGTATTTGAGGTTCAACGCCATGTCATGCATAGTGGTGAACAATAATGACTTAGTTGATGAGGATATTATTGCTTATATATAAGTGTGTACCATTGGTTCATTTTATAAATAAAATTTGATTTTTAGAAGACCTCCATGTTGTGAGGATTTCTCACTATCACTATTACTTATAAAAAAATAACACTTAAAAGTTTATCTAGTGATACCGTGATTAATCATGGCTGATTTTTCGATAGATATAAAGCCAACACAAGAAATTAGTAACATAACTTATAAACACTAATGGAGACTGCGAGATTTAGTCAAATAGATCCTCCCACTAACTTAAAAAACTTGAGGAGTTTGGTTCCTAAAACTATCTATTCAATTTTTAATTATCTAATTAAATTATTGAAAAATATAATTTCTTGCCCAATTTAAATTATGGTAATTTCGTTATGTTAATTTAAAAAAATAAAAATATATCTATAAAATAAAATTTACTTGGAACTAAATTAATTCCAATTTAATTTCCAATATTAAAAATAAAATTTGATATTTCGATTATGTAAAAATGGTTCACTATGGCCTAGCCAATTAATTTTCATGTTGTCCTACTTAATTGAAAAACAAGATTAAATTAACAACTTTTAAATAAAAATAGTTAATAACCAATAAGAACCACAATTATAATAGAATAAGAAAATAAAGAAGTATGAACATGATAAAAATAGTTACGATATGTAAAATATATCTATATCTATTATACACCTCTAATACGATAGTATTAGAGGTATTAATAGCATTTTATGGTAGGTGTTAACGCAAAAATTCTCCATCTACGAGGACCAATCAGAAAAGGACACATGTCATCCTACGTGGCAATATACGACATTCGAGGAGAGTTGGTCGGCACCCGAGGAGTGTTGGTCAGTACCCAAGGAAAATTAGTTGGCACCCGAGGAGTATTAGTCGGCACCCGAGGAGAGTTGGTCGGCACCCGAGGAGAGTTGGTCGGCATACCAACCAGGAAGATCAAAGGATAACTATGCATTTAATGTGCATTAATGAAGATGACATCGCATTTAATGAGCCTTAATGTACATTTATAATGTATTAATAGATGACAACACATAGCATACCAAGCAATTCAACAATTAGATTCGTTGAATGTAGACATAAATGTCTACATACAATGAATCTCTTTATCTCCCATCACTATAAATACATGTATCCCCTTAGCCAAAAGGAGATAGATCCAAGATAACTTAGAAACCCCATACACAAGATACACATCCTTTCTCTCTCTACACCCTATGGTGATATTGTAAACCCCTGGGAATAAAATAACAGTGGACGTAGGATTTATTCATAGCCGAACCACTTTAAAAATCTTTGTCTCTTATGTGCTTGATTGTATTGATTTCATCTATTTATCTGTGATCATAAAAATGGGATTCGGTCCAGTTTTTTGCATCAACAGATTGGCGCCGTCTGTGGGAACGACGCCAATCTTAATTTGATTGATTTTGATATAAATTTGGTAATAACTTCGATCATTCAGCATATTTTTATCTCTCCAAATAGGGAATAGGAAGGGATCAATATAAAAAATAATTTTCTCTCACCTGAAAAATCATTACCCACCTCTTGTAAAAGATGATCAGTAAAACAATCATGACCATATCAAGACTCTGGGCACAAATTTGATATGTTGTCCCCCTGTTCATCACATCACAGGGTTTCTTTGTCGAAATCACACGATCTAATGGATTAGATAATTATTCATTTAATTAACATTCTTAATGCTTAATTTTACATCGAATGTTATTTTTCTGATCTAAGGATTCGAGATATTCTGGTCAGCCATCTATATTGTTGGTCGGCATCATCTTGGGCCATATTTTATTAAAGAGAAGCTTAACCAGACCATTTTTGTTTATCGGAGATAAGATGTGAAGATCCATCAATAACGTTGAAATAATTTTATCCAACTACGAGGTATTTATTATTGGTCGGAGCCCCATATTGTAGCTCGGTGGAACCAATTGCAGGTCGACGATCATCTACTTCTTGATCGACGACATCTCAGTCTTGTTCGGAGGGTTCAATTTACTGGTCGGAAACTATCCAACCATCCACTTTTTGGTCGGTGACATCTAATGTTGTTCGGTGTTGTCAATGCACCATTTTTGTTGATCGACGAAATTGCTCAGCTGGTCGGGGACCATTTGCTTCTTGGTCGACACCATATATTCTATAACTTGAGGTATCCTTAAATGTTGGTCGGCAACATCCATGTCGTTTGTCGGCAGCAGTAGAATCTTGGGGTATTAAAAAATGCGAAGCACCCCAGATATTTCTTTAAACACGAGTTCAGCTCGGGGACAAATAGGGGCTTAAGTCTTTTTTAACTTCTGATCACCCCAAAAATATTTTTAAAACCAAGTGATAAATAATTTTCAAACAGCAACTTACACCTGATTAGTTGTTGGAGATTAAATAACTTTACAAAAAACTCTACGTCTTATTTATGATGCATATCTGATAAAAAAAATTCCATCTCACACACATTTGGCATAAAAATATTATTTCATATTTTGAAATTTTTATTATTTTATGCTGATACACATCACATATTGTTTGGCTGAATAATTATTCTCATGATAATAATTATTTTCTCTAGTCTCGACAGGTGCTCGGGAAGCTTATTAAAATTTCATAGGGACGAGATTCAATCCCAATGAAAGCTCTCGTAAATCTCTGGAAAAGTAGTATTGCTCGACATCAGGCAATTGTGCCTCGACATATCAGCCAACATATATTATTTCATTTTTTGAAATTAATATTTTTATTTCTCAAGCATATACATATCATATATTGATTGGATGAGTAAATTATTCTCACGACTAATCAATTCAGCCTACACAAATGGTAGAGCAAGATATTAATTTTTACAGGTACAAGACTCAACGCCGACGAATGCTCGGAAACAATATGGAAAATATTATCATAGCTCGGCAGTATGAAATTTCACCTCAGCGAGGAACTATTGATTTTATTATTGCTATGATATCTGCTCCAGCACAAATTATTCTATATCCGTTCGGATTCATATTTTATATTTATCTCACCATGGAGCTCGAAAAATTTCTTCTCTCTCTATATATTCAGCTCCTAGGAAAAGCTACAACAGTTATTATATTTCACCCCAACAGATAGTTGGTCGGGGCAATTCTTATTTATATTCAGGCCCAGATATCGGCTCAAACACAAATTATTCTATATATCCCTTGGGATTCATATTCTATATTCATCTCAACATGGAACTCGGCGAGATACTTATTATCATATTCAGCTCCGAGGAGAACTATAACATTTATTATATGTCACCCCCAACAGATAGTTGGTCCGGGTAATTCTTATTTATATGTAGGCCCAGCAAAGTTCTCGGCCATATTCTTATGTTCTGGAAAATATTATTCTTATTCGGCATTATGCAATTGTGCCTCGATAAGATACTTATTCAGCTTTAAGGAGAATTACAACATTCGTTGTATTTCACCCCCAACGGATAGTTGGTCAGATAATTCTTATTTATATTCAGGCCTGACAACGTTCTCGGGCATATTCTTATGTTCTGGAAGATCTTATTCTTGTTCGGCATTATATAATTCTACCTCGACAGATCAACGAGGCACTTTATTATTTTTAATTATTCTTTATATCTATTAGGATGCATATTCTATTCTTATTTCAGCAAGGAGGTCTCCAACATATATACTATCTTATTCCCAACAATCTGTTGGTCAGCTCCAAGGATGTCTCCAGCATTTATTATATCTTATTCCCAACAATCTGTTGGTCAGCTCCAAGGATGTCTCCAGCATATATTATCTTATTCCCAACAATCTGTTGGTCAGCTCCAAGGATGTCTCCAGCATTTATTATATCTTATTCCCAACAATCCGTTGGTCAGCTCCGAGGAAGTCTCTATCATTTATTATCAAATTTGTATTCCTCCGGGAAGTAAAGCTACTTGTATTCCTCCGGGAAGTAAATCTACTTGTATTCCTCCAGGAAGTAAAACTTGTATTCCTCCGGGAAGTAAAGCTACTTGTATTCCTTCGGGAAGTAAAACTTGTATTCCTCTGGGAAGTAAAGCTACTTGTATTCCTCCGGGAAGTAAAACTTGTATTCCTCCGGGAAGTAAAACTATATATTCCTAAAAATGCCAACTTATGTTGGTTAGGAAGTAAATCTATTCCCAAAAATGTCAACTCAGGTTGGTCGAAAATAAGAAGCTGTCAACTACAGTTGGTCGGAAACAAAGTATGAGTATGCGAAAGCGATCAAGCAAAAAGCATTCAAAGTTCACATTCCACACTTGGGGGCTTCTATTAAAAATCTAGTTGTTCATTCGGTGGCACATTCTCATAACATCATGCAGTCGAGCATCAGATTCAGCCCCGACTAATTATCATTCAGGATTTGTTTTTTCTTGCTCAGGAATTATTTTTGATATTGAAGTTCAGGAGGTATATTAAAGTTCAGGAGGAATTCAGAAGTTCAGGAGGCATATTCAGGAGTTATTATGCACATACTATTGAAGTTCAGAAGTCAAATTTAGCATCTACAGCACTGAGATCTTTATTACTACTGTCCCGACCAACATTGAAGAAGAAGTTGTATGAAAATGTTTCGAAGTCCACCACTAGCTTGGTACTAATCAGATTGAAGAGTTGGGTTCAAAAGCTAGTATGTTACTCGACAAAGTATTCAGAGAATCATAAATCAGAAGAATCAAGCACGTGAAGTTAGCACTCAGTTGCTTGGCACATGAGGCAGTTGGTCGGCTAGCAAACCAATCAACATACTTGAAGATTATGACAAGCTACAAGATGCATACTATGGCATGGCTGCATCCAAATTCCCAGGGGTGATACATAGCACACGGAGTTCCTCAAAAGAAAGATTAGCAACCATCGATCAGCCTGCATCATATGTCGTCCAGGAGATAATGCACTTTATGTTGAACAAATCAATAAGGTAGATCAACAATTTCACGAGCACCGAGCAACACTGCAGAATAAATACTCCATCCTTTCAAGTAAACCATCAAGCATGGAGCATTGGGGGCTTCTGTTAACGCAAAAATTCTCCATCTACGAGGACCAATCAGAAAAGGACACATGTCATCCTACGTGGCAATATGAGACATCCGAGGAGAGTTGGTCGGCACCCAAGGAGTGTTGGTCAGTACCCGAGGAAAATTAGTTGGCACCCAAGGAGTATTAGTCGGCACCCGAGGAGAGTTGGCCGGCACCCGAGGAGAGTTAGTCGGCACCCGAGGAGAGTTGGTCGGCATACCAACCAGGAAGATCAAAGGATAACTATGCATTTAATGTGCATTAACGAAGATGACATCGCATTTAATGAGCCTTAATGTACATTTATAATGTATTAATAGATGACAACACATAGCATACCAAGCAATTCAACAATTAGATTAGTTGAATGTAGACATAAATGTCTATATACAATGAATCTCTTTATCTCCTATCACTATAAATACATGTATCCCCTTATCCAAAAGGAGAGAGATCCAAGAGAACCTAGAAACCCCATACACAAGATACACATCATTTCTCTCTCTACACCCTATGGTGCTATTGTAAACCCCTGGGAATAAAATAACAGTGGACGTAGGCTTTATTCATAGCCGAACCACTTTAAAATCTTTGTCTATTATGTGCTTTATTGGATTGCTTTCATCTTTTTATCTGTGATCATAAAAATGGGATTCGGTCCAGTTTTTTGCATCAACAGTAGGGGCTTTGTAAATTTAGGACCTATTGTAATATGTATTTTAGAAATAGGACAACAAACATTTTATTTATAGTTTTACTCCCTATTTTTGAATAAATCCGCTGGCGCCGACCCATATTCATAAAACGTCAACCAATCACACCATGCCACGTGTCCCTTTAATTTGAAAATAGGGACTAAAAATGGAAACGAAATGTTTGTTGTCATATATCCATTATCAATATTATTTTAAGCCCTAAAAGTACATAATCTATTATGGTAATCACATATTATTTTAGCCACGTGATCCTCTTAACACATTCCTTTATTTTCACTCCTCCTCCTTTCCATCTCTTAGGCCTCGTTTGCGAGTTCTATTTTGGAGAGAAAAGAAAGGAAAAGAAGAGAAAGTGTGTTTCCTTTCCTTCGTTTGGGAGTTTATGTAGGAAAGAAAGTGAGTTTCCCTCGTTTGGGAGTTTAAAAGGAGAGAAAAGAAAGGAAATTTTTTAAAAAACTTTCTCTTCCTTTCTCTCCAAAACTTTCTTTCCAAATCGGAAAAAAATGGAGAGAAAGGAAAGTTTTTAATGAATTGTTCCTTCTTTCTCTTAAAAAAATTATTTTCCTCCCAAACTCCCAAACGCAAGAAATAAAATTGTTTTCTTTTCTCTCCTAAACTCCTTTCTCTTCTCTTCTTTTCTTTTATCTCTTATTAACTTTCCTTTCTTTTCTTTTCTCTCCTAATAAAATTTTTCTTTCTTTTCTCTTCTCTCTAAAACTCCGCTCTTAAGCTTCCAACCTTTCCCCCTAACCTTACCGTTTGTTCTCCCCGCCGATCCATTTCCCCTTAATTATAATAACAAGCAACTGACTCAAATCAAGAGTCAGTAGTTGCAATACCCGACATTTTTTTTTCCTTCTATAAACCCCAAATGCCATGACCCCTAATGAATTTCCTCTTTTTCCCCCTATCGTGGTTTAGGTCTCTTTGGTATATCATGGTAAGTTTTGGATCAATTTTTATGTAATATTTGAAAAAGGTAAACTCACGGACTTGTTTGTTTTTCTTAATAACAAAAAGGTATACATTTTGAAGATGTTGTAAATGGTAAGTTTTGAAGAAGTTGTTTCAGGTATAAATTTTCGTTTTTATGTTTAGTTTTTTATTTGTAGATTAATTTTTTTGTTTCTTAGTTATTTTTCAGATCAAAACCTGTTCAATCTTAGAATATGAGGGATGAGATTGGGCCATTTATGAGAATTTATGTGTATTTACACTACAAATTCTCAGGTATAACCGTATATATTGTCTCTTTCTGTTTGATTTGAGATTTGTTCATTGGTTGGTTCCTGTGCATTAAGGGAATAGGAAAATAGGCATTGAGATGCAGCTCTGTTCCCTTTTTTGGAGCATATGGTGAGAAAAAATACAATAAAATTTAAAAATAAAGATCAATCAGAACTTTTGTTGCAAGGTTTAGAGGTAAGTTTTGGGGTTTTTGAGAAGGTGGTTCTTTTCGTTTTTGATGTTGATGGGGAGAGAGGCTAATAAGATGAAGATCATGAGAGGTTTTGGTGGGTGAGATGAGAGTGGGCCTTGGGTAAAATAGAAGAGGATGAGTTTGAAATTGGCAATTTTACAATTTTACAAACCCTCTCCGGGAGGTTCTGTGAGGGTGAGTTTATGAAGATTTCTAAGTCTTCCTATCCTTTTATTTTTCCCTATTTTAATTTTACGTATAGCTCCTAATCTCTTCTCTTTGATTATATATTTGAATTTTGTGTTGACATTTGTGTGAGAATAAATACATCTAATTAGTGGTTGTTCAATGTGATTTTATTTTCATTCATGAGTTGTGCGTATTTTTTGGGTCATTTGAAATCATGTCTTTCATTATTTAGTTTATGTGTTGGGAGATGTTAAATTTTTAGGTGGTGCATAAGTGCCCCCTTTATGAATTTGTCGTTCCCTCCTATTTTCTTCTTCCATTCCGTCTTTAACAAATGATTTTTTTCAGAATTTTCAATTTTGTAATATTTTTTATTTGTATTGAAAAATATTGTTATTAAAATTTAAAATTAATATGTATATTTGGTTACCCAACGTTATCATGGGAAAATATAGAGTTCTAGAGTAAAAGATATAACTCCGAATCTTTTTAATTATATATTTGAATTTTGTGTTGATATTTGTGTGAGAATAAATACATCTAAATGGGTTGTTAATGAAGATGTTTATGCAGACAAGTATAATTAGTGGTTGTTCAATGCGATTTTATTTTCAATCATGGGTTGTGCGTATTTTTTGTGTCATTCTAAATCATGTCTTTCATTATTTAGTTTATATGTTGGGAGATGTTAAATTTCTAGGTGTTTTATAAGCGGCCCCTTCATGGATTTGTCATTTCCCCATTTTTTTTCTTCCATTCCATGTTTGACAAATGATTTTTTCAGAATTTTCAATTTTGTAATCTTTTTTTTTTGTATTGAAAAACATTGTTACTCAAATTTAAAATTAATCTTTATAATTGGTTACCCAACGTTATCATGGGCAAATATAGAGTTCTAGAGTAAAAGATCTATACCTTGTTTATTACATGACGTAATCGCAAATGTTTGGTGGAGAAGACCCCAAGGCTACTAAAATCTAACTTTTAATGCCAAGACTAAATGTAAACTTGCAATGCAAAGGCTCTATAAATACTAACTAAATTATACCAAACATTAAGATAATTAGAATGAATCAAATCTTCAAAAAATAAGAAGAAGTCAAAAGAACATACTAATATGGAATATACACTTGAAAAACGAACAAACAAAGTCAACAAATAAAAAATTTAAGCAAAAAAATTACCAAAAAAAAGTGAAACATTTGATAGACAATTTATCAAACATCTTTCATGCAAGTTTCAAGTATATAATTGTGATGTGATACTAGGAAAACTAAATAAAATGAAAAAAATAGCCTTCATAAAACAACTCATTTATGATCAAAAATTGAAATAACAACCGCAACAAAAACACAAATAAGAATTAGAGAAAATTTTAGGCAGTTATGGTTGGTGACGTTAGAGAGAGAACGAAAGAAAAAATTATATATATATATATATATATATATATATATATTCAACATACCTCCTAAAAACATACCTATGAACATATCCATTTTTTAAAATAGTAAAAAAAAAATTGAGATGATATTTTTATATGGGTTCATGATATTTCAGTGTGCCCCTATAAAAAAATCAACTGAAAATAATGTTTTTTGTTATTTTTAAAAAAATTGGTTAAAAAGCTCACATTTTTACCCTATAAAACTGTTAGATGTTTTACCTATTTTTTAAAAATAAAAAAATGCTATTTTAAGTTGAATACTTTTACAGGGGCATATTGAAATATCATGAACCCATATAAAAAAATATCAATTCAAAATTATTTTTTTACTATTTAAAAAAATAGGTATGTTTAATGAAGTATGTTGGAGAACCTCTCTCTCTCTCTCTCTCTCTCTCTCTCTCTCTCTCTATATATATATATATATATTATCTGGTGCGAACTATCCCACATTTAATAGTGCGAACAGGACATGTGTCACCTGACGGTAAGCACTGGTTATGTCTTTTCTACCCAATTTTTTTTTATGTTGTTTGGTTAACTTTAATTATACCTATTTTATTTATGATGTTATGTTTGTTTCAATTAGGCTACTTTGGACGTGATATATGAGTTTTGTAGAAATTATGTTTGTTATAATGTGTCATCATTAGGTTTATTTTTTGCAGGTGTTATCTTTGTTCTCTCTCTATATCCACCCCCACCCTAATATACACATTGATGATGGTTTGGGTTGTGATTTTTTTTCAATATGATTTTTTATTTTATTTGTCAACTAGTTAGAAAAAAATCAGTTTGTATATGTTGGGAACTTGATAGATTTGAATAAGATTTGTTTACTGTTATTTTGTTTAACTGTTTTAAAATTTTGAAATATGGCAATTTGTTATCACCCATCGCTCAGATTTTTTATTAATATATTATGGATTATGACAGATTTGTTCCCGACATCTATCATTGGCATAAATCTTAGCATTAGAGTAAAAGGTATTTTTAATTATTTTTATCAATGGTACTCTTAGAGATTTGGAGTTGTACACTTTGTTAATGTGTATTTGAGGAATATGTCTGTGTATATATTTTTACTGACTAAAAATTAAATATGAATAATATAATATTCGCACCTACTTCCCTCTCTAACTAAACATAAGAATGTCTTCCATTGTTTTCGTTAAGTGCAATACTAAATCAAAAAAGATGATATCACCCTGAATGTGTAAAGTTGATTTTGGTCTAATTCTAAGATTTTAATCAATTTTTCTTTTTAATTTTTTTAATTTTGCGTAATCCAATAGTTGACAAATTTTGTGGTACTTACGTAAGTTTATCCCAAGATAACAATTTTTTTAAAGTTATATTTATTAATACAATAATTTCAAACATTTTTCAATTTAGTATATCATAATTTTGGTAATTTTATAAATATAAAAATAGGATTAAACATATTATAAGGCGCCCGAACGTCACGCGAGTTAAATACTAATTATAACTCTAAAATAATAGTAGTAGAAGTGTAAATGCATGATTAAAACTCTTAATACCTTTTTACTCGGGTTTTTATTTTCCTTCTATCTGACTCTCTATATAACCCATTCGTATTTCTAAATTTTTATCTATAAGATTCTTGATGAACTCTTAATCTTTCAGCCCGCCTTGCGTACAAATCGAGAATGTCTAGCAATGAAAATAATGGGGAGGATTCAAATGGGTATTCATTTGATAGGGTGAAACAGAGGGCTAAAGATAGATGGAAGGTACAATTGAATTTTTTTAATTTTTTATGAACGAGTTATGATTGTGGGTAGTGTTTTCTGATTTGAGTTTGTTTGGTTTCGTAGAAAGCGGCTCAAACGAAGGATTGTCCAAATAAGATGTGAAAATCGCTAAACAGACACAAAATGTGTTAGAATGTTTTTGATGTATGGGTTATTGCCTTAATATCATATTTTCGTGCTCATGTTATGTTTGATAATTTGTCTATGTGGGTTTTTCTCTTTGTTTACAAGTGACACATATATTAGGTGTTTTTGGTTTTGGGTCATTTTGCTTCATTTTGGGTGCAAGTGAGTATAATAATATGTTTGTAGAATCAATATTTTGTTTTGTTGGTTGTAGGGTTGCAAGATATACGTTATGTATGTTGTTTGTTCTCCTTCACATTTGGTTGGTGCTTATTTTTATCAGATTTACATTAATATACCATCTCCAAGCGTTCAGGCAAATGGGTTTAACTAAGTCCCGATGATTTACAAGTAAAATTTTCCAATCCATTTACTATTTTTTTTTAACCAATATAATTAACATTTTTCAATTATTATCTCTTAATATGTTTTACTTTTTTCATAAAAAAATGGTAGTCTTTGTTTTCTAATGAAGTTTGAAGCTTAAGAGTTCTTATTCGTTTAAATCATTTCATTATCTCCAACTATAAAAAAATTATATGTTTATACTTAGTTTTTATATTTTTTGTACATGAATATATTCATTTTTTTAATTGTCTTTACGACATATTATCACAATAAGGTTAAATAGATTTTTAAGAAAATTATAAAAATATATATATATAATGCCCGCGGACAGCGCGGGGTACATGCTAGTACTTATGGAGATTGTAGGCCTCTATTAGTTGTGGTCATAATTTATATTGATATTACATTAACCAAGATAATCAAATTTAGCCACACGCAAAATCTGAAAACAGATTCAACTAAATAATAGGAAAAAGTAAGCCACACATTCAGACCCCAATAAAGGGACTTACAGATTCTATGAAAAACAAATATTAGCCTATAATATTTATGCAAAAACTAGAAAATTAAGTAAATAACTCTTATTTTTATATGAACAATATGGATAATACAATCAATCAAGAATGCAAAAATGGCTCTGATAATAATTGTTGGGTATCTAAATATCCCGATCATTATCATTCTTAAACTATCATATTTGAAAAATAAAGTTTATATCTAACTAGATCCAAATGTAAAGACAACACCTTATACCAAAAAGATTATCATACCTAAAGTAATTCTCTCTAATTTGAATTGTAGTTTGAAATAGAACAAAAAAGATCATATTTCTTGGACTTGATCTAGAACTTGACCTAAAAAATTATGAATATCTAAGTGATCTTGATCTTCAAAACTCAAGGAACTAGATTTTAACCCCGCGTAGTGCGCGGACATTTTACAAATCTCGTATAGAAAGACAAAAAGAAACATATTATTCAAATATTATAGAAATATGTATCCAAATATTTTTATAGATAACTATATCCAACCCCCTAGTTAAAAGTTTTCATATAATTAAACCCACTTAAAAGTTTATTTCACATATATGCCCTTTAACAGATTCCACTAATTTTGCCCTCATCTCGTTGTAGGGGATATCACCGAACAACCCAACTGCCTACAGATATGGACGAAGCATTGGAATCATCACATAAAGAAAATCCAAATCCAATTAATGAAATGTGTATGTCAGTTGGTTTGTTTTTAATGAAGATGGGTATTATAGCAATCTAAGGTATCTACTTTTTTTGGGGGTATCATACTAAGGTATCTACTTATGGCGTGGATGAATTGGTATCTGAATACAAGAGAAACCACCTCCAGCATAATCACAAACCCCACTCCCACCACCAAATTGACCCACCAGCTAACCCCCGTACGCTCACGGACCAAACCCCCAACCCTAAATCGCTACAATCCTCCACCCCAAACCACCCACGAAATAACCTCTACACGGATTGAATGCACCCCAACCCTCATACACTCACAGACCAAACCCCCCAACCCAAATCGTGACAAGATCTCCAACGAGGAGATAGTTCCGAGAAAATAGAGAGAACGCTGAGAGACGGAGAACATGAGGAGATACCTTTTTGTTGTTGAAAGAAAATTGGAGTATTGGATCAGATAATGAAGCTTCCAAAATCCAAGAGATACAATTGGTATCTAGAGGTTGATATCTACATATATTAGATTTCAGGGGTCGAAATGTTTAATTGAAAATAATTAGGACTTGGATGTAAATTCACTATATACTAGGGGGTGGTATCTAAAAGCCCCATATTTTTAATGATCAAAATTTTCTATTAGCCGACAGTTACATAACAATTGGAGTTAAATTTGCATAAAAAACTAATTGACATGAAATCAACTTATATCAAGTCAAGGTTTTAAAAAACGCTGGGCGTGACCAAGGCGTGGAGGCAAGTCTTAAGCCTTAGAAGTCTGGGCGGACTTTTGGCGTAAAAAAGCGTGAAAAGGCGCTTAGGAATTTTTTAATGTATCTTAACAATTTTAAGTATAACAAGGCTATTAAAAATTCTAAAACGGTACATATCTTAAAATATGTCTAAATATATGCAAACTAAAATACTATTTTTTTTAAATACTAAGAAAAAAGAGAAAAAAATGTGTGTTTTTTTGCACGAAAGGCAAAGAGGTTTGGGATACCTTTGGTCTTTTGATTGTTTTGAATGCCATATTGGCCGAATTTTAAAAAAAAAGTCTTTAAAGGCCGATATCGTTTTACTAAAGTATTTTTATTTTTAAAAAAAAGTGTGCCTTAAGCCTTTTATCAAGAAAAAGACGTAAAAGGCTTAGGGGGGGGGGGGATTTCTCCCAAGCCTTAAGTCTAGGGGCACCTTTTAGAACACTAATAACATCCAAACTTTTAGTATATATTACTTTTTTCATGGGAATTGTGTTAAAAACAAATTTGTCATAATTCTAATCGAATTGTTCTGCACACAATGCTATAACTTAATGTTCGAAGCTATCTAATGGTGAATATTTTGTAATTCGGTCAAAGAGTCAACCAACCTAATTCTTAATGGTGACGAAATGAGAACATAAAGTATTTTTTTTAATCGTTAAATCTTTTTATTCTTATTGCAAAAATAGAATAATCAAATCATCAATTTAGTTGAGTAGCACTGTTTATTTTATTTAAGCAAATAAAAAAATAAGGTGATCAAATCTTGTAGTCAAACAAACACACAAATATAATTAACTTATGAAATATATATATATATATATATATATATATATATATATATATAGAGAGAGAGAGAGAGAGAGAGAGAGAGAATATCTCATACATACTACATAAGGTCCACCAATGAAGACTATTTTTTATAAAATAGTAAAAAAAATATTTTTGAGTTAGATTTCTTTTCATGGTGTTTAAATATTTCAAGAGACTTCACAAAAAAAATTAGTTCAAAATATTTTTTTTTTATTTTGAAAAAATCGGTCAAACAATGAGTTTTTAAACTGTTAAAATTGATATAGTTTGACCGATTTTTTTCAAAATAGCACAAGAAATTATTTTGAGCTGATTTGTTTTTGAGAGATTACCTGAAATGTTTAAATACCAAACAGAAAAAATGAATTGAAAAATAGTTTTTACTATATAAAAAAAATAATCCGCACAAGTGATATGTATAGGGGGTAAATATGAGACTCTCTTTATATATATATATATATATATATATATATATATATATATATATATATATATATATATATATATATATATATATATATATAGAGAGAGAGAGAGAGAGAGAGAGAGAGAGAGAGGCTCACCTGCATCATGATATATACATCACAACTCGCATTAGGTCCTATGAAATCTTTTCTCCAAATTTTTTATTTTTCTCTTGAAATTAACCTTGTAATCAACTCATATTAAAAATTTAGGTCAAAATACGTTTTGTAGTTATTTTTAAAAGATCTACAAGAAACTGTTGGGGTATAAATAAGGAATTTTAAGCATTTTTTTTTTTTGAATTTTTTAAAAATAGCAAAAAAATGTATTTTGACCTAATATTTTGAACATGGGTTTATTTGAGGGTTAATTTCAAGAGAAAAATAAAAAAAATTGGAAGAAATGTATTTTAGGGCCTACAACTAGGTGTGATGTATGAATGATGTATAGAACATGATGTAGGTAGCCTTCTCCTATATATATATATAGAGCGAAACTCTCATACATACCAAAGTTTATATACCAAGTTTACAAATCGATTTTTTTAAAATAATAAAATTATTTTTTAGTTGAATTTTTTTATATGGTATAGAAACATTTCAACGTGCCCATATAAAAAAAATCAACTCAAAATAACTTTTTTCTTATTTTTAATAAATCGTTCAAACTTTCATAGCGTTTATTAAAAGCACTGAAAGTTTGACTGATTTTTTAAAAATAGCAAAAAAAGTTATTTTGACCTGATTTTTTTATATGGGTCCTCCGAAATGTTTAAATACCACATAGAAAAATTCAACTCAAAATCATTTATAAAAATGGGTTCCCGCCAGTGGTTGTAAACTTGGTATGTAAGAGAACCTCTCTCTCTCTCTCTCTCTCTCTCTCTCTCTCTCTCTCTCTCTCTCTATATATATATATATATATATATATATATATATATATATATATATATATATATATATGTGTGTGTGTGTGTGTGTGTGTGTGTGTGTGTGTGTGTGTGTGTGTGATGTCTAATACTTAAATGATTAACAAATCATTAAAAGGAAAAACTAACTCTTCATTTCCTCTCTTAAATTTAAATAATGTAATGAGAGTAGATTGGATGAGCCACGTGGCGAAACTACTTTAAGAGACACCATTTTTATATTTATATATTAGGTACCTACGGAAGTAGTAAAAGCTAGAAGTTGTGTGTGGGCACCTTGTTCTTGCCCACTGATGTTAATTTCGTAGCCAAAAGGTGCGTCCATCCTCTATGAAATTAATAATATAAATATAAATAAAAAAGGGTACTTAAACAAATACAAAAAATAAATAGGGCGGGGCGGGGCGGGGACCGGGACGGGGACCGGGACTGGCTACGTATATATATATATACTAAACCCGAACCCTCCCTGTTTAATTAATGATTTTTTAAAGGGATTTTTGCGTATAGGTCCTATATGAGGAGATTTTTCATAAATAATCCTTACTGACATTTTAACCATTCAATATATCACGTTCATAATTTTTTGAGATTATTTTCAGAACTTTTATCTTTTGAAACCAACCATCTGTAATTTTTCGAGAAAAGTTATTCAAGTGGTCGATTTATTTTTCTTCTTTTGATATTTTTTCTTCAAATGATCATAACTTTTGATTAACAAATCCATTTTTCGCAATATTACTATTTGTGAAATTTCCTCGGTGAGATCTATCAAACAAGACACGAAGAATATAATATTTTAAAGAAATAAAAAAAATCCACAGACTGTAAAATTTACTGTGTTAACCAAAAAATGAAATAATTTTAAATATGAGATATTTTCACATATAATACTATTTACTGTGTTAATGTTATACAGACAGTAAAATTTACTATGTTCACCGTAAAATGAAACAGTTTTACATCTGGGATATTTTTATAGAAAGTACTGTGCAAATATTATGCAGACCGTAATATTTATTATTTGCCTAAAAATGAAGAAAACATGTCATCTTTATTTTTTTAATATTTTTCATCAACTATGGGTCTTGTTTTATAAGGACCCATTAGTGGCTTTCAAAAATATAAATTTCGTAAATTATGAAATTGTATATCGAAAGTTTTAGTTATTTAAAGTTTGAAAAAAAATAACTACTATTTTTAAATTTGGAGGGAATATAAGGAGAGAGGTCTATTAGTAAAGAAAAAATCATAAATTTAAAAATATGACTTAATTAATGGTTAATTAGTCAATATGACTTAATTAAGAAAAACTCTTAAAATAAGAGTTACATATAATAATACCTATTAAATGGATAGTCACATTACTTATTAGGATTAAACAAGAATACAAACAAATTGTTTAAAAAGATTGATCAATATATAGGCCCCAATATAGATACATATTTTGTAAAAAAAAATACTTATTTTTAGTTTAACCCATTTAATCCCTCAAACACTGCTTTGCTCAATATTGTCTTATTTTAAAAGTTTCGCAATAGCGGCACCCACCCCCACCACCATTATTATTAGGAGTCATTTGGGTTTTGGCACCCAAAAGTTTTATCCGTAAGATTGATTAAGTTCATCTATAAATCTTAGGCCATACATTGAATATATGATTGAGCATCCATCGTTTAAAGAGGGCTATAGATTTACAATGAAGGGAATAGAGCAAAATATAGTAAAGGTGTGGAAAATAAATGTAAATACTTGATGTACAAGCAAAGCCTTAAGGTGGATCCATCATCTGAACAAACAAGATAATTTACTAATTGATGTTCCTAGTGAGCTTTAAAAACTAATTAAAATATGTTTTTAACTTAAATGGGGTTATAATACCCACTTATGTGGCTTTGTAGACTTCCATTGAGATTTAGATGCTAATTAAATCCAAATATAGAACAGATTTTCTAAACATTATCTGAAAAATCACATATAAGAGTAGTAAAACATTTAAAGGCCAACTGGGAGAAGCAAGATCACAGCAGATATTAGAATTGAAATTATTTTAATATCTAAATGCATTAGTAATCTGAGTAATTTGAAAAATACAAAGTAAATTTCAAAAGAATTGGAACAAAGTATACGTGGGAAGAGTAGCAGCCTTTTCTCTCATCCTCTGTATGAAAAGGCCACACACCTGGATGAACTGTTTCAAAGGAATAAAATAGAAATATGTTTTTCCCATCCTTAAAAAGTGCATAATATTATTCAGCAAAAAATGTTTTGTTAAAACAATGAATGGGTCTGAACATTTTTAATTCAATGACTCAAATACCACACATCTGTCAAATATTAATATTCCTGGCAGTAATAGACACACACAGAGAAAGACATATACACAAACAACACACACACATATATACAGAGGGGCAGAGAATATATATTCCATGATTGAAATAGTAAAGATCCAAGCACACATTGCCAGGTTGATAACTAGGATAATGATGTTTTATCAAAATGCAGAGTCTTATTTTCTTGGATGATTGAGTTTGGATGAGAGACAAAGGGAGGAGGAAAATATGGTTCAAACAGAGAGGAGGTAAGACAAGGGGAAAAAGATGTGACGTAGCAAATGACACATTATATGTAACTGTCCGTAAAATTTAGAAGACGAATCAAAGCTCCCTTATTTGATTATTTAAATTAAATAGAAACATTGAATACATACATATTCAATTATACACACACTTCTACTGGGGAGGGGGCGGGAGGAGAACTAAAATTATAGACCATGCACAATTTTACATGAAAAGATTATACATAACGATGATTCCAAATAGTAGAATAAGAAGGGAATGGACATGGAGGAATGGTAACCTCCACATCTCCTTCAAGCATCTGGCAGACCTTTCTCATGGTAGGCCTTAGAGATGGATCTTCTTGAATACACCAAATACCAACCATGACAAACCTCTTTAGATCCTCCCACTCATTTAAGGCCTCCACCTCGTTTTCAACAAACGTGTCCAATTTCCCCTCCTGAAAGCAATCCCAAACCCAATCCGTCAAAATTGCCTTTTCTCTACCACCAATCTCCACATCCTCCACGTTTCTACAGCACGAAATTATCTCTAGAAGAAAAACACCAAAACTATACACGTCGACCTTTAAAGTGACCGGTATGTTCCTAAACCATTCGGGAGCCACATATCATTTTGTTCCTCTAATTCCAGTATCGGTTCGACTCTGATTCATCATCAGAAGCTTTGCTAACCCAAAATCAGCAATCCTGCCGTTGTGATATTCGTCCAGAAGTATGTTTTGAGGCTTTATATCGCAATGGATGATCTAGTTGTTTCACTATTCATGGAGATATGAGAGTCCTCTTGCTACCCCCAATGCGACTTGTGTCCTCTTGACCCAACCCGGTTTCACATCTCTGAAAAGGAAGTTCGTTAGAGTACCATTACTCATGTACTCATAAACCAAAAGGCGATTTTCTCCCTCATCACAATATCCAAGAAGCCTCATCAAATTCTTGTGATGAGTGTGCACAATTGCATCAACTTCAGTTTTGAATTCCTTTTCACTTTTTTTAACAACTCGGTCTAACTTCTTCACCGCAACGATATTTGTGGACCCCATCTGAATTTCACCTTTGTAGACAATCCCAAAAGCACCTCTTCCCAACTCTTCCTTGAACCCATCCGTAGCTTGTGCTAGCTCATTATAGGTAAAACAATGCAAATTAGTTCCCACACCCTTATTACCAGTAAGAGGAGTTATGACTTTCTTCTTGTGGTAGACAAGGAAAAAACCAGATAACCTATACCAACCAAAATGTTGATAAACACAGAGCTACCAAAGAGCACGGTTCCTATAATGTTCAGACGGTTCTTGTCCTCCTTTGTACCTATAATCGGATGGTCAGGATACTGCATAAATTTGAGGAAAGCCTTGGTGTTCAATTCTCTCCTTCCATTCGACTGCGGCAGTCTCTTTTTCCAACAATCGTCCCCGTAAATGGTAACAGCACAAAAACAATCCAGCAGACAAGACCTTTTGCATTCGTCTTCACTAACACGTCTCAATCGCTCATAATCAGACATCGGCCAGTTAATATTAACAAGATCCACAAAACCATATTGTTACTCTGCAGAACCAAGAGCATCCTTATTGCAGCTCAAAGTGAAATTTGATTTGGAGCTACCATAATTATCATTTGGATCAAGTAACGAATACCCTTGTGGGCATTCACATATTGGCCTTCTATTATCATCAAGGCTGCAAAGACTATTGTACCCACAAGCCCCACTCCCAAATGTTCCATCAATATTGAAGCATATATTATCTGGCTGAGACCATACAGTAGTTTAGTTAGGCCTGCCTGTGAAATTCTTCGGGTAATAATATTGGGCGAAAACGCCGTCGAAATTGAGAGTTGCTCTCTGATAGTAGTCTGATGTTGGGCGTGCCATTCGCGGTACGAGATCAAATCTTTGACCATTTTGCCTCAAAATATACATGTAACCCGACTCGTTGAACTCGACTCGATAACTAGATTTCGAGGAATTAGAACCATCATAAGTGTTGCTAATATAGTAAGCATCGTAGGCAAAACCGGTATTCACGTTTTATTGGGTATGTATATTAGTATATTTATTTATTTTGAATAAAGTAAATAAGTTAGTGGGAGTGGATAAGTGGTAAGTTAGTGGGTGTGTGTGCATGAGGTCTTGGGTTTAAATCCTAGGGAGCACACTAATTATTAAGGGTCAAAGATTGGGCCTTGGGCCTTGGGCTCTTGGGGATTTCTAATGTGCATTAAATCTTTTCAAAATCGTTTAATTTTAAACCGTTTTAAGTCTTTGACTATTTCTTCCAATATAGATGTTAGTGGAGATATTAGTGGGTTAGTTGGCTAAAACCACTACTCACATTTTTTTCCAAAATTCTGCATAAAACAAAGGCTATATCTTTGAGAAAAACAACACAGAACAAATTAATCTCTCTCACATTTTTCTGCAAAAATAATTTTGCTACTTTCTACTTTTCTATAATTTTTTGGGTGCTGGAGTATCCTGAGAGTTCGAAGATTTAACACAAAGCTGGTGTTTAAATCTGATCGTTGAATCCTGGAAGGTGTATGTTCACGAGGCTGATAGCTACAAATATCAGCGAACAATTTCACCTTTAGGACTTTGTGTTCAACACCAACCTCGATCGATAAGTCCTTCGAATTTGGGTTATTTCGTTTATTCTGCAATTACTATTTCCAATAATCTAAAGGTGAAATTCGTTGTTATTCTACAACCTGCTATGGAAAATCCTAATGCAAAATACTCTGAAAAACCTGAATTGTTTGATGGAAAGAATTTTAAGAGATGGCAAATGAAACTGCAATTTTACCTAACAACTCTTAAGGTCATTGACGTTATTGCATCTGATAGACCTTCTGTACCTGAAGAACTAGTTGTTTGGAAACAAAGAGATTATATGTGTAGGAATTATATTTTGAATTGTCTCTGCCTTGAACTGTATGATGTTTACTGGTCATGTCCTACTGCTAAAGAATTATGGAACTTACTGGACAAAAAATATGCAACTGAAGATGCTAGGTCTAAAAAATTTGTGGTTGGAAAAGTTTTGGATTTTAAAATGGAAGATAATAAATCTGTTGTGTCGCAACTGGAAGAACTATAAATTATTATTCATAAAATTCTGGCCGAGGGTTATAGTATATGTGAGGGTTTTCAGGTTTCAGCTATAATTGAAAAACTACCACCGTCTTGGAAAGATTACAAAAACGGTCTGAAACATAAGAAAAAGGAAATGTCACTAGAAGATTTGATAGTTCGTTTGAGAATTGAGGAAAATAATAGGAATGCAGAACTTAGGGAAAAAATTATGAATTCAGTTCTAAGGCTAATTTGGTAGAGGGAAAATCAAATGGAAACCAAAAACAGAACCAGTCCAAGCCTAACCATTCAAACCAGAAACATAGGCACCATAAACCAAACCAGAATTCGAGGTCCAACCATAAATTCAAACCTAACGATAAGAATAAAAATTCTAAACCTCAGTTTAAATCTAAACCTGCAGGTCAATGCTATGTATGTGGAAAACCAGGTCATTACGCTAATGATTGCAAGTTTAGGAAGAGTCAAGATGTGAAGCCTCAAGCAAATCTAACCGAGGAGGGTAACTTTTCTGCTGTTGTGACCCAAGCAAACATTGTGAGTAACATGACAGATTGGTGGCTTGATTCTGGCGCCACCAAACATATTTGCGGCACGAGAGGTGCCTTCACTACCTTCACTGCTATGGGTGGGGATGAACGTCTGTACATGGGAAACTCCTCTTCGTCTAAGGTTGAGGGTAAGGGAACCATAGTTTTACAGTTCACTTCGGGAAATGTTCTCACATTGAAAGATGTTTTGTATGTCCCTGAGGTTAGGAAAAAATCTGGTGTCCGGTTTTGTCTTAGTTAAGAAGGGTTTTAAAATTGTTCTAGAGAGTGATAAGGTAGTTGTGACTAAGGGAGGTGCTTTTGTGGGGAAAGGTTATGTTCATGAGGGTCTTTTCAAACTAAATGTAACCGTGGATGATAATAATAAAACATCCACTTCTTCTGCTTATTTGATTGAATCTTGTGATATGTGGCATTTTAGACTTGGTCATGTAAATAAGGCATCCATTAAAAAATTAATGTTTTTGGGAAACATACCAAAATCTGATATTTCTACCAACTCTAAATGTGAAATATGTGTTGAATCAAAATATGCTAAAAAACCTTTTCCAATTGTCGAAAGAAGTTCAACTGTTTTAAGGTTAATACATTCTGATCTTTGTGATTTAAAAGGTTATGTAACACGTGGTGGAAATAAATATTTTGTTACTTTTATTGATGATTACTCTCGTTATTGTCATATTTATCTCCTTACGAGTAAAGATGAGTGTTTCTCAAAATTTATTTCTTATAAATTAGAAGTTGAAAAACAATTGGAGAAATCCATTAAAACATTAAGATCAGATAGGGGAGGAGAATACACCGGTGATCTTGATAAATATTGTAAAGAAAATGGAATAATTCATCAAGTTACTCCTCCTTATTCACCCCAATCTAATGGTGTAGCTAAAAGAAAAAACAGAACTCTTAAAGATATGGTAAATTCTATGTTAAGCACGTCGGGATTACCTTATAATATGTGGGGTGAGGCACTTCTTACTGCTTGTTATATTCTTAATAAAATACCTTTTAAGAAAAATGACAAAACTCCTTATGAAATGTGGAAAAATAGAAAACCTTCTTATAAACACCTTAAAGTGTGGGGGTGTCTTGCTAAGGTTTCAATACCAGTACCTAAGAGAACTAAACTTGCCCCAAAGACTGTTGATTGTGTTTTTATAGGTTATGCTAAAAACAGTAATGCTTATAGGTTTCTTGTAATTGATTCTAAAAATCAATATATGGATAAAAACACTATTTTTGAGTCAAGAGATGCTGAATTTTATGAGGACAAATTTCCTTTTAAAGTGAGAAGTGAGGGAACTTGTAGTTCTGTTCCAGTGGGTCCTAGTGTTATAAATGTATCTCCAAATTCAGAAGAAATTGAAATTAGGAAAAGTAAAAGACCAAGGATAGCTACTTCTTTTGGTCCTGAATTTTTAACGTACTTAATGGAAAATGACCCCGTCACTTTTACTGAGGCAATGTCCTCACCCGATTCTATTTTTTGGAAAGAATCTATTAATAGTGAATATGATTCTATTATTTCTAACAACACATGGGAGTTAGTTGACTTGCCTAAAGGATGTAAAACTATTGGATGCAAATGAATTTTTAAAAAGAAATTAAAAGCTGATGGTTCTACTGATAAATTTAAGGCTAGATTGGTAGCTAAAGGCTATAGGCAAAAGGAAGGAATTGATTTCTTTGATACTTACTCTCCTGTTACTAGAATTACATCTATTAGGCTATTAATTGCTATTGCCTCATTACATAATCTGATAATTCATCAAATGGATGTTAAAACGGCTTTTTTGAATGGAGATCTTGAAGAAGAAATTTATATGGATCAACCCGAGGGGTTTGTAGTCCAAGTTCTAGATCAAAAAGTGTGTAGACTTAAAAAATCTTTATATGGACTAAAACAAGCTCCTAAACAATGGCATAAAAAATTTGATCAAGTAATGATCTCTAATGGTTTTTACATTGATGAAGCGGATAAATGTATTTATAACAAATTCAAGGATAATTTTGGTGTGATTATTTGCTTATATGTGGATGATATGCTTATTTTTGGAACTGATATGGATGTAGTTAATAAAACTAAACGTTTCCTTAATAAGCAATTTGATATGAAAGATTTGGGTGTTGCTGATGTTATAGTTGGAATTAAAATCATTAAAACTTCTGAAGGAATTATTTTAACCCGATCTCATTATGTAGAGAAAGTTCTTAGAAAATTTGAACAATTTAATTATATTCCTGCTAAAACACCTTATGACCCTAGTTGTCACTTAAGGAAACATTCGGGTCCTGGTGTATCATCATTAGAATATTCTAGAGTTATAGGTAGTCTAATGTATCTTATGAACTGCACTAGACTTGATATTGCATATGTTGTGGGTAGACTTAGCAGATACACTTGTAATCCTAATAATGAACATTGGGATGCTTTAATTAGAGTTTTGAGATATCTAAAATACACAATAAACTATGGTATTCATTATATTAGATATCCTGCTGTAATTGAAGGCTTTTGTGATGCTAATTGGATTTCTGATAATGATGAATGTAAGTTTACGAGTGGCTATGTTTTTGCCTTGGCAGGAGGCGTTATATCTTAGAAATCTACCAAGCAAACGTGCATAGCTAGATACACTATGGAGTCAGAGTTCATAGGGTTGGATAAAGCAAGTGAAGAGGTTGAATGGTTAAGTAACTTCATATTAGATATCCATTTGTGGCCTAAACCAGTTCCATCCTTGTCTATTCACTGTGATAGTCAAGCAGCGATCGCAAGAGCACATAATAACTCCTACAACGGAAAGTCTAGGCATATCAGGAGAAGACACAACACAGTGAGGCAACTATTAAAAGATGGATTTATAGCAATCGACTTTGTCAAGTCAAAGGAAAATCTGGCGGATCCATTGACTAAAGGGCTTACTAGAGAGCTAGTTTATCAAACATCGAGGGGAATGGGCCTCAAGCCTATTAATATCTAAATCACCTATGATGGAAACCCAACCCATATGACTGGAGATCCCAAGATCTGGGTTCAATGGGATAACAAAGTTATACGAGTGATTTGTGGGGGTACAAATTTAAGTTTTACTTAAAACCCATTCCTATGATGTAGTACCTCTGTATCGATGGAGGATGAGATTTAATCTCTTAATGCTTTTTTATAGTTGTTATTCAGTGGAGTGTGAGATACAGTATACTCTTGATAGAAGCACCTATATGATTTTGGTAGTGGGGCCGCTTCCTATGAGAATTAAGGCTGATTCTCTAGAGCACTCAAGAAACCTGGGCATGCTCAAGGCCGAAACGAGCACAACTGTGGGAACTCGATGATGATTTTTGGGAGTCACTTGTGTGTTCTATTGACTTAAGTTTACAACAATGGTGAAATAGTTCAAGACATTAGTTCACTATCAATCGGTAAACTCAATAGATCAACACAAAGCAAAGGTTCAAGTCGACTGACACCTTTGGCTTATACGTCACTCCTTATGATACTCCAGAGCGTCGTTTTATTTAATTTATTTACTTCATTCATGTGGGGGATTGTTGGGTATGTATATTAGTATATATATTTATTTTGAATAAAGTAAATAAGTTAGTGGGAGTGGCCAAGTGGTAAGTTAGTGGGGGTGTGTGCATGAGGTCTTGGGTTCAAATCTTAGGGAGCACACTAATTTCTACAATAAAGTATTCAATTAATTCTTTTTATTCTGTCAAAACAGATTTATTTCCAACAAATAAATTTCTGTAATAAAAAAAAATTATATAAACTAAAAAACAGTAGAACTTTTTAAATTTGTCTTAAGATTGTTACGTCTACTGTTTAATAAATACAAAAGTACAGAACTATTAATAATAATATAATTACAGAAATAAAACGAAATTACAGAAATGAAACACATACTTGTATTTGCAGAAATAATATTAGAATAGAAAAAGTAATCCGAGCCCTGTTTAGAACAGTCTCCTTAAGACAAATGTATTCCCTCCACAAGGTGCCAAAGATAATGAATAATTGTCTCCCAAGATAGAACGGATTTCCAAATTAATCAAGCAGCACAACAATGATTAATTTCTTTGAACACAATTATGTGTTTATACTCAACCAGACCAAAGAATGATATGCAGGAATGTATGTAGTAGTAGTAGAAAAGTTTGTATTTTTATTCGGAATTATTGGAGGGCAATTTTTTCAGTAGTCAATTCTGTAGGGGAAATGTTTAATTTATAGCTTTTGTGTTGACTGTTGGAACAGTCAACCAAAATTAACTGTCAAAAACAGTTAATCAGTTAAACGAAATTAACTGTTGACTGTTGGCAATAACTGCCAACAGTTTATTAATTAATTAATTAATTTCATAATTAATTAATAATTAAAGCCCAGAAAGTTAAATAAATTCGGCCCAAAAATGTAGGAGATTTTATAAGCTCGAGCCCGAACCGAGTAGGTCGGACGGACGCGTGCGCGCGCGCACATGTGGGCTTTTGACCGAAAGTCAACCCGTGCATAGCTTAGGTCATCTCCCCTTCAAAGAGTTGGGATACCCCAAGGCATCCAAGCCTTAGTCCATACTTGGGGTGTTATTAACTCATCAAATTTCCACTACTCTTCCAATGTGGGACAAGAGTTAAAACACACCCAATTCATTAACTTTCATTGCTTTGTGAGTCACTTTGGGGACATATTTATCATTCATAACTTATTAAAATTGGACGTATGAATATACTACGTTAATCTCCTTGCGGAGGTGAACGCGTTCGTATATGGTCCCACAATTTTTGTAGTGTGGGTTCCACCTAAATTTGAGCTCAAAGTTGCTCAAAATTCTGTCCAGAAAATTCTAGACAGCTTTCTAAAACCCAATTCAAGTCCAATTTTCCAACAATACCCCACATGAATGATATATTGCTATAAATAAAACCAAACAGATGCTAATGCAGATGCAGATACAAGTTGAGTAAAACTGAAGACTTATTGCATCGGGAGAAGTAGCCTAGTGGCCTTGAACTTTCCTTAGTGATATAATATCGGATTTACTTGGTTAATCGGTAGACTTCACGTCCTTGAATCGTCAACCATTTTTGTAAACCTAGACAACAGTATTCACACAAAAATTCTTCAACACAGTTGGTTCTCACGTTTGTGTTCATTTTGGCCGTGAACACCACTTGGTTCCGCAAGTATTTTAGAGAATATGCCTTTCATTATTCTCGTAGAAGTGGCCCCCTTCTTACTCACGTAGGTGACTTCCATAAAGAGTATTCTGCAATACCCCACTTAGACTTACTAAGATATAGATGTCATTAAAAGCACAACTTATCCTAATTTCACGGCAGATATGCACTGTCTCATCTTTGGAATGGATAGGATTAAATATCCTCGAGTGTTTACTGAATACAACGTAGTTCGGTTTGCCCATTGAACCTAGATCTTGGGATCTACAGTCACCTAGGTTGGGTTGCCACTATATTGATTCTTATTTATTTATAGGCTTTAGACCCATTCCTCTCGATGATCTTTCAACTTGCTCTCGGTTTAAACCTTTCGTTAGTGGATCCGATATATTATCTTTCGACTTTACATAGTCAATTGAGATAATTCCGTTTGAGAGAAGTTGTCTAACGGTATTGTGTCGACGACAAATATGTCGTGACTTTCCGTTATACATGTGATTTTGTGCCCTTCCAATCGCTGATTGGCTATCGCAATGTATACATATTGCGGGCACAGGTTTAGACCAATTTGGAACATCCTCTAAGAAATTTCGAAGCCATTCAGCTTCTTCTCCAGCTTTGTCTAGTGCAATGAATTCAGATTCCATTATCGATCTAGCAATGCACGTTTGTTTTGAGGATTTCCAAGATACGGCTGCACCTCCGAGGGTAAACACGTACCCACTTGTAGACTTTGAGTCTTTTGTATCAGATATTCAATTTTCATCGCAATGTCCTTCAAGAACAGCTGGATATTTTGAGTAGTGAAGTCCATAGTTTTGAGTATATTTTAAATAACCCAAAACTCTCAATACAGCTTTCCAGTGATCTCTTCCTGGATTACTCGTAAATCGACTTAGCTTACTTATTGAGTATGCTATGTCCGGTCTCGTATAGTTCATGATATACATTAAGCTGCCGATAATACGAGAATATTCTAGTTGAGATATGCTTTCACCATTATTTCTTGCAAGATGTAAATTTACATCTACAGGTGTCTTTGTAGGACTAATATCATACTTCCTGAATTTTTCAAGTACTTTCTCTATGTAATGAGATTGAGATAATATAAGTCCATCCGATGTTCTAGAAATTTTAATTCCTAATATAACATCGGCGATTCCCATATCTTTCATGTCAAATCTACTACTCAACATTTGTTTTGTAGTTTTGACAATTTCCAAGTTACTACCCATGATAAGCATATCATCAACATAGAGGCATACAATGACATATCCATTATGAATGTATTTAAAGTAAACACATTTATCGCATTCATTAATTTTGAAACCATTTGATAACATTGCATTATCAAATTTTTCATGTCATTGCTTAGGTGCTTGTTTTAATACATATAGTGATTTAACAAGCTTACATACTTTTCCTTCTTGTCCGGGAGCTTTGAACCCTTTAGGTTGCTCTATATAAATGTCCTCGTCTAGTTCACCATTTAAGAATGCAGTTTTTACATCCATTTGATGTATTTCAAGTCCATTAATAGCAGATATTGCTATTAACATCCGAATGGACATTATTCTTGTTACCGGTGAATATGTGTCGAAGTAATCCAACCCTTCTTTTTGCCTATGGCCTTTAGCTACAAGTCTAGCTTTATATTTATCAATTGATCCATCGGCCTTCAATTTCTTTTTGAAGATCCATTTATAACCTAACGGTTTTGAACCTGGTGGAAGATCCACTAGTTCCCATGTATGATTTTGTAATATGGATTCAATTTCACTATTAATTTCTTCTTTCCAATTGGAAGCATCGGGTAAGGATATAGCTTCTTTATATGATTGAGGTTCATTTTTTAACAAATAAGTTAGAAAATCCGGACCGAAAGAAGTCGAGGTTTTTGCTCTTCTACTACATCTTAGTTCATCCTCTATTGATTCAATAGGTTGATGAGTACCACTTGTAGTAGCTTGATTTGTCCTTTTAGAAGGACCAGATTCTCGGGTCATGTTATACGGGAATTCATTTTCAAAAAATGAAGCATCCCTCGATTCAATAACCGTATTTACATAAATGTTCGAAATCTCAGATTTACAAACTAGAAATCGATATGCACTGCTATTAGTAGCATAACCGGTGAATACACAATCCACGGTTTTTGGCCCTATTCTTACCTTTTTAGGTTTAGGAACCATCACTTTGGCTAAGCACCCCCACACTCGTAAATATTTATAGGAAGGTCTTCGACCTTTCCATAATTCATAAGGTGTCTTGTGAGTCTTTTTGTGAGGTACTTTATTGAGAATGTAATTAGCAGAAAGTAAGGCTTCCCCCCCACAAATTTTGTGGAGCTCCTGAACTTAATAACATTGAGTTCATCATTTCTTTCAAAGTACGGTTTTTGCGTTCAGCAACACCATTCGATTGAGGAGAATAAGGAGCGGTTTTTTGATGAATAATCCCATTTTCAGAACAAAATTCCTCAAATGGATATTCATATTCACCTCCTCTATCACTTCTAATAGCCTTTATCGTTTTGCTTAATTGATTCTCAACTTCATTCTTATATTGTTTAAATGCATTAATAGCCTCATCTTTACTATGTAACAAATATACATAGCAATATTTTGTGCAATCGTCAATAAAAGTAATAAAATACTTTTTCTCACCTCTAGTTTGAACAAATTTTAAATCACAAATATCGGTGTGAATTAAATCTAAAGGTCCAGTTATCCTTTCAATAGAATGGAAAGGTAATCTAGGTAATTTAGATTCCACACAAATTTCATATTTATGATTTTTATCAATATTAAATTTTGGCAAAAAATCCAAGTTAATTAATCTACGCAATGTATCAAAATTAACATGTACCAATCTAGCAAGCCAAATATTAGATGACTCAATCAAGTAAGAAGAACTAGCAATTTCATTCATTGAAACAGATATTTTTGGGGTTACAGTAAGAACATTGAGTTTAAAGAGCCCTCATTTAGGTAGCCCTTTCCTACATACATGTCATTTTTAGACAACACAAAGCGATCAGACACAAACACAAGCTTGAAACCATTTTTAGTAAGGAGAGATCCAGAAATCAGATTCTTTCGGATATCAGGCACGTGAAGAACATTGTTGAGAGTAAGTTCCTTTCCAGAAGTCATTTTCAGAGTTATCTTTCCTTGTCCCACCACCTTCGAAGTGGAAGAATTTTCCATAAAGAGATTTTCTTCATTTTCCAAAGGCTTATAGGTGGTGAACATCCATTTGTTTGCACAAATGTGTCGTGTGGCTCCAGTATCCACCCACGATTCCTTGGTATTTCCAACCGAGTTACATTCAGAGACCACGGCAGAAAGATTCATATCCGCCAAATCATTGGCGATATTATCACCCTCAGTTACATTAGCTTGAGAGTTATTTTTATTTTTCTTTTTAGTCTTATGACACTCGCTTGAGCGGTGTCCAGGTTTACCACAATTGTAACATTTGCCTTTGAACTTTTTCTTGTTTTGTTTTGAAGTGCCTTCCCCATCATACTTTCGTTTGTTCTTCTTGGGACTTTCAACAACATGGACCTTCATTTCCATTGGATTCTTCCCACTTTTCTTTTGAGACTCACGGTTGTCTTCTTCAATTCTCAGCCTGACCACAAACTCCTCCACATTCATCTCCTTTCGCTTGTGCTTGAGATAGTTTTTGAACAAAGTCCAAGATGGTGGCAACTTTTCAACAATTGTAGCAACTTGGAAAGTTTCACTAATTGACATTCCTTCAGCATGAATGTCGTGGAGGATCACTTGGAATTCTTGCACTTGCAAGATCACAGATTTAGAATCAACCATTTTGAAGTCCAGAAAACGCCCAACGATAAATTTCTTCATCCCAGCATCTTCAATTTTATACTTCTTTTCCAAAGAATTCCATAATTCCTTGGATGTTTTGATCGTGCAGTAGACATGGTACAATGTCTTGTCCAAGTAAGCCAGAATATAATTCCGGCATAGGTAGTCCGAATGCTTCCAAGCATCGACAGCAGCAACCTTTTCAGCGTCATCTCCCTCTTGAATAGAGGGGCAATCTTTATATACAAACCTGCCCAGTTGGCAGGTAGTGAGATAGAAGTACATTTGTCCTTGCCAACGTTTGAAGTCAGCCCCAATGAACTTTTTCGATTTCTCCCCGTGTGGCATAGATACGGGTGCAGTCACATTTGTGTTGGTGACAATCATTTTCGTAGGAGTAGTGTTCGTACTTTGCGATTCCATTTCTGTTAAAAAAAACAGAATTTTTATCAATGATAAAATTCATATATAATGAATTAACCAAAACAGAATACAAAATTTTGTGCACCAATTTCCTCCAAATATAATTCACAATAAATGAATTCCAAAAGAATTCCAAATAAAATTAAGAATTAAACTATAATATAAACAGAATTCCGTACAAAACAGAATTAAATATAAAATGTGTGTCACACTAATTTTTAATAATAAAAAGAATTCTGTACAAAACAGAATTATAATTTAAAGATTAAAAATTTTACATAAACAGATTTTAACAAGAATACACAAATAAAATTTTATTTTCTAAAACAGAATATAAAAACAGTATAGAAACTAATTTATATATCAAAACTGTTTTACTAATTTCTACAATAAAGCATTCAATTAATTCATTTTATTCTGTCAAAAACAGATTTATTTCCAACAAATAAATTTCTGTAATAAAAAAAAATTATGTACACTAAAAAACAGTATAACTTTTTAAATTTGTCTTAAGATTGTTACATCTACTGTTTAATAAATACAAAAGTATAGAATTATTAATAATATAATTACAGAAATAAAACGAAATTACAGAAATGAAATACTTACTTGTATTTGCAGAAATAATATTAGAATAGAAAAAGTAATCCGAGCCCTGTTTAGAACAGTCTCCTTAAGACAAATGTATTCCCTCCACAAGGTGCCAAAGATAATGAATAATTGTCTCCCAAGATAGAACGAATTTCCAAATTAATCAAGGAGCACAACAATGATCAACAATGATTAATTTCTTCGAACACAATTCTGTGTTTATACTCAACCAGACCAAAGAATGATTTGCAGGAATGTATGCAGTAGCAGTAGAAAAGTTTGTATTTTTCTGGGAAAAGATGCAGCATAAATTCGGAATTATTGAAGGGCAATTTTTTCAGTAGTCAATTCTGTAGGGGAAATGTTTAATTTATAGCTTTTGTGTTGACTGTTGGAACAGTCAACCGAAATTAAATGTCAAAAACAGTTAATCAGTTAAACGAAATTAACTGTTGACTGTTGGCGATAATTATAGCCCAGAAAGTTAAATAAATTCGGCCAAAAATGTAGGAGATTTTTATAAGCCTAAGCCTAAGCCCAAGCCCAAGCCCGAACCGAGCCGAGCCGGCCGGCCGGACGGACGGACGCGCGCGCCCCTTAGTCCATACTTGGGTTGTTATTAACTCATCAAATTTCCACTACTCTTTCAATGTGGGACAAGAGTTAAAACACACCCAATTCATTAACTTTCATTGCTTTGTGAGTCACTTTGGGGACATATTTATCATTCATAACTTATTAAAATTGGACGTATGAATATACTACGTTAATCTCCTTGCGGAGATGAACGCGTTCGTATATGGTCCCACAATTTTCGTAGTGTGGGTCCCACCTAAATTCAAGTCCAATTTTCCAACAGTTAATTCATACTTTTCAAATAACAAAAGTCTTGAGTTTTCCTTCCAAGTCCAGGAACCACCGCTATGACATGATATGCCACCCACCCCCCCCTAAAGGGTTCCAATCAGCATATTTGAATTGAGCTGGATGAAAACTGAAGTGTCGATTGATTGATGTCTCGACGATAATTAGTGAATCCCACACATCACGTCAATTTATCAAACAAAATGTGTCTGTCATCCTACAAGTAATTATTGGAAAATTAATCGAAGAAAGATGCTCTCCCATCCCAAGTCCGAAGAAATGAGAATTCTTCAAATCACATTGCAACAGGTAATCAAAAGATAACAAATTTTGAAGGGTAAATATGGTAGGTCATTAGAAAATGACCTTTGACAAGCAAAAAAATAACTTTGAAAAAAAAAACAGAAAACAGTTCGATCAAAATTGGACCCATTTTGGTCTCATTCAATGCCAAACACAGTTGAAGAAAGCGATATGCATGAAGGAAAAGAAAAATGGGTACAGCTGTACCAAAAAAATAAGTTTTTTATAAGTTTGATACATACTCAAAAGTCTTGAGTTACCTTGTACCAAAAAAATAAATAAAGTCTTCACCTACCTCGCAGGCCACACAATTATGACTGACAAGGCCTGCCCTGAATCCATGCATACGTATGTATAAATGTATGTGTATGCATATATATATATATTGGAACTGTTGTCTGTAAAATGGGAGAGCATCGCATTGCCAGATCCATTAAAGGATAAATATGGTAGGTTGTGAAGAGGTAACATTGGAAGCAGAAGTGACAAATAAGGGAGCACTGGCGTTATATGGGCATCTTGGGTTTATAAGGGCAAAAAGACTTTTCAGATACTACTTCAATGGAGTTGATGCTTTTCGACGGAAGCTATTATTTCCCCGCCCAGAGTTCCCGTTAATGCCAAATGATACTATACAACTTGAAGAAACTGCTTTCCGCTTGCAATTGAATTTGTTTTTAGTAGGGGGAAAATGTAGCAGCCTATGGGCTCGTTTATTTTGTTGTTGACGTATTCTAACATTTATTTTACATCAAACATCCTAATTTGATTTCTAAGCTGTCCTCTACATACATATATCCATAACATAACCAACTACATAATTACAATCCAAATACCAACAAAGTTATAATTATTTGGTAGCATTAATATTTATGCAAAACAGTCCCGATATTAGTTTCTTAAAAATATAATGTTCATAAATTATTTTAGAACACATGAGTTTAATGGACGCTACAATCAAAATACACAACACTAAGGGAAAAAAATAGAATAAACATGCCTCTGATTAGATGTAAAAATTGACTAGAGATTCGAGTCCCATTGAAAAATTGATAAAAAATCCCTCTTGAACCAACTTGGAATATATTTGTTTATGCCTTCAAAATTGAGCTTGAAAGTTGGTTTTAATGGACGCTAGGGTGGAGGGGGAAGATGATGGAACATTAGAGGTTTGGCTGCTCTAAGGTTGGGGGAGAATGAGTCTTAAAAACTTACCCTCGAAATCATATATATATATATATAAAAGTTTAAGGGTTTAAAGAAATAATAAAATTCGTCAAAATGACGAACTGTTGGCGCACAATTTCTGTCGGTGGCCCGGTGTCAATCGATCGACCCCTGGAGTCGATCGATCAACCACTCAGGTATTTCGATTATGTCAGCTTAATAATTTTGAGGGGTAAATCTTTAAAATTTAATTAAAAATTCATTTTAACTCTTAATTCAATTTCGCTTGAAGTTTTATTCTTCCAAAATCATAACCAACATATTTAATCAATAAAAATTATAAAATTCAAAAATTTATTTTTCTCGAATATTCCAATTTTATTTAAAATACCCATTTAAAAATTCGGGTTGTTACAAACACCTTATACCGAAAAGAGTATCGCACCTTAAGTGATTCTCTCTAATTTGAATTGTAGTTTGAAATAGAACAAAAAAGATCATATTTCTTGGACTTGATCTTGAACTTGACTTAAAAAATTATGAATATTTAAGTGATCTTGATCTTCAAAACTCAAGGAACTAGATTTTAACCCCGCGCGATGCGCAGACATTTTACAAATCTCATATTGAAAGAATAAAAGAAACACATTATTCAAATATTATAGAAATATGTACCAAATATTTTTAATGAGCAAAATTTTCTATTAACCGACAATTACATAAAAATTGGAGTTAAATTTACATAAAAAATTAATTGACCTGAAATCAACTTCTATCAAGTCAAGGTTTAAAAAAACGCGGGGCGTGACCGAGGCGTGGAGGTAAAATCTTAAGCCTTAGAAGCCTAGACGGGCTCTTAGGCGTAAAAAAATGTGAAAAGGCTCTTAGGCATTTTTTAATGTATTTTAACAATTTTAACTATAACAAGGCTATTAAAAATCCTAAAATATTACATATTTTAAAATATGTCTATATATATGAAACTAAAATACTATTTTTTTAAATAGAAAGAAAAAAACAAAAAAAAAGAGAGAAAAAAACGGGGGTTTTTTTGGACGAGAGACAAAGAGGTTTGGGATACCATGGTCTTTTGATTGTTTTGAATGACATATTGGTCCGATTTCTTAAAAACTCTTTAAAAGACGATATTGTTTTACTAAAGTATTTTTGTTTTTTAAAAAAAAAGTGTGACTTAAGCCTTTTATCAAGAATAAGGCGTAAAAGGCTTAAGGGGGCATATCTCCCAAGCGTCAAGTCTAGGCGCACCTTTTAGAACACTAATAGCATCCAACCTTTTATGATATATTACTTTTTTCATGGGTATTGTGTTAAAAACAAATTTGTCATAATTCTAATCGAATTGTTCCGTGCACAATGCTATAACTTAATGTTCGAAGCTATGTAATGGTGAGTATTTTGTAATTTGGCCATAGCCTCAACCAACCTAATTCTTAGTGGTAAAAAAATGAGAACATAAAGTAATTTTTTTAATCGTTAGATCTTTTTATTCTTAATACAAAATAGAATAATCATTTCATCAATTTAGTTGAGTAACACTGTTTATTTTATTTAAGCAAATAAAAAAATACATTTCTTATTACAAGATGATTAAATCTTTTAGTCAGACAAACACACAAATATAATCAACTTATCACAAAATATATATATACATATATATATATATATATATATATATATATATATATATATATATATAGGACAATGGCATTATGAATAGTAACATCTTATTTGATCTTATCAAAATAATCAAAGGGTCTATATTTTGCCACGTGTACAATCCAAGGGTTCTTATCCAATCACACCTTGATAATAAAAGTATTTGAAGAATGCACGCGTGAGACCCCCCAAATGGACCCTAACCCTAATATCCTTCTCACTCATTCAGTGCCTCCCTCATTGTCTCTCTCTCCCTCTCCCTGCACCCCCTTTACTCTCTCCCTATCACAACAATCGTCGCCCCCTGCCACGAGGTAATCCCCCCAGGCTCATGAGGTAATCTCCCTCTCTTTTACACACACACGCACAAAAAATCGCACCTTATCTTCCTCTCTCTCACACACACAAAAATTCGCACCATCAAATGTGTTTGTTTCATGGGTGCGATTTTTCAATTTTGATGGTGCGATTTCTAATTTTTGATGGTGTGATTTGTATTGTTATGATAGTTTGATGGTGCGATTTTTTATTTTTCAGATCTGTCAACACACGCACACATCTGAATATGGTTTGGGGTGGTGCGATTATTTTGATTTTTGATTTTTAATTCGTTTTTGATTATTTTGCTAATTATTTCGTGTCTGTGGTTACAAATTGATCAGAAAGAGGTACTAACTTTTACTAATCATTTGTTCTTTATTTTTATTTGTTGTTTAGTTATGTTTCATCCTTTCATGTACTAATTTAGAATTTATATTTTGTTTGTTTGCTAGTTGGCCGATTTTGTTTGTAGGGTTTTCGATTCATGCACTAAAGTGAGGTATTTTTATGACCTGCTTGGATTGACTAAATATATAGATACACTAAAATCATAGCAGGTTTGAAATCAGATTCAATGTTTGAAATGAGATTCTAAAATCAGATTCAATGTTTGAAATGAGATTCTAAAATCAGATTCAATGTTTGAAATCATAGTAGGTGTTGTAAAACCATTGAGTTATTTTTTGTTCAGATTTTCAAATAATGCATGTGACCCATTTGAATAATGTAGGTGTCCCATTTATCTGCTTCGAACAATAATATATAATCATGAAATTTATCTTCTGCTTAATCTCTTAGATGAATTGACGATTTGCCAATTTCTGTTTCTCTTAGTGTGCCTAGGCAATGGAATATTTATCCCATGCTCTTGCCTAGTTGTAGCGATCTTTTGAACACCCATAAGTGCCTAAGCAATGGAATTATTTTCATCCCATGTTCCTGCTTAGTTGAAGCAATCTTACCTAGATTGCCTTGGTGCCTAGTGAGTGGATGCCCCTTGAGGTCACCCATCTTCTTGCCTAGTTTTGGATGCCCCTTGAGGTCACCCATTATTAAACTGGTTTTGCCTTGTATGATTGCTGTGCCAACATTAATGGTAAGGTTTGTTGATGCCGACCAACCTTAGTTGGTGGTTGCTGAATATATATATATATATATATATATATATATATATAAGGAGAAGAATTTTCCTGACCAACAGTCTGTTGGAGATAATTTCATAACTGATGAAGATTTCCTTGGAGTTGAATATATGATAATAAATATTTTGTCGAACTCAATGCTGAGATGAATATAGAATATGCATCCGAATAAATATAGAGAATGATTCAGAATAATAATAGGGTATCTGGCTGATCTGTCGAGGCAAAATTGCATAACGCCGAATAAGGATAATATTTTTCAGAACATAAGAATATGGGCGAATACTTTGTCAGGCCTAGCTCCATGCTGAGATGAATATAAAATGGATATAGAGAATGATTCGTGCTTGAGCATAGATCAGAGTAATAATAAAATCAATAGTGCCTCGTTGAGGTAAAATTTCATAATGCCGTGTAATGATAATATTTTCCAGAGGTTTAAGATTATTTTCGAGCATTCGCCGGCACTAAATCTTGTAGCTGTGGAATTTAATAAGTTATCCGAACACCTGTTGAGACTAAATCAAATAGTTATTATCATGAGAACAATTTATTCAGCTAAACGATACATGATGTGTATTAGCTCGGATATAGGACAATAAAAATTTCAAAATATGAAATAATATGTTTTGTGCCAAATGTGTCATGTGAGAAGATTTTTATCAACTAGATGTCATAAGGTTTGATTTGGACTTTTTACAAAATAATTTCAATTTTAAGCAAATGCCCAAATTTAAGTTGGTTTTAAAAATATTTTAAACGCTGCGAATTAATAGGGAGGTGGAATTATCGAAACCGCAGGTTAAGAGGTCAAACAAATTTTGTTCCTGTTTAATCTTTTGTTGTTGATTAGTTGATGCTGACAAGAATGTTCTCCTCTTGCAGTGGGAACCAACATACTTTATTATGCCGACCAACATATAAGGGCTTTTGGCTGACCAGCAAATTGAAGCCTCCGACCAAGACTAACATGTCGGCGACCTACAAATAGGATCTCAGGAACCCATCAAGATCATAATATCCATCGCCGATGAGAATGAAATGTCTCCGACCATTAAATAACGCCAACGTGTTTGTCGTTCTTGTTCTATACCTGCCACCGACTAGTTATATGAGGTCAGGAAGCCTCCGACCTGTGCAAATCCAGCGCTAACCTGTTGCAAAGGAGCTTTCGACCTGGTTTGTTCATCATATAAGAGTTGGTGATCAACAGTAAAACTTGGCTTTCATACCATAACCAATGTCTCTGACCAACGTTCAGCTACACTCGCAACTATGGGAAGCCCCGACCTTTGGTATAACAAATAGGGGATGCCAACCTCCAGAGATGTTGTGTGGGACTATATATAAATACCGACCATGTATATAAAAGCTTTCAACCGTTCTCAAGAGAACCTCGGATTGACTTTGTTGGTCGAGGAAAAATGCCCTCCGATGTACCTATTTGTTGCTTATAAATAATGGCAGGAAGATTGAACCCATTTGGGCTGATGGATGAGGAGAGTTACTGGTTGAAGGTGCTCGAAAGGACCAAAAATAAATTCAGTGTATTGAACCCTTCCTTTTTAAGAAGTTGAGAAGTCATGACCAGTTTGAATTTTATATTGGGCACCAATTTTGACGGTTTCACTACCCAATTGATTTTTCTCCATTCTCATCTTGTTGTTGCTGATGACTTTTGATTTCTTCCAAACCCCAGTGTTAGATACCGAAACTGTGGTTAAATATATAACCCTGATATGTGATTGAAATTTGGTACTCTGTTCTACAATGATTATTGCTTTTGCGCCCTCTGTTGTATAAAACATTGAGATTAGGCAAAATTATTTGGTTCTCATTTTTTATCAAACCCAATTTTTGGGTAAAGGAGTATCAACAATCATAAAAATTCTCAGGGAAGATATAATATGAATGATCAAGAGTTATAAAACCATGATCCGTAATTTTCTATTGAAAAAAATTATTTAATCCAATATGTATTTGCAAATATATGATCATCGTTCGAGAGAAGAAAAACACAATAATATGTTTGTCCAGAATTTTTTTACGAGAATTCATAGCCTTGAGGGCTTGTACAAAAATTATAATTCTGAAATCTACTATTTTGCAGACTTCAAAAAAAAATTAATCCAATTAATTTGTGAATATAAAATCATGAATGAATCTATTGATGTATATACAACATATAATTGATTACGAGTAGAGATAGAAAACTTAGCTTGTGATGATGATCGTCATTTCTTCGAATAATAAGGAAAGAGTTTTGTGTCTCTTCCCATAGACGGCGCCAATCTGTTGAAGACATAAAATGGTCTATGCCATTTTAGTGGCGTCAACATCATATAAATGATGAGGATGAGAATGAAGATGAAGATAAACAAGCATATCAAACATATAAGAGACACGTTTTTAAAGTGGTTCGGCTATGAATAAAGCCTACCTCCACCGTTCTTTTATTCCCAGGGGTGTACAATAGTGCAATATGGTGTAGAGCGAGAGAAATGTGTGTAGAGAATTGCTTAGTTCAAATTGTGTGTATCTTGTGTATCGTGTCTCTTGTCCCTTTGGCCAAGGGAATGCATCTATTTATAGTGATGGGAGTCCAAGAGATGAAATGTCTTTATACATTCAGACATTTACATCTATATACAATGAATATAACTGTTGGTCTTCTTGGGTGGTTGGTCTTCCTTGAGTTGGTTGGTATACAGTGCGTTGGTTAGTATGCCGACCAACTCTCATCGGGTGTTGAGACAACTCTCCTCGGGTGCTGAGAAACTCTCCTCGGGTGCCGAGCAAGTATAAAAATTGCCACATACGATGACAAGTGTCCTTTTCTGACTGGTCCGCGTAGACGGAGAATTTTTGCGTTAACAGTGACAAAATGAGAACATAAAGTAATTTTTTTTTAATCGTTAGATCTTTTTATTCTTAATGCAAAATATAATAATCAATTCATCAATTTAGTTGAGTAACACTATTTATTTTATTTAAGCAAATAACAAAAATACATTTCTTATTACAAGATGATCAAATCTTGTAGTCAAACAAACACACAAATATAATCAACTTATCACAATATATATATATATATATATATATATATATATATATATAGGGAGAGGTTCACAAGTGAACCTAAAAGATGAACTTTTTAATGAACCTTAACAAAATAACACCTAACAACTCATTACTTATAATTTTTATGTTGTAATTGGTCCGCGCCAACGGCAACAAACACTCGTGTCGATAGATCCCCAACTCCCTCCTCCCCCGGCACCCCACCCCACCCCCACCCCAACCACCACCATCACCATGGCAGCACTTATGGCAACAGGGCTGCCAGAGGGGGTGTTGGGGGGCGCCGGGGTGGGTGGGTGGGGGTGTTGGGGATCAATCGACACACGTGTTTGTTGCCGCTAGCGCGGACTAATTACAACATAGGAATTAAAATTAATTAATTGTTAAGTATTTTTTGTTAAGGTTCATTAAAAAGTTCATCTTTTAGGTTCACTTGTGAACCTCTCCCTATATATATATATCACTGTTATAAAAAATCCGCCTAGGCATGTCTAGGTTTGAGGCTTGGGAGAAACGCCCTGCCTTAAGAGTTTGACGCCTTATACTTGGTAAAACCCTTAAGGTGCACTTTTTATCTAAAAACATTAATGCTTTAATGAAACGATATAGCCTTTCAAAGATTTTTTTACAAAACGGACAATTATCTCATCCAAAATAATCAAATAGTAATTTAATTTGCCAATATTCAGACATATTTTTATGACATGTACAATTTTAGTATTTTAATAGGCTTGTTATGGTTAAAAAATATTAAAATATATTTAAAAGGCCTAAACGCCTTTTCACGCCTAGGGCCCGCCTAGGCTTCTAAGGCTTAAGGCTTGGTTTCCACGCCTCGATCACGCGCCGCATTTTTTAGAACCTTGATATATATATATATATGGGACAACGGTGTTATGAATAGTAACATCTTATCTTATCAAAATAGTCAAAGGGTCTATATTTTGCCACGTGTACAATCCAAGGGTTCTTATCCAACCACACCTTGATAATAAAAGTATTTGAAGAATACACGCGTGAGACTCCCTAAATGGACCCTAACCCTAATATCATTCTCATTCATTCGGTGCTTCCCTCATTGTCTATCTCTCCCTCTCCCTGCACCCCCTTTACTCTCCTCCTCTCACAATAGTCGCCGCCCCCTGCCAGAAGGTAATCACCCCACGCTCAGGAGGTAATCTCCCTCTCTTTTACACACACACACAAAAAAATTGCACCTTATCTTCCTCTCTCTCTCACACACAAAAAATCGCACCATCAAATGTGTTTGTTTCATGGGTGCGATTTTTCAATTTTGATGGTGCGATTTCTGATTTTTGTTGGTGTGATTTGTGATGTTCTAATAGTTTGATGGTGCGATATTTTTATTTTTCAGATCTGTCAACACACGCACACATCTAAATATGGTTTGGGGTGGTGCGATTATTTTGATTTTTGATTTTTAATTTGTTTTTGATTATTTTGTTAATTATTTCATGTCCGTGGTTACGAATTCATCAGAAACAGGTACTAACTTTTACTAATCATATGTTCTTTATTCTTATTTGTTGTTTAGTTCTGTTTCAGCCTTTCTTGTACTAATTTATATTTTATTTGTTTTCTAGTTAGTCGATTTTGTTCGTAGGGTTTTCGATTCATGTACTAAAGTGAGGTATTTTTATAACCTGCTTGGATTGACTAAATATATAGATACACTTAAATCATATGAGGTTTGAAATCAGATTCAATGTTTGAAATGAGATTCTAAAATCAGATTCAATGTTTGAAATCATAGTAGGTGTTGTAAAACCGTTGAGTTATTTTTTGTTCGGATTTTAAAATAATGTAGGTGTCCCATTTGAATAAAATTGTCCCATGTAGATGTTCTAAAATATTTCAGGTTGAAATTTGTCCCATGTAGGTGTTCTAAGATCATATATGGTTGAAAACTAATACCAAGTATGTTGTTTCTTATTTTTTTGATAATTTGAGAAGAAAATAATTCAAAGCCGAAGAAAAAAATTGGATCTCAAATGCTTTTGGATTGACTAATGGTGGAACATGCTTTGATATTTTGAGATTAAATGTATTGGTTTCAAGGTATGCAACTGATTCTTTATGTTTTAGAAATATAGATTGTAGTGGTCTTAATGTTTAAAAGATTGATAATCGTTTATTTTATTTTATTTCTTATATTATAAGATGATTTGTTTTGCTAATATCTTTTGTTGTCATTGTAGGTCGATTGAGAAATTGAACTTGAATGTTGTGGATCCTATTAAGTCCTCATTTCTTTTTTCTTCTTTGTTTTCTTTTCTTTTAATTTTATTTGGAATTCTAGAATACATGAAAAGCTGAAAAGTTAAGGCTATTTTATTCTTGAGTAGTTCATTTTTTTAATCTCTAAATTACATGAAAAGTTCACTTTTGCCTTAATTTTGATTGTATTGCTTATTGTAAATGATTGATATGCAATTGTGTATAGGATGATCTGCCCACCAGGTATATCAATCATCAAAATTACAATTACTTTAGTTTATAATTTTTAACATGCTATTGTGTGTCCTCACTTGGTATACTCGGAGCGCGCTATGAAGTGTATCCTAAGAGGGAAACGGAATGTTATTTGCGATTGAGTGTGACGGTGTGGGAGGTGGAACCCAGAATTATGGAGCGTTAGGACTGTGAGGGCTATCAGGGTCGTACTTAACTATCGGGTTTTCGTGAATGTGGGTTGGAGTATTATGGGGAGTTCGAGTGAGTTGAGAATTTTGCATTAACGGGCTTGTGAGAGATAATGAGGAATATTTTTGTGATTTTAGATTTTTTTTTTTTGGATTTTTGGAAAATTTTTGGTCAAAGTTTTAGATTGTCCAGATCTAATCCTAAGTCTACCTAAATCCCCAGCAACGGCGCCAAAAACTTGACGCGACTAAGAATGTGTCTGAGAAGTGTGTACTCTCTAGGCTCAAGTGCAAGCCTGTCGCTCAAGTAATAATCCGATAAGTCGGGTATTGATCCTTAGGGAAATAGGACAACAGGGTTGTGACGATGTTGGACAGACGAAGGAATCCTAACTCTAACTCTAAAGAAAAAGAAAAGATGACTGGTTTTGGAGATTGACTACAACTAAATGCAATTTTGAAAATATTTATTTAATGCTCCAAAGTATGAATGGAATGCAATTATTCTAAATTACCTAAATTACTAATGATGATTGAACTAAAACTTTGAATTATATGATGAAGGGAACAGGACGGGAATACAATCCCTTAACCCTAGTGTATTGTAGGTATAAAACTAATCATAAATTTAAGTGATTAATTAGACCCAAAATTTAGTACTCCCGATCATTACGTATATGAGGTTCAATCCGGCACCATACTTAATCAGAGGATGAGTAAATCGGTATTGCGATAGTGACACTTGAATTGCATTCTGAAGTATCCCGGTTACCCTGAAGCAAACAAGATCCAAAGATCTACGATTATCATGTTTCTACGCAATACGGTCGTAATTACACTATTAAAATTAGAGGATTAGTTTTATACACATGCAACTAACACATCAGGTTGGGTTCATGCATCCCGACCTTTTAAATCTAGCCGAACATGTGAAAACTTGAAAACAACACGTTTGGAATGAAAGAAATCATTTTTTCTACTGAATGAAGATGAAGAAAGATGAAATTGGTAATGAACAAGCAACTAGAACAAAGATTGAAACAGAAAGCATAATGATTTTACTTGAATTGCAACTTGAAAGTAACTAGGGTTTGTTGTTCTTCTCCTCTAAAAATGGATTATTAAGCTTCCTTAATGACCTAGAAGCCCCTTCCACGGTTAGGAGGAGTACAATTTATTAATTACGAAAATACAAGAGTTTGAACCAAGTAAAACTCTAATATTTACAAGTGGATAAGTCCGAAAAATTGATAACATAATCGATCCGGGTAAAGGGTTCGGTTCGGTTCGGTTCCATCTTTTGTAGCCTTTACAGAAAACTCTTCAAGCATGGGATCGGTTCGTTATTTCCTTGCTTCTGTTCGGTTCCATCTTATGGTCTCTTTACAGGAAGTTTTCCAGGTGCAGGATCGGTTCGTTTTTTGCTAGCTTTGGTTCGGTTCTGTTTTGTTACCATTTACAGAAACTTCTCCCATGATGGGTTCGGTTCATTTTTGTTCCCTTGGGTTCGGTTCCCTTTTGTCAATCTTTGCAAAACCCTTGCCTTCTTGTGTTTCTTTGAACCTTTTGATATGGAACTCGACTTACAACACTGGGTACCTGCGAAATAGATGAAGAACACACGAAACTCGATGAACTCGTTAGAATTTGTCAATAGAAAAGATATGATATAAATCCAGTTGAATTACACTAAACGGAGCGATAAAAGCCTCTAAATTAAGGGGATAAATGGGAAGAATTTATGCCTAATCACTTATGATATCGACATGTTTCCCAAAACTGTTGAGAAAAAAGAAATAGGGATTGCTTTAAAAACTCAAGCTAAAAAGAAAAAAGAAAAAGTTTGTGATTCTGAGTCGGAGTTTCATGATCTTGCCTCATTTTCAATTTTTTTTTTTTAATTTCTCAAATTTAACAAAGAAAATTATTTCAAAGAAAACAAAATTTTTGAGAAAAATAAAAATGGCAATGAGGACAAGAATTTTTGCGAGAAAAATAAGGTGCGATGTTATGAGTGTGAGGGCAAGGGACACAAAACCCAAGATTGTGCCACTAGACTAAAGAGACAGTACAAAGTGAAAGTTGCACATAAAGCTACTCTTAGCGATAGTGACGTCGAGTCGGTGGATTCCGGGGATGAATCACTGCCTGAACCTAATTTTTGTGCGTTCATGGAAAGTCATGTAGTACTTATAGTTTGTGTCACGTCGATGAGGACATTAATAAACCTGAGAGCCTCGACAATGTTTCGAATCATTCTGGAGAGACTAAGAGTGAGGAAGAGAATTTGAGTGGGGTAGAAGGTGAACTCCAAAAGGAATTTCATGAACTTTACACCGAGACTTTGAAAATGAAAAAGATTAATAAAAATTTGTCTCTCAAAGTGTTAGATTTAGAGAAGGAGGTGAATGTTTTGAGAGAGTATGAGGCGTTAGTGAGTCAACTCAAGAAGATGAACATTTTTTTATGTGAGCAATTGACTATTATTGGCAGGGAGAAGACCGATTTGACAACACTGTGGCTAGTCTTAGGAGAGATCTTGAGGCTTCATTGGAGACTCGTGAGAAATTTGAAGCCCGTGTATCCCAATTCGAGATTGATCTTGAATGTGGTGAGAGGTTATGATCAATTTAGAAGACACGTCTAAGAAGTCTAGAAAGATGCTCCTAGGTCTCGTGTTAGTTAAAGTTGAGAGGTAAGGAATAGGTTATGATGGCGTATCCACTTCTAAAGTCACACACAAACCGGTTCCCAAATTTGTGATGATCCTTATGGGCATCAACCTAACTCCCCAAGAAGACCTAACCTACATAGGATATCTGGTCCTAGGAAACCCAAGCCTATTTATGTTTGTTCCCATTGGAAATGAAGACGTCAACTTAAAGAGTTTTATTTTAAGCTAAGGAGAGTTTTTTTTTCGAGTTTGTTCCCTCGGTATTCTCCCACACAAGATCCTACACATGTTCCCATATGCATTGCCACACATGTTACTCCACATGCTCCCGCACATCACCATAAAGATTTTGAGAATTTTCGAGAGCAAGTAGAGTATTTAGTCAAGAGTTCACAATGTTTGATGGAGGAATTTAACAAGATGTCTTCTCCTTTTGAGAACTCCTTCGGGCCTAATTATTGAGGTCGAGACGTATTTCTTAAATAAGGTGATTATCATGTTCATATCTTTGTCCCTATTTCTAGATTGTATTTTTTTTTTGTATCATTATGCGTTTTCTGATGATATATTTTGAAAAATTATGAAAAGAGTTTTGGTTATTAAGAAATAGTTTAAAAAATTGAAAAAGATTTTATTTTGATAAAATTTTAGAAAAAGACAAAAGAATTTTTGTATTCTGATTTTCGCTGTATATGGATGAACATTGAAGATATTTGGATCACCCCCACAATTCATCCATTTATATAACTTTTTCCGTAGTGGTTTTAGACATGACTTTATTTCAATAGCGTGATTAATAATGTATGAATAACATTTCGTTGATCATTGATGATTACTTTCTAATTGTTAGACTCTTTGTCACCTTTATTGCACATGTGTACGGACTTTTTGAACATTGTACTTGCTTATCATATGTTGAATGCGGTGTTCTTATCTCAATCCTAATTAACAACAAACCAAATGTAAAAGGAGAGAAGTTGTGGTAGTAAAAAACACTGCCTGGATTTCTTTTCCCAGAAAATATTGATATATGTTAAGCAATGGAAAAGGGGCTACGTGTAATACCCCGCATTTTTATCGATATTTATTTATGGGATTAATTAAATTAAATGTGAATTAATTGAGAATTAATCCAGATAATATACTAACGAGATGTGAGTTGGTATTTGATTATAATGTGTATATATGACAATATATATTGAAAATATTGAAATTGTCGCGAGGCTGAAATACGGCAATTTGGAAAATTTAGTTGGGACGCACGTGACAGTCGCGTCAGGAATGTAATTATTTTAGTTAAAAAGTGGATTTTATTTTTATCAATCGTGTGGTCATTTTGAGTGCGCCAACGTGTTCGGAAGGGTCGAAATAGTCAGAAAACACTAGCCGGGGGTTTAGTTTGGGTCCCGGGGCATTTTTAGGCCATACCGGCAACCCAAAAGGATAATTTGGTAATTTCAGAATTTTGGTAATTAAAACCCACGAAAATTAGAGTTTAATTATGATTTATCATTTAACCCACCAACCCATTATCAGCACTAAACTAAGTAGTGGGCTACGAGAGAAGTTTAGAAAAGAACTTAAAAGTCCAAAAATAAACCTCCACCTCCATTTGTCATCTTTGGAGAAGAAATTATAGAGAGAGAGAGGAGAATTTTGCAGAGAGAGAGTGGATATCAACCATCATCTTCTATCATCTTCATCTACAACAATCTGAAGAACGATTAAGGCAAGTGATTTAATTACAATTGATTCAATGATATGTTCTTCCATGTTTAGGGTAATTATCGAATTTGTCTTGGAAGATTGATACAAACCCATGAATTTGAGGATTAAAACTATAAACCATGTTAGGATTTGCATGTAGACATATTCTGGACGAATTATGAATTCAAAATATAACCCTTGATGATCTAAAAACGGATTTAAGAAGAGAATTATTAGTGTTCTTGAAAGAAATAGAAAACTAGGGTTCTTGATGAAGTTTTGATCCAAATAAAGCCCTTGGTTGATGATTTATTGGTTTTAGAACGTTAACAATGTTGTAGGATGGTTGTATGATGATATTATAACGTTAGATTAGAGTTTCATGTATTATAATGGAGTTTTGGGACGATTTGAGGACTGCAAAACGAAGCAGTCCGTAGCCTATCTGGTGCAATCGATCGATCGACATTCATCAGTCGATCGATCGACCACCATCGATCGATCGATGTTCAAGGTCGATCGATCGACCTTCCCAGAATGGGTAAAATTTTCTCTAGTTAAATTTTAATGATGTTAACCCTTAGAAAATTATTGTTGGAGACTTTATGAATATCCTTAGACTTAAGGAAGACCAGTAGGTATGGTTATAAAATTTGGACCTTAATTAGAATTCAATTTGAAGAATTATTCTAAAATCTAATGAAATTCGATGAGTGAGATAATATTAGGGTTAAAAGAGTAAATTTGAATGATGTGATGAAATGAGGTTTGGGGAAGAAGTAAGGACCTTAAGAATAATGATGTTATATGTGGGAATAATAGGAAACTTAATAATCCCTTTGAGATAGGTCTTAAGTACAAGAAACTATGACGTGAGATGTGTCGACAGTCTACATTATGTATTATCGGAAGACTTAAAATGTATAAAATTGGAATAATGGTATAAGGATGTAGAATATACCTTTATTAATATTGAGACATCTAAGATGTGTGAATGCTTAGTATATAACTTATGTGTATGACATACCTACCATACTTGCTATCACGGGAGGTTTACGTTCGCTTAGGGCCATCTAATCTTTGTGTGCCCGGATTTAGATTGGTACCTCGAGAACATAGGTCAGAGAAGGACTTATTGGGAAGTTAATAAGACTGATGATCATGGGAGCGTAGGTATGTGCGTGACCCATGTGATGTGACTGTGTTCGCCTCCATTGTTTGTGATTTGCTATTATCTGAGAACGATTCCTGAGAGATTCGGAATGCATGATCCTTATGTACGTGATGTACCGGGATGGATAGCAGAGTATGTGTGCACCGTAGCTTAGTCTCGGGGTGCTAGTATTGTATATTTATGATGTGAATAATATACGGTTAGATGAAAAGACTTATCACGTTTATATAGTGAATTATAATTATTGTGTTGCACGATTAAAGATAAAAAGAGATAACCTATAGTGCTTCGCATTTCTAATAATTGAGAATCCGGGAATTTAATGTAAAACTCTCTATTCAATTGATGATGTTGAAATTAAATTGCGAATCGAGTAGAAAGGTTAATAATTGTTTTGTTCTAGATAGATATGAGAATCACTTGTATGGGTACGGTTCGTTAGGAGTGCACAAGTAGTCGAGATGTGAGTATTTCATGTGAGAGCACGTCCTAACATGTACTTTGCATTCATTGTTTTAAATGTTGTTAAAACACTTGCTGTTTTTAAAATATTCTCCACATTCGGGCTCTGACCCGTTTGCTTTCAAATCTATCTTTTTGTAAAAACCATTTTAGGTGCCCAGCCACAAGGACACCATGCATAGGAATTCTATTCAGGTGATGAGCTGTAGCTGTTGTGGAAGTTACAGGGCCTTGATAGTAGACGCCTCCTTTTCTTGTCTTGATTCCATATTCAGTTTCATCATTTGTAGGGCATGTCGCCCATTTCTTTTAGAGACACTTTACATTTCAGTTATTCAGACTTTGGTTTGTAATTAATTCAGGATACATGCTATTGTTCTTATATTAGTTCCGTATTTGGATTGTTGTGAGGAGTATTTCCTCCAGACTTATTATTATTTGATGATTACTATAGTTGGACTTTATTGTGAATGGTTATGTTATCCTTTATATTTCACTTATTGCATGTTAATCAGAGTTAACTTAAAATTTGGCAACTCACTTTTTAAATAATAGGTGGTTAGTAATTATTAAAATGTTTTCGACAGTGATGCTATTAACTGAACCAACTTGGCATTTTGTATTAATTTAATAAAGGAGTAGCTACCCGGTATTTAATTAGTCGGGGTGTCACATGTGGTATCAAAGCATCAGGTTCTAGTGTCTTTTAGGATCTGTACGGCTTATTATGTTTCCGCTGAGCTTTCTTTGATATAGAGCCCTAATCCTAGGAATGTTGTATTTACCTTTATACATTGGAAATTCGTACTTCTGCGATTTGTTTATTTGAATGATGAACTCATCCAAATTTACTTAAATTTCAGATGAATCGTCAAGATGAACTAGCTAAAACGGTTAGGGGAGTCAACGAGCAAGATCGACTCACACCCCAGGTATCCCCAGAGAGAATATCAACTGCCGAGTTAGCAGGCATCGTGGCACAAGCAGTTACCACTGCAGTTCTACTATACCAAGAACGCAGCATACAACTTAAAGGAGGCAAAAGACCTAGAGAGGTTAACCAAAGGCATGTGACTAACGTTGAAAATTGTGCGAAGGCACCGAATCTGCGACAACAAAATAATCAAGAGCGAGTAAGTTCCAGAGGTAACGAGATTTATGTACAGAGGAAAAAGTGTCAGGACCAACGAAGTCAGGCTCCGAATGAAACCACAAAGAGGTGTTTCAGTTGCGGAATGGATGATCACAAACGTAAATCTTGTCCGAATCAGACTGGGGATAAACTACAATCTGACCAGCGAAGAATTTCAAAAATCTGCTACAAATGTGTACAACCGGGTCACAAGTGGATGGATGTAATACCCCGTACTTTTGTCTATATTTATTTTTGGGATTAATTAATTAAATGCGTATTAATTGGAAATTAATCCGGGTTATAAATACTAATGTGATGCGAATTGGTATTTGATTATGTGCATATATGATTATATATGTATTTGGTATTATAAAATTTGTCGTGAGATTTATATACGGCATTTTAGAAATTTTGTTGAGACGCGTGGGACCGCCGCGTCACGGTATAATATTTTGATAATAAAAGTGAATTTAAAATCTATAATCCGTATGGTCATTTTGAGTGCGCCAACGCGTCCGGAAGGGTCGAGATAGTCAGAAAACACTAGCCGGGGGTATAGTTTGGGTCCCGGGGTATTTTTAGGCCATACCGGCAACTTAAAGGGTATTTTTGTAATTTTACATTTTGAGGAATTAAAAGTGACGAAAATTGGTTAATGAAATCTGATGTGGATATTGACCCACTAAGCCCATAACCAACCCATATTAACCCTTTAAGCTACGGAGGTTAACATTAGGTTTACAATCTTCCCCAAATCAAACCCTAGCCACCTTGAGCCACCATTGGAGAAGGAACTTAGAGAGAGAGGAAACTCTGCAGAATCTTCACCAAATCAACACCAAATCAGGAATCAAACCAAGGCAAGTGATTTAAATTACATTCCTTATGCAGTGAATGCTTTTTCCATGTTAGAAACATTGTTAATCAACCTTTTATAAGAGTTAAAAGAAAACCCATGAAATTAGAAGATTGTTGTTTAATTCTGGGATAGGTTTGCATGTAGAAACATTGTTTGAAGATTTAATTCAGAGATTTCATATCTATGTGATGTATAAACGGATTAAAATCTGGTAAATTTTGATGAGAAGAACCTAGGGTTTATGTTCTTGAAGAAAATTGGGAACTTATGTAGAAAATCGTGATTTAATGATGTTTAGAAGGTATTAAACCCTTGAATGATGTTAGTATAGCACCTTGGCATGTTTGAGGATGATTAGAGAACTCAATATATTGTAGGAACGAATTTTAGAAGAGGTTTGAGGAGTAAAAATGGTGAAAAACGAATTGGGGAAAAATCTGGGCCGAAACTGGCCAGTCGTTAGAAGCAGCCCCCAGGTCGTTCGAACGAGTTCGTTCGAACGAGCTTCTAACGAGTTGACCAGTCGTTTCTAACGAGTAGGGATTTCGTTCGATATCTCGTTCGAACGAGATATCGTTAGAAGGGACAGTTCGTTCGAACGAACTGGGATCTCGTTCGAACAGCCTCGTTCGAACGAGACTTCTAACGACCTGACAGTCCAAACTCGTTCGAAGCCTCGTTCGAACGAGACTTCTAACGAGTTGACAGTTTGATCCTTTTTGGACTGTTTTGACTTTTGGAGTTGCGTAAACTTGTTCGAGGTTATAGATAGCATTCCCTTGATGATATAGTGATAGATTTGGGACATTTGGGTATTTATGAGAAGGTATTTACATACGAGAGTGTATTACATGGACGGTTTGGGTTGAGACGTGAGTGTCTACTACGACGTGAGTTAATTATGGCGCGTTTAATTACAAACCGGAATAGTATGAATTGTGTTAATTATAAGATAGTATGAGAATATGTACTACGATTAAAATACGGTATTACTAAGATGTGTGTTTACTTAGTATTGGTATATGGATTGTTTGTATGACATACCTACCATACTTGCTATCACGGGAGGTTACGTTCGCTTAGGACCCTCTAATCCTTGTGTGCCTACGGGGGGGATATAGACTGGTACCTTGATGAACATAGGTCATAGAAGGACTTATTGTGATATTAATAAGTCTTCATGATCATGGGAGCGTAGGTATGTGTGTGACCAATGTGATGGTGACTGTTCGCCTCCACTATTTGTGATTTGTGTTATCTGGACTATTCCTGAGAGATTCGCAATATGTAATCCTTATGTACGTGATGTACCGGGATTGATAGCAGAGTATGTGTGAACCATAGCTTAGATTGCGGGGTGCTTGTATTGTATATTTATGATGTGAATAATATGCATTAAATTAATGGGAATCCTCATGTTAATGTTGTAATTATATTACGGTATTGTTTTGAGAAATATAACGAGTTAACTGATAGTTATATCAATGGCATATTTAGTAACTGAATTTACGTTAAACCTCTATTTAATTACGAGCGTTGTTATGTTAAATGGAACCGAGTAGTATGGGTAGAACCTTTGGCAGTCTAGCTAGATATGTTGTCACTTAGCTAGTGGTATGGGTAGTTATAGATGGGTACTTGCGTTAGGAGTGCACAGTTAGACGAGAGGTGAGAATATAATGTGAGTGCACGTCCTAACATGTACTTTGCATTTAATGTTTTAAATGTTTTTAAAGCACTTGCATGTTTTTAAAATATAACTCCACATTCGGGCTCTGACCCGTTTGCTTTTCAAATCTCTTTCTCTTTGTAAAACCTTTTTAGGTGCCCAGCCACAGGGACACCAAGCATAGGATACTCATTCAGGTGACGAGCTGTAGCTGTTTGTGGAAGCTACAGGGATTTGCATGTAGACGCTTCTATCGTTTGGATTCCAGAGTCACTATCTATCAGTTGTAGGGCATGTTGCCCATTTCTATTAGACATCTTTTATATTTCAGTTTTCAGACTTTAGCATGTATTGTTTCAGTTTATTTATTTCAGTATGGGATTGTAGTGAGGAGTTTTTCCTCCAGACTTTAATTACTGTTATGTGATGGTTATTCGTTTTACTTCAGTATGGTGAATGGTGTTATTTACTTCTTCATTACTTTTGTTGCATGTTAATCAAACTTAAATTAAAATTTGGCAACTTGCTTTTTAAATACTAGGTGGTAAGAAATAATAAAATGTTTTCGACAATGATGCTATTAACTGAGCCAACTTGGCATTTTGAATTAATTTTATAGAGTAGCTACCCGGTATTTAATTAGTCGGGGTGTCACAGGTGGTATCAGAGCATCAGGTTCTAGTGTCCTTTAGGATCTGTACGGCTATTATGTTTCCGCGACGTTTCTTTGATATAGAGCCCTATATTTTAGGACTGTTGTACTCTTTTTGTATATGCTTCGTTCTTCAGCTATATTAAGTTTATAAACCGTGAACTTATAAACTTTGTTCTTATTTCAGATGCCTCCACGACGTGCACAACGGGTTCCCAGGAATGCAACTACCGAACCACAGCCCGCTCCAGTTCAGGGCATGTTGAATGCCGCTGAGGTTGCTGATATAGTAGCCCAAGCGGTAAATGCCGCGATTGTCGTGATTCAGCAGGCACCATCACAGGCGCCGGTTGCCGCGCCAGTACAGGTTAATGCATTCCCGTCTGCTTGGGAGCGTGTACGTGACGCTTTTCAGAAAGCGCATCTGCCAGAGTTTGCAGGTAGCTCAGATGTGGTAGTCTCAAGCCAATGGAGGAAGGACATGCAGAGGCATTTGAGGATGCATGAGTGCACAGATGTTCAGAAACAGGTGCTAGCTACTTTCAAGCTAATGGGATCTGCACTACAGTGGTGGGAGTCCATTACCACCGCAGAGGAGAGGGATACCCTCACGATTCAGGAGTTCTGGGTGCGGTTCGACCACAAGTACTTCCCATCCGCAGTTCATACAGAGATGAGGAGGAAGCTGATGAGTTTAAAGCAAGAGGGCAAGACAGTGTCCGAGTATGAGGCCGAGTTTACTAACCTGTTGAATATCGTTCCAGACGAGATTCCAACAGAGAAGAAGAAGATAGAGAAGTTCACTGATGGGTTGAATTGAAGGATCCGTCAGCATCTTTTAGGGAACCTATCGTTGGCCACTTATTCTGATGTGGTTAACGCTGCATTACTACACTGCCAGGAACACCGTTTTCATATGGCCGAGGGAAAGCGGTCGGGGGAGTCTAGCCATCAGGCAGGACTGGAGGACATGGTGCCAGCGGGGCACAATCTGGTCAGGGGCAGAGACAGAATGAGCAGGGTACCCAGCAGGGGGATAATAAGAGGTTCCGGTCAGGGAACTACAGGCAGGGACAGGGAGGTTTCCGCCAGGGCCATCAGGGTCCAAACGGCCATCAGGGCCAGCAGGGACAGAATGGGCAGCAGTTTCACCAGGGCCAGCAGGGCCAAGGGAGGAATGGTAACGGCCACCAGGGCCGGGGACAGCAGGGGCAGAGGGGAGGGAACTTCCCAGGGAAGTGCTTTACTTGTGGCAAGACTGGCCATAAGAAGCAGGATTGTCCTGATAGGGGCAGGGCCCCACAGAAGCAGCAGCAGGGTGCTCGCCAGGAGCCACAGAGGCCGATGTTTCCCGCAGCTCTTCCCGCACCGCCACAGATGGCAGCATTGCCACCCATTCCAGCAGTCCCAGCTCAGCAGGGGGAGCTACAGTATGGACGTGTCTACAACGTCCACCAGGCTGCAGTTCCACAGGCACCGCCCGCGATCGAGGGTAAGTTTCCTATCCATGGCACTATGGGTCGGGTGTTATTTGATACGGGTGCTACACACTGTTTTATTGTTACACACTTCGCGAAAGCTTTAGGATTGTTAGCTACGGCAGAGAGCACAGTGACGTGTGTCGACTCACCATTGGGGAGTGGGTCACTTATTTTCTTTATATGCTGGGGAGTGGGAGTAGAGGTTGGTGGTTTGGTATTGCCTGCAGACATGTTAGTGTTAGACATGCATGTGATCATCGGTATGGATTGGCTCGTAGCATATAGGGCCATGATTGATTGCTTCAGCGGGAGCATTGTTTTTGCCATTCCGGGGCAAGAGATGTTTATAGTGGCGATGCCTCGCCCAGAGGGAGGATCGACCGCTCATCTGTATTACATTGAGGAGGATACCTCTAAGGAGGTTGTGATTCCTTTGGATTCGATCCCGGTTGTCAGGGAGTATTCAGATGTGTTTCAGGAGATACCAGGCTTACCACCCAGTCGGGAGATAGACTTCGTTATAGATTTGCTACCGGGTACGAGACCTATAGCACGTGCACCGTACCGTATGGCTCCAGCTGAGATGCGAGAGTTACGGGATCAGATAGAGCAGCTGTTAGGGTAGGGCTTTATTCGCAGGAGTACCTCACCTTGGGGAGCTCCGGTTTTGTTTGTGAAGAAGAGGGACGGTTCACTGAGATTGTGTGTGGACTACCGAGAGTTGAATAAGGTCACGATACGGAATAAGTATCCGTTGCCTCGAATCGATGACTTATTCGACCAGTTGAGAGGAGCTTCTTTCTTCTCGAAGATTGACTTGAGATCGGGATACCATCAGTTGCGTATCAGGGAGGAGGATGTCTCGAAGACTGCGTTCTTATCGAGATATGGTTCTTACGAGTTTCGGGTTATGCCTTTCGGCTTGACCAACGCTCCAGCAGTGTTTATGGACTTGATGAACAGGGTGTTCAGGGATTTCCTAGATCAGTTTGTCATTGTCTTCATTGATGACATTCTGGTTTACTCTCAGACGGAGGAGGAGCACGCCGAGCATTTGAGGCAGGTTTTGCAGACACTTCGTCGGAACGAGCTGTATGCAAAATATGAGAAGTGCGGGTTTTGGCTGAAAGAAGTCCAGTTCTTGGGTCACATTATTTCCAACCAAAGGATATCTGTTGATCCGGGGAAGGTATCAGCGGTGAGGGAGTGGGGACAGCCCACGACACCAACGAAGATTCGTAGTTTCTTGGGTTTAGCAGGATACTACAGGAGGTTCATTCGGGGTTTCTCGGAGATAGCAGGTCCTTTGACACATCTTACTCGTAAGGGTGTGCCATACATCTGGAGTGATGCCTGTCAGTTGGCATTCGATGAATTGAAGGACAAATTAACCTCAGCACCTGTGTTAGCATTGCCGAAACCGGGAGTTGAGTATTTGGTATACACCGATGCGTCTTTGCAAGGACTGGGAGGTGTATTGAAGCAGGAGAGACAGGCCATAGCTTATGCTTCCCGTAAGCTTAAGCCTCATGAGAAGAATTACCCTACGCATGATTTGGAGTTGGCGGCAGTGGTATTTGCCTTACGAATTTGGAGGCACTATCTTTTGGGGGAGAAGTTTCAGCTATTCACGGACCACAAGTCCCTACAGTATCTGTTCACGCAGAAAGAGTTGAACATGCGGCAGCGTAGGTGGCTTGAGTTTGTGAAAGACTACCAGTTCGACATCCAGTACCACCCGGGTAAGGCTAACGTGGTAGCAGACGCGTTGAGCCGTAGGCCAGCAGATGAGGTGGCAGAGGTGTGGAAGGCTAAGTGGAAGGAATTGGGACACCAGGATGCAGTGGCCCGATCTTTTATGTCTTTGATGACCGTTACACCGCAGATTGTCACGAAGGTAGTACGGGCACAGGCTAACGATTCGTTCTGTCAGGAACAGATAGTTCGATTACTTGCAGAGGGAGCTGAGTCCTATACCGTTAGCTCAGACGGGGGATTATGCTTCAATGGGAGATTGGTAGTTCCGGAAGGGGAAGAATTGCGGCACGATGTGATGGCAGAATCGCACGGCTCACGGTTCGCGGTACATCCCGGAGGGGATAAAATGTACCAAGACATGAGACGGCAATATTGGTGGAGCGGTATGAAGAGAGATATCGCTGAGTTTGTCTCGAAATGTGCCACTTGTCAGCTTGTAAAAGTGGATCATCAGAGACCAGCAGGATTGCTACAGCCGTTGGAGGTCCCGGTGTGGATGTGGGAGAGCATATCCATGGACTTTATTACGGGGTTGCCCACGTCGCAGAGGGGTCATGACTCCGTTTGGGTAATTGTGGACAGGTTGTCCAAGGTCGCTCACTTCTTACCCGTAAGGACTGACTACACTACGGAACAGTATGCCCATCTCTTCATTTCAGAGATTGTGAGACTTCACGGTGTGCCCCTAAATATCGTGTCTGACAGAGACAAGATATTTGTTTCGAGGTTTTGGGAGAGTTTCCAGGAGGCCATGGGCACGGAATTGCAGTTGAGTACGGCTTATCATTCGCAGACCGATGGGCAGACAGAGCGCACCAATCAGATGTTGGAGGACATGCTACGCATGTGCATTATTGACTTCGGGGGTGGATGGGAGCAGTACCTTCCACTGGTGGAGTTTTCTTACAACAACTCCTATCAGTTTACTATTGGCATGGCTCCGTTTGAGGCATTGTACGGTAGGCCTTGTCGTTCCCCAGCATGTTGGTTAGAAGTGGGAGACAACAAACTACTTGGGCCGGAAGTGATTCAGGATACTTCGGCAAGGATTGAGCTGATTCGGAGTCGCATTTGGGTAGCTCAAGACAGGCAGAAGAGTTATGCTGATGCGAAGAGGTTCTTCAGGGAGTTCCAAGTGGGGGACCAGGTTTTGCTCAGGGTTTCTCCGATGAAGGGGATTATGCGTTTCGGGAAGAAGGGGAAGTTGGCACCAAGGTATGTGGGGCCGTTTCCTATTATTGAGCGGATCGGACCGGTTGCGTATAGACTTGGACTACCGGACCACTTGCATCGGATTCACGACGTGTTCCATATTTCCTCGCTGAGGAAATATCTTAGAGATAATTTGGCTCATTCTCACATTTCTTTGGAGGACATCGATCTCCAGCCGGATAGCTCCTACGAGGAGGGGCCAATTGCTATTTTGGACCGAAGCGAGAGGAAACTGCGGTCAAAGATAGTCCCGTTAGTACGTGTTCAGTGGCGACATCACAATGTCGAGGAGTCCACATGGGAGCGCGAGGATGAGATGCGCGAACGTTATCCAGAGCTATTTTTAGCAGGAACTTTCTAGTTTCGAATTTCTTGATGAAATTCAGTTATTAGGGGGGAAGTATGTAATACCCCGTACTTTTGTCTATATTTATTTTTGGGATTAATTAATTATATGCGTATTAATTGGAAATTAATCCGGGTTATAAATACTAATGTGATGCGAATTGGTATTTGATTATGTGCATATATGATTATATATATATTTGGTATTATAAAATTTGTCGTGAGATTTATATACGGCATTTTAGAAATTTTGTTGAGACGCGTGGGACCGCCGCGTCACGGTATAATATTTTGATAATAAAAGTGAATTTAAAATCTATAATCCGTATGGTCATTTTGAGTGCGCCAACGCGTCCGGAAGGGTCGAGATAGTCAGAAAACACTAGCCGGGGGTATAGTTTGGGTCTCGGGGTATTTTTAGGCCATACCGGCAACTTAAAGGGTATTTTTGTAATTTTACATTTTGAGGAATTAAAAGTGATGAAAATTGGTTAATGAAATCTGATGTGGATATTGACCCACTAAGCCCATAACCAACCCATATTAACCCTTTAAGCTACGGAGGTTAACATTAGGTTTACAATCTTCCCCAAATCAAACCCTAGCCACCTTGAGCCACCATTGGAGAAGGAACTTAGAGAGAGAGGAAACTCTGCAGAATCTTCACCAAATCAACACCAAATCCGGAATCAAACCAAGGCAAGTGATTTAAATTACATTCCTTATGCAGTGAATGCTTTTTCCATGTTAGAAACATTGTTAATCAACCTTTTATAAGAGTTAAAAGAAAACCCATGAAATTGGAAGATTGTTGTTTAATTCTGGGATAGGTTTGCATGTAGAAACATTGTTTGAAGATTTAATTCAGAGATTTCATATCTATGTGATGTATAAACGGATTAAAATCTGGTAAATTTTGATGAGAAGAACCTAGGGTTTATGTTCTTGAAGAAAATTGGGAACTTATGTAGAAAATCGTGATTTAATGATGTTTAGAAGGTATTAAACCCTTGAATGATGTTAGTATAGCACCTTGGCATGTTTGAGGATGATTAGAGAACTCAATATATTGTAGGAACGAATTTTAGAAGAGGTTTGAGGAGTAAAAATGGTGAAAAACGAATTGGGGAAAAATCTGGGCCGAAACTGGCCAGTCGTTAGAAGCAGCCCCCAGGTCGTTCGAACGAGTTCGTTCGAACGAGCTTCTAACGAGTTGACCAGTCGTTTCTAACGAGTAGGGATTTCGTTCGATATCTCGTTCGAACGAGATATCGTTAGAAGGGACAGTTCGTTCGAACGAACTGGGATCTCGTTCGAACAGCCTCGTTCGAACGAGACTTCTAACGACCTGACAGTCCAAACTCGTTCGAAGCCTCGTTCGAACGAGACTTCTAACGAGTTGACAGTTTGATCCTTTTTGGACTGTTTTGACTTTTGGAGTTGCGTAAACTTGTTCGAGGTTATAGATAGCATTCCCTTGATGATATAGTGATAGATTTGGGACATTTGGGTATTTATGAGAAGGTATTTACATACGAGAGTGTATTACATGGACGGTTTGGGTTGAGACGTGAGTGTCTACTACGACGTGAGTTAATTATGGCGCGTTTAATTACAAACCGGAATAGTATGAATTGTGTTAATTATAAGATAGTATGAGAATATGTACTACGATTAAAATACGGTATTACTAAGATGTGTGTTTACTTAGTATTGGTATATGGATTGTTTGTATGACATACCTACCATACTTGCTATCACGGGAGGTTACGTTCGCTTAGGACCCTCTAATCCTTGTGTGCCTACGGGGGGGATATAGACTGGTACCTTGATGAACATAGGTCATATAAGGACTTATTGTGATATTAATAAGTCTGCGTGATCATGGGAGCGTAGGTATGTGCGTGACCCATGTGATGGTGACTGTGTTCGCCTCCACTATTTGTGATTTGTGTTATCTGGACTATTCCTGAGAGATTCGGAATATGTAATCCTTATGTACGTGATGTACCGGGATGGATAGCAGAGTATGTGTGCACCATAGCTTAGATTGCGGGATGCTTGTATTGTATATTTATGATGTGAATAATATACATTAAATTAATGGGAATCCTCATGTTAATGTTGTAATTATATTACGGTATTGTTTCGAGAAATATAACGAGTTAACTGATAGTTATATCAATGGCATATTTAGTAACTGAATTTACGTTAAACCTCTATTTAATTACGAGCGTTGTTATGTTAAATGGAACCGAGTAGTATGGGTAGAACCTTTGGCAGTCTAGCTAGATATGTTGTCACTTAGCTAGTGGTATGGGTAGTTATAGATGGCTACTTGCATTAGGAGTGCACAGTTAGACGAGAGGTGAGAATATAATGTGAGTGCACGTCCTAACATGTACTTTGCATTTAATGTTTTAAATGTTTTTAAAGCACTTGCAGGTTTTTAAAATATAACTCTACATTCGGGCTCTGACCCGTTTGCTTTTCAAATCTCTTTCTCTTTGTAAAACCTTTTTAGGTGCCCAGCCACAGGGACACCAAGCATAAGATACTCATTCAGGTGACGAGCTGTAGCTGTTTGTGGAAGCTACAGGGATTTGCATGTAGACGCTTCTATCGTTTGGATTCCAGAGTCACTATCTATCAGTTGTAGGGCATGTTGCCCATTTCTATTAGACATCTTTTATATTTCAGTTTTCAGACTTTAGCATGTATTGTTTCAGTTTATTTATTTCAGTATGGGATTGTAGTGAGGAGTTTTTCCTCCAGACTTTAATTACTGTTATGTGATGGTTATTCGTTTTACTTCAGTATGCTGAATGGTGTTATTTACTTCTTCATTACTTTTGTTGCATGTTAATCAGACTTAAATTAAAATTTGGCAACTTGCTTTTTAAATACTAGGTGGTTAGAAATAATAAAATGTTTTCGACAGTGATGCTATTAACTGAGCCAACTTGGCATTTTGAATTAATTTTATAAAGGAGTAGCTAACCGGTATTTAATTAGTCGGGGTGTCTCAATGGATTGTCCTCGCCCTGACATAGTTTTTCCGCAAATCTCCCCTAAGGCCAGCAAGACCAGGGAAAAAGTGAGACTAGTCAACACCGTAATGAAGTGAAGCAGTTTCGAGGGAGGTGCTTCGTTTGTGGCAAGACTGGCCATAAATGCCAGGATTGTCCTGATAGGGGCAGGGCCCCACAAAAGCAGCAGCTGCGTGCTCGACAGGAGCCGCAGAGGCCTATGTTTCCCGTTGCCCTCCCCGCACCACCACAGATGGCAGCACTACCACCCGTGCCAGCGGTCCCAGTTCAGCAGGGACAGCTTCAGTATGGGAGAGTGTATCAGCTTCAGCATGCCGCAGCCCCACAGAATCCACCAGCCATTGAGGGTATGTTCTCTATTCAGGGGACTCTGGGTCGTATTTTGTTTGACACGGGGTCCACACACTGTTTCATTTCTATGAGATTTGCACACACCATTGGGTTGTTAGACACCGCCGAGAGTACGGTTACTTGTGTAGATTCACCGTTGAGTAGGGGTTCCGTGATTTCCCTTATTTGTAGAGGTGTGGTTATAGGGATCGGGAGGTTTACTTTACCCGCTGATATGTTAGTGTTAGAGATGACCGAGTATGATGCCATTATTGGTATAGATTGGCTAGTTGCGTACCGAGCCATGATCGACTGTTTTAGTAGGAGTATTATCTTTTCCATTCCCGGGCAAGAGATGTTTTTAGTGGTGATGCCTCGTCCTGAGGGAGGATCGTCCACTCATTTGTATTATATAGAGGAGGAGACCTCTAAAGAAGTGGTGATATCACTTGATTCAATTCCGGTTGTTTGAGAGTTTGCCGACATATTTCAAGATATACCTGGATTACCTCCGAGTAGGGAGATAGAGTTTGTGATCGATTTGACGCCGGGCACTCGGCCTATTGCCCGCGCACCTTACCGTATGGCTCTAGTTGAGATGAGAGAGTTACGGGATCAGATTGAGCAGTTATTGGGTCAGGGGTTTATACGGAGGAGTACTTCGCCGTGGGGTGCCCCTGTGTTGTTCGTTAAGAAGATGGATGGATTGTTGAGGTTGTGTGTGGATTACCGGGAGTTGAATAAGGTCACGATACGGAATAAATATCCGTTGCCCCGAATCGATGACTTATTCGACCAGCTGAGAGGAGATTCTTTCTTCTCAAAGATTGATTTGCGATCAGGATACCATCAGTTGCGTATCATGGAAGAGGACGTCTCGAAGACTGCTTTCTTAATGAGATATGGTTCCTACGAGTTCCGGGTTATGCCTTTTGGTTTGACCTATGCTCCAGCCGTGTTTATGGACTTGATGAATAGGGTGTTCAAAGAATTCCTAGATCAGTTCGTCATTATCTTTATTGATGATATTCTGGTTTACTCCCAGACAGAGGAGGAGCACGCCGAGCATTTGAGACAGGTTTTGCATACGCTACGTCAGAACGAGCTGTATGCAAAGTATTATTTCCGACCAAGGGATATCTGTTGATCCGGGAAAGGTACTCACGGTAAGGGAGTGGGGACAGCCCACGACACCGACTGAGATCCTTAGTTTCTTGGGCTTAGTAGGATACTACAGGAGGTTTATTCGGGGTTTCTCCAAAATAGCGGGTCCTTTGACACATCTGACTCGTAAGGGTATGCCATTCATATGGAGTGATGCCTGTCAGTTGGCATTCGATGAGTTAAAGGATAAGTTGACCTCAGCACCTGTGTTAGCATTGCCGAGACCGGGAGTTGAGTATCTAGTTTACACCGATGCGTCCTTACAAGGACTTGGAGGTGTATTGCAGCAGGAGAGTCAGGCCATAGCTTATGCTTCCCGTAAGCTTAAGCCTCACGAGAAGAATTACCCCACTCATGACTTGGAGTTAGCGGCAGTTGTATTTGCCCTACGGATTTGGAGACATTATCTTTTGGGGGAGAAGTTTTGATTGTTCACGGACCACAAGTCCTTGCAGTACCTATTCACGTAGAAGGAGTTGAATATGCGGCAGCGAAGGTGGCTTGAATTTGTTAAGGATTATCAGTTTAATATGCAATATCACCCGGGGAAGGCTAACGTGGTAGCAGACGCATTGAGCCATAGGCCAGTAGATGAGGTGGCAGGGGTGTGGAAGGCAAAGTGGAAGGAATTGAAACACCAGGATGCAGTGGCCCGATCATTCATGTCTGTGATGACTGTTATACCGCAGATTGTCACGAGAGTGGTGAAGGAACAGGCAAACGACTCGTTCTGTCAGGAGCAGATAGTTCGATTACTAGCATAGGGAGCCGAGTCCTATACCGTTAGCTCAGACGGGGAATTACGCTTCAATGGGAGACTGGTAGTTCCGTAAGGGGAGGAATTGAGACACGAGGTGATGGTCGAGTCGCACGGCTCACGGTTCGCGTTACATCCCGGTGGGGACAAAATGTACCAAGACATGAGACGATAGTATTGGTGGAGCGGGATGAAGAAGGATATTGCCATGTTTGTTTCTAAATGCACCACTTGTCAGCTGGTAAAAGTGGATCATCAGAGACCGGCAGGACTTCTACAGCCATTAGAGGTCCCGATGTGGATGTGGGAGAGCATATCCATGGACTTTATCACGGGGTTGCCTACGTCACAGAGGTCACGACTCCATTTGGGTAATTATGGACAGGTTGACCAAAGTCGCTCATTTTCTACCCGTAAGGACCGATTACACTACGGGACAGTATGCCCAGCTCTTTATTGCAGAAATAGTGAGACTTCACGGTGTGCCCCTAAATATCGTGTCTGACCGAGACAAGATATTTGTTTCACGGTTTTGGGAGAGTTTTTAGGAGGCCATGGGCACGGATTTGCGGTTAAGTACGGCATATCACCCGCAGACCAATGGGCAAACCGAACGTACAAATCAGATGTTGGAGGACATGTTGCGTATGTGCATCATTGATTTTGGGGGTGGATGGGAGCAGTATCTTCCACTGGTGGAGTTTGCTTACAACAACTCCTACCAGTTCACCATTGGCATGGCTCCATTTGAGGCGTTGTACGGTAAACCTTGTCGTTCCCCAGCATGTTGGTTGGAGGTGGGGGACAACAAACTACTTGGGCCGGAAGTGATTCAAGATACTTCAGCAAGGATAGAATTGATACGGAGTCGCATTCGGGTAGCTCAAGATCGGCAGAAGAGCTATGCTGATGTGAAGAGATTCTTCAGGAAGTTCCAAGTGGGGGACCAGGTTTTACTTAGAGTATCTCCTATGAAGGGGATTATGCGATTTGAGAAGAAAGGGAAGTTGGCACCGAGATACGTGGGACCATTTCCTATCATCGAGCGGATTGGGTCTGTTGCGTATAGACTTGGGTTACCGGAGCATTTACACAGGATTCATGATGTGTTTCATATTTCCTCGCTAAGGAAATATCTTAGAGATGATTTGGCTCATTCTCACATTGCTTTGGAGGACATCGATCTCCAGCCCGATAGCTCCTACGAGGAGGGGCCGATTGCTATTTTGGACCGAAGTGAGCGAAAACTGCGGTCAAAGATAGTTCCGTTAGTACGTGTTCAGTGGCGGCATCATAATGTCGAGGAGTCCACATGGGAGCGCGAGGATGAGTTGCGCGAACGTTATCCAGAGTTGTTTTTACCAGGTACTTTTTAGTTCCGAATTTTGGGACGAAATTCTGTTATTAGGGGGGAAGTATGTAATACCCCGCATTTTTATCGATATTTATTTATGGGATTAATTAAATTAAATGTGAATTAATTGAGAATTAATCCGGATAAAATATTAACAAGATGTGAGTTGGTGTTTGATTATAATGTGTATATATGACAAGATATATTGAAAATATTGAAATTGTCGCGAGGCTGAAATACGGCAATTTGGAAAATTTAGTTGGGACGCACGTGACAGTCGCGTCAGGAATGTAATTATTTTAGTTAAAAAGTGGATTTTATTTTTATCAATCGTATGGTAATTTTGAGTGCACCAACGTGTTCGGAAGGGTCGAAATAGTCAGAAAACACTAGTCGGGGGTTTAGTTTGGGTCCCGGGGCATTTTTAGGCCATAGCGGCAACCCAAAAGGGTAATTTGGTAATTTCAGAATTTTGGTAATTAAAACCCACGAAAATTAGAGTTTAATTATGATTTATCGTTTAACCCACCAACCCATTATCAGCACTAAACTAAGTAGTGGGCTACGGGAGAAGTTTAGAAAAGAAGTTAAAAGTCCAAAAATAAACCTCCACCTCCATTTGTCATCTTTGGAGAAGAAATTGTAGAGAGAGAGAGGAGAATTCTGCAGAGAGAGAGAGTGGATATCAACCATCATCTTCATCTACAACAATCTGAAGAACGATTAAGGCAAGTGATTTAATTACAATTGATTCAATGATATGTTCTTCCATGTTTAGGGTAATTATCGAATTTGTCTTGGAAGATTGATACAAATCCATGAATTTGAGGATTAAAACTATAAACCATGTTAGGATTTGCATGTAGACATATTCTAGACGAATTATGAATTCAAAATATAACCCTTGATGATCTAAAAATGAATTTAAGATGATAATTATTAGTGTTCTTGAAAGAAATAGAAAACTAGGGTTCTTGATGAAGTTTTGATCCAAATAAAGCCCTTGGTTGATGATTTATTGGTTTTAGAACGTCAAAAATGTTGTAGGATGGTTGTATGATGATATTATAACGTTAGATTAGAGTTTCATGCATTATAATGGAGTTTTGGGACGATTTGAGGACTGCAAAACGAAGCAGTCCGTAGCCTATCTGGTGCAATCGATCGATCGACATTCATCAGTCGATCGATCGACCACCATCGATCGATCGATGTTCAAGGTCGATCGATCAACCTTCCCAGAATGAGTAAAATTTTCTCTAGTTAAATTTTAATGATGTTAACCCTTAGAAAATTATTGTTGGAGACTTTATGAATATCCTTAGACTTAAGGAAGACCAGTAGGTATGGTTATAAAATTTTGACCTTAATTAGAATTCAATTTGAAGAATTATTCTAAAATCTAATGAAATTCGATGAGTGAGATAATATTAGGGTTAAAAGAGTAAATTTGAATGATGTGATGAAATGAGGTTTGGGGCAGAAGTAAGGACCTTAAGAATAATGATGTTATATGTGGGAATAATAGGAAACTTAATAATCCCTTTGAGATAGGTCTTAAGTACAAGAAACTATGACTTGAGATGTGTCGACAATCTACATTATGTATTATCGAAAGACTTAAAATGTATAAAATCGGAAGACTTAGTATATAACTTATGTGTATAACATACCTACCATACTTGCTATCACGGGAGGTTTACGTTCGCTTAGGGCCATCTAATCTTTGTGTGCCCGGATTTAGATTGGTACCTCGAGAACATAGGTCAGAGAAGGACTTATTGGGAAGTTAATAAGACTGCTGATCGTGGGAGCGTAGGTATGTGCGTGACCCATGTGATGTGACTGTGTTCACCTCCATTGTTTGTGATTTGCTATTATCTGAGAACGATTCCTGAGAGATTCAGAATGCATGATCCTTATGTACGTGATGTACCGGGATGGTTAGCAGAGTATGTGTGCACCGTAGCTTAGTCTCGGGGTGCTAGTATTGTATATTTATGATGTGAATAATATACGGTTAGATGAAAAGACTTATCACGTTTATATAGTGAATTATAATTATTGTGTTGCACGATTAAAGATAAAAAGAGATAACCTATAGTGCTTCGCATTTCTAATAATTGAGAATCCGGGAATTTAATGTAAAACTCTCTATTCAATTGATGATGTTGAAATTAAATTGCGAATCGAGTAGAAAGGTTAATAATTGTTTTGTTCTAGATAGATATGAGAATCACTTGTATGGGTACGGTTCGTTAGGAGTGCACAAGTAGTCGAGAGGTGAGTATTTCATGTGAGAGCACGTCCTAACATGTACTTTGCATTCATTGTTTTAAATGTTGTTAAAACACTTGCTGTTTTTAAAATATTCTCCACATTCGGGCTCTGACCCGTTTGCTTTCAAATCTATCTTTTTGTAAAAACCATTTTAGGTGCCCAGCCACAAGGACACCATGCATAGGAATTATATTCAGGTGACGAGCTGTAGCTGTTGTGGAAGTTACAGGGCCTTGACAGTAGACGCCTCCGTTTCTTGTCTTGATTCCATATTCAGTTTCATCATTTGTAGGGAATGTCGCCCATTTCTTTTAGAGACACTTTACATTTCAGTTATTCAGACTTTGGTTTGTAATTAATTCAGGATACATGCTATTGTTCTTATATTAGTTCTGTATTTGGATTGTTGTGAGGAGTATTTCCTCCAGACTTATTATTATTTGATGATTACTATAGTTGGACTTTATTGTGAATGGTTATGTTATCCTTTATATTTCACTTATTGCATGTTAATCAGAGTTAACTTAAAATTTGGCAACTCACTTTTTAAATACTAGGTGGTTAGTAATTATTAAAATGTTTTCGACAGTGATGCTATTAACTGAACCAACTTGGCATTTTGTATTAATTTAATAAAGGAGTAGCTACCCGGTATTTAATTAGTCGGGGTGTCACACTACGAAAGAGCAAAATATTCTTTGCCTTAAAATCCACCATTTGTAAAAAGAGCCTAAAATATTAACGACACACAAAGACAGAAGTGACAAGGCCATTTTTTAATATTCATTGATGCTTCGCTACATATGAGCATTATGATATCTTTAAAATATTTAAGAGTGAATTATTTTATATGTGTGATTTTGAGGGTGTTATAAAGTAGAAGATCAATGGGTTTGCACAACGGACTCTTTTGAAAAACATTAAATAGTTTGCCATTATTGATTTCAGAATCATTAAAATTCATGGCATGTTGAATAAGTCGAGTCAATTTCATTTGAGTTCAACATTTTAAACCTAAGGTAGAAATTGAGTCCTTTCTTTAGAGGTGTCTCATGACTTCATGCACCTATGTTATGAATTCTTATGTTGATTTGCCTATGGAAAATCTTCACAAAATTTCATTCCGTTTTCACGATTTACATATTTTACTGTTATTCCATCGTGTGTTATATTTGTCAATTTATATATTTTTTTAAAATTTTAAAAATAGTCTTTATGCCTACTGGATTATCATTTCATGTGCTTATATGATTATCTTTGCGATGCTATCCTTACTTCTTTGTGTGAAGCTAATGCTTTCATGTTTAGTTTCCAACCCTTTGTCTATTACAAACAAAAGGGGGAGAAAACTTGAGGGGGAGTTTATTAATTTTTTAAAATTGTATGTGTCTCGGTATCTCTTTTGTCTCATGTGTTTAGGTGTCTTCCGCCTTAATGATGATTTCTTAGACCGCACAAGATGAAGAGTTTTCGTTGAAGGCTTATGCATTTTCGTTTCTTGATATAAGAGGGCATTACTTTTGTTTGTCTTAGGTGTCAATTTTACTTTGGTTCTTATTTTGTACCGGAATAGACAAAATGGGAGATTTGTAAGAGCAAGTTTATAATTGCTCAATTTAGTTTATATTTGGCTCATCCTATCATACCCCACTACACCTTCATAACTACTTTCACATATTCGAAGATAAGAAGTTGTTAACATTTGGAAGATTGAAGGTCGTTTATCACAATGACATTTAAATGAGTTATGAGGAGGTCTGGTAAAGTCATTGCTTATCTAGGGGTTATTTTTAACAAAAGGAGTTTGCATTAAAAGTTTTCAAAATGTTTAAAATGTTTTTTTAAAAGATTTTTTTGAAAACTCATTAACTCATTAAAACGATTTTGATATGTCGTTCAAATGAGTTACATAGTATCGTTAGAACGAGGTTCCTTCATTCGAACGAAATATGGACCGATGCCTTTTGGTCAATTCTAAAATGTCGCTTGAAGTTTCGTTGGATGTCGTTCGAATGAGATTAGGTATGCCACTAGAATGAGTTTCCCACGTTCGAACGAGATCTGAAGCGATGCCTTTTGTCAAGCTCTAGAATGTCGTTCGACGTTTTATTGGAAGCCTATTCGAACTAGATAGGGTACGTCATTTGAACGAGATACCAGATCGTTCGAATGAGTACGATTATTTTTTATTTTTAATAAAATATTATCTAAATATCTAATAGTTATCTCTTTGCAACAACTTCCCCTATAAATAGAGATACGTAAAACTTGAAAGGTTTTCAGGAATAAAAACAGGACAAAATATATCAAGTTACCAAAGTTATGCAATCCAAAAAAAGTTATATATACAAGTGATAAATCCAAAGTTATCTATCTTACTACGATAACCAACCACGTGTCACAAAATCTCACAATCCATTTTAATTAAGTAATTAATTACAATAATTAATTAATCTCGTACTTAACAACACCGTATCCTATATGCACCCTTTCTCCCCGACCATCTCCAAAACATGTGGTGAGCACAAATAAAGACCGTCACACATCTATATGCTACACGTCCTTCTCACAACTATAAATATCAATAAATATGTGTGACGCATAAATGAATCTCATCACATAACTTGACACCACTTCTCTCTCACGTGGCGGGAAGTATAATCATAAATCAACCATGTGATGAATCAAATACACATACCATCCAAATAACATACCATGATGCCGATCGAACAACACCTCGTGATTGTTTGACCACTACAAGGACCATCTTGTGTGATGCACATATAAAATTGTGCTTCCTCAACACGTAAAATTAAAAGTCCTCTCTCTCGGCACATACGTATAACCGCATCCATTATTCGTATAAAGAAAAATGATATTATTATCGCTTCATTATCGTTCCATATTTCACATTTAGCTTATTATAATATTATTATATTCTAATCACCCAACCCCTCGGGTCATTCTAAGATAGTCCCTAAACCAATCATTACGTTAATTCATTAACTTCTAAATGGATTCTCGAATCACTCGTGAGGTCGGATTTAATAAAGGGGTAGTCATCAATTTAAACATTATAATAAATGATACATGATAATTATAAGGTTCCTAAAGTCCTTACCCCTACCTGTCTCTAGACTCTATGCGTGGGATGTCTCATAATGAAATCTAAATAAAGAACCCATTGATACGCTTGCATCTAGATAGGGTAGTATTTAAGACACTATAATTAATTACATAATTATTAATGGGAATTAATTTAAGGATTAAGAAAAAAAACTAAATTCCATTTCCAACTGCAATCGCCACCGTAAACCAACAATACCCACAAACTAAAATAATCCAACAATAATTATCCCTTACTCCTTCTAATTCAACTAATAAAATATTCTAATTTCAACAACATAAGGAAAAAAATTAAGGGCTTAAAGCAACATCACATGTAATTAGGTCCAACTTTCAATTTCCAAAAGATTAAATTAATTAAAGGGGATTTCAAGTACAATTTGAGAGGATAAATATAGGGATATTCATATTCATGCATTTACATGAGGGGATAACCTCTACTAAATAGTCATCATGCTTTAAACTACATTATCATTTCACCCTCTTTACTTATGATTCGTCTCGAATATTACATATATTCACCCTCTTTACTTATGTATTTTAGCCCCCTCGCGTACCTTAATTCCTATATTTATGCTCGTTAATTGGGAAAACCACTATTTTATATGTTTACATGTTTTTCAAGGTATAATTGAGCATTTATAGGTATTACGGTGCTTAGTGTGAAGTTCGGTAGCATTCCGAGGAAGTTCCGTCGATAATTGCACATACAGAGGAATTTTAGTAATTTCATAATTTAAATTTATCGCCCAATGTATTCATGGAAGTTGAATCCCTCTGAGTCATCTTCATGTGGCCGCTGACGGTGCACGATTCCGATCAATAACGAAGAAGTTACGGGATTTCTCGCGGAGGAAGGACAACACCAAAACCACTCATTATCATTTCTTTTATCTTTATTTCTTTTACTACTTATTACATGAGTGGGTCTTTATGTATTTGAAGACATATTCAAATATCTTTTATTTTAGTGAGTTTATCATCTTTTTACTAGTTATGTTAGAGGAAGAAGGGTTTTGGAGGTGATTTTGGGTTTTTTGCTTCTCTTTCTCCCAGAGTTTCCCCCAAATGGGTTGGTAAGTGCACTATTCAACATCTCTTTCATTAATTCATTCTTCCATTATTGTTTTTCTTTCTTTGTTATTTATTTACTTTCTTTGTAAATTGCTTTCTTTACATTCTTGCATTTAATTAATGTCATGCTTTCGAGCTAACTTAGTTTAGGTTGTGATTGATTGAACTCACCTTGGGTTGATTTGGTTCCTTTGCTTTGGTGATAGATTTTATGAGTTTAATTCCATTGGGTTGTTCTTGATTTTATGCCTAGGAGATTTAACATTGTATATCATATATGCACGATATTTACGACCTTGCGTGTGTAATTTTCGGGATATTTGTTGACGTCAAAATCATAATAGGCTTTTATGACGATTTAGGAGGTGACAACTCTATATTTAATTATTTGTTGAGATGAGATTTAATCTTGTTAAACTTGTCATCCCATGTAACCATTTATACCAATTAACTCGAGGTGAGGGATATTAGTCGCAATCTATTATTTTTACTCCTTTCTGTAATCTTAGTTTAAACGCATGCCTAGTATTATATTTTCTTTTGTTAACAATTGTATTTTACACTTTTATTCGAGAAGTATCAAGCCAATTTAATTCTACCAACTAGTCTCTGTGAATTTCGATACCCGGACTGCTCGCTATACTCCCTTAAAAGAGTGTAGTCAATAGTTTAGGTTTTTTCATAGTGGTGGGAGCCGAGCATAACGATTGGCGTATATCTTTATACACTTGCGCTGCAGTTTTCCCTTGTTATTAGTCTACTCGTAGGCGCCCCTTTTATTTCATGGCTCTTTTTTTTCTAGAAGGTTTCCGAATTCAGAACATAAACATCCTAGTTGATCACCCAGAAATGCATAAGGACCAAATTACCCTCAAAAGTTTTCTAAAATTTCCCATGTGTCTTAAATTGGTTTTTAACGTACAATAATTACAATTTTCTTCTTCTAGTGTATTATCTACTTGTAGTGAAAATACACGCCATTATGATTTTCAAGACTCCCTAAGTACAACTTGCTACTTTAAGTCTCTCAACTTGATTATGAGGCCATATATACTTATTCTCTCTCTTAGGGTTAGAGCTAAGTCATTTCTCAACAACATGCAGTGCTTTTTAATTTTTAATGATACCCTCATCTGTTTGGATTTCCTTAAGGAGTTTTAAGTAAAAATACACCATCATATTTATTGAGCAATTAAGGCAAAACTTCATAAAGACTCAGGGAGTGACTATATCGTAAAAATTGGCATAGGTTTCCAAATTAATTTAAGGTTTATAGTTCGTTAAGAAGAAAAATCATCTTATGAACATGATCCCTCTTTAGGGTACTCTTAGTCATATTTGTGTTGACTAACTCTATTATGGTGACTTTCCTAGTTGCACATTTATACTCCTTGATCATGTATTTGAGGTTCAACACCATGTCATGCGTAGTAGTGAACAATAATGACTTAGTTGATGAGGATGTTATTGCTTATATATAAGTGTGTACCATTGGTTCATTTTATAAATAAAATTCGATTTTTAGAAGTCCTCCATGTTGTGAGGATTTCTCACTATCACTATTAATTATAAAAAAAAATAACACTTAAAAGTTTATCTAGTGGTATCGTGATTAATCATGGCTGATGTGGTCGATAGATATAAAGCCAACACAAGAAATTATAGGGTAAAAACTGTTAGTTTTTTGACCAATTTTTTTAATAATAACAAAATACATTATTTTCAATTGATTTTTTATAGGGGCACACCGAAATATCATGAACCCACATAAAAATATCATCTCAATTTTTTTTACTATTTTAAAAAATGGATATGTTCATAGGTATGTTGCTAGGAGATATGTTGAATATATATATATAATTTTTTCTTTCGTTCTCTATTTAATCTTTTCTTTCGTTCTCTCTCTAACGTCGCCAACCACAACTGCCTAAAATTTTCTCTAATTCTTATATGGGTTTTTGTTGTGGTTGTTATTCCAATTTTTGGTCATAAATGAGTTGTTATGAAGGCTATTTTTTCATTTTATTTAGTTTCATAGTATCACATCACAATTATATACTTGAAACTTGCATGAAAGATGTTTGATAAATTGTCTATCAAATGTTTCACTTTTTTTTTTTGGTATTTTTGTTGCTTAAATTTTTTATGTGTTGACTGTGTTTGTTCATTTTTCAAGTGTATATTCCATATTAGTATGTTCTTTTGACTTCTTCTTATTTGTTGAAGATTTGATTCATTCTAATTATCTTAGCGTTTGGTATAATTTAGTTAGTATTTATAGAGCCTTTGCATTGCAAGTTTACATTTAGTCTATGCATTAAAAGTTAGATTTTAGTAGCCTTGGGGTCTTCTCCATCAAACATTTGCGATTATATTATCAAATAAACAAGGTAAACTTTAATTATACCTGTTTTATTTACGATGTTATGTTCGTTTCAATTAGGCTACTTTGGACGTGATATATGAGTTTTGTAGAAATTATGTTTGTTATTATGTGTTACCATTAGGTTTATTTTTTGCAGGTGTTATCTTTGTTCTCTCTCTATATACACCCCCACCCTAATATACACATTGATGATGGTTTGTGTTGTGATTTTTTTCAATATTATTTTTTATTTTATTTGTCAACTATTTAGAAAAAAATCAGTTTGTATATGTTGGGAACTTGATATATATGAATAAGATATGTTTACTGTTATTTTGTTTAACTGTTTTAAAATTTTGAAAAATGGTAATTTTTTATCACCCATCGCTCAGAATTTTTTATTAATACATTCTGGATTATGACAGATTTGTTCCCAACATCTATTATTGGAATAAATCTTAGCATTAGAGTAAAAGGTCTTTTTAATTCTTTTTATCAATGGTACATTTAGAGATTTAGAGTTGTACACTTTATTGATGTGTATTTAAGGAATATGTCTCTGTATATATTTTTACCAACTAAAAATTAAATATGAATAATATAACATTCGCACCTACTTCCCTCTCTAACTAAACATAAGAATGTCTTCCATTATTTTCGTTAAGTGCAATACTAAATCAAAAAAGATGATATCACCCTGAATGTTTAAAGTTGATTTTGGTCTAATTCTAAGATTTTAATCAATTTTTCTTTTTAATTTTTTTAATTTTGCGTTATCCAATAGTTGACAAATTTTGTGGTACTTACCTAAGTTTATCCCAAGATAACAATGTTTTAAAGTTATATTTATTAATATTATAATTTTAAAAAAAAATCAATTTAGTATATCATAATTTTGGTAATTTTATAAATATAAAAATAGGATTAAACATATTATAAGACGCCCGCGCATCGCGCGGATTACATACTAGTTATACCTCTAATATAATAGTATTAGAAGTGTAAATGCATGATTAAAACTCTTAATACCTTTTTACTCCGATTTTTATTCTCCTTCAAACTGACTCTCTATATAACCCATTTGTCTATTCATATTTACACCCATTTGTCTATTCATAAAATTCTTAATGAACTCTTAATCTTTCAGCCCGCCTTACGTACAAATCGAGAATGTCTAGCAACGAAAATGATGGGGAGGATTCAAGTGGCTATTCAATTGATAGGGTGAAACAGAGGGCTAAAGATAGATGGAAGGTACAATTGAATTTTTTTAATTTTTTATGAACGAGTTATGATTGTGGGTAGTGTTTTCTGATTTGAGTTTGTTTGGTTTCGTAGAAAGTTGCTCAAATGAAGGATTGTCCAAACAAGCTATGAAAATCGCTAAACAGGCTGAAGAACATGAAAGATTCATCAACAAGGTATATACATAGGCCTGTAAATTGAACGCTCGAGGCTCAAAGCCCGCCCGTTCGACCCGCTATTTTCGAGCCGAGCTTTATTTGAGTTTGAGCCGAGCCGAGCCTGAGCTAAAATTTCAAGCCCGAATGAATTTCGGGCCGAGCTTGAGCCGAACCTTGCCAAGATCGAATTGGGCCCCAAGCCCGAACTTCATATTTATAAATAAATAAATAAATAAATAATTTATATAATATAACATATTTATGTTAACATTTTTAATTAGGTTTCGTTCTTTTATTTTATTTACTACTTTTTAAAAAAAAAATCATTTGTCATAATACATTAGAATACATGTGATTTTGAATTTTATGATTTTATTGTTAATCTCATTATGGGTATTTGATTTAATAATTGCTTAAATCATAATAGGCCTTTGTTAGTGATCAAATTTTGCTAAATGTATAAAATTTAATAGGCTTTTGTAGGTTTTCACTCTTATTTCCCTTGTTTTAATTTAATACATTTCATAATTATATACTTGATTTCATGAAATATCAATTAGATTTTAATGTGTAATTTTGTCCATGATGGAAATATAAGAAAAAAAAATAACTCAAACTTTTTTTACAAAAAAATTAAAATCGGGCCTGCATGAAAGCGGGATGATGATGATGATGATGACTCCTCATTGGGTTCATTGTCCGATTCGGGTTTTGTTTTTTTTATATGAAATGATTTATTGGATTGTTTTCTCCAATTGCTTGCATTTTGCATTTAAGAAGGTTGTCAGACCCACCCTGGTTCGTCCTAACGGTTAGTGGCTTACTCAGGGCTGTGTGGTTAGGCGGACGGTCGTGGGTTCGATTCCTCGTAAGGGTATTCCAGTATTTAAAGTGGGACTCGTGTGTTAGGTGGGTCATGCGCAGTGTCTTCCCTGTTTAGCAAGCACGAGGGAGTCCAAAGGGCTCGTTCGTGTGAAGGTTCAGGATCGTAAAAAAAAAAAAAAAGTTGTCCGGATTGTGGCAAATGGAATTGGTGATCCCGCAAGATAAAAGGTACCAGTTTGCTAAATTGGTTGTGTTCCTTCCATCTCAATTTATTTGGGCTTACCTATGTCTTAATCTTTATATATATTTTTAACACCTGCCGCCCTTTCATGATTTCTTTGTCTATATATGGAATACATTGGTTGTTTGGTTGGTTAAAAAAAATATACATATACCCACATGTGTTTATGCATGAGATATCTATGCATGATATTACTTGTAATACTACCACAACACAAGATTATGATGGACTGGTTGTTGTGTATTTGAATTGGTTGTTGTGTTGTCGTGTCTACATTAATTGTTGTCACTCGCTAACTAATGAATGTCACACAAAATGTGTTGAAATGTTTTTGATATATGGGTTATTGCCTTAATATCATATTTTCGTGCTCGTGTCATGTTTGATAATTTTTCTATGTGGGTTTCTCTTTGTTTACAAGTGACACGTCTATTAGGTGTTTTTGGTTTTGGCTCATTTTGCTTTATTTTGGGTGCAAGTGAGTATAATAATATGTTTGCAGAATCAATATTTTGACTATCTTTTGTAGTTGTTTATTAATTTGTTTTGTTGGTTGCAGGGTTGCAAGATATACGTTATGTATACTGTTTGCTCTACTTCACATTTGGTTGGTGCTTATTTCTAATATATTTACATTAACAAACCATCTCCAAGCGTTCAGGAAAATGGTTTAACTAAGTCCCGATGATTTACAAGTCAATTTACTGTTTTTTTTAAAACCAATATAATGAACATTTTTTAATTATTATCTCTTAATATGTTTTAATCTTTTCATAAAAAAATGGTGGTCTTTTCTTTCTTATGAACTTTGAAGCTTAAGAGTTCTTATTAGTTTAAATCATTTCATTCTCTCCAACTATAAAAAAAATTACGTGTATACTTAGTTTTTATATTTTTTATACATGTATATATTCATTTTTTTAATTGTCTTTACGACATATTATCACTATAAGGTCAAATAGATTTTTAATAAAATTATAAAAATATATATATAAAATGCCTGCGCATACCGAGGGATACATGCTAGCACTTATCGATTGTAGGCCTCTATTAGTTGTGGTCATAATTTATATAAATATTACATTAACCAAGATAATCAAATTTGGCCACATGCAAAATCTGAAAAAGGATTCAACTAAATAATAGGAAAAAGTAAGCCACACATTCAGACCCCAATAAAGGGACTAACAAATTCTATGAAAAACAAATATTGACCTATAATATTTATGCAAAAACTAGAAAATTAAGTAAATAACTCTTATTTTTATATGAACAATATGGATAATACAATCAATCAAGAATACAAAAATGACTCTGATAATAATTGTTGGCTATCTAAATATCCCGATCATTATCATTCTTAACTATCATATTTGAAAAATAAAGTTTATATCTAACTAGATTCAAATGTAAAGACAACTCCTTATACGAAAAAGATTGTCATACCTTAAGTGATTCTCTCTAATTTGAGTTGTAGTTTGAAATAGAACAAAAAAGATCATATTTCTTAGACTTGATCTTGAACTTGACCTAAAAAATTATGAATATCTAAGTGATCTTGATCTTCAAAACTCAAGGAACTAGATTTTAATCCCGCGTAGTGCGCTGACATTTTACAAATCTCGTATAGAAAGTATAAAAGAAACATATTATTCAAATATTATAGAAATATGTATCCAAATATTTTTAATGAGCAAAAGTTTCTATTAGCCGACAATTACATAACAATTGGAGTTAAATTTGCATAAAAACTAATCGACATGAAATCAACTTATATCAAGTCAAGGTTTTTAAAAACGCTCGGCGTGACCGAGGCGTGGAGTCCAAGTCTTAAGCCTTAGAAGCGTAGGCGGGCTTTAGGCGTAAAAAAGCGTGAAAAGGCGATTAGGAATTTTTTAATGTATCGTAACAATTTTAAGTATAACAAGGCTATTAAAAATTCTAAAATGGTACATATCTTAAAATATGTCTAAATATATGCAAACTAAAATACTATTTTTTTTAAATACAAAGAAAAAAAAAAAAAAAAAAAGAGAGAAAAAAGTGCATGTTTTTTTGGACGAAAGGCAAAGAGGTTTGGGATACCATTGGTCTTTTGATTGTTTTGAATGACATATTGGTCCGACTTTTAAAAAAAATCTTTAAAGGCTGATATCGTTTTACTAAAGTATTTTTGTCTTAAAAAAAAGTGTGCCTTAAGCCTTTTATCAAGAATAAGGCGTAAAAGGATTAAGGGGGGGAATTTCTCCCAAACCTTAAGTCTAGAGACGCCTTTTAGAACACTAATAACATCCAACCTTTTATGATATGTTACTTTTTTCCTGGGGATTGTGTTAAAAACAAATTTGCCATAATTCTCATCGAATTGTTCTACACACATTGCTATAACTTAATGTTCGAAGCTATCTAATAGTGAATATTTTGTAATTTGGTCATAGCCTCAACCAACCTAATTCTTAATGGTGACGAAATGAGAACATAAAGTAATTTTTTTAATCGTTAGATCTTTTTATTCTTATTGCAAAATAGAATAATCAAATCATCAATTTAGTTGAGTAGCACTGTTTATTTTATTTAACCAAATAAAAAAAATAAGGTGATCAAATCTTGTAGTCAAACAAACACACAAATATAATTAACTTATCACATACATATATATATATAAGGTCCCTCTATTCTCACTCGAAAATAATTTAACCCTACTCCAATTTTACACCAAATGACTATAATACCCTCAAACCTCACTATCTCTTTTTCTTTCATTCAAAACACATTTTACCACTAACTAAAACAAATCGAATTGATAAAAATAAAAAAATTATATTTTCAATAAAAAAAAACTATTTTTATATTAAAAAAATGTTCTTAATAAAATTCTATTTTAAAAATATTTTTTACACTTTTTATAACTGTTTAAAAAACCATTTCAATTGTTTTAAAATGTAAATCTTATCTATTTTTTTTATTAAAAAACTGTTTATAAAGGGTAAAATTTGTTCCCTTAAAAAACTGTTATCTTAAAAATGTGTTTATTTTGTTTACATTTTTTATTTTTGAATAAAAACGGTTTTTTGTACTATTTAAAAAATAATCTTTTACCTTTAAAAAATAAGCAGTCCGCGTCAGCGGGTGTGTATAGGCAGTTCGACCACCTATACAGACCGCTGGCGCGGACCATTTTTTCGTATATGATTGTCTGCGCTAGCGGTATATATAGGTGGTTGGATCGCCTATACATAACGCTGGTGCATACCATTTTTTTTTTAAAGAGCAAAAATATTATTTTCAAAATAATACAAATAAATAGTTATATTTAATAAAAAAACATTGTTTTTGTACTATTTTCAAAATAATCTTTTTACTATTTTAAAATAAAATGGTCCGCGCCAGCGATATGTATAGGCGGTCTGACCACCTATAGATACCGCTGGCGCAGACCAACATATAAGAAAAAATCGCTCGCACTAGCGGTATGTGTAGGTGGTCACCACTAGACCTGTCAATGGATCGGATTTTATCCGAATCCGAATCTGATCCATTTAAGCGGATATGGATCATGCCTAAAATCCGATTATCCGATTACCCGATTATCCGTTTATTAAATGGAGCGAATTAGGATTCATATACTCCGATCCGTTAATAATCCGATTTGATTAATACTTTTAATATACATATATAAATTGTGTATAAAATATTTTTAATTAATATATATTGTATTTAATAATATTTTATATACATATTTTAAATATTTATTATAATAGTTCTTTATTTCATTATCTTTTTTTTTGCAACATTTGCAAAATAAATTTATGAAATAAAAGTTGAAAATAAAAATGTTGCAAATCAAGTTTAACATAAATGGATAATCGGATCCGATCCGAATCCGTTTAATATTAACGGATATGGATTTGGATTTACCTGATCCGATCTGATTAATAAACGGATTAGATCCGAATCCGTTTAACATAAATGGATATGGCTTTGGATTTGCCTGATCCAGTCCGAATCCGATCTGTTTACAGGCCTATTCACCACCTATACATACCGCTGGCGCAGACGGTTTTTTATAGTAAAAATTGTTTTTTAAATAGTACAAAAAAACAGCTTTTTAACCAAAAATAAAATTTGTAAACAAAATAAACACATTTTTAAGAAAACAGTTTTTTAAGGGAACAATTTTTACGTTTTATAAATAGTTTTTTAATAAAAAAAAATAGATAAGATTTACATTTTTAAAACAATTGAAATGTTTTTTTAAATAGTTATAAAAAGTGTAAATAAATATTTTTAAAATAGAATCTTATAATGAACATTTTTTTTATGAAAAAACATTTTTTTTATTATTGAAAATATAAATTTTTTATTTTTATATATATATCCTTCTCTTGTGCGGACTAGTCCGCATTTTAAGAGTGCGGACCGGTCATGTGTTACCTGGCGGTGAGTCCAGAAAAGAGAGAGACTGTACCTATAATTTAGGCGATAATTTCTAGGCACACCATTAGGTGACACATGTCCGATCCGCATTCTTAAAATGCGAACTAGTCTGCACAAGATCATTATTATATATATATATATATATATATATATATATATATATATATATATATATATATATATATATATATATATATATATAGAGAGAGAGAGAGAGAGAGAGAATCTCTCATGCATACTACATATGAGGTCCACCAATGCAGACTATTTTTTATAAAATAGTAAAAAAAATATTTTTGAGTTAGATTTTTTTTCATGGTGTTTAAATATTTCAAGAAACTTCATAAAAAAAATTAGTTCAAAATATTTTTTTTGTTATTTTGAAAAAATCGGTCAAACAATTTGTGTTTTTAAACTATTAAAATTGACATAGTTTGACCAATTTTTTTCAAAATAACAAAAGAAATTATTTTGAGCTGATTTGTTTTTGTGACATTCCCTCAAATGTTTAAATACCAAACAGAAAAAATGAATTCGAAAATATTTTTTGCTATTAAAAAAAAAAATAATCCGCACATGTGATATGTATAGGGGGTAAATATGAGACTCTCCCAATATATATATATATATATATAGAGAGAGAGAGAGAGAGAGAGAGAGGAAGGCTCACCTACATCATAATGTATACCTCACACCATACATCACAACTCGTTCTAGGTCCGATGAAATATTTTCTCCAAATTTTTTATTTTTCTCTTGAAATTAACATTGTAATCAACTCATATTAAAAAATCTAGGTCAAAATACATTTTATAGTTATTTTTAAAAAATCTACAAAAAACTGGTGGGGCAGAGCCTTATAAATTAGGTATTTTAGGCAGTTTTTTGCGATAAAAATAGCAAAAAAATATATTTTGACCTAATATTTTGAACATGGGTTTATTTGAAGGTTAATTTCAAGAGAAAAATAAAAAAAATTGGAAGAAGAGTATTTTAGGGCCTACAACTAGGTGTGATGTATGGATGATGTATAGAACATGATGTAGGTAGCCTTCTCCTATATATATATATATATATATATATATATATATATATATACTAGGGTGTACCCGTGCCGATGGCACGGCGATAAATTTGTTCCCGTAATAAATTTATTCCCGTAAAAAATCTGTTAGCAATAGTGCAAATATAAATAATGTTGGTCATATCATGGTACGCTTGCGGCATGATTATGATTTTAATAAGGTACAATTATGTCTTAGGAACATCTAGTTTAAATTTCAATTAATATTTTTTTTACTATAACATTTCAAACTTCACTTAATTAAATTTTATAAACCTTAGTGACATGTGAGTTGCCCTTGTAATCTAATAACATAGGCGTGTCACCCTTTCTCGAACCTCATAATAACTATGAAAATATGAATAAGCTCATTGATTGTCATAGGTCCCCATGCATGTAAATCCTATTCTTAAAACAATTCATTACATTTTACACATGTAAGACTTCTCCTATTTTCTCCTTTGGTCTCTTAAACACCTATGTACATTATATACCATATATACATTTGTGTATAACTATAAACATAATTTTTTTTACAAATACGATTTCTATTGTCATCCTTGGGCAAAACTATTATACTTGTTCACACTCTCATTGTGAAGTTGGCTATTATGATTTCCTTTAGCCTCGAGCCACGTAAGGGGTAGTTGGCCCTTAATCTATCACAATACGCCACGAAAAATTTTCAGTATAATTTAAGAAATAATTTACTTAAATGCAATTATCAGATTCAAGGTATTGAAAGATAAACATGTAAAAATATTAAAAGATTTAAGGCTTTCATGAGTTGGTATGGTACCAACTTTAATAACAGATGACAATATTTTAGTAATTTATCATTCCTCAAATTTATTAGTTTTAATCGTCATAGAGTAAATGAATATTTTAAACACGAAAGTAAAATCAGCACACTGATTCGAACTTTACATTTCTAAAAACGTATATATCTCAGGATCACATGAACGTGTCAGGTTCGTGTCAAAATTTTGACTTGTGTTATTATAAATGCAAAGGAGGTACAAAAATTAAATAGTATAAATGTTATATTATTTTTTTTTATTAAAATGGACAATAAAAAAAAACTTTTCTGATATGTATTTTAAAATAATGGACATTATTTTTATCCAAAAAAAATTTGACGTTATTTATAGTAAACAAAAAAACTGGACACCTTTTTTTTAAATAAAACTTGACGAATTAATGTTGTCATTAGGGGTCAAGTTTTTCACCTAATACAATAACATAGTTTATTCATAATTTTACTCGTGTTATTCGTGTCAAATAATATTTTAATGTAGTATGAAAATTATAAATCACACTATTCGTGTCTTGTATTGAAGTCTAAAACAATTAGTAATTTCTTAAAGTAAAAACTTAGTTTCTTACAAAAAAAAACTACAATTTGAAAATAACTTGTCCCAAAATTGACATGGTATGTTAAGTTTATGTCGTGTCGATGTCGTATTTTTTTAACACGAAGTCGTGTTGTGTTGTGTCCATGGCAGGGTTTTTTTAACACGAAGTCGCATCTTGACGTCTTATTCAAATTTTTACATGTCTTATCTTGTTTAGTTAGTGTAAAAGAATATAATCATTTCTTATCATGTTTTAAATGGGTGGTGTATGTGTCATAAAAAAAACATTGTGTCGTATCGTGTTTGTGTCTAAATGGTGCTAATCGTGTTTATCCCAAACACAACACCAAAACACAAATTATCACCCTCATGTAAAGCATACTTGAAAATAATATTATAACCCATACAAAATTAATGTGTGAACCCCTTAATAATTTCAAGTCATATCAGCACAAAACTAATAAATTAGATGTGAATGGTGATTTGGTGTGAAACTCCAATACTCTAGCAAAATAAATTAGATGTGAACGCAATATGTCCCAACTCTCACCTGCAAAACCATCTAGAACAAAGAAATCAACCAACAAAATTAAAGCATTAACCATGATAGTTTGCCAAATACCTGGCGTGCGGAAAAATGTTAGAAATTCAAAATAAAAAGAAAACAGAGAACAAAATAAAGAGAGATATGGACAAAATGAAAGGCATTTCCTCCGCTAGCTCAGGCGTCGTCGTGGAGATTTGTCCTCAGCGTCGCATGGTTGTACAACCTGCATTAATAGCAGGTATTGTATAACACAGATGTAATAACAATTGTACTAGATAGAGTGATGCAACGAATTGACCTGATGGGTTCAAAATAGTCAAAACCCAAATGGGTATTGTCATTCCCAACATGTTTATAATCAAAATAAGCTGATCGATGAATTTTTGGGAGCGGAGGTTCGTCTAGGTGGTTCAAATCAATGGGAGAGGAGGTTCCTCAAAAGAAGATGACGACCTTCTGGTTTTCGAATTAAAATAAGTGATTCTTGTTAGAAGACACAATGATTCTTGTGAGACCCACTGTATTAAAGACTCCTCAGCAAACACTTCAAGAATCTACACATTTGGTGATGAATTCAAACGATCAAATCAAACCACTACAAAATATAGAGCCGAACCAAACCGAAAACAATCGAGATCAGCAAAATTAAACAAAAAAGACCATGGATGTAGAGAGATCTAACTTGGTGGAGCTCATAGAGAGAAATATCAGAGAGATAGAGAGAGAGAGAGAGAGAGAGAGAGAGTGATGGTAAAGGTAGCAGATGGAGGTAAAGGTAGCAGATGGAGGTAAGGGGTGATGCTATGGTCTCTATCACCTTTTTTTTCTTGAGCCTTGTGCGAGGAAGGATGAGAGAGTCTCGGGCTGTCAAACATTAATCAGTTACACGTGACAATACCCTTACCTTTCTCGAGCCTTGTGCTGCTATTGAAAAGCAAATCATTTACGGTCGGTAGATTCAATTTCATAAGATTTAATCTCAGTCGTCAGTTGATAAAGACCAAATTCATGAGATTTGATCTCAATCGTTAGTTGGCGGAGACAAAGAAACCCTCCTCCTTTGTTATATAGATATATAGAACGAAACTCTCATACATACCAAAGTTTATATACCAAGTTTACATACCGATTTTTTAAAATAATAAAATTATTTTTGAGTTGAATTTTTTTATATGGTATATAAACATTTAAACGGACCTATATAAAAAAATTAGCTCAAAATAACTTTTTAGCTATTTTTAAAAAATCGTTCAAATTTTCACACCATTTATTAAAAGCTGTGAAAGTTTGACCGATTTTTTAAAAATAGCAAAAAAAGTTATTTTGACATGATTTTTTTTATATGGGTCATCCGAATGTTTAAATACCACATAAAAAAATTCAACTTAAAATCATTTATAAAAATGGGTCCCCGCCAGCGGTTGTAAACTTGGTATGTAAGAGAACCTAATCTCTCTCTCTCTCTCTCTCTCTCTCTCTCTCTCTATATATATATATATATATATATATATATATATATATATATATATATATATATATATATATATATATATATAATATCTAATACTTAAATGATTAACAAATCATTAAAAGGAAAAACTAACTCTTCATTTCCTCTCTTAAATTAAATAATATAATGAGAGTAGATTGGATGATCCACGTGGAGAAACTACTTTAAGAGGCACCATTTTTATATTTATATATTAGGTACCTACGGAAGTAGTAAAAGCTAGACGCTGTGTGTGGGCACCTTGTTCTTGCCCACTGATGTTAATTTCGTAGCCAAAAGGTGCGTCCATCCTCTATGAAATTAATAATAAAAATATAAATAAAAAAAGGGTACTTAAACAAATATAAAATATAAATAGGGCGGGGCGGGACGGGACGGGTTACGTATATATATATATATATACTAAACCTGAACCGTCCCCGTTTAATTAATGATTTTTTAAAGGGATTTTTGCGTATAGGTCCTATATGAGGAGATTTTCCATAAATAAGTCTTAATGACTTTTCAACCATTAAATATATCATGTTCCTAAATTTTTGAGATTATTTTCACAACTTTTATCTTTTGAAACCAACCATCTGTAATTTTTCGAGGAAAGTTATACAAGTGGTCGATGTTATTTCTTCTTCTGATTTTTTATCTTCAAATGATCATAACTTTTGATTAACAAATCCATTTTTCGCAATATTATATTTGTGAAATCTCCTCGGTGAGATCTATCAAACAAGACACGAAACCTATAATATTTTAAAGAAATAAAAAAAATCCACAGACTGTAAAATTTACTGTGTTAACCGAAAAATGAAATAATTTTAAATCTGAAATATTTTCACATACAATACTATTTACTGTGTTAATGTTATACAGACAGTAAAATTTACTGTGTTCACCGTAAAATGAAACAGTTTTACATATGGGATATTTGTATAGAAAGTACTGTGTAAATATTATGCAGACCGTAATATTTATTATTTACCTAAAAAATGAAGAAAACATGTCATCTTTATTTTTTTAATATTTTTCATCGACTATGGGTCTTGTTTTATAAGGGCCCATTAGTGGCTTTCAAAAATAGAAAAATCTGTAAATTATGAAATTGTATATCAAAAGTTACAGTTATTTAAAGTTTGAAAAAAAAAACTACTATTTTTAAATTTGGAGGGAATATAAGGAGAGAGGTCTATTCGTAAAGAAAAATTCATAAATTTATAAATAGGACTTAATTAATGGTTGATTAGTCTATATGACTTAATTAAGAAAAAACTCTTAAAATAGGAGTTACATATAATAATACCTATTAACTGGATAGTCACATTAGTTATTAGGATTAAACAAGAATACAAACAAATTGTTTAAAAAGATTGATCAATATATAGGCCCCAATATAGATACATATTTTGTAAAAAAAATACTTATTTTTAGTTTAACCCATTTAATCTCTCAAACACTGCTTTGCTCAATATTGTCTTATTTTAAAAGTTCCGCAATAGCAGCACTCCACCCCGACCCCCACCCACCATTACTATTACGAGTCATTTGGGTTTTGGCACCCAAAAGTTTTATCCGTAAGATTGATTAAGTTCATCTATAAATCTTAATTGATACATATTGCTTAAGTGGAGAGAACCTGTATTGTTTATATGATTGAGCATCCATCGTTTAAAGAGAGCTAAAGATTTACATTAAAGGGAATGGAACAAAACATAGTAAAGGTGTGGAAAATAAATGCAAAGCCTTAAGGTGGAGCCATCATCTGAACAAACAAGATAATTTACTAATTGATGTTCCTAGTGAGCTTTAAAAACTAATTAAAAATATGTTTTAAACTCAAATGGGGATATAATACCCATTTATGTGGCTTTGTAGACTTCCATTGAGATTCAAATGCTAATCAAATCCATATATAGAACAGATTTCCTAAACATTATCTGAAAAATCACATAAGAGTAGTAAAACATTTAAAGGCCAACTGGGAGAAGCAAGATCATAGCAGATATTAGAATTGAAATTATTTTAATATCAAAATGCATTAGTAATCTATGTAATTCAAAAAATACAAAGTAAATTTCAAAAGAGTTTGAACAAAGTATACGTGGGAAGAGTAGCAGCCTTTTCTCTCATCCTCTGTATGAAGAGGCCACACACCTGGATGAACTTTTTCAAAGGAATAAAATAGAAATATGTTTTTCCCATCTTTGAAAACAGCACAATATTATTCTCCAAAAAATGTTTGGTTAAAACAATGAATGGGTTTAAACATTTCTAATTCAATGACTCAAATACCACACATCTGTCAAATATTAATATTCCTGGCACTAATAGACACAAACAGAGAAATACATATACACAAACAACACACACCATATATACAGAGGGGCAGAGAATATATATTACATGCTCGAAATAGTAAAGATCCGAGCACACATTGCCAGCTTGATAACTAGCATAATGATGTTTTATCAAAATGCAGTCTCTTATTTTCTTGGAGGATTGAGTTTGGATGAGAGACAAAAGGAAGAGGAAAATATTGTTCGAATAGAGAGGAGGTAAGACAAGGGGAAAAATATGTGTCGTAGCAAATAGCACATTATATGTAACTGTCCGTAAAATTTAGAAGACGAATCAAGGCACACACTTCCACTGGGGCGGGGGAGGGAGGAGAACTAAAATTATAGGCCATGCATAATTTTACATGAAACGATTATACATAACGATGATTAAAAATAGTAAAATACGACGGGAATGGACATGGAGGAATGGTAACCTCCACATCTCCTTCAAGCATCTGGCAGACCTTTCTCATGGTAAGCCTTAGAGATGGATCTTCTTGAATACACCAAATACCAACCATGACAGACCTCTTTAGCTCCTCCCACTCATTTAAGGCCTCCACCTCGTTTTTAACAAACGTGTCCAATTTCCCCTCCTGAAAGCAATCCCAAACCCAATCCGTCAAAATTGCCTTTCTACACAACCAATCTCCACATCCTCCACGTTTCTACGACCCGAAATTATCTCTAGAAGCAAAACACCAAAACTATACACGTCGACCATTATAGTGATCGGGATGTTCCTAAACCATTCGGGAGACACATATCCTTTTGTTCCTCTGATTCCAGTATCGGTTTGACTCTGATTCATCATCAAAAGCTATGCCAACCCAAAATCAGCAATCCTGCCATTGTGATATTCGTCCAGAAGTATGTTTTGAGGCTTTATATCGCAATGGATGATTTGATTATTGCACTCTTGGTGGAGATAAGAGAGTCCTCCCGCCACCCCCAATGCGACTTGTGTCCTCTTGAACCAACCCGATTTCACATCTCTGAAAAGGAAGTTCGCTAGAGTACCGTTACTCATGTACTCATAAACCAAAAGGCGATTTTCTCCCTCATCACAATATCCAAGCAGCCTCACCAAATTCTTGTGATGAGTGTGCGCAATTGCATTAACTTCAGATTTGAATTCTTTTTCACTGTTTTTAACCACTCGGTCTAACTTCTTCATCGCAACGATATTTGTGGACCCCATCTGAATTTCCCCTTTGTAGACAATCCCAAAGGAGCCTCTTCCCAATTCTTCCTTGAACCCATCTGTAGCTTGTGCTAGATCATTATAGGTAAAACAATGCAAATTAATTCCCACACCCTTATTACAAGTAAGAGGAGTTATGACTTTCTTCTTGTGGTAGACAAGGAAAAAAACCAGACAACCTATACCAAACAAAATGTTGATAAACACAGAGCTACCAAAGAGCACGGTTCCTAGAACGTTCAGACGGTTCTTGTCCTCCTTTGTACCTACAATCGGACGGTCAGGATATTGCATAAATTTGAGGAAAGCCTTGGTGTTCAATTCTCTCCTTCCATTCGACAGTGGCAGTTTCTTTTTCCAACAATCATTCCCATTAATGGCAACAGCACAGAAACAATCCAACAGGCAAGACCTTTTGCATTCGTCTTCACTAACACGTCTCAATTGCTCATAATCAGACGTGGGCCAATTAATATCAACAAGCTCCACAAAACCATATTGTTCCTCTGCAGAACCAAGATCATCCTTATCGCAGCTCGGAGTGAAATTTGATTGGCAGCTACCATAATTATCATTTGGATCAAGTAACGAATACCCTTGTGGGCATTCACATATTGGCCTTCTATTATCGTCAAGGCTGCAAAGACTGTTGTACCCACAAGCCCCACTCCCAAATGTTCCATCAATATTGAAGAATATATTATCTGGCTGAGACCATACAGCACTCCAGTTAGGCCTGCCTGTGAAATTCTTCGGGTAATAATATTGGGCGAAAACGCCGTCGAAATTGAGAGTTGCTCTCTGATAATAGTCTGATGTTGGGCATGCCATTAGCGATGTGAGATCAAATCTTTGACCATTTCGCCTAAAAATATACATGTAACCTGACTCGTTGAACTCGACTCGATAACCAGAATTCAAGGAATTAGAACCATCATAACTGTTACTAATATAGTAAGCATCGTAGGCAAAACTGTTGGGTATATTGAGTATATATATTTATTTTGACTGAACTAAATAAGTTGGGGTAAGTGGCCTAATAGTAAATTTATGTGGTTTGGTGCTTAAAGTCATGGGTTCAATCCCTAGGAGGTACACCAAACATTAATAGTCTTTGATTGGGCCTTGGGGTCTTTGGGGCTTTGGCTTCTCTTGAGTGCCCAAAATTTTTACCCTTTTATTAATTCGTTTTTAATTTTTGACTTAGTATCCTATTCTAAGTAAACTAACCGTTAGTGGAGATATTAGTGGGTTAGTTGGCTGAAACCTCTACTCACATTTTTTACCATTTTTTTATAAAACAAAGGCGACAACTTTGAAAAAGAACACAGAAAAAAAAAATCAATCTCTCTCACTTTCTCTGCAAAAATAATTTTGCTACTTTCTACTTTTCGTTATTTTTTGGGAGTGCTGGAGTATCCTGAGAGTTCAAAGATTTAACACAAAGCTGGTGTGTAAATCTGCTCATTGAATCCTGGGAGGTGAATGTTCACGAGGCTGACAGCTACAAATATCAGCGAGCAATTTCACCTTTAGGACTTTGTGTCAAACACAAATCTCGATCGATAAGTCCTTCTAATTTTATCTATTTCGAATTTGGGTTTTTTTGTTTATTCTGCAGAAATTATATCCAACAAAAACCGGTAGCCACGTTTTGGGTATTAAGAACAAGATTCCCGTCGGGGAGCAAACGAAACTGGAATCTTCCCATTGAGAAATTCATCTCTCTGGGGTGAGAATTTAGCACCCCACCAGTCTCCAACGTCTGTGTAGGCAGCATGGTATCTGTTGGATTTCTAAAGGTATCCCATGCGACATGATTATTACCCACAAGCTAAAAGTTTCCCATGTCATTCATAAATCCATACTCAACACCACCAACAATATCTTCAGAAGACCATAATTCTTGTCCCCGCGGGTCACTCAGAACTAGCCCACAACTCGCATAGATCACTACTCGTGACCCTCCTGGCACATTATTTCCATCATGTCCATACTAGACTATAGTCCGGTCGGGTATCCTATTATACCATATGGAAAGGAAGAAGACATTTGTATCTTGAAATTGTTGATACCCAAATGCACCTAGATAGGGTAGTCTTTAAGACACTACAATTAATTACATAATTATTAATGGGAATTAATTTAAGGATTAAGAAAAAAAAAAAATTCCATTTCCAACTGCAATCGCCACCGTAAACCAACAGTACCCACAAACTAAAATAATCCAACAATAATTATCCCTTACTCCTTCTAATTCAACTAAAAAAATATTCTAATTTCAACAACATAAGGAAAAAAATTAAGGGCTTAAAGCAACATCACATGTAATTAGGTCCAACGTTCAATTTCAAAAAGAATAAATTAATTAAAGGAGATTTCAAATACAATTTGAGAGGATAAATATAGGGTGATCAAGCGCGAAAAGTAGCGCGTGTAAAGACGCTAATCGTTGTTTTCGTTTCGCCAACTCAATACAAAAACCTAAGTTACTACTACACTTGCGAGGTAAGCACAGCGGTAAGTCGGGTATCGAGAATCCACAGGGACAAGTTGCTAGAATTCAAGTGATTTAATACTCCGAAATAAAAGTTTAAAATATGATTACAAACTAAAAGAAAAGACGCATAAAGGAAAAGATTATTCTAGGCAAAGGTATTGAAACTAGATTATGAAAGCGAGTAAAGCTATAGGTTGCGTCGAATATCCCTCACCCGAGTTAACTAGTATAAAATGGTTACATGGGTCGACGAGTTATTACAAATGCATCTCGTTTCGACAGTTAATTAAATCAAGGGTTGTTACGCCCTAAATCATCATAAAAGCCTAATAAGATTTTGACGTCAACAAATATCCCGGAAATTACGCGCGAAAGGTCGTAAGCACGGGACATACATGATATGCCCCGTCAAATCTCCTAGGCGTAATAACTAGGACAACGCACCCGAAATAGACCCGTAAACTCCATCACCAAAGCAAAGCAACACGTCAACCCGAGTGAGTTCAATTCAAACACAACCTAATTTAAATTACCTAGAAAGCATGTTAAAAGCGCGATAAATGGAAAGCGGTAAATAAACGCGGTAAATCTATACTAGAAAGCGTGTAAATCAAAGCATGTAAATAAAGCATGTAAACCTAATTATGAAAGCATGAAAATTATCTAGAAAGCAAGAATAAATGGAAAGCAAGCTATATTAATGGAGAGGGAAGATGAAAGTACCAATTACAACCCCTAAAGTGTGTCAAACCAAGAGAGGAGGAAGAAGAAGCTCTCAAATCCCCAAACCCTAAGCTATTCTAACCTAAAATCGTGTATATCTTGAATTAAAACCAAAAATGGGTTTATATAGTAAGTGGGAAAAAGTAGGGGAAAAAGGAAAGAAAGAGGAAAGAGCCCAAAATATCTGGCACTACCGGTCGACCGGTCGCAGGGGCGCGATCGACCGGCCCCTTAAGCCAAAGCATACTGTCTCCTTCCCACGGCAAAAGTGAAATCGCGGTCGACCGGTCCCTTGTACGCGGTCGACCGGTACTCTGTTTTCAGGCTGCATTTGGTCCATGATGAGGGGGAAAAGGTCCATTACGGAAACGAGCCTAGCTTCTTCGTCCGAACTCCAAACGACGCACCGTTTGCGGCCACGCGATGCTAACTCAATGAACTACGCATCCGTGGAATTTCCAAGAGCCGAATAAGGAATGTGAATTGACTAAAAAGCCCTTGAAGTAGCGTCCATTGACGAAACTTCTCCGAAATGCAACGGATCCTCACTTTTAGCGTTCCAATACCTACAAAAGCACAAATAACCTCTGCAAAGCATGTATATATCCAAATCCAAGGTTGTCTGGTTAATGAGCATAATTATAGGCATTTAGGACCGTAAACGCGCTAGAATGCATAAGGATAACAGGTGGAAATATACAATATTCGATACGAATCACACCCCCTAACTTACACATTGCTAGTCCCTAGTAATGAAACAAAGAAAACCAAACCACAGAGGGCGGTACAAAATGTATATATGCATCGAAATATAATTGCCACTTTCGTAGGGAACACGATTGCATTTAGCATATGCAATAAGCCGTTAAACCCCTAGGTTACCCTAGTGGACGAGTGTCGTCTCGTGAGGGTTTTCAGGGATGATACCCACAAACATCATATGGTTTCCTCAAAATATGCCCAAACCAACGTGCGACAAGCCGAATAATGGCGAAAAGGATTTCATACGCATTATTAGCAAAGTGAATGAATTCACACAAAAGTTCGAATCATTAACATTATAGAATGCACCTCATATAATTGAAACCTTAAAATGTGGGAGGGGAGCGAGCACATGCAAAGTGTGATTTGGCATAAACTTATATAAATCGAATACTAATCAAAGCAAGCATACATTCAATCCTCATGGGCATTACACTCAACAAGCGAATTCACTCGAAGCAGGGAGGTAACACACGGAACATGCGGGCTAAAGAGTAAATGGAAATGGAAACTAGGCCGCGCACATGTCACAAAAGAAGAACGCTATATATAAAATGAAAATTTGTAATCTCAACGAAATATACCGCTAATTAAAGGAGGCGAAATGCATTTTCACAGAATATCACAACTATTATGACTTTTAAATTAAATGCACCTAAGATCACATAGGACTTGTATAGGGTTATAATGTAGGCTAGGCTTAGAGTACAAAACGAGGGAATGTATGTACGGATTCAAAGTGTTCGGGATGAAAACTCGGGATAATGGGAAAATGCGGGCAATATCAAAATTGGAAAACACGTTCCAAAAAGGCATTAGATATATCATCGGGAAGAGTAATAAAAGCTTATTGAACTATATACAACATGCACAAACTTCTCTTTCTTTTTCTTTTCTTTTTTTCTCATTTTCTCTTTTGTTTTCTTTTGCTTTTTGCTTTCTCTTTTTCTTCACTTTTTTCACTACTTTCTTTTCTTTACTTGTCAAACTCTCATATGCCTAAATTGCAACCGACATCAAAACAACATCATTCAATCCCAAGAAACTTTCCAAACAAAGGTATGGAAAGTGTATATATGGGCTAAAACTCCAATTTAGAGTTGGTTACGGGAATGGGGTTATGAAATGAAAGGCTATATTTAGGCTCAAAGGGGTTAACGAGGGTAAACATATAAGGGTGAGGTCAAGGCTAATATGGGTGATATAACAAAGAATGCCTATGATCATTTCACAAAGTTTACGCAATTCTCGAATCAAAACAATATATGAAAATCATGCTCAAGTAACACATTTCAAGTATGAACTCAATTAATGAACGGTCAAATGAAAGAATAGTGAGATTACCAACGAATTCAACGTTTTCAAAGAGGAAAGAATAGTGTATAACACTCACAAACGACAAAAGGTACAAAGCTTACTCGGTGTAAGTATATACAATGCAACAAAAGATTACCGAGTTATAAAAATCTTAAACCAAATCAATAAAGCAAGGAAAGTGCATGTGCTCACGGGATTAAAGTTTAATTCATGAAGTTATTCATAATATCAATAATTGAGACTAAAGTCTAATAACTTCTAAAATCGAGAACATGCATCATTGGGTTGTCTATTAGATCGGGCAATTATTAAAATTTATCATCGGAAACAAAGGCAAAATGCCCAAAAAAGGAGAAAAAATAAAGAAAATATTTTTGAAATTTTTGAATTTTTCTAAGAAAAGCATACTAAGTAACTACACATGTGAGCAAAAACATGGACTAAATAAAGAAATGGATAGAATATCCCACACCCCCTAACTTAAAACTTGACATTGTCCTCAATGTGAATTAAGAACCAAGTCAAAGAGAGGAAAAAAGCGATATTACCCAAACGTGGAGCGATCCCCATAAGAACAAGTCCAAAGAATCTACAAAGCAAGTTAGTACCGAGCATAGCAAAAACAAATAACAAAAAGTTAACTAATTACACTAGACTAAATTAAAAAGGAAAGAAAAAATAAAAAGCTAACTATATACAACCTACTATTTAGACTTCACACTAACTGTACACTAGAAGTCTAAATAGCTGAGGGTCCACCATAAGAACGATTTGACTTTGGAGGATAACCGGTGTACCCTCACATACAAGCATGCCTTCCGAAAAATATGAATTCCGTTTTAACAACGGAAGGCATGTGTAAGGCGGAAGAAATGAACCATCGCCAATTAAAAGTTTTGGTGGGACGATGGGGGGTTTGGATTGCACGGGTGACAAAAACAAGTGGGGACCGAGAAAAGCCGAATATCCTCCCAAGGATTTTGAAGTTGGAATGGGAGGCGGCGCACAAAAAGGCAAAGATGCGATCGTGGAGGGAGACTCGAGCAAGTACTCCTCATCGGCGATAGGGTTTAAAACATTAAAGTTCGAAACCGAATCATCGGGTACTTGTTCCGGTGGGGTAATAGAGAATGAAAAAGGGGATGAAAGAAATTCAAACTCATGAGATAAATCATCATCGCATGAAGTTGGAATTTCAAAGGAAATAATATCATTTTCAATGAAATGTTCTTCTTTGGGGGCCAAAGAAGAAATCATTTCATTGCAAATAGATATTACGTCATTTTCATCCTCACTTTCAATATCTATTACGAGATGGGCAAAGTCTAGAATGGATTGTTCCAAAGTAGGTACAAGTACCTCATTTGGTTCAAAACATTCCTCGACTTCAAAAGTCTCGGAAGCAAAATCGTCGTCGGACTCAAATAATAAATCCAACTCATGTTCCCTCGAGCGATTTTCTTCCCGATAGCGATTTTCAATTTTCTCATTTTCATACATACGCAAGCCCTCACCGAATGTCATAGGTCGAGGTGCGGATGCATTAGAATGGGAACTTTGAAAATTACCATCGGACTTAAACGAAAACTCATTATTATAGGAATTTTGAAAACTATTGCAATTCGTTTCAAAATTCGTATTATAAGGAGGTAAAGGCCCAAAATCATTATCATCATCATCAAAATTCCAATAACCTAAATTTTGACTTTCGTTATACTCGCCCAAAGTAATATTTGAATTTGCAAATTTTTGGGATTCTAAGTATTCACCGAAAGTCATAGGTTTGCGAGAATTTTGAGAATTATAACAAGGATTTCCGAAAGAATTGGAATAAGACATGCTTACACCAAAAATGGCTCAAGTGGCGAATTCCACAAAGTAGGTGCGCGCGGAAAGAATTCGAGCGTTTCTAAGTGCTCAAATGTGGAAGTCCTGCAAAATATTAGAAAATAATACAAATAGAAAGAAAGTACTATGAAATATTAAATCAAATAAAGTCTAAATCAAACTAGTCCCCGGCAACGGCTCCATTTTGATCAAGCGCGAAAAGTAGCGCGTGTAAAGACGCTAATCGTTGTTTTCGTTTCGCCAACTCAATACAAAAACCTAAGTTACTACTACACTTGCGAGGCAAGCACAGCGGTAAGTCGGGTATCGAGAATCCACAGGGACAAGTTGCTAGAATTCAAGTGATTTAATACTCCGAAATAAAAGTGTAAAAGATGATTACAAACTAAAAGAAAAGATGCATAAAGGAAAAGATTATTCTAGGCAAAGGTATTGAAACTAGATTATGAAAGCGAGTAAAGCTATAGGTTGCGTCGAATATCCCTCACCCGAGTTAATTAGTATAAAATGGTTACATGGGTCGACGAGTTATTACAAATGCATCTCGTTTCGACAGTTAATTAAATCAAGGGTTGTTACGCCCTAAATCATCATAAAAGCCTAATAAGATTTTGACGTCAACAAATATCCCGGAAATTACGCGCGAAAGGTCGTAAGCACGGGACATACATGATATGCCCCGTCAAATCTCCTAGGCGTAATAACTAGGACAATGCACCCGAAATAGACCCGTAAACTCCATCACCAAAGCAAAGCAACACGTCAACCCGAGTGAGTTCAATTCAAACACAACCTAATTTAAATTACCTAGAAAGCATGTTAAAAACGCGATAAATGGAAAGCGGTAAATAAACGCGGTAAATCTATACTAGAAAGCGTGTAAATCAAAGCATGTAAATAAAGCATGTAAACCTAATTATGAAAGCATGAAAATTATCTAGAAAGCAAGAATAAATGGAAAGCAAGCTATATTAATGGAGAGGGAAGATGAAAGTACCAATTACAACCCCTAAAGTGTGTCAAACCAAGAGAGGAGGAAGAAGAAGCTCTCAAATCCCCAAACCCTAAGCTATTCTAACCTAAAATCGTGTATATCTTGAATTAAAACCAAAAATGGGTTTATATAGTAAGTGGGAAAAAGTAGGGGAAAAAGGAAAGAAAGAGGAAAGAGCCCAAAATATCTGGCACTACCGGTCGACCGGTCGCAGGGGCGCGGTCGACCGGCCCCTTAAGCCAAAGCATACTGTCTCCTTCCCACGGAAAAAGTGAAACCACGGTCGACCGGTCCCTTGTACGCGGTCGACCGGTACTCTGTTTTCAGGCTGCATTTGGTCCATGATGAGGGGGAAAAGGTCCATTACGGAAACGAGCCTAGCTTCTTCGTCCGAACTCCAAACGACGCACCGTTTGCGGCCACGCGATGCTAACTCAATGAACTACGCATCCGTGGAATTTCCAAGAGCCGAATAAGGAATGTGAATTGACTAAAAAGCCCTTGAAGTAGCGTCCATTGACGAAACTTCTCCGAAATGCAACGGATCCTCACTTTTAGCGTTCCAATACCTACAAAAGCACAAATAACCCCTGCAAAGCATGTATATATCCAAATCCAAGGTTGTCTGGTTAATGAGCATAATTATAGGCATTTAGGACCGTAAAAGCACTAGAATGCATAAGGATAACAGGTGGAAATATACAATATTCGATACGAATCATAGGGATATTCATATTTATGCATTTACATGAGGGGATAACCTCTACTAAATAGTCTTCATGCTTACATATGTTTACCCTCTTTACTTATGATTCGTCTCGAATATTACATATATTCACCCTCTTTACTTATGTATTTTAGCCCCCCCGCGTACCTTAATTCCTATATTTATGCTCGTTAATTGGGAAAACCTCTATTTTATATGTTTACATGTTTTGCAAGGTATAATTGAGCTTTTGTAGGTATTACGGTGCATAGTGTGAAGTTCGGTAGCATTCCGAGGAAGTTTTGTCGATAATTGAACATACAGGGGAATTTTAGTAATTTCATAATTTAAATTTATAGCCCAATGTCTTCACGGAAGTTGAATGCCTCTGAGTCGTCTTCGTGTGGCCGCTGACGGTGCACGATTTCGATCAATAACGAAGAAGTTACGGGATTTCTCGCGGAGGAAGGACAACACCAAAACCACTCATTATCATTTCTTTTATCTTTATTTCTTTTACCACTTATTACATAAGTGTGTCTTTCTGTATTTGAAGACATATTCTAATATCTTTTATTTTAGTGAGTTTTATCATCTTTTTACTAGTTAGGTTAGAGGAAGAAGGGTTTTGGAGGTGATTTTGGGTTTTTTGCTTCTCTTTCTCCCAGGGTTTCACCCAAATGGGTTTGTAAGTGCACTATTCATCATCTCTTTCATTAATTCATTCTTCCATTATTGTTTTTCTTGCTTTGTTATTTATTTACTAGCTTTGTAAATTGCTTTCCTTACTTTCTAGCATTTAATTAATGTCTTTTAACATGCTTTCGAGCTAACTTAATTTAGGTTGTGATTGATTGAACTCACCTTGGGTTGATTTGGTTGCTTTGCTTTGGTGATAGATTTTATGAGTTTAGTTCGATTGGGCTATTCTTGATTTTATGCCTAGGAGATTTAACATTGTATATCATATATGCATGATATTTACGACCTTGCGTGTGTAATTTTCGGGATATTTGTTGACGTCAAAATCATAATAGGCTTTTATGACGATTTAGGAGGTGACAACTCTATATTTAATTATTTGTTGAAATGAGATTTAATCTTGTTAAACTTGTCATTCCATGTAACCATTTATACCAATTAACTCGAGGTGGGGGATATTAGTCGCAATCTATTATTTTTATTCCTTTTTGTAATCTTAGTTTAAACGCATGCCTAGTATTATCTTTTCTTTTGTTAAGAATTATCTTTTACACTTTTATTCGAGAAGTATCCAATCAATTTAATTCTACCAACTAGTCTCAGTGAATTTCGATTCCCGGACTAGTCGCTATACTCCCTTAAAAGAGTGTAGCCAATAGTTTAGGTTTTTTCATAGTGGTGGGAGCCGAGCATAACGACCGACGTATATCTTTATACAGTTGCGCCACAGTTTTCCCTTGTTATTAGTCTACTCGTAGGTGCCCCTTTTGTTTCGTGGCTCTTTTTTTTTCAAGAAGATTTCTGAATTCAGAACATAAACATCCTACTTGATCACCAAGAAATGCATAAGGACCAAATTACCCTCAAAAGTTTTCTAAAATTTCCCATGCATCTTAAATTGGTTTATAACGTACAATTATTACAATTTTCTTCTTCTAGTGTATTATCTACTTATAGTGAAAATACACACCATTATGATTTTCAAGACTCCCTAAGTATAACTTGATACTTTAAGTCTCTCAACTTGATTATGAGGACATATATACTTATTCTTTCCCTTAGGGTTAGAGCTAAGTCATTTCTCAACAACATGCAGTGCTTTTTAATTTTTAATGATACCCTCATCTGTTTGGAGTTCCTTAAGGAGTTTTAAGTAAAAATAAACCATCATATTTATTGAGCAATTAAGGCAAAACTTCATAAAACACTTAGTGAGTGACTATATCATAAAAATTGGCATAGGTTTCCAAATGAATTTAAGGTTTATAGTTTGTTAAGAAGAAAAATCATCTTACGAACATGATCCCTCTTTAGGGTACTCTTTGTCATATTTGTGTTCACTAACTCTATTATGGTGACTTTCCTAGTTGCACATTTATACTCCATGATCATGTATTTGAGGTTCAACGCCATGTCATGCATAGTGGTGAACAATAATGACTTAGTTGATGAGGATATTATTGCTTATATATAAGTGTGTACCATTGGTTCATTTTATAAATAAAATTTGATTTTTAGAAGACCTCCATGTTGTGAGGATTTCTCACTATCACTATTAATTATAAAAAAATAACACTTAAAAGTTTATCTAGTGGTACCGTGATTAATCATGGCTGATTTTTCGATAGATATAAAGCTAACACAAGAAATTAGTAACATAACTTATAAACACTAATGGAGACTGCGAGATTTAGTCAAATAGATCCTCCCACTAACTTAAAAAACTTGAGGAGTTTGGTTCCTAAAACTATCTATTCAATTTTTAATTATCTAATTAAATTATTGAAAAATATAATTTCTTGCCCAATTTAAATTATGGCAATTTCGTTATGTTAATTTAAAAAAATAAAAATATATCTATAAAATAAAATTTACTTGGAACTAAATTAATTCCAATTTAATTTACAATATTAAAAATAAAATTTGATATTTCGATTATGTAAAAATGGTTCACTATGGCCTAGCCAATTAATTTTCATGTTGTCCAACTTAATTGAAAAACAAGATTAAATTAACAACTTTTAAATAAAAATAGTTAATAACCAATAAGAACCACAATTATAATAGAATAAGAAAATAAAGAAGTATGAACATGATAAAAATAGTTACGATATGTAAAATATATCTATATCTATTATACACCTTTAATACGATAGTATTAGAGGTATTAATAGCATTTTATGGTAGGTGTTAACGCAAAAATTCTCCATCTACGAGGACCAATCAGAAAAGGATACATGTCATCCTACGTGGCAATATGCGACATCCGAGGAGAGTTGGTCGGCACCCGAGGAGTGTTGGTCAGTACCCAAGGAAAATTAGTTAGCACCCGAGGAGTATTAGTCGGCACCCGAGGAGAGTTGGTCGGCACCCGAGGAGAGTTGGTCGGCATACCAACCAGGAAGATCAAAGGATAACTATGCATTTAATGTGCATTAATGAGGATGACATCGCATTTAATGAGCCTTAATGTACATTTATAATGTATTAATAGATGACAACACATAGCATGCCAAGCAATTCAACAATTAGATTCGTTGAATGTAGACATAAATGTCTACATACAATGAATCTCTTTATCTCCCATCACTATAAATACATGTATCCCCTTAGCCAAAAGGAGATAGATCCAAGATAACTTAGAAACCCCATACACAAGATACACATCCTTTCTCTCTCTACACCCTATGGTGCTATTGTAAACCCCTGGGAATAAAATAACAGTGGACGTAGGCTTTATTCATAGCCGAACCACTTTAAAAATCTTTGTCTCTTATGTGCTTGATTGTATTGCTTTCATCTATTTATCTGTGATCATAAAAATGGGATTCGGTCCAGTTTTTTGCATCAACAGATTGGCGCCGTCTTTGGGAACGGCGCCAATCTTAATTTGATTGATTTTGATATAAATTTGGTAATAACTTCGATCATTCAGCATATTTTTATCTCTCCAAATAGGGAATAGGAAGGGATCAATATGAAAAATAATTTTCTCTCACCTGAAAAATCATTACCCATCTCTTGTAAAAGATGATCAGTAAAACAATCATGACCATATCAAGACTCTGGGCATAAATTTGATATGTTGGCCCCCCGTTCATCACATCACAGGGTTTCTTTGTCGAAATCACACGATCTAGTGGATTAGATAATTATTCATTTAATTAACATTCTTAATGCTTAATTTTACATCGAATGTTATTTTTCTGATCTAAGGATTCGAGATATTCTGGTCAGCCATCTATATTGTTGGTCGGCATCATCTTGGGCCATATTTTATTAAAGAGAAGCTTAACCAGAACATTTTTGTTTGTCGGAGATAAGATGTGAAGATCCATCAATAACGTTGAAATAATTTTATCCAACTACGAGGTATCTTATTATTGGTCGGAGCCTCATATTGTAGCTCGGTGGAACCAATTGCAGGTCGACGATCATCTACTTCTTGATCGACGACATCTCAGTCTTGTTCGGAGGGTTCAATTTACTGGTCGGAAACTATCCAACCATCCACTTTTTGGTCGGTGACATCTAATGTTGTTCGGTGTTGTCAATGCACCATTTTTGTTGATCGACGAAATTGCTCAGTTGGTCGGGGACCATTTGCTTCTTGGTCGACACCATATATTCTATAACTTGAGATATCCTTAAATGTTGGTCGGCAACATCCATGCCGTTTGTCGGCAGCAGTAGAATCTTGGGGTATTAAAAAATGCGAAGCACCCCAGATATTTCTTTAAACACGAGTTCAGCTCAGGGACAAATAGGGGCTTAAGTCTTTTTTAACTTCTGATCACCCCAAAAATATTTTTAAAACCAAGTGATAAATAATTTTCAAACAGCAACTTATACCTGATTAGTTGTTGGAGATTAAATAACTTTACAAAAAACTCTACGTCTTATTTATGATGCATATCTGATAAAAAAAATTCCATCTCACACACATTTGGCATAAAAATATTATTTCATATTTTGAAATTTTTATTATTTTATGCTGATACACATCACATATTGTTTGGCTGAATAATTATTCTCATGATAATAATTATTTTCTCTAGTCTCGACAGGTGCTCGAGAAGCTTATTAAAATTTCATAGGGACGAGATTCAATCCCAATGAAAGCTCTCGTAAATCTCTGGAAAAGTAGTATTGCTCGACATCAGGCAATTGTGCCTCGACATATCAGCCAACATATATTATTTCATTTTTTGAAATTAATATTTTTATTTCTCAAGCATATACATATCATATATTGATTGGATGAGTAAATTATTCTCACGACTAATCAATTCAGCCTACACAAATGGTAGAGCAAGATATTAATTTTTACAGGTACAAGACTCGACGCCGACGAATGCTCGGAAACAATATGGAAAATATTATCATAGCTCGGCAGTATGAAATTTCACCTCAGCGAGGAACTATTGATTTTATTATTGCTATGATATCTGCTCCAGCACAAATTATTCTATATCCGTTCGGATTCATATTTTATATGTATCTCACCATGGAGCTCGAAAAATTTCTTCTCTCTCTATATATTCAGCTCCTAGGAAAAGCTACAACAGTTATTATATTTCACCCCAACAGATAGTTGGTCGGGGAAATTCTTATTTATATTCAGGCCCAGATATCGGCTCAAGCACAAATTATTCTATATATCCCTTGGGATTCATATTCTATATTCATCTCAACATGGAACTCGGCGAGATACTTATTATCATATTCAGCTCCGAGGAGAACTGTAACATTTATTATATGTCACCCCCAACAGATAGTTGGTCGGGGTAATTCTTATTTATATGTAGGCCCAGCAAAGTTCTCAGCCATATTCTTATGTTATGGAAAATATTATTCTTATTCGGCATTATGCAATTGTGCCTCGACAAGATACTTATTCAGCTTTAAGGAGAATTACAACATTCGTTGTATTTCACCCCCAACGGATAGTTGGTCAGATAATTCTTATTTATATTCAGGCCTGACAACGTTCTCGGGCATATTCTTATGTTCTGGAAGATCTTATTCTTGTTCGGCATTATATAATTCTACCTCGACAGATCAACGAGGCACTTTATTATTTTTAATTATTCTTTATATATATTTGGATGCATATTCTATTCTTATTTCAGCAAGGAGGTCTCCAACATATATACTATCTTATTCCCAACAATCTGTTGGTCAGCTCCAAGGATGTCTCCAGCATTTATTATATCTTATTCCCAACAATCTGTTGGTCAGCTCCAAGGATGTCTCCAGCATATATTATCTTATTCCCAACAATCTGTTGGTCAGCTCCAAGGATGTCTCCAGCATTTCTTATATCTTATTCCCAACAATCCGTTGGTCAGCTCCGAGGAAGTCTCTATCATTTATTATCAAATTTGTATTCCTCCGGGAAGTAAAGCTACTTGTATTCCTCCGGGAAGTAAATCTACTTGTATTCCTCCAGGAAGTAAAACTTGTATTCCTCCGGGAAGTAAAGCTACTTGTATTCCTTCGGGAAGTAAAACTTGTATTCCTCTGGGAAGTAAAGCTACTTGTATTCCTCCGGGAAGTAAAACTTGTATTCCTCCGGGAAGTAAAACTATATATTCCTAAAAATGCCAACTTATGTTGGTTAGGAAGTAAATCTATTCCCAAAAATGTCAACTCAGGTTGGTCGAAAATAAGAAGCTGTCAACTACAGTTGGTCGGAAACAAAGTATGAGTATGTGAAAGCGATCAAGCAAAAAGCATTCAAAGTTCACATTCCACACTTGGGGGCTTCTATTAAAAATTTAGTTGTTCATTCGGTGGCACATTCTCATAACATCATGCAGTCAAGCATCAGATTCAGCCCCGACTAATTATCATTCAGGATTTGTTTTTTCTTGCTCAGGAATTATTTTTGATATTGAAGTTCAGGAGGTATATTGAAGTTCAGGAGGAATTCAGAAGTTCAGGAGGCATATTCAGGAGTTATTATGCACATACTATTGAAGTTCAGAAGTCAAATTTAGCATCTACAGCACTGAGATCTTTATTACTATTGTCCCGACCAACATTGAAGAAGAAGTTGTATGAAAATGTTTCGAAGTCCACCACTAGCTTGGTACTAATCAGATTGAAGAGTTGGGTTCAAAAGCTAGTATGTTACTCGACAAAGTATTCACAGAATCACAAATCAGAAGAATCAAGCACGTGAAGTTAGCACTCAGTTGCTCGGCACATGAGGAAGTTGGTCGGCTAGCAAACCAATCAACATACTTGAAGATTATGACAAGCTACAAGATGCATACTATGGCATGGCTGCATCCAAATTCCCAGGGGTGATACATAGCACACGGAGTTCCTCAAAAGAAAGATTAGCAACCATCGATCAGCCTGCATCATATGTCGTCCAGGAGATAATGCACTTTATGTTGAACAAATCAAGAAGGTAGATCAACAATTTCACGAGCACCGAGCAACACTGCAGAATAAATACTCCATCCTTTCAAGTAAACCATCAAGCATGGAGCATTGGGGGCTTCTGTTAACGCAAAAATTCTCCATCTACGAGGACCAATCAGAAAAGGACACATGTCATCCTACGTGGCAATATGCGACATCCGAGGAGAGTTAGTCGGCACCCAAGGAGTGTTGGTCAGTACCCGAGGAAAATTAGTTGGCACCCGAGGAGTATTAGTCGGCACCCGAGGAGAGTTGGCCGGCACCCGAGGAGAGTTAGTCGGAACCCGAGGAGAGTTGGTCGGCATACCAACCAGGAAGATCAAAGGATAACTATGCATTTAATGTGCATTAATGAAGATGACATCGCATTTAATGAGCCTTAATGTACATTTATAATGTATTAATAGATGACAACACATAGCATACCAAGCAATTCAACAATTAGATTCGTTGAATGTAGACATAAATGTCTATATACAATGAATCTCTTTATCTCCTATCACTATAAATACATGTATCCCCTTATCCAAAAGGAGAGAGATCCAAGAGAACCTAGAAACCCCATACACAAGATACACATCATTTCTCTCTCTACACCCTATGGTGCTATTGTAAACCCCTGGGAATAAAATAACAGTGGACGTAGGCTTTATTCATAGCCGAACCACTTTAAAATCTTTGTCTCTTATGTGCTTCATTGGATTGCTTTCATCTTTTTATCTGTGATCATACAAATGGGATTCGGTCCAGTTTTTTGCATCAACAGTAGGGGCTTTGTAAATTTAGGACCTATTGTAATATGTATTTTAGAAATAGGACAACAAACATTTTATTTATAGTTTTACTCCCTATTTTTTAATAAAGCCGCTGGCGCCGACCCATATTCATAAAACGTCAACCAATCACACCATGCCACGTGTCCCTTTAATTTGAAAATAGGGACTAAAAATGGAAACGAAATGTTTGTTGTCATATATCCATAATCAATATTATTTTAAGCCCTAAAAGTACATAATCTATTATGGTAATCACATATTATTTTAGCCATGTGATCCTCTTAACACATTCCTTTATTTTCACTCCTCCTCCTTTCCATCTCTTAGGCCTCGTTTGCGAGTTCTATTTTGGAGAGAAAAGAAAGGAAAAGAAGAGAAAGTGTGTTTCCTTTCCTTCGTTTGGGAGTTTATGTAGGAAAGAAAGTGATTTTCCCTCGTTTGGGAGTTTAAAAGGAGAGAAAAGAAAGGAAAATTTTTAAAAAACTTTCTCTTCCTTTCTCTCCAAAACTTTCTTTCCAAATCGGAAAAAAATGGAGAGAAAGGAAAGTTTTTAATGAATTGTTCCTTCTTTCTCTTAAAAAAATTATTTTTCTCCCAAACTCCCAAACGCAAGAAATAAAATTGTTTTCTTTTCTCTCCTAAACTCCTTTCTCTTCTCTTCTTTTCTTTTATCTCTTATTAACTTTCCCTTCTTTTCTTTTCTCTCCTAATAAAATTTTTCTTTCTTTTCTCTTCTCTCTAAAACTCCGCTCTTAAGCTTCCAACCTTTCCCCCTAACCTTACCGTTTGTTCTCCCCGCCGATCCATTTCCCCTTCATTATAATAACAAGCAACTGACTCAAATCAAGAGTCAGTAGTTGCAATACCCGACATTTTTTTTTCCTTCTATAAACCCCAAATGCCATGACCCCTAACGAATTTCCTCTTTTTCCCCCTGTCGTGGTTTAGGTCTCTTTGGTATATCATGGTAAGTTTTGGATCAATTTTTGTGTAATATTTGAAAAAGGTAAACTCACGGACCTGTTTGTTTTTCTTAATAACAAAAAGGTATACATTTTGAAGATGTTGTAAATGGTAAGTTTTGAAGAAGTTGTTTCAGGTATAAATTTTCGTTTTTATGTTTAGTTTTTTATTTGTAGATTAATTTTTTTGTTTCTTAGTTATTTTTCAGATCAAAACCTGTTCAATCTTAGAATATGAGGGATGAGATTGGGCCATTTATAAGAATTTATGTGTATTTACACTACAAATTCTCAGGTATAACCGTATATATTGTCTCTTTCTGTTTGATTTGAGATTTGTTCATTGGTTGGTTCCTGTGCATTAAGGGAATAGGAAAATAGGCATTGAGATGCAGCTCTGTTCCCTTTTTTGGAGCATATGGTGAGAAAAAATACAATAAAATTTAAAAATAAAGATCAATCAGAACTTTTGTTGCAAGGTTTAGAGGTAAGTTTTGGGGTTTTTGAGAAGGTGGTTTTTTCGTTTTTGATGTTGATGGGGAGAGAGGCTAATAAGATGAAGATCATGAGAGGTTTTGGTGGGTGAGATGAGAGTGGGCCTTGGGTAAAACAGAAGAGGATGAGTTTGAAATTGGCAATTTTACAATTTTACAAACCCTCTCCGGGAGGTTCTGTGAGGGTGAGTTTATGAAGATTTCTAAGTCTTCTTATCCTTTTATTTTTCCCTATTTTAATTTTACGTATAGCTCCTAATCTCTTCTCTTTGATTATATATTTGAATTTTGTGTTGACATTTGTGTGAGAATAAATACATCTAATTAGTGGTTGTTCAATGTGATTTTATTTTCATTCATGAGATGTGCGTATTTTTGGGGTCATTTGAAATCATGTCTTTCATTATTTAGTTTATGTGTTGGGAGATGTTAAATTTTTAGGTGGTGCATAAGTGCCCCCTTTATGAATTTGTCGTTCCCTCCTATTTTCTTCTTCCATTCCGTGTTTAACAAATGATTTTTTTTCAGAATTTTCAATTTTGTAATATTTTTTATTTGTATTGAAAAATATTGTTATTAAAATTTAAAATTAATATGTATATTTGGTTACCCAACGTTATCATGGGAAAATATAGAGTTCTAGAGTAAAAGATATAGCTCCGAATCTTTTTAATTATATATTTGAATTTTGTGTTGATATTTGTGTGAGAATAAATACATCTAAATGGGTTGTTAATGAAGATGTTTATGCAGACAAGTATAATTAGTGGTTGTTCAATGCGATTTTATTTTCAATCATGGGTTGTGCGTATTTTTTGTGTCATTCTAAATCACGTCTTTCATTATTTAGTTTATATGTTTGGAGATGTTAAATTTCTAGGTGTTTTATAAGCGACCCCTTCATGGATTTGTCATTTCCCCATTTTTTTTTCTTCCATTCCATGTTTGACAAATGATTTTTTCAGAATTTTCAATTTTGTAATCTTTTTTTTTTGTATTGAAAAACATTGTTACTCAAATTTAAAATTAATCTTTATAATTGGTTACCCAACGTTATCATGGGCAAATATAGAGTTCTAGAGTAAAAGATCTATACCTTGTTTATTACATGACGTAATCGCAAATGTTTGGTGGAGAAGACTCCCAGGCTACTAAAATCTAACTTTTAATGCCAAGACTAAATGTAAACTTGCAATGCAAAGGCTCTATAAATACTAACTAAATTATACCAAACATTAAGATAATTAGAATGAATCAAATCTTCAAAAAATAAGAAGAAGTCAAAAGAACATACTAATATGGAATATACACTTGAAAAACGAACAAACAAAGTCAACAAATAAAAAATTTAAGCAAAAAAATTACCAAAAAAAAGTGAAACATTTGATAGACAATTTATCAAACATCTTTCATGCAAGTTTCAAGTATATAATTGTGATGTGATACTAGGAAAACTAAATAAAATGAAAAAAATAGCCTTCATAAAACAACTCATTTATGATCAAAAATTGAAATAACAACCACAACAAAAACACAAATAAGAATTAGAGAAAATTTTAGGCAGTTATGGTTGGTGACGTTAGAGAGAGAACGAAAGAAAAGATTATAGAGAGAACAAAAGAAAAAATTATATATATATATATATATATATATATATATATATATATATATATATATATATATATATATTCAACATACCTCCTAACAACATACCTATGAACATATCCATTTTTTAAAATAGTAAAAAAAAAATTGAGATGATATTTTTATATGGGTTCATGATATTTCAGTATGCCCCTATAAAAAAATCAATTGAAAATAATGTTTTTTGTTATTTTTAAAAAAAATTGGTTAAAAAAGCTCACAGTTTTTACCCTATAAAACTGTTAGATGTTTTACCTATTTTTTTAAAAATAAAAAAACTGCTATTTTAAGTTGAATACTTTTACAGGGGCATATTGAAATATCATGAACCCATATAAAAAAATATCAATTCAAAATTATTTTTTTTACTATTTAAAAAAATAGGTATGTTTAATGAAGTATGTTGGAGAACTCTCTCTCTCTCTCTCTCTCTCTCTCTCTCTCTCTCTCTCTATATATATATATATATATATATATATATATATATATATATATATATATATATATATTATCTGGTGCGAACTATCCCACACTTAATAGTGCGAACAGGACATGTGTCACCTGACGGTAAGCACTGGTTATGTCTTTTCTACCCAATTTTTTTTTATGTTGTTTGGTTAACTTTAATTATACCTATTTTATTTATGATGTTATGTTTGTTTCAATTAGGCTACTTTGGACGTGATATATGAGTTTTGTAGAAATTATGTTTGTTATAATGTGTTATCATTAGGTTTATTTTTTGCAGGTGTTATCTTTGTTCTCTCTCTATATCCACCCCCACCCTAATATACACATTGATGATGGTTTGGGTTGTGATTTTTTTTCAATATGATTTTTTATTTTATTTGTCAACTAGTTAGAAAAAAATCAGTTTGTATATGTTGGGAACTTGATAGATTTGAATAAGATTTGTTTACTGTTATTTTGTTTAACTGTTTTAAAATTTTGAAATATGGTAATTTGTTATCACCCATCGCTCAGATTTTTTATTAATATATTATGGATTATGACAGATTTGTTCCCGACATCTATCATTGGCATAAATCTTAGCATTAGAGTAAAAGGTATTTTTAATTATTTTTATCAATGGTACACTTAGAGATTTGGAGTTGTACACTTTGTTAATGTGTATTTGAGGAATATGTCTATGTATATATTTTTACTGACTAAAAACTAAATATGAATAATATAATATTCGCACCTACTTCCCTCTCTAACTAAACATAAGAATGTCTTCCATTGTTTTCGTTAAGTGCAATACTAAATCAAAAAAGATGATATCACCCTGAATGTGTAAAGTTGATTTTGGTCTAATTCTAAGATTTTAATCAATTTTTCTTTTTAATTTTTTTAATTTTGCGTAATCCAATAGTTGACAAATTTTGTGGTACTTACGTAAGTTTATCCCAAGATAACAATGTTTTTAAAGTTATATTTATTAATACAATAATTTCAAACATTTTTCAATTTAGTATATCATAATTTTGGTAATTTTATAAATATAAAAATAGGATTAAACATATTATAAGGCGCCCGAACGTCACGCGAGTTAAATACTAATTATAACTCTAAAATAATAGTAGTAGAAGTGTAAATGCATGATTAAAACTCTTAATACCTTTTTACTCGGGTTTTTATTTTCCTTCTATCTGACTCTCTATATAACCCATTCGTATTTCTAAATTTTTATCTATAAGATTCTTGATGAACTCTTAATCTTTCAGCCCGCCTTGCATACAAATCGAGAATGTCTAGCAATGAAAATAATGGGGAGGATTCAAATGGGTATTCATTTGATAGGGAGAAACAGAGGGCTAAAGATAGATGGAAGGTACAATTGAATTTTTTTAATTTTTTATGAACGAGTTATGATTGTGGGTAGTGTTTTCTGATTTGAGTTTGTTTGGTTTCGTAGTAAGCGGCTCAAACGAAGGATTGTCCAAACAAGATGTGAAAATCGCTAAACAGGCACAAAATGTGTTGGAATGTTTTCGATGTATGGGTTATTGCCTTAATATCATATTTTCGTGCTCATGTTATGTTTGATAATTTGTCTATGTGTGTTTTTCTCTTTGTTTACAGGTGACACATCTATTAGGTGTTTTTGGTTTTGGGTCATTTTACTTCATTTTGGGTGCAAGTGAGTATAATAATATGTTTGTAGAATCAATATTTTATTTTGTTGGTTGCAGGGTTGCAAGATATACGTTATGTATGCTGTTTGTTCTCCTTCACATTTGGTTGGTGCTTATTTTTATCAGATTTACATTAATAAACCATCTCCAAGCGTTCAGGCAAATGGGTTTAACTAAGTCCCGATGATTTACAAGTAAAATATTCCAATCCATTTACTGTTTTTTTAAACCAATATAATGAACATTTTTCAATTATTATCTCTTAATATGTTTTACTTTTTTCATAAAAAAAATGGTAGTCTTTGTTTTCTAATGAAGTTTGAAGCTTAAGAGTTCTTATTCGTTTAAATCATTTCATTCTCTCCATCTATAAAAAAAATTATATGTTTATACTTGGTTTTTATATTTTTTGTACATGAATATATTCATTTTTTTAATTGTCTTTACGACATATTATCACAATAAGGTTAAATAGATTCTTAAGAAAATTATTAAAAATATATATATAAAATGCCCGCGGACAGCGCGGGGTACATGCTAGTACTTATGGAGATTGTAAGCCTCTATTAGTTGTGGTCATAATTTATATTGATATTACATTAACCAAGATAATCAAATTTAGCCACACGCAAAATCTGAAAACGAATTCAGCTAAATAATAGGAAAAAGTAAGCCACACATTCAGACCCCAATAAAGGGACTTACAGATTCTATGAAAAACAAATATTAGCCTATAATATTTATGCAAAAAATAGAAAATAAGTAAATAACTCTTATTTTTATATGAACAATATGGATAATACAATCAATCAAGAATAAAAAAATGGCTCTGATAATAATTGTTGGGTATCTAAATATCCCGATCATTATCATTCTTAAACTATCATACTTGAAAAATAAAGTTTATATCTAACTAGATCCAAATGTAAAGACAACACCTTATACCAAAAAGATTATCATACCTAAAGTGATTCTCTCTAATTTGAATTGTAGTTTGAAATAGAACAAAAAATATCATATTTCTTGGACTTGATCTTGAACTTGACCTAAAAAATTATGAATATATAAGTGATCTTGATCTTCAAAACTCAAGGAACTAGATTTTAACCCCGCACAGTGCGCGGACATTTTACAAATCTCGTATAGAAAGACTAAAAGAAACATATTATTCAAATATTATAGAAATATGTATCCAAATATTTTTATATATAACTATATCCAACCCCCTAGTTAAAAGTTTTCATATAATTAAACCCACTATAAAGTTTGTTTCACATATATGCCCTTTAACAGATTCTGCTAATTTTGCCCTCATCTCGTTGTAGGGGATATCACCGAACAACCCAACTGCCTACAGACATGGACGAAGCATTGGAATCATCAAATAAAGAAAATCCAAATCCAATTAATGAAATGTGTATGTCAGATGGTTTGTATTTGAATGAAGATGGGTATTATAGTAATCTAAGGTATCTACTTTTGGGGGGGGGGGGGGGGGTATCATACTAAGGTATCTACTTATGGCGTGGATGAATTGGTATCTGAATACAAGAGAAACCACCTCCAGCATAATCACAAACCCCACTCCCACCACCAAATTGACCCACCAGCTAACCCCCGTACGCTCACGGACCAACCCCCCAACCCTAAATCGCTAAAATCCTCCACCCCAAACCACCCACGAAATAACCTCTACACGGATTGAATCCACCCCCAATCCTCATACACTCACGGACCAAACCCCCCAACCCAAATCGTGACAAGATCTCCAACGAGGAGATAGATCCGAGAAAATAGAGAGAACGCTAAGAGAAGGAGAACATGAGGAGAGACCCTTTTGTTGCTGAAAGAAAATTGGAGTATTGGATCAGATAGTGAAGATTCCAAAATCCAAGAGATACAATGGGTATCTAGAGGTTGATATCTACGTATATTAGTTTTCAGGGGCCGAAATGTTTAATTGAAAATAATTAGGACTTGGATGTATATTCACTGTATACTAGGGGGTGGTATCTAAAAGCCCCATATTTTTAATGAGCAAAATTTTCTATTAGCCGACAGTTACATAACAATTGGAGTTAAATTTGCATAAAAAACTAATTGACATGAAATCAACTTATATCAAGTCAAGGTTTTAAAAAACACTGGGCGTGACCAAGGCGTGGAGGCAAGTCTTAAGCCTTAGAAGCCTAGGCGGACTTTAGGCGTAAAAAAGCGTGAAAAGGCGCTTAGGAATTTTTTTAATGTATCTTAACAATTTTAAGTATAACAAGGCTATTAAAAATTCTAAAACGGTACATATCTTAAAATATGTCTAAATATATGCAAACTAAAATACTATTTTTTTTAAATACTAAGAAAAAAGAAAAAAAAGAGAAAAAAATGCATGTTTTTTGGACAAAAGGCAAAGAGGTTTGGGATAACATTGGTCTTTTGATTGTTTTGAATGACATATTGGCCGGATTTTAAAAAAAAAGTCTTTAAAGGCCGATATCGTTTTACTAAAGTATTTTTATTTTTAAAAAAAAAGTGTGCCTTAAACCTTTTATCAAGAAAAGGCGTAAAAGGCTTTTGGGGGGGGGGGGGGATTTCTTCCAAACCTTAAGTCTAGGGGCGCCTTTTAGAACACTAATAACATCCAAACTTTTATTATATATTACTCTTTTCATGGGAATTGTGTTAAAAACAAATTTGTCATAATTCTAATCGAACAGTTCTGCACGCAATGCTATAACTTAATGTTCGAAGCTATCTAATGGTGAATATTTTGTAATTTGGTCATAGCGTCAACCAACCTAATTCTTAATGGTGACGAAATGAGAACATAAAGTATTTTTTTTTAATCGTTAGATCTTTTTATTCTTATTGCAAAATAGAATAATCAAATCAGCAATTTAGTTGAGTAGCACTGTTTATTTTATTTAAGCAAATAAAAAAATAAGGTGATCAAATCTTGTAGTCAAACAAACACACAAATATAATTAACTTATCACAAATATATATATATATATATATATATATATATATATATATATATATAGAGAGAGAGAGAGAGAGAGAAAATCTCTCATACATACTACATAAGGTCCACCAATGAGGACTATTTTGTATAAAATAGTAAAAAAAAAAATTTTGAGTTAGATTTTTTTTCATGGTGTTTAAATATTTCAAGAGACTTTCACAAAAAAAATTAGTTCAAAATATTTTTTTTTTATTTTGAAAAAATCGGTCAAACAATTTGAGTTTTTAAACTGTTAAAATTGACATAGTTTGATCGATTTTTTTCAAAATAGCCAAAGAAATTATTTTGAGCTGATTTGTTTTTGAGAGATTCCCTCAAATGTTTAAATACCAAACAGAAAAAATGAATTCAAAAATAGTTTTTACTATATAAAAAAAAATAATCCGCACAAGTGATATATATAGGGGGTAAATATGAGACTCTCCCTATATATATATATATATATATAGTGAGAGGATCACAAGTGGACCAAAATAATGGACTTAACGAAAAAGACTAATAGTGAGAGGATCCTGTAACTTCCACAAACAGCTACAGCTCGTCACCTGAATGAAAATCCTATGCATGGTGTCCTTGTGGCTGGGCACCTAAAATGGTTTTTACAAAAATAGATTTGAAAGCAAACGGGTCAGAGCCCGAAAGTGGGGATTATTTTAAAAACAGCAAGTGTTTTAATAACATTAAAACAATGAATGAAAATACATGTTAGGACGTGCACTCACATGAAGTACTCACCTCTCGACTAATTTGTGCACCCCTAACGTACCGTACCCATCTAAGTGACATACATATCTAATCAAACCGTAATAAGTTCTACCCCTTACTACTCAATTCCCATTATACGTACTAGCGTTATCAAATAAATAGAGGGCTTACTGAACTCAGGTTCTCAATTATTAGCAATACAATTCATTACAGGTTATCCCTTTATAGTTACTCAAAGCGTTTCTGTATATATATACGCACAATACCAACATGAAAGTTCTCATTAATTTAAGTGTATATTATTCACGCCATAAATATACAATACAAGCACCCGAGACTAAGCTGCGGTGCACACATACTCTGCTATCCATCCCGGTACATCACGTACATAAGAATCACGCATTCCGAATCTCTCGGGAATCGTTCTCAAATAATAGCAAATCACAAACAATGGAGGCGAACACAGTCACATCACATGGGTCACGCACATACCTACGCTCCCACGATCAGCAGACTTATTAACATCCCAATAAGTCCTTCTCTGACCTATGTTCTCGAGGTACCAATCTAAATCCGGGCAACACAAGGATTAGAGGGCCCTAAGCGAACGTAAACCTCCCGTGATAGCAAGTATGGTAGGTATGTCATACACATAAAATCATATACATATACTAAGTATGCACACAGCTTAGTAATCACCATAATTTATTTGTGGTACACTTCTCATTCTCGTACCGACATATAATGTTACACAATTTACATATTCCCGGTTAATATAATTATTCAAGCCGTCAATTGTTCTCACGTCGTAATAGACACTCACGTCTTAATCCATAATTTCCATTTGGTTCAAATCACACCTCTAGGTTTTACTTCTCTATATATCCCAAATGTCCCTACCATAACAATTTATCATCAAGGGAATGTTATCTCTACAATTAAATGAGGTTACGGGACACGCGAAGTCAAAACAGGCCAAAAAGCCTAAACTGTCATCTCGTTAGAAGTCTCGTTCGAACGAGGTTGTTCGAACGAGAGATCGTTCGAACGAAGTGGGCCTTCTAACGAGATCTCATTCGAACGAAATTCATCGAACGAACATCCCTCTCGTTAGAAGTCAAACTGTCAACTCGTTAGAAGCTCGTTCGAACGACCTGGGCAGCTCTTCTAACGAGAGGCCAGTTTCAAGCCCAGAAATTCCTTTTTCATTTTTCCATCTTTTCTTCCACTCTAATCTCATCTAAACATCAATCCAACAATTGTTCAAGGTTTCTAATCGTCCCTAAACATACTTAGGTCACATACTAACGTGTTTTGTGGGGTTAATTCATTCTAAACATCATCCAAATATCAAATCTATACATTTCTCCCCAGTTTTAAGAACATGAACCCTAGAAATTCTTAAATCCCCAATGAGTCTAATTAAATCCATTTTTGTTTCATCCAAAATGTATTATCATCAGATTAATCACCTACATACAATTCTACATGCAATTCCTCATCAAAATACAAGTTTCAAATTCCAATTTAATGGGTTTTCATCAATCTCCCAAAAATAATACAATTTTATCAATTTTCTACGCATGGAAGAAGCATTCTCTGCAACTAATGAAATTAAACCACTTGCCTTATGTGTATCTCTGATTTTGATGTCGAATTGATGAATGGTTCTCTCTCTCTCTACATAATTCTCCTCTCTCTCTCTTTCTACAAGTCTTCTTCTCCAAGGTGACAATGGTGGCTAGGGTTTGCCTTAGGAAACTTTTTGGAACTAATTTCAATAACCCCCGTAGCCCAGTAAGTCATTTAGGATAGTTAGTGGGTTTAGTGGGTAAAGTCCAAATCAGATATTAATTCCTAATTTTCGTGGGTTTTAATTACCAAAAATCCAAAATTACCAAACTACCCTTATACGTTGTCGGCATGACCTAAAAATGCCCCGGGACCCAAACTCAACCCCCGACTAGTGTTTTATGACTATTTCGACCCTTCCGGACGCGTTGGAGCACTCAAAACGACCATACGGTTAATAGAAATAAAATTCACTTTTTAATTAAATAATAATATTCCTGACGCGACTGTCACATGCGTCTCAACAAAATTTTCCCAAATTGCCGTATATCAATCTCACGACAAATTTAATAATTCAACATTCATATATAGCCATATGTATACTCATTAAAATCAAATACCAACTCGCATCTCGCTAGTATTTTTATCCGGATTAATTCCCAATTAATACACATTTAATTCAATTAATCCCATAAATAAATATCATAAAAATACGGGGTATTACATACTTCCCCCCTAATAACAGAATTTCATCCCGAAATTTGGAACTAGAAAGTACCTGGTAAGAACAACTCTGGATAACGTTCGCGCATCTAATCCTCGCACTCCCATGTGGACTCCTCGACATTATGATGTCGCCACTGAACACGAACTAACGGGACTATCTTTGACCACAGTTTCTGCTCACTTCGGTCCAAAATAGCAATCGGCCCCTCCTCGTAGGAGCTATCAGGCTGGAGATCGATGTCCTCCAAAGAAATGTGAGAATGAGCCAAATCGTCTCTAAGATATTTCCTTAGCAAGGAAATATGAAACACATCGTGAATCCGATGCAAATGCTCTGGTAGCCCAAGTCTATACGCAACCGGTCCAATCCGCTCAATAATAGGAAATGGTCCCACATATCTCGGTGCCAACTTCCCTTTCTTCCCGAAACGCATAATCCCCTTCATAGGAGATACTCTGAGCAAAACCTGGTCCCCCACTTCAAATTCCCTGAAGGACCTCTTCGCATCAGCATAGCTCTTCTGCCTGTCTTGAGCTACCCGAATGCGACTTCGTATCAGATCTATCCTTGTCGAAGTATCCTGAATCACTTTCGACCCAAGTAGTTTGTTGTCCCCCACCTCCAACCAACATGCTGGGGAACGACAAGGTCTACCGTACAGCGCCTCAAATGGAGCCATGCCAATGGTGAACTGGTAGGAGTTGTTGTAAGCAAACTCCACCAGTGGAAGATACTGCTCCCATCCACCCCCAAAATCAATGATGCACATACGTAGCATGTCCTCCAACATCTGGTTTGTACGCTCGGTTTGCCCATCAGTCTGCGAATGATAAGCCGTACTCAACCGCAATTCCGTGCCCATGGCCTCCTGAAAACTCTCCCAAAATCGCGAAACAAATATCTTGTCTCTGTCAGACACGATATTTAGGGGCACGCCGTGAAGTCTCACTATCTCTGCAATAAAGAGCTGGGCATACTGTCCCGTACTGTAGTCTGTCCTTACGGGTAGAAAATGAGTGACTTTGGTCAACCTGTCCACAATCACCCAAACGGAGTCGTGACCTCTCTGTGACGTAGGCAACCCCGTGATAAAATCCATGGATATGCTCTCCCACATCCACATTAGGACCTCCAATGGATGTAGAAGTCCTGCCGGTCTCTGATGATCCACTTTTACTAGCTGACAAGTGGCGCATTTGGAAACAAACACGGCAATATCTCTCTTCATCCCGCTCCACCAATACTGTCATCTCATGTCTTGGTACATTTTGTCCCCACTGGGATGTATCGCGAACCGTGAGCCGTGCGACTCTGCCATCACCTCGTGCCGCAATTCCTCCCCTTCCGAAACTACCAATCTCCCATTGAAGCGTAATCCCCCGTCTGAGCTAACGGTATAAGACTCGGCTCCCTAAGCTAATAATCGAACTATCTTCTCCTGACAGAACGAGTCATCTGCTTGGGCCTTTACCACTCTCGTGACAATCTGTGGTGTAACAGTCATTACAGACATGAATGATTGGGCCACTGCATCCTGGTGTCCCAACTCCTTCCACTTTTCCTTCCACACCCCTGCCACTTCATCTACTGGCCTACGGCTCAACGCGTCTGCTACCACATTAGCCTTCCCTGGGTGGTATTGGATATCGAACTGATAATCCTTCACGAACTCAAGCCACCTCCATTGCCGCATATTCAACTCCTTCTGCGTGAATAGGTACTGTAGGGACTTGTGGTCCGTGAACAATCGAAACTTCTCCCCCAAAAGGTAATGTCTCCAAATCCGAAGGGTAAATACCACTGCCGCTAACTCCAAGTCATGAGTGGGGTAATTCTTCTCATGAGGCTTTAGCTTACAGGAATCATAAGCTATGGCTTGACTCTCCTGCTGCAATACACCTCCAAGTCCTTACAAGGACGCATCGGTGTAGACTAGATACTCAACTCCCAGTCTCGGCAATGCTAACACAGGTGCTGAGGTAAACTTATCCTTTAACTCATCAAATGCCAACTAACAGGCATCATTCCAGATGAATGGCACACCCTTACGAGTCAGATGTGTCAAAGGACCCGCTATCTTCGAAAATCCCCGAATGAACCTCCTGTAGTATCCTGCTAGGCCCAAGAAACTACGGATCTCAATCGGTGTCATGGGTTGTCCCCACTCCCTCACCGCAGATACCTTCCCCGGATCTACAGATATCCCCCGGTCGGAAATAATGTGTCCCAAAAACTGGACCTCCTTTAGCCAAAACCCGCACTTTTCATATTTTGCATACAGCTCGTTCTGACGTAGCGTCTGCAAAACCTGCCTCAAATGCTCGGCGTGCTCCTCCTCTGTCTGGGAGTAAACCAGAATATCATCAATGAAGACAATGACGAACTGATCAAGGAACTCTCTGAACACCCTATTCATCAAGTCCATAAACACTGCTGGAGCGTTGGTCAAGCCAAAAGGCATAACCCGAAACTCGTAGGAACCATATCTCATTAAGAACGCAGTCTTCGAGACATCCTCCTCCCTGATAAGCAACTAATGGTATCTCGATCGCAAATCAATCTTTGAGAAGAAAGAAGCTCCCCTCAACTGGTCTAATAAGTCATCGATTCGGGGCAACGGATATTTATTCCGTATCGTGACCTTATTCAACTCTCGATAATCTACACACAACCTCAACGATCCGTCCCTCTTCTTTACGAACAACACAGGGGCACCCCACGGCGAAATACACCTCCGTATAAACCCCTGACCCAACAACTGCTCAATCTGATCTCGTAGCTCTCGCATCTCTGCCGGAGCCATACGGTATGGTGCACGTGCTATAGGTCTCGTATCTGGTAATAAGTCTATGACAAATTCTATCTCTCGACTGGGGGGTAGGCCTGGTATCTCCTGAAACACATCGGAATACTCCCTGACAACTGGGATCGAATCTAAAGGAATCACAACCTCCTTAGAGGTATCCTCCTCTATGTAATACAGATGAGCGGTCGAGCCTCCCTCTGGACGAGGCATCGCCACTACAAACATCTCTTGCCCCGAAATGGCAAAAACAATGCTCCCACCGAAGCAATCAATCATGGCTCTATAAGCTGCGAGCCAATCCATACCAATAATCACATCGTGCTCATGCATATCTAATACCAACATGTCTGCAGGTCATACCAAACTACCAATCTCTACCCCCACTCCCCGGTATATAAAGAAAATAAGTGACCCACTCCCCAATGGTGAGTCTACACACGTCACTGTGCTCTCTGCTATGGCTAACAACCCTAAGACTTTCGCAAAATGTGTAGCTATAAAAGAATGCGTTGCCCCCGTATCAAACAAAACCCGACCCATAGTGCCATGGATAGGAAACATACCCTCAATCGCGGGTGGGGCTTGTGGAGCTGCTGCCTACTGAAGCTGGTGTACTCTCCCATACGGTAGCTGCACCTGCTGAACTGGGACCGCTGGAATGGGTGGCAATGCTGCCATCTGTGGTGGCGTCGGGAGGGCGCCGGGAAACACGGGTCTCTGCGGCTCCTGTCGAGCACCCTGCTGCTGTTGCGAGGCCCTGCCCCTATCAGGACAGTATTGGTGTTTATGGCCAGTCTTGCCACAAACGTAACACTTCCCCGAGAAGTTCCCCCCTCTCTGTCCCTGCTTCCCCCGGCCCTGGTGGCCGTTACCGTTCCTCCCCTGGCCCTGCTGAAGCTGTTGTTGACCATTCTGACCCTGCTGGTTCTGATGGCCGTTCGGACCCTGATGGCCCTGCCTGAAACCTCCCTGTCCGTGTCTGAAATTCCCCGATCTGAATCTCTTGTGATCCCCCTGCTGGGAACCCTAGTCACCCTGTCTCTGCCCCTGAACAGAATGTGCCCCACTGGCACCATTTCCCCTAGTCCTGCCCTGATGGCTGGACTCTCCTGACCTCTTGCCTTCATCCATGTGAAAGCAGTGATCCTGGTAGTGTAACAGTGCAGCGTTGACCACATCAGAGTAAGTGGCCAACGATAGATTCCCCAACAAATGCTGACGGATCCTCCAAGTCAACTCGTCTGTAAATTTCTGTATCTTCTTCTCTTCCGTCGGTATCTCATCCGGAACAATAATCAATAGATTTGTGAATTAGGCCTTATACTCGGCCACAGTCTTACCTTCCTGCTTAAGATTCATAAACTTCCTTCTCATTTCCCTGTGAACAGCTGACGGAAAGTACTTGCGGTCAAACCGCACCCAAAACTCCTGTATAGTGAGAGTATCTGTGACAACCCGAATATAATTATGATTAATTATGCTTAAATCATGCCTAGCTTATGTGATATGATTAGTGTGTTATTAATATATGTGATTTTAATTTATTATGTTTAGTATAATCCTACCTTCAAAAATCATGAAATGTCGAATTAGTTACAAATACAAAATTTTGAAGGTTTCGGTAGGCATGTTCATGTTTAAGGCTAGTTTTGACCTTTATGACATAACAATTGACTTGAGGTGAAAACTATATAGTTTTAGACAAGTGAGTTATGGTTGTAACACAATAAACGGTGTGTGAAACGGAGGTTCGAGTGAGAAGTTATACCAAAATTACAAAATAAGGGCAAAATAGTCCATCCGTTAAGTAGTATTTTGTCTTATTATGGCAACAAATGTTTTATTCTCATTGGTTGGGAAGGGTGGTGGCTTTGTCCGACCTTAAACACTTAGAATTACCTCTTTATTCATCCAAAATTCAGCCATGAGATATTTTAAGCTTAAAGAAAGAGAAGTAGGAAGTTAGGAAGAAAAAGTGAGGAGAAAATTGAAGAAAATTCATAGAAAATTACGTAAAAGCCCCGAAGGTAATTCTAACTGCAAATCTTATTGTTTTTCTTATATTTATGTTTTATATGATAGAAACCATTATTTTTTTACTAAACTTTCAGCCCTTGATATATATGTTTGGTTAGATGAAAGTTTAAGTTAAGTTTAATGTATAAAACCCTAAAATTGCTTTGTTTAGAAACTCTGTTTATTCAAACTTCCATATATTTTTGTGTACTTAATGTAATTGACTCATTCCAATTGTAGATTAACCTGGACTTATATATGTATGACATATCCTAAAATCATGTTAAAATACCAAGAAATGAGTCTTTGGTGAGAGTTTGAAGTTCGGGTGTGAAATCTGCCCTAAGGGTGAAAGTATGCCTGCCATGTGTTCAATGTTTTGCTTGGCATAGAAAATGAACTCTGAAAATTATGAAATTTTAATCTTGTATTGTTCAGTATGTTTACTGATGTTGGGTGAAATATCACATAAATTTATGATGTAGAAAAATTATGTAAATTCCTGGAAGTTGTATGAACGATGAAAGAGCCTATAGGGCAGATTTGATATGTGGTAAAGAAATGATCATATCTTGCTCTAGGAGACTTAAAACGATGTATCGTCTTTTGTATTGGAATACTAATATGACAAGGATTGAATTTACAAGAATAAATGAATTTATATTTGGTCTATGATTTGACATGGATTGGGATGGAACTTCACTTGTGATAAATGATTTGAATGGAATGATGTGATGCTTATGGATTGAATTATGTTTAAATCATTCTTTGGATTAATGATATTCTTATGATGATACTAATATTGTAAGAATGATAGGAAGGGAAGAAGAACTGATTGAACAAGTACCAGATAAAAGCAAGGGAAAAGCCAGTAAAACTGTCAAGGTGAGTGTACTTATGATTTGTTTCATATATAAATATGAATATAGCTCTAAAAGAGGATTTGTTTGAATACTTCGGTATTCAGGATTTGTTTGGATATTAAAATATCCAGGATTTGTTGTGGTCTCATGATCCAAGATTTGTTTGAATACTTCGGTATTTAGGATTTGTTTGGATATTAAAATATCCAGGATTTGTTTGGGTCTTATGATCCAGGATTGGTTTGAATACTTCGGTATTCAGGATTTGTTTGGATATTCAAATATTCAGGATTTGTTATTGCCAATGGGCAGAATTATTTGGATCTTATGATCCAGGATTTGTTATTGCCAATGGGCAAAATTATTTGGATCTTATGATCCATGATTTGTTATTGCCAATGGGCAGGATTGTTCAGATTTTATATTCACATATTCGATATAGAATTGTTATTCTATTGCAGGGAAGGAGTACCTCACTAAGCTTAATGCTTATAGTTTATATTTTAACAATTTCAGGTTTGTACGCTGCCAGCTAGGATAATATATGACCGGTAACTTGAGAGTTGCACCGTTAGAAGAGCTGGGCTTTAAGTATGGAGATTTTATCGTTGTCACACTGAAGATTTTTATATACTCACACATTGTATATATTGATTTAGTATGGATTGAGTTTATCATAGTTAATCGTAGTATTGTATAATCTCTAATTATGACTATGATGTTGATTTCGTTATGGCACAAGAATAATATTATATTCATTATGCACATTATGCAGTAAAATATGGATAGATGAATTATATTTCCAATGGGCTCAACATTATGATTTAATTATTCTAATAATGAATGATTTGTATGGATATTGGGTTTGGGGTGTGACAATTAGTGGTATCAGAGCGTGGTTATTAATTCTGGACGTGTGTGACGATTAGATGGCAGTATTTAGTTGCTTTTATATTTATGAATTGTTTATATACTAACCAATAGTTTAGTATCATAAACTGCTTATATTAGATGTTAGAACTTTGTTGTATTACAGATAATTATAGATGGAACCTGGGAATGGACAACCTAGAGAAGAGGGAGTGGCTTCTCGTGCATAGAATACTGAAGTAGAGCAAAGTGTTGCTGGAAGGGCTAGAGATCAAGAGCAGCCTACAGAGATGCAAATAATGGCGCAGGCAATGATGAGGATGGCAGAGCAACAAGAAAGAAATATGGCGCAAATGGCAGAACAACAGGCTAGATATCTAGAATCAAAGACTGTGGCCAGGATTGAGAAAGAGGCAAGGAAGGAAATGGAAGATTCCATGCATGAGAAGTTTTTAAAGTTGAATCCTCCTGAATATTTAGGGTCAGTTGAACCTACAGAAGCTGAGATGTGGGTCAGGGATCTAGAAACTATATTTGCAGTTATGAAGGTTCCAGATAACCAGAAAGTGAATCTAGCTGTGTTTAAGTTGAAAGGAGAGGCGAAATATTGGTGGGAAGCCAACAACCATTTGGTGCCCAGGATGGAAGGTACTGATGTTATTACTTGGGCTGAATTTATTAAAGCTTTATATGTTAAGTATTTCCCTAAGGTCTATAGGAGGGAGAAGCTGAGGGAGTTTATAAATTTAACCCAAGGGAACATGTCTGTGAAGGAGTATGATGCTAAATTTACTGCTTTATCTAGATTTGCTACTAAGTATGTGCCGGAGGAAGAAGATAAATGTAGTGAGTTTCAAGATGGATTGATTTGGCCTATTCAAAATAGAGTGGCCACTTATGAGTTAGAAGATTATGGTTCTCTGGTAAACAAAGCCACGATAGCAGAAAGGCAAATGAACCAAGTGATATACCCGTTTATGTTCTAGGAGGATCGCCTCCACAACGGACGACCCTAAGAGGAGCCGACCCTTCACCAGTCCCCAACTGGCCTTCACCAGACCCAGACGACCCTACGAGGGGCCGACCCTTCACCAGGCTCCAGACGACCCTACGAGGGGCCGACCCTTCACCAGGCTCCAGACGACCCTACGAGGGGCCGACCCTTCACCAGGCTCCAGACGACCCTACGAGGGGCCGACCCTTCAACAGGCTCTAGATGATCCTACGAGGGGCCGACCCTTCACCAGGCTCCAGACGACCCTACGAGGGGCCGACCCTTCAACAGGCTCTAGACGATCCTGCGAGGGGCCGACCCCTCACCAGGCTCCGGCCGACCCTACGAGGGTACGACAGTACGAGGACAGAATCAAGCCAGACTCACTGCCGGAAGAAACTTTGCCCTCGGCCTCGGCTCATAGGCCGAGGGTGACGTCATGACAGCGCGTGGTTTGGGAGACGCGTGGAACAGTGCGCGTGAGGCTCATATGACACGTGGAAGACCGTTACAACCGAATCACCCCCTCACGCGAGGGAATATTATGTCATCATTTGGCATCTACAGGTGTCAACAGGGGATTGGCTAGATCATTATTCACATGCACCATGCTTACTTGGGGGGTACACTACACCCCCCAAGACCTATATATACTTGTCACCCCTAACCCTACAGGGGATCGATCCATGAACAGTAGCCCTAGATAAAACTCTGCTTGTACACACACAGTAGAGAGAGAGAGAGGGTTATGTGCATTGTATCCAAGGCCATTAGTGCCCATACTTAGTGGATCACACACTCACAGTGGATGTAGGCCAAATTGGCTGAACCACTATACATCATTGTCTAATTTCCTCTTATACTCATCCCCTTCTACATACTTATACACTTATACATCTCCATGGCTGCCATGGCTGCTACTGATTAAGCTCACTAACACTTATCTGGTGGTGCTAAATCTTAGCATCATCACCAAGGGGTGGAGAGTAGAGAGAGTTTTAAGAAGAGTAGATTCGACGCATCTCAGTCTAGAGGAGGTGTGGGTGGAAGTGTTAAGGTGGAACCTCATAAATTTCAGAGAGGTGATGGATATAGTGGTAGAGGCCAAGGGAGATTTAGCAGAGATACTAGGGGTGGAGAATCTTCTAGTCTGGTTAGGAGGTCAGGAAAGGGTGAGGCACCGACAAGAGTTGTTACATGTTTCTTTTGTAAAGAGGAAGGGCATTATAAATCTGAGTGTCCTAAGCTTAAGGGATTGCATATTAAGAAGAATTGTCCGCAATTGGCAGAGACTCCAGCAGCACATAGTGAAGTAGCAAGCAGAATGTTATCTCCGGGCAGTGCAGTGAAAAGTATGGGCAGAGGACAAGCTAGTAGTTCCAGACCAGGTGGACGAGTTTTTACAATGAAAGAAGCTCAGATTACTCCAGATGTGGTGACAGGTACACTTTCTGTTACTGATAGAAGTGCTTATGTTCTGATTGATCCTGGTTCCACACATTCTTTTGTGTCATATGCATTTTACATATATCTGAATAGACCATGCACTCATTTAGAGGTGGGGTTGGGTATTTCCATGCCTATGGGGGATATGATTGTAGTTGAATATGTTTTTCGTGATTGTGTTTTGACTATGGGGTCTAGAGATACAGTTATAGATCTACTTCCGTTGGATATTTCTGATTTTGATATAATTCTGGGAATGGATTGTTTATCTAAATATCATGCATCTATGGATTGTTTCTGTAAGGAAGTTGTTTTTAATATGCCTGGTGAGCAGGAATTTAAATTTATGGGGGAAAGGAAAATTGTTCCCAGTTGCATCATTTCTGCTATTCAGACGAGGAAATTGTTGAGTAAGGGTTTTATTGCATATGTTCTTGACACTAAGAAGGGGGCTTTACAATTAGTCGATGTTCCTATTGTACGAGATTTTCCAGAAGTGTTTCCTAGTGAGTTGCCAGGGTTACCTCCAGAAAGAGAAATTGAATTTAGTATTGAATTAGCACCGGGGACAACCCCTATTTCTATGGAACCATATAGAATGGCACCTGCTGAGTTGAAAGAACTCAAAATTCAGTTGCAGGATTTGCTTGATAGGGGGTTCATACAACCTAGTGTATCTCCATGGGGGGGAGCCAATTTTATTTGTGAAAAAGAAAGATGGCACTATGCATTTGTGTATTGATTATAGGCAACTGAATAAAGCTACTATTAAGAACAAGTACCCTTTACCTCGTATAGATGATTTGTTTGATCAGTTACAAGGTGCGAAAGTGTTTTCAAAAATAGACTTGCGATCGGGTTATCATCAGTTGAGGGTCAAGGAGAGTGATATTTCTAAAACTGCTTTTCGTACTCGGTATGGTCATTTTGAATTCCTGGTGATGCCTTTTGGGGTGACTAATGCTCCAGCTGTATTTATGGATCTTATGAATCGAGTACTGCATCCTTTTGTTGATTCGTTTGTGATAGTTTTTATTGATGATATCTGATTTATTCACGTGATATGGTTGAACATGAAAAGCATCTTAGAACTATTTTGAATGTGTTGAAAGATAAGCAATTGTATGCTAAGTTTAGCAAATGTGAATTTTGTCTTTCAAAAGTTGTATTTTTAGGCCATGTTATTTCTGGAGATGGTATATGTGTTGATCCCAAGAAGGTAGAAGCTATTGTAAAATGGGAGAAGCCCAATAATGTCACTGAGGTGAGAAGTTTTCTGGGTTTAGCTGGGTATTATAGAAGGTTTATTAAGGGATTTTCTTCAATCGCCTTGCCGATGACTAAACTAACCCGGAAAGATGTTAAGTTTGAATGGAATTCTGATTGCGAAAATAGTTTTGATGAATTGAAAAAGAGGTTGGTAACTGCACATGTTCTTACTATTCCGCATGGTGGAGATGGTTTTGTTATTTATACAGATGCTTCACACCAGGGGTTGGGATGTGTTTTTATGCAGCATGGTAAATTTATTTCTTATGCTTCTAGGCAGTTGCGTACACATGAATGTAATTATCCTACACACGATTTGGAACTTGCTGCTATTGTCTTTGCTTTGAAATTATGGCGTCATTATCTATATGGTGAGGTATGTGAAATTTTTAGTGACCATCAAAGCCTTAAGTATTTATTTACTCAGAAGGAGTTGAATTTGAGGCAGAGGCGGTGGATGGAGTTAATTAAAGATTATGATTGTACAATTCACTACCACCCAGGAAAGGCAAATGTAGTTGAAGATGCTTTGAGTAGAAAGGCTTCAGGCAGGTTATCTTGTATTCGATGTGCTAGAGTTTCTCATATTATGGAGTTGAGATTGATGGGAGTAGAATTGCAGCTAGTAGATGGGGATAGATTCTTTGCTCATGTAAGCGTGAGGCCTTTGTTAGCTACCCGTATTCATGATTTGCAAAGTCAAGATCCTTTCCTTGAGAAGAAACGACAAGATGTCCAAGATGGTAAGTCTGAAGATTTTTGTATTGTGAATGATGGAACTTTATTGTATAAACAGCGGTTATGTGTGCCTAATGTGGGTGGATTGAAAGAGGAAATTTTAGATGAGGCTCATAATTCCATTTATACTATGCATCCTGGTAGTACTAAAATGTATAGGGATTTAAAGGAGCATTATTGGTGGTATAATATGAAGAAGGAAATAGCTGATTTTGTTGCTAGATGCCTTATATGTCAACAAGTAAAAGTGGAGCATCAGAAACCTACTGGTTTACTTCAACCATTGCCAATTACCAGAATGGAAATGGGATCATGTAACGATGGATTTTGTAGTTGGGCTTCCTCGATCTCAGAAGGGGTCAGATTCGATTTGGGTAGTGGTAGACAGGTTAACCAAGTCAGCTCACTTTCTAACAGTCAAGACTACGTATACAGTTGATAGGTATGCTAGATTGTATGTTAATGAAATTATTCGATTGCATGGAGCACCTGTTTCTATTGTTTCAGATAGGGACCCTACTTTTACCTCCAGATTCTGGGATAGTTTGCAGTATGCTATGGGTACCAACTTAAAGTTTAGTACGGCTTTTCATCCCCAGACAGATGGGCAGTCTGAAAGGACAATACAGATTTTGGAAGATATGCTTAGAGCTTGTGTGCTTGATTTCAAAGGTAATTGGGATGAATATTTGCCTTTGATAGAATTTGCATATAACAATAGTTTTCAGTCTACTATTGGTATGGCTCCATATGAAGCCTTGTACGGTAGACGGTGTCGTACACCCGTATGTTGGGGTGAAGTTGGTGAGAGGAAGATAGAGGGTCCAGAGTTGATTGAAGTCACCACTGAAAAAGTGAAGATTATTCAAGATAGAATGAGAATAGCTCAAAGCAGACAGAAAAGTTATGCGGATAAACGACGAAAAGATTTGGAATTCCAGAAAGGGGATTATGTATTTCTTCGAATATCGCCATGGAAAGGAGTTATGAGGTTTGGAAAGAAAGGAAAATTAAGTCCACGCTACATTGGACCTTATAAAATCCTTGAGAAAGTCGGGATGGTTGCCTACAAGTTAGAATTACCACCAGAGTTATCTCGGTTACATGATGTTTTCCATGTTTCTATGTTGAGAAAGTATGTAGCGGACCCTTCACATGTATTGGTGGAACAACCTATTGAGTTGAAGGAAGATTTGAGCTACGTGGAAGAATCGCTTGCTATCATCGATAGGAAAGAACAAATATTGAGATCAAAGGTGATCCCACTTGTGAAAGTTGTGTGGATAAGGCCTTACATAGAAGAAGATACATGGGAGAGTGAGGATAGCATGAAAATGCGTTATCCGTATTTATTTGATTCGGACAACCAAGGTATGTCAATTTCGAGGACGAAATTTCCTAACAAGGGGAGAATTGTGACAACCCGAATATAATTATGATTAATTATGCTTAAATCATGCCTAGCTTATGTGATATGATTAGTGTGTTATTAATATATGTGATGTTAATTTATTATGTTTAGTATAATCCTACCTTCAAAAATCATGAAATGTCGAATTAGTTACAAATACAAAATTTTGAAGGTTTCGGTAGGCATGTTCATGTTTAAGGCTAGTTTTGACCTTTATGAAATAACAATTGACTTGAGGTGAAAACTATATAGTTGTAGACAAGTGAGTTATGGTTGTAACAAAATAAACGGTGTGTGAAACGGAGGTTCGAGTGAGAAGTTATACCAAAATTACAAAATAAGGGCAAAATAGTCCATCCGTTAAGTAGTATTTTGTCTTATTATGGCAACAAATGTTTTATTATCATTGGTTGGGAAGGGTGGTGGCTTTGTCCGACCTTAAACCCTTAGAATTAACTCTTTATTCATCCAAAATTCAGCCATGAGATATTTTAAGCTTAAGGAAAGAGAAGTAGGAAGTTAGGAAGAAAAAGTGAGGAGAAAATTGAAGAAAATTCATAGAAAATTACGTAAAAGCCCCGAAGGTAATTCTAACTGCAAATCTTATTGTTTTTATTATATTTATGCTTTAGATGATAGAAACCATCATTTTTTTACTAAACTTTCAGCCCTTGATATATATGTTTGGTTAGATGAAAGTTTAAGTTAAGTTTAATGTATAAAACCCTAAAATTGCTTTGTTTAGAAACTCTGTTTATTCAAACTTCCATATATTTTTGTGTACTTAATGTAATTGATTCATTCCAATTGTAGATTAACCTGGACTCATATATGTATGACATATTCGAAAATCATGTTAAAATACCAAGAAATGAGTCTTTGGTGAGAGTTTGAAGTTTCGGTGTGAAATCTGCCCTAAGGGTGAAAGTATGCCCGCCATGTGTTCGATGTTTTGTTTAACATAGCAAATGAACTCTGAAAATTATGAAATTTTAATCTTGTATTGTTCAGTGTGTTTACTGATGTTGGGTGAAATATTACATAAATTTATGATGTAGAAAAATTATGTAAATTCTTGGAAGTTGTATGAACGATGAAAGAGCCTATAGGTTAGATTTGATATGTGGTAAAGAAATGATCATATCTTGCTCTAGGAGACTTAAAACGATGTATCTTCTTTTGTATTGGAATACTAATATGAAAAGGATTGAATTTACAAGAATAAATGAATTTATATTTGGTCTATGATTTGACATGGATTGGGATGGAACTTCACTTGTGATAAATGATTTGAATGGAATGATGTGATGCTTATGGATTGAATTATGTTTAAATCATTCTTTGGATTACTGATATTCTTATGATGATACTAATATTTTAAGAATGATAGGAAGGGAAGAAGAACTGATTGAACAAGTACTAGATAAAAGCAAGGGAAAAGCCAGTTAAACTGTCAAGGTGAGTGTACTTATGATTTGTTTCATATATAAATATGAATATATCTCTAAGAGCGGATTTGTTTGAATACTTCGGTATTAAGGATTTGTTTGGATATTAAAATATCCAGGATTTGTTTGGGTCTCATGATCCAGGATTTGTTTGAATACTTCGGTATTAAGGATTTGTTTGGATATTAAAATATCCAGGATTTGTTTGGGTCTTATGATCCAGGATTGGTTTGAATACTTCGGTATTCAGGATTTGTTTGGATATTCAAATATCCAGGATTTGTTATTGCCAATGGGCAGAATTATTTGGATCTTATGATCCAGGATTTGTTGTTGCCAATGGGCAGAATTATTTGGATCTTATGATCCATGATTTGTTATTGCCAATGGGCAGGATTGTTCAGATTTTATATTCACATATTCGATATAGAATTGTTATTCTATTGCAGGGAAGGAGTACCTCACTAAGCTTAATGCTTATAGTTTATATTTTAACAATTTCAGGTTTGTACGCTGCCAGCTAGGATAATATATGACCGGTAACTTGAGAGTTGCACCGTTAGAAGAGCTGGGCTTTAAGTATGGAGATTTTATCGTTGTCACACTGAAGATTTTGATATACTCACACATTGTATATATTGATTTAGTATGGATTGAGTTCATCATAGTTAATCGTAGTATTGTATAATCTCTAATTATGACTATGATGTTGATTTCGTTATGGCACAAGAATAATATTATGTTGATTATGCACATTATGCAGTAAAATATGGATAGATGAATTATATTTCCAATGGGCTCAACATTATGATTTAATTATTCTAATAATGAATGATTAGTATGGATATTGGGTTTGGGGTGTGACAGTATCTCTCTCCTCCACGGTGGTAATAGACTCCCACCACTGCAGTGCAGATCCAACTAGCTTAAAGGTAGCTAGTATCTACTTCTGGACATCGGTGCACTCATACATCCTCAGGTGCCGCTGAATGCCCTTCCTCCACTGACTCGAAACCACAACATCGGAGCTACTTGCGAACTCCGGTGGGTGTTCTTTCTGAAAAGCATCACGTACACGTTCCCAAGCAGACGGTAATGCATGTGCCTGAACTGGCGCGGCTACTGGCGCCTGAGGTGGTGCCTGCTGAACTACGGCTAGTGCGGCATTTACCGCCTGGGCCACAATGGCTGCAACCTCGGCGGCATTCATCGTGCCCTGAACTGGTGCGGGCTGTGGTTCTGGTGTAGCATCCCTGGGAACCCGTTGTGCACGTCTTGGAGGCATCTGAAATAAGAATAAAGTTTATAAGTTCGCAGTTATAAACTTGAAATAGCTGAAGAACGTAGCATATACAAAAGAATACAACATTCCTAAAATATAGGGCTCTACATCAAAGAAAGCTCAGCGAAAACACAATAAGCTGTATAGATCCTAAAGGACACTAGAACCTGATGCTCTGATACCACCTGTGACACCCCAACTAATTAAATACCGGGTAGCTACTCCTTTATTAAATTAATACAAAATGCCAAGTTGGTCCAGTTAATAGCATCACTGTCGAAAACATTTTAATGATTACTAACCACCTAGTATTTAAAAAGTGAGCTGCCAAATTTTAAGTTAACTCTGATTAACATGCAATAAAAGGATAATGAAAGAATAACAACCATTAACCATAACGAAGCAATAGAATAACCAACAACATAATAATAAGTCCAGAGGAAAAACTCGTCACAACAATCCCACAACTGAATTAAGTAAAACAATGTAACCTGAATTAATTACATGCCAAAAGTCTGAAAATCTGAAATAGGAAAATGTTTCTAATAGAAATGGGTGACATGCCCTACAACTGATGAAAGCTGAATATAGAGTCAAGATAAATGAAGCGTCTACTAGCAAAGTCCTGTAACTTCCACAAACAGCTACAGCTCGTCACCTGAATGAAAATCCTATGCATGGTGTCCTTGTGGATGGGCACCTAAAATGGTTTTTACAAAAATAGATTTGAAAGCAAACGGGTCAGAGCCCGAAAGTGGGGATTATTTTAAAAATAGCAAGTGTTTTAATAACATTAAAACAATGAATGCAAAATACATGTTAGGACGTGCACTCACATGAAGTACTCACCTCTCGACTAATTTGTGCACCCCTAACGTACCGTACCCATCTAAGTGACATACATATCTAACCAAACCGTAATAAGTTCTACCCCTTACTAGTCAATTCCCATTATACGTCCTAGCGTTATCAAATAAATAGAGGGTTTACTGAACTCAAGTTCTCAATTATTAGCAATACAATTCATTACAGGTTATCCCTTTATAGTTACTCAAAGCATTTCTGAATATATATACGCACAATACCAACATGAAAGTTCTCATTAATTTAAGTGTATATTATTCACGCCATAAATATACAATGCAAGCACCCGAGACTAAGCTGCGGTGCACACATACTCTGCTATCCATCCCGGTACATCACGTACATAAGGATCACGCATTCCGAATCTATCAGGAATCGTTCTCAGATAATAGCAAATCACAAACAATGGAGGCGAACACAGTCACATCACATGGGTCACGCACATACCTATGCTCCCACGATCAGCAGAATTATTAACATCCCAATAAGTCCTTCTCTGACCTATATTCTCGAGGTACCAATCTATATCCGAGCAACACAAGGATTAGAGGGCCCTAAGCGAACGTAAACCTCCCGTGATAGCAAGTATGGTAGGTATGTCATACACATAAAATCATATACATATACTAAGTATGCACACATCTTAGTAATCACCATAATTTATTTGTGGTACACTTCTCATTCTCGTACCGACATATAATGTTACACAATTTACATATTCCCGGTTAATATAATTATTCAAGCCGTCAATTGTTCTCACGTCGTAATAGACACTCACGTCTTAATCCATAATTTCCATTTGGTTCAAATCACACCTCTAGGTTTTACTTCTCTATATAGCCCAAATGTCCCTACCATAACAATTTATCATCAAGGGAATGTTATCTCTACAATTAAATGAGGTTACGGGACACGCGAAGTCAAAACAGGCCAAAAAGCCTAAACTGTCATTTCGTTAGAAGTCTCGTTCGAACGAGGCTGTTCGAACGAGAGTTCGTTCGAACGAAGTGGGCCTTCTAACGAGATCTCGTTCGAACGAAAGTCATCGAACGAACATCCCTCTCGTTAGAAGTCAAACTGTCAACTCGTTAGAAGCTCGTTCGAACGGCCTGGGTAGGTCTTCTAACGAGAGGCCAGTTTCGAGCCCAGAAATTCCTTTTTCATTTTTCCATCTTTTCTTCCACTCTAATCTCATCTAAACATCAATCGAACAATTGTTCAAGGTTTCTAATCATCCCTAAACATACTTAGGTCACATACTAACGTGTTTTGTGGGGTTAATTCATTCTAAACATCATCCAAATATCAAATTTATACATTTCTCCCCAGTTTTAAGAACATGAACCCTAGAAATTCTTAAATCCCCAATGAGTCTAATTAAATCCGTTTTTGTTTCATCCAAAATATATTATCATCAGATTAATCACCTACATAGAATTCTACATGCAATTCCTCATCAAAATACAAGTTTCAAATTCCAATTTAATGGGTTTTCATCAATCTCCCAAAAATAATACAATTTTATCAATTTCCTACGCATGGAAGAAGCATTCTCTGCAACTAATGAAATTAAACCACTTGCCTTATGTGTATCTATGATTTTGATGTCGAATTGATGAATGGTTCTCTCTCTCTCTGCAGAATTCTCCTCTCTCTCTCTCTCTACAAGTCTTCTTCTCCAAGGTGACAATGGTGGCTAGGGTTTGCCTTAGGAAACTTTTTGGAACTAATTTCAATAACCCCCGTAGCCCATTAAGTCATTTAGGATAGTTAGGGGGTTTAGTGGGTAACGTCCAAATCAGATATTAATTCCTAATTTTCGTGGGTTTTAATTACCAAAAATCCAAAATTACCAAACTACCCTTATACGTTATCGGCATGACCTAAAAATACCCCGGGACCCAAACTCAACCCCCGGCTAGTGATTTCTGACTATCTCGACCCTTCCGGACGCGTTGGCGCACTCAAAATGACCATACGGTTAATAGAAATAAAATTCAATTTTTAATTAAATAATAATATTCCTGACGCAACTGTCTCACGCGTCTCAACAAAATTTTCCCAAATTGCCGTATATCAATCTCACGACAAATTTAATAATTCAACATTCATATATAGCCATATATATACTCATTAAAATCAAATACCAACTCGCATCTCGCTAGTATTTTTATCCGGATTAATTCCCAATTAATACACATTTAATTCAATTAATCCCATAAATAAATATCATAAAAATACGGGGTATTACAATATATATATATATATATATATATATATGTATGTATATGTAATATCTAATACTTAAATGATTAACAAATCATTAAACGGAAAAACTAACTATTCATTTCCTCTCTTAAATTTAAATAATATAATGAGAGTAGATTTGATGAGCCACGTGGCGAAACTACTTTAAGAGACACCATTTTTATATTTATATATTAGGTACCTACGGAAGTAGTAAAAGCTAGAAGTTGTGTGGGGGCACCTTGTTCTTGCCCACTGATGTTAATTTCATAGCCAAAAGGTGCGTCCATCCTCTATGAAATTAATAATATAAATATAAATAAAAAAAGGGTACTTAAACAAATAAAAAAAATAAATAGGGCGGGGCGGGGCGGGGACGGGCTACGTATATATATATACTAAACCCGAACCCTCCCTGTTTAATTAATGATTTTTTAAAGGGATTTTTGCGTATAGGTCCTATATGAGGAGATTTTTCATAAATAAGTCTTACTGACTTTTTAACCATTAAATATACCACGTTCCTAATTTTTTGAGATTATTTTCAGAACTTTTATCTTTTGAAACCAACCATCTGTAATTTTTCGAGGAAAGTTATTCAAGTGGTCGATTTTTTTTTCTTCAAATGATCATAACTTTTGATTAACAAATCCATTTTTCGCAATATTACTATTTGTGAAATCTCCTCTGTGAGATCTCTCAAACAAGACACGAAGAATATAATATTTTAAAGAAATTAAAAAAATCCACAGACTGTAAAATTTACTGTGTTAACCGAAAAATGAAATAATTTTAAATCTGAGATATTTTCACATACAATACTATTTACTGTGTTAATGTTATACGGACAGTAAAAATTTACTGTGTTCACCGTAAAATGAAACAGTTTTACATCTGGGATATTTTTATAGAAAGTACTGTGCAAATATTATGCAAACCGTAATATTTATTACTTGCCTAAAAAATGAAGAAAACATGTCATCTTTATTTTTTTAATATTTTTCATCTACTATGGGTCTTGTTTTATAAGGACCCATTAGTGGCTTTCAAAAATATAAATTTTGTAAATTATGAAATTGTATATCGAAAGTTTTAGTTATTTAAAGTTTGAAAAAAAATAACTACTATTTTTAAATTTGGAGGGAATATAAGGAGAGATGTCTATTAGTAAAGAAAAAATCATAAATTTAAAAATAGGACTTAATTAATGGTTAATTAGTCAATATGACTTAATTAAGAAAAACTCTTAAAATAAGAGTTACGTATAATAATACCTATTAACTGGATAGTCACATTAGTTATTAGGATTAAACAAGAATACAAACAAATTGTTTAAAAAGATTGATCAATATATAGGCCCCAATATAGATACATATTTTGTAAAAAAAATACTTATTTTTAGTTTAACCCATTTAATCCCTCAAACACTGCTTTGCTCAATATTGTCTAATTTTAAAAGTTCCGCAATAGCGGCCCCCACCCCCACCCCCACCCACCATTATTATTAGGAGTCATTTGGGTTTTGGCACCCAAAAGTTTTATCCGTAAGATTGATTAAGTTCATCTATAAATCTTAGACCATACATTGAATATATGATTGAGCATCCATCGTTTAAAGAGGGCTATAGATTTACAATGAAGGGAATGGAGCAAAATATATAAAGGTGTGGAAAATAAATGTAAATACTTGATGTACAAGCAAAGCCTTAAGGTGGAGCCATCATCTGAACAAACAAGATAATTTACTAATTGATGTTCCTAGTGAGCTTTAAAAACTAATTAAAAATATGTTTTAAACTTAAATGGGGTTATAATACCCATTTATGTGGCTTTGTAGACTTCCATTGAGATTCAGATGCTAATTAAATCCAAATGTAGAACAGATTTTCTAAACATTATCTGAAAAATCACATATAAGAGTAGTAAAACATTTAAAGGCCAACTGGGAGAAGCAAGATCATAGCAGATATTAGAATTGAAATTATTTTAATATCCAAATGCATTAGTAATCTGAGTAATTTGAAAAATACAAAGTTAATTTCAAAAGAATTGGAACAAAGTATAGTGGGAAGAGTAGCAGCCTTTTCTCTCATCCTCTGTATGAAAAGGCCACACACCTGGATGAACTTTTTCAAAGGAATAAAATAGAAATATGTTTTTTACCATCCTTGAAAAGAGCATAATATTATTCAGCAAAAAATGTTTTGTTAAAACAATGAATGGGTCTAAACATTTCTAATTCAATGACTCAAATACCACACATCTGTCAAATATTAATATTCCTGGCAGTAATAAACACACACAGAGAAAGTCATATACACAAACAACACACACCATAATGATGTTTTATCAGAATATATATTCCATGCTTGAAATAGTAAAGATCCGAGCACACATTGCCAGCTTGATAACTAGCATAATGATGTTTTATCAAAATGCAGTCTCTTATTTTCTTGGAGGATTGAGTTTGGATGAGAGACAAAGGGAGGAGGAAAATATTTTTCGAATAGAGAGGAGGTAAGACAAGGGGAAAAAGATGTGCCATAGCAAATGGCACATTATATGTAACTGTCCGTAAAATTTAGAAGACGAATCAAGGCCCCCTTATTTGATTATTCAAATTAAATAGAAACATTGTATACATACATATTCAATTATACACACACTTCTACTCGTGCGGGGGCGGGAGGAGAACTAAAATTATAGGCCATGCACAATTTTACATGAACCCATTATACACATCTCCTTCAAGCATCTGGCAGACCTTTCTCATGGTAGGCCTTAGAGATGGATCTTCTTGAATACACCAAATACCAACCATGACAAACCTGTTTAGCTCCTCCCACTCATTTAAGGCCTCTCCAGCTCGTTTTCAACAAACGTGTCCAATTTCCCCTCCTGAAAGCAATCCCAAACCCAATCCGTCAAAATTGCCTTTTCTCCACCACCAATCTCCACATCCTCCACGTTTCTTCGGCACGAAATTATCTCTAGAAGCAAAACACCAAAACTATGCACGTCGACCTTTACAGTGACCGGGATGTTCCTAAACCATTCGGGAGCCACATATCCTTTTGTTCCTCTAATTCCAGTATCGGTTCGACTCTAATTTAGCATCAAAAGCTTTGCCAACCCAAAATCAGCAATCCTGCCATTGTGATATTTGTCCAGAAGTATGTTTTGAGGCTTTATATCGCAATGGATCATCTGGTTGTTGCACTCTTCATGGAGATATGAGAGTCCTCTTGCTACTTCCAATGTGACTTGTGTCCTCTTGATCCAACTCGGTTTCACATCTCTGAAAAGGAAGTTCGCTACAGTACGGTTACTCATGTACTCATAAACCAAAAGGCAATTTTCTCCCTCATCACAATATCCAAGAAGCCTCACCAAATTCTTGTGATGAGTGTACGCAATTGCATCAACTTCAGTTTTGAATTCCTTTTCACTGCTTTTAACAAATCGGTCTAACTTCTTCACCGCAACGATATTTGTGGACCCCATCTGAATTTCACCTTTGTAGACAATCCCAAAAGCACCTCTTCCCAATTCTTCCTTTAACCCATCCGTAGCTTGTGCTAGCTCATTATAGGTAAAACAATGCAAATTAGTTCCCACACCCTTATTACCAGTAAGAAAAGTTATGACTTTCTTCTTGCGGTAGACAAGGAAAAAAACCAGACAACCTATACCAATAAAAACATTGATAAACACAGATCTACCAAAAAGCACGGTTCCTAGAATGTTCAGACGGTTATTGTCCTCCTTTGTACCTACAATCGGACGGTCGGGATACTGCATAAATTTGAGGAAAGCCTTGGCGTTTAATTCTCTCCTTCCATTCGACAGCGGCAGTTTCTTTTTCCAACAATCATCCCCGTAAATGGCAGCAACACTGAAATAATCCAGCAGACAAGACCTTTTGCATTCGTCTTCACTAACAAGTCTCAATGGCTCGTAATCCCACTCCCTAGCGTTCCATCAATATTGAAGCATATATTATCTGGCTGAGACCATACAGCAGTCCAATTAGGCCTGCATGTGAAATTCTTCAGGTAATAATATTAGGAGAAAATGCCGTCGAAATTGAGAGCTACTCTCTGATAGTAGTCTGATGTCGGCGTGCCATTCGTGGTGTGAGATCAAATCTTTGACCATTTCGCCTTAAAATATACATGTAACCTGACTCTTTGAACTCGACTCGATAACCAGAATTCGAGGAATTAAAACCATCATAAGTGTTACTAATATAGTAAGCATCGTAGGCAAAACCGGTAGCCACGTTTTGGGTATTAAGGACGAGATTCCCGTCGGGGAGCAAACGGAACTGGAACCTTCCTATTGAGAAATTCATCTCTCTGTGGCGAGAATTTAGCACCCCACCAGTCTCCAACGTGTGTGTAGGCATCATGGTATCTGTTGGATTTCTAAAGGTATCCCATGTGACAGAATTATTACCCACAAGCTCAAAGTTTCCCGCGTCATTCATAAATCCATACTCAACACCACCGACAATATCTTTAGAAGACCATAATTCTTGGCCTCACGGGTCACTCGGAACTAGCCCACGACTCGCATCAATCACTACTCGTGACCCTCTTGGCACATTATTTGCATCATGCCCATACCAGACTATAGTTCGATCGGGTATTGTGGTGTATTTTAGCTCTCCGGTGGCTTCCCATTGGTTCACGTCTATTTTGGGAGAAAAATAGATTTTTCTCGATATTTACAAAATTGCCACTTTGAGGAAAATCTATAAATAGAAGCTTATTTTCTGTTTTTGTGCAGTGCTATTTTTCAGCTTTAGAGTGAACATTTTGTGAGTTTTCAAAAGAGAAAAGTGAGTGAGAGCTTATTGTTTAAAGATTAGTTCTTGTGCCTGGTTTGTGAGTGACTTTCTTGGAGAGATAAAGAGTGTGAGTGTATTGTTATGTCTACTATTTATAAATAACAATTGAACAGAATTATGAATTATTAAATAATTACAGAAATAAAAACAGAATTACAGAAATGAAACACTTACTTGAATTTGCAGAAATAATAAAAAGAATTAAAGATAAATCCGAGCCCTGTTATGAACAGTTTCCTTAAGACAATTTATTCCCTCCAATGTGCTCCGAGGTTGATGAATATTGTCTCCCAAGATAGAACGGATTTTCCAATTAATTATGTAGCACAAGACAATAATTAATTGCAGCGAACTCAAATTCTATGTTCCATACTCAACAACAATGCAACAGATGCTATGCAGAAAAAGAATTTTCTGAAGAGAATATGACAGGAAATTTTAGGAAGGAAAATGGCAGCAATTCTGGAGGAGGGAAAATTTTCTTATTTAAAAACGGAGGGAGGCATCTGTATTTATAGCAAAGTAGGTGACTGTTGGCAAATAACTGCCAAAACAGTTAAACAAAATTAACTGTTGACTGTTGGCAATAACTGCCAACAGTTTATTAATTAATTTCGTAATTAATTAATAATTAAAGCCCAGAAAGTTAAATAAAATTCGGCCTAAAAATGTAGGAGATTTTTATAAGCCCAAGTCCGAGCCCAAGCCGAGCCGACCCGAGCCGGCAGGCCAGACGGACGGACGCGCGCGCGCGCGCGTGTGGACTTTTGACCGAAAGTAAACCCGTGCATAGCTTAGGTCATCTCCCCTTCAAAGAGTTGGGATACCCCCAAGGCATCCAAGCCTTAGTCCATACTTGGGGTGTTATTAACTCATCAAATTTCCACTACTCTTCCAATGTGGGACAAGTGTTAAAACACACCCAATTCATTAACTTTCATTGCTTTGTGAGTCACTTTGGGGACATATTTATCATTCATAACTTATTGAAATTGGACATATGAATATACTACGTTAATCTCCTTGGGGAGGTGAACGCGTTCGTATATGGTCCCACAATTTTCGTAGTGTGGGTCCCACCTAAATTTGAGCTCAAAGTTGCTCAAAATTCTGTCCAGAAAATTCTGGACAGCTTTCTTAAAACCCATTTAAGTCCAATTTTTCCAACAATCCCCCACATGAATGATATATCGCTATAAATAAAACAAAACAGATGCTAATGCAGATGCAGACACAAGTTGAGTAAAACTGAAGACTTATTGCATCAGGAGAAGTAGCCTAGTGGCCTTGAACTTTCCTTAGTGATATACTATCGGATTTACTTGGTTAATCAGTAGACTTCACGTCCTTGAACCGTCAACCATTTTTGTAAACCTAGACAACAGTATTCACACAACAATTCTTCAACACAGTTGGTTCTCACGTTTGTGTTCATTTTGGCCGTGAACACCACTTGGTTCCGCAAGTATTTTAGAGAATATGCCTTTCATTATTCTCATAGAAGTGGCCCCCTTCTTACTCACGTAGGTGACTTCCATAAAGAGTATTCTGCAATACCCCACTTAGACGTACTAAGATATAGATGTCATTAAAAGCATAACTTATCCTAATTTCATGACAGATATGCACTGTCTCATCTTTGGAATGGATAGGATTAAATATCCTCCGGTGCTTACTGAATACAATGTAGTTCGGTTTGCCCATTGAACCTAGATCTTGGGATCTCCAGTCAGCTACGTTGGGTTGCCACTATATTGATTCTTATTTATTTATAGGCTTTAGACCCATTCCTCTCGATGATCTTTAAACTTGCTCTCGGTTTAAACCTTTCGTTAGTGGATCCGATATATTATCTTTTGACTTTACATAGTCAATTGTGATAATTCCGTTTGAGAGAAGTTATCTAACGGTATTGTGTCTACGACGAATATGTCGTGACTTTCCATTATACATGTGATTTTGTGCCCTTCCAATCGCTGATTGGCTATCGCAATGTATACATATTGCGGGCACAGGTTTAGACCAATTTGGAACATCCTCTAAGAAATTTCGAAGCCATTCAGCTTCTTCTCCAGCTTTGTCTAGTGCAATGAATTCAGATTCCCTTGTCAATCTAGCAATGCACGTTTGTTTTGAGGATTTCCAAGATACGGCTGCACCTCCGAGGGTAAACACATACCCACTCGTAGACTTAGAGTCTTTTGTATCAGATATCCAATTTGCATCGCAATGTCCTTCAAGAACAGTTGGATATTTTGAGTAATGCAATCCATAGTTTTGAGTATATTTTAAATAACCCAAAACTCTCAATATTGCTTTCCAGTGATCTCTTCCTGGATTACTTGTAAATCGACTTAGCTTACTTATTGAGTATGCTATGTCCGGTCGCGTACAGTTCATGATATACATTAAACTGCCGATAATTCGAGAATATTCTAGTTGAGATATGCTTTCACCATTATTTCTTGCTAGATGTAAATTTACATCTACAGGTGTCTTGGCAGGACTAATATCATACTTCTTGAATTTTTCAAGTACTTTCTCAATGTAATAAGATTGAGATAATATAAGTCCATCCGATGTTCTAGAAATTTTAATTCCTAATATAACATCGGCGATTCCCATATCTTTCATGTTAAATCTACTACTCAACATTTGTTTTGTCGTTTTGACAATTTCCAAGTTACTACCCATGATAAGCATATCATCAACATAGAGGCATACAATGACATATCCATTTTGAATGTATTTAAAGTAAACACATTTATCGCATTCATTAATTTTGAAACCATTTGATAACATTGCATTATCAAATTTTTCATGCCATTGCTTAGGTGCTTGTTTTAATCCATATAGTGATTTAACAAGCTTTCATACTTTTCCTTATTGTCCGGGAGCTTTGAACCCTTCAGGTTGCTCCATATAAATTTCCTCATCTAGTTCACCATTTAAGAATGCAGTTTTTACATCCATTTGATGTATTTCAAGTCCATTAATAGCAGCTATTGCTATTAACATCCGAATGGACGTTATTCTTGTTACCGGTGAATATGTGTCGAAGTAATCCAACCCTTCCTTTTGCCTATAGCCTTTAGCTACAAGTCTAGCTTTATATTTATCAATTGATCCATCGGCCTTCAATTTCTTTTTGAAGATCCATTTATAACCTAACGGTTTTGAACCTGGTGGAAGATCCACTAGTTCCCATGTATGATTTTGTAATATGGATTCAATTTCACTTTTAATTGCTTCTTTCCAATTGGAAGCATCGGGTAAGGATATAGCTTCTTTATACGATTGAGGTTCATTTTCTAACAAATATGTTAGAAAATCCGGATCGAAAGAAGTCGAGGTTTTTTCTCTTTTACTACGTCTTGGTTCATCCTCTATTGGTTCAATAGGTTGATGAGTACCACTTGTAGTAGGTTGATTTGTCCTTTTAGAAGGACCAGATTCTCGGGTCATGTTATACGGGAATTCATTTTCAAAAAATGAAGCATCCCTCGATTCAATAATCGTATTTATATGAATGTCCGAAATCTCAGATTTACAAACTAGAAATTGATATGCACTGCTATTAGTAGCATAACCGATGAATACACAATCCACGGTTTTTGGCCCTATTCTTACCTTTTTAGGTTTAGGAACCATCACTTTGGCTAAGCACCCCCACACTCGTAAATATTTATAGGAAGGTTTTCGACCTTTCCATAATTCATAAGGTGTCTTGTGAGTCTTTTTGTGAGGTACTTTATTAAGAATGTAATTAGCAGAAAGTAAGGCTTCCCCCCACAAATTTTGTGGAGCTCCTGAACTTAATAACATTGAGTTCATCATTTCTTTCAAAGCACGGTTTTTGCGTTCAGCAACACCATTCGATTGAGGAGAATAAGGAGCGGTTGTTTGATGAATAATCCCATTTCAGAACAAAATTCCTCAAATGGATATTCATATTCACCTCCTCTATCACTTCTAATAGCCTTTATCGTTTTGCTTAATTGATTCTCAACTTCATTTTTATATTGTTTAAATGCATTAATAGCCTCATCTTTACTATGTAACAAATATACATAACAATATTTTGTGCAATCGTCAATAAAAGTAATAAAATACTTTTTCCCACCTCTAGTTAGAACAAATTTTAAATCACAAATATCGGTGTGAATTAAATCTAAAGGTTCAGTTATCCTTTCAATAGAATGGAAAGGTAATCTAGTTAATTTAGATTCCACACAAATTTCACATTTATGATTTTTATCAATATTGAATTTTGGCAAAAATTCCAAGTTAATTAATCTACGCAATGTATCAAAATTAACATGTCCCGATCTAGCATGCCAAATATTAGATGACTCAATCAAGTAAGAAGAACTAGCAACTTCATTCATTGAAACAGATGTTTTAGGGGTTACAGTAAGAACATTCAGTTTAAAGAGCCCCTCATTTAGGTAGCCCTTTCCTACATACATGTCATTTTTAGACAACACAAAGCGATCAGACACAAACACAAGCTTGAAGCCATTCTTAGTAAGGAGAGATCCAGAAATCAGATTCTTTCGGATATCAGGCACGTGAAGAACATTGTTGAGAGTAAGTTCCTTTCCAGAAGTCATTTTCAAAGCAATCTTTCCTTGTCCCACCACTTTAGAAGTGGAAGAATTTCCCATAAAAAGGTTCTCCTCATTTTCCAAAGGCTTATAGGTGGAGAACATCCATTTGTTTGCACAAATGTGTCGTGTGGCTCCAGTGTCCACCCACCATTCCTTGGTATTTCCAACCAAGTTACATTCAGAGACAACGGCAGAAAGATTCATATCCGCCAAATCATTGGTGATATTCCCACCCTCAGTTACATTTGCTTGAGAGTTATTTTTATTTTGCTTCTTAGGCTTACGACACTCACTTGAGCGGTGTCCCGATTTACCACAATTGTAGCATTTGCCTTTGAACTTTTTCTTGTTATGTTTGGAAGTGCCTTCCCCATCATACTTTCGTTTGTTCTTTTTAGGACCTTCAACGACGTGGACCTTTGTTTCCATCGGATTCTTTCCACTTTTCTTTTGAGACTCACGGTTGTCTTCTTCGATTCTTAGCCGGACCACCAACTCCTCCACATTCATCTCCTTACGCTTGTGCTTGAGATAGTTTTTGAACAAAGTCCAAGAAGGTGGCAACTTTTCAACAATTGCAGCAACTTGGAAAGTTTCACTAATTGACATTCCTTCAGCATGAATGTCGTGGAGGATCACTTGGAGTTCTTGCACTTGCGAGATTACAGATTTAGAATCAACCATTTTGAAGTCCAGAAAACGCCCAACGATAAATTTCTTCATCCCAGCATCTTCAGTTTTATACTTCTTTTCCAAAGAATTCCATAATTCCTTGGAAGTTTTGATAGTGCAATAGACATGGTACAAAGTCTTGTCCAAGTAGGACAAAATATAATTTCGGCATAGGTAGTCCGAGTGCTTCCAAGCATCGACAGCAACAACCTTTTCAGCATCATCTCCCTCTTGAATAGAGGGGCAATCTTCATATACAAACCTGCCCAATTGGCAGGTAGTGAGATAGAAGTACATTTGTCCTTGCCAACGTTTGAAGTCAGCCCCAATGAACTTTTCAGGTTTCTCCCCGTGTGGCATAGATACGGGTGCTGTCACATTTGTGTTGGTGACAATCAGTTTCGTAGGAGTAGTGTTCGTACTTTGCGATTCCATTTCTGTTACAAAAACAGAATTTTTATCAATGATAAAATTCATATATAATGAATTAATCAAAACAGAATACAAAATTATGTGAAACAATTTCCTCCAAATATGATTCACAATAAATGAATTCCAAAAGAATTCAAATAATAATTCAGAATTAAACTATAATAAAAACAGAATTCCGTACAAAACAGAATTAAATCATAAAATCTGTGTCACACTAATTTTTAATAATAAAAAGAATCCCGTACAAAACAGAATTATAATTTACGATCAAAAAAATTTAGATAAACAGATTTTAACAAGAATACACAAATAAAATTTTATTTTCTAAAACAGAATATAAAAACAGTATAGAAATTAATTTCTATATCAAAACTGTTTTACTAATTTCTACAATAAAGCAGTAAATTAATTCATTTTTTTTTCCTGTCAAAACAGATTTATTTCCAACAAATAAATTTATGTAATAAAAAAAATTATGTACACTAAAAACAGTAGAACTAAAAATAAATTGTCTTAAGATTGTTATGTCTACTATTTATAAATAACAATTGAACAGAATTATGAATTATTAAATAATTACAGAAATAAAAACAGAATTACAGAAATGAAACACTTACTTGAATTTGCAGAAATAATAAAAAGAATTAAAGATAAATCCGAGCCCTGTTATGAACAGTTTCCTTAAGACAATTTATTCCCTCCAATGTGCTCCGAGGTTGATGAATATTGTCTCCCAAGATAGAACGGATTTTCCAATTAATTATGTAGCACAAGACAATAATTAATTGCAGCGAACTCAAATTATGTGTTCCATACTCAACAACAATGCAACAGATGCTATGCAGAAAAAGAATTTTCTGAAGAGAATATGACAGGAAATTTCAGGAAGGAAAATGGCAGCAATTCTGGAAGAGGGAAAATTTTCTTATTTAAAAACGGAGGGAGGCATCTGTATTTATAGCAAAGTAGGTGACTGTTGGCAAATAACTGCCAAAACAGTTAAACGAAATTAACTGTTGACTGTTGGCAATAACTGCCAACAGTTTATTAATTAATTTCGTAATTAATTAATAATTAAAGCCCAGAAAGTTAAATAAAATTCGGCCCAAAAATGTAGGAGATTTTTATAAGCCCGAGCCCGATCCGAGCCGAGCCGGTCGGACGGACGGACGCGCGCGTGTGGACTTTTGACCGAAAGTAAACCCGTGCATAGCTTAGGTCATCTCCCCTTCAAAGAGTTGGGATACCCCCAAGGCATCCAAGCCTTAGTCCATACTTGGGGTGTTATTAACTCATCAAATTTCCACTACTCTTCCAATGTGGGACAAGAGTTAAAACACACCCAATTCATTAACTTTCATTGCTTTGTGAGTCACTTTGGGGACATATTTATCATTCATAACTTATTGAAATTGGACATATGAATATACTATGTTAATCTCCTTGCGCAGGTGAACGCGTTCGTATATGGTCCCACAATTTTCGTAGGGTGGGTCCCACCTAAATTTGAGCTCAAAGTTGCTCAAAATTCTGTCCAGAAAATTCTGGACAGCTTTCTTAAAACCCATTTAAGTCCAATTTTTCCAACATGTGTAACCTTGTGGTTCCTCCATTTATCAAAGAAATAATAAATCCTACCATTGTGGATGTAACCCTTGTTTGGGTGAACCACGTTATATTGTTGTCGTTTCTTTGCTTTGATTGCTTGTGTGTTCTTGTTATCCTACTTGTTGATTGTTTATTGGATTCGTTTTGAGTTTGCACACTTATTTTTCATTAGGAACAAGGTCTTGGGTGTTTTCCGCACACCAAGTGTTTGGTAAAATTCCGAAGTGAGTTTTATGGTCTTTGTTGCTTAACATAGGACTGTTTTAGCGCAACAAGTGGTATCAGAGCTTTGGTTTCTTGGTTTAATCGGTATTTTGGTTCGGCTTGAATCAATTTGAGTGATATTGGCATAAGTTCTAGAATTTGTTCCAAATGGCGGAGGAGGTGTCGCGTACTCTCGAATCAACTTCTACAAGCAGAAGATCTAAGAATTGGGATCCTAGTTATGGATCCGGAGGCTCAATGAAGTTTGAGATAAAACCTTTTGATGAGAAAATTAATTTTGGCTTGTGGCAAAGAAGGATGCGGGGTGTTCTTGTTCAACAACGATTGGTTATAGCATTGTTGGGTATAGAGAAGCATTCGGTGGATATGACCGAAGCCGAATGGACCGAATTTGATCAAAGGGCGATTTCTTCAATTGAAATATATATCATGGATGATGTGCTCAATCACGTGATATCGGAAACTACGGCTAGGGGAATGTGGGATCAATTGGAGGAGATTTATTTGGGCAAGTCTTTATCAAATAAATTGTTTCTAAAGAAGATGCTCTTCAAGTTAGAAATGAAGGAGGGCGGTGATATGATGAAGCATATAAATATCTTTAATGCTTTGATCAATGATTTGAACTGAATTGATGTTCAATTTAGCGAGGAGGATCGAGCGTTATTGTTGCTTGCTTCGTTGCCCGATTCATATGAGCACTTTGTCACCACACTTATGTTTGGGAAGACTATTCTCAAGTTCAATGATGTAATGCAGGACATCATTTCTCACGTGGACATGAAGAAGAAAAATGATAACGGTGGAGGTAGTTCATCTTCTCAAGGTGAAGGCTTGGTAACCAAGGTTGGTGGTGGTGGACGAAGAGGAAGGTCGAAGTCTCATGGTGAAAATAACCGGGGCTTCCAAAGGCCTCAATCTCGTGACATTAGCACGGTTGAGTGTTTCAAGTGCCATAAAAAGGGTCACTTTAAACGGAATTGTCCGGAGTGGAAGAAAGATGATAAGAAAGGAGACGCTACTAAGGATGTGGCCGGTGTTTCTACTTTAGAGGAAGGCGAAGAGGTTCTTACTTGTTTTTCCTCCGATCACATGTGACACCCCGCCTAATTAAATACCGGGCAATCAATCCTTTATTAAATTAAAATCAAGGTGAACAGTTGGTTCATTCTTAGCATCACTGTCGCAAATTAAAATTTTCAAATTTAAACACCCTGATTAATTAAGCTAAGTGCCAAAATCATTTAAAACCTTATTTCCATTTTATTAAATCCAATTATAAAACCTTTGACCATTAACATTTTAAGAGTCACACGTTAAGTATAAGAATATAAATGAACATTCAAGAGTTTAACCATCAATAACAAATCCCAACTTTAAAATACCAAAGGAAAACATCCTGACGGTAATAAATCCCGAAGTAAAGATACTGAAAGTAAAAGAATTACAATCTCTGACAAAACCAACTGAATAATGAAAAAAAGGCAACGCATGCCCCACTGGATAAAATTGAACTAGAAGTGGAGTCAACAATGAAGTCGTCTAAGCAATGTTTTGCAACTCTCACAAAAGCTACAGCACGTTCCATCCAAAGAATCCTAACATGACGCCCCTGTGGCTGGGCACCTGTAATACATATATATATATACACAAGAGAGAAGAGATAACAGCAAACGGGTCAGAGCTCGATTGTAAAATAGTTTTAAAATAGTTCAGCAAGTATTTAAAATGCTTATCGGCTAATGCAACAATCATATTAGTATGTGACACTCTCTTGAGAATTCTCACCTCTCATCTAGTGTGCACATCTACTGTACTAATGAATCTCATGTATCTCTCTAACTTATTCTCCATAAGTCTTAACACGTGAAATTAAGGTTATGATATTCACTTTAGAAAATCTATCTCTTCAAGATTTCTTACGTTATTTAGAATAATTCCGTATCGTTATAACGTTTTCGAATACTTATAGTGAAGTGAAACATTTATTCATTTCTTAACTACTTATGTGCACAGTATAAAGTTACCATATAGATATACGTATATATATTAGTTACACATATAATATATATACAAACGGCACCCCACATAAAATCTATGGTGCAAAGTTTCCATATATAAGTATATATATATACCCATTGCTCATATAATATATATACATACTATCTGCACCCCACATACAAACTATGGTGTTAGCATACTCTGCTATCAAGTCCCCGTATCACTCGTACTAAGGGAATACTAGTTCTGAATCACTCTCGAACTGTATTTAACACAAAACACATACAAATGGAGGCGAAGCATAGTTCCCAGTCCTAAGAGGTCAGCACATACCTTCACGTCTCTTAGGACCATCTGACTATCACTCAGATAGCCTGTAATCAAGGATACTATCTTCTAGGGTACGAGTCGTTATCCCCCATAAAGGCCCAATCGAGATAAGACTGTTCCGGTGCGGAAACCTCCGTGATAGTAAGTCGCTCGTGTATGATTTTTACACAAAAATAATATATGCACAATCACACTGTCATATATATATATATATGTATTCACATCCACATTACTAAATTAGGTGCGCTCACGACCCATAATTATAATTATCCGTTATTACACATTTTACTCGATTATCTCGTATAACGAACTCGTTCATTTTATTCTCGTAATTAAGTTATTCTAAACTCATTACTCGTCTCTCGAAGTATTCTCTTTACCTAAGTACAATTTTAGTAGGCCCTCACTCACCTTCTAATCCAACTTCCTAGACATTTTAATTATTTAATCAATGCACGTATGATTTTCTAAGTATGAATATCTCCCCGTTTACCCTTCATTTCCCTTTCACATTAAAGTCCTACTTGACGGGGTTTATCTTGACCCTACTGGTCCTTTTTGTGTTTCATTATGTTCTAGCAACTCTAATCAAGGTTTACTACGCATAAAATCGAATTTAGCTAACACGAGCGAAAATGCAGTTTTTCAGGAGGGGTCGATCGATCGATGCTCTGGGCTCGATCAATCGATCAAGCAGTTATAGCGAAACTGCAGAAAACCCAGCTACAGAAATCTTACTCCAAACTCATCCAAATCATCATATTTCAGTCCCAAACTCCCAACAACTTATACTACAAGTGTTGTATACCCATATAAACAATATCCTACGTAAAACAGGCGAGTTTTCATCAAGTATAACAAAATAAGAGGGTAAAATCTATCTAAATCTCAAGAACCCTAATATTTTCTTTAACTTAGTTTCTTTCATTCTTTTTCCAGATCTTCTATCACTAACACCATGAAAATTCGTGGTTCAACCTCTACATGTGAAATGGATTTCCAGAATATGATCTTTATCTCTAAAACATGTAAATTTTTGTCTTCAATTAATGTTTTCTTTCAAGAACACTAATTCTAAACAACCCTAGACTAATATAAATGAAGCATTAATTTGATTAAAGCAAGATAGATACTTGCCTGAAATTCAAGGTTCTGATTTCGTGGATGAAATGGTATGATAGCGTTCCCCGTCGCGCGATATACGTTTTGGTGGTGGTGGTGGTGGCGGTTCAACTGGATGAATTCTTGGCCTTGGATTGCTTGGAAAGCTTCCTACCTTCCTCTCTAATGGTCGTTATAAGGTTTTGAGTTTTCTAACCCTAAGAGATAATTCCAAATGGCTGATATAACCTAATTAATTTCTTGGGTTTAATTACCCAAAAATGCAAGATGTCCAAAATACCCTCCCGGGATGTCAAATAGGCCTAAAAACGCCCCGAGACCTAAACTAAACCCCCGGGTACACTTTTCTGACTATCTCGACCCTTCCGGACACTTTGGCGCACTCAAAATGACCATAAGAGCAATTTATAATTTATTCACTTTATATAATAATAATTTAGTCCTGACACGACACAGGTGCGTCCCGACTTAAATTTCCATAATTTCCATTTTATTCACTCATGACAATTGTAATAAAATAAATCTCATATATTACTTTACTCGTCTAGTAATATTCAACAATTTTTCCAATAATTACTAACTCACATCACAATAGTAAATATAAAAATAAATTTCTGGATTTATATTAAATTAATATCTCAATTTAAATTTAATAAATCTTCAATTTTAAAAGCCATAAAAATACGGGGTATTACATACATTGATGGTTGGATTCTAGATTCCGGATGTTCATACCATATGTGTCCCAACCTAGAATGGTTTGAGGATTACACGTCCAATACCGATGGTGAGATTCTCATGGGAAATAATGCTACGTACAAAGTAGTAGGAATCAGGTCGGTGCACATAAAGATGTGGGATGGGGTTGTCTGAACCTTAAGTGAAGTGAGGCACATTCTGGAACTTAAAAAGAACTTGATTTCCTTAGGCGCACTCGATTCAAAGGGGTGTGTGATTCAAGCTGAGGGTGGGGCTTTGAAGGTCAAATGGGGATCGATGGTGATTTTGTGCGGCACAAAGCTACCGAACAATCTTTATAGATTGAAGGGAAATACGGTAGTGGGTGGAGCGGCAGTCTCCACAGAGCCTGAAATCGACGAGCTACAATTGTGGCACATGAGACTTGGTCACATGAGCCAATGGGGCATGGAATAACTTCATTGGCGAAAGTTGTTGAAAGGGGTGAACGGATGCAAGCTCGGTTTTTACAAGTATCGTGTGATGGGGAAGCAAACTCGAGTGCAATTCACTATATCTACGAACAAGAGTAAAGGGACTCTTGACTATATTCATTCCGACGTGTGTCAGCCTTCGGATGTTGTTTCCATAGGCGGCTTTAGATACTTTGTGACTTTTATAGATGATTATTCACGAAAAGTGTGGGTCTACTACTTGAAGGAAAAATCGGAGGTTTTCGAGAAGTTCAAGGAGTGGAAAGCCATGGTGGAGAATCAAACGGGGAAGAAGATCAAGTATTTGAGGAGAGACAACGGGGGTGAGTATAGAGATGGTGGGTTTCTCAAGTTTTGTAAAGATGCGGGTTTCACAAGGCACTTTACCGTTAAAAAGACTCCACAATAAAATGGGGTGGCAGAGAGGATGAACAGCACCATTATGGAAAGGGCAAGGTGCATGAGGTTTCATGCCGGGTTACCGAAATCATTTTGGGCAGCGACTCTTAATCACGCCGTGTATTTGGTGAATCGGTCACCAAATTTGACTCTTGGTTTGAAGTGTCCGGAGGAAGTATGGTCGGGGCACGAGGTCGACTACTCTACTTTGAGGGCGTTCGGATGTCCTGGGTACGCTCACATTCCTAGTGACGAGAGGACTAAAAATGACTCGAGAACTCGCCAGTGTATTTTCCTAGGCTATGGAAAAGGGGTTCAAGCTTTGGGATCCGTTTACGAGGAAGCTAGTTGTTAGCTGGGATGTGAGGTTTTACGAGACGTCCATGTTAAAGGCCAAGGAGTTCCTGGAAGTTACCGATGACGGTGGTGTTAGAACCGCCGAGATTCCTTTGGTATTTTCGAGATCATCAACCACCGATAGTGATAGTGCATCTACTAGTGGTTCAAGTGATTCTCAATCGGGTGATGACACGGTTGAGGTGGAGGCGAATGAGGATGATTTGGGAGAGGAGTCGGTTGAGGTGGAGAACACTCAACGGGTGGAGCAAGTGCCATCCATAACACATGACAGAGAGCGTAGGGAGATCAAGCCACCATCTAGGCTTCGTTTGGAAGAGGTCAATTATGCTCTAATTTCTAGTGAGGGTGATCCAACGACATACAAAGATGCTATTAATTGTGATGTCAAGGCGAGTTTGATGGGTGCTATGTCGGAAGAGATGGAAGCTCCACGAAAGAACTCTGTGTGGGAGTTGGTTCCTAAACCCAAGGGGCAACACATTGTTGGCTCTAAGTGGGTGTATAGGAAGAAAAAGTCAATTAACAAAATAGAAGAACCGAAGTACAAGGCAAGGCTAGTAGCGAAGGGGTTTTCACAAAAGGAGGGGATTGACTATGATGAGATCTTCTCCCCGGTGGTGAGGCATACTTCGATACGGGTGTTGTTGGCAATGGTTGCTCAATTCGATATGGAATTGGAGCAAATGGATGTGAAAATGGCTTTTATTCACGGTGATTTGAAGGAGCTTATTTACATAGTGCAACCGAAGGGGTTCAAGGAAGTGGGAAAGGAAGATCATGTGTTCCGGCTTAAGAAGTCATTGTATGGGCTTAAACAGTCGCCACGACAATGGTACCTACGGTTCAATACCTTCATGTTGCGGGTTGGTTACACGAGATGTGATCATGACCATTGTGCATATTTTTGGGTTCTTGATAATGGTTCGTTTGTTTTGTTAATGCTCTATGTGGATGACATGCTCATTGCGTGTTGGGACATGTCACAGATAACGGAGCTCAAGGTGGAATTAAGCCGGGAGTTTGACATGAAGGATCTTGGTGCGGTGCAAAAGATTCTTGGTATGGAGATTAGACGAGATAGAAAAGTTGCCAAGTTGTGGTTATCTCAGAAAAATTATATTTCGCATGTCATCGGGAAATTTGGCATGTTGGATGCCAAGGACACTTCTACCCCGTTAGCTTCACATTTTGCTTTGTCTACAAAGCAATGTCCCTCTACGGATGATGACTTAGAGGAGATGGCTTCCAATGTCGTATGCTTGTGCCGTGGGGTGCCTTATGTATGCTATGGTTTGCACGAGGCCGGACATCGCCCAAGTCGTGGGTGTGGTTAGTAAGTACATGTTGAATCCGGAAAAAGATATTTGGAAAGCGGTGAAATGGATTCTTCGGTATCTAAAGGAAACCAAGTCTATGGGCATTGTGTTTGAGCGAAAGAAAGGGGTCGAGTTTGTTGCGGGGTATGTGGATTCGGATTATGCGGCGGATCTTGATAAGCGAAGATCTACATCGGGGTATGTATTCACTATTGCTAGCGGGCCGGTATCTTGGAGATCCATGTTACAAGTGACAAGTGCTTTGTCTACCACGGAGGCAGAGTATATGGCACTTACAGAAGCATCAAAGGAGGCGGTTTGGTTAAAGAGCTTAGTGAGTGAATCGGTGATGAAGCAAGAGAGTGTTCGTCTTCATTGCGATAGTCAAAGTGCTATGAATTTGGCTAAGAATCAAGTGTATCATGCCCGCACAAAGCATATTGATGTGCGGTATCATAGAGTTCTGGATTGGGTTAATTCCGATGAGGTTTATATTGAGAAGGCGCACATGGATGAGAATGCAGCAGATTTACTTACCAAACCTGTGACTACGGAGAAGTTTAGGCATTGCCTAAAGATTCTAAATCTCACTTCTTGTTGAAGTTCGAGGAGAGGCTCCTCGGTTAGGTGGAGCCGCATTGAGCTTGGTAGATTTTGGGGTGATCTTCAAGTGGGTTCAATGGTTTTCATTCCGGGTTTTTGGTTGGATCATTTGGATTGCCAAGGTGGAGTTTGTGGTGTATTTTGGCTCTCCGGTGGCTTCCCGCTGGTTCACGGCTGTTTTGGAGAAAAACAGATTTTTCTCGATATTTACGAAATTGCCACTTTAAGGAAAATCTATAAATAGAAGCTTATTTTCTGTTTTTGTGTAGTGCTGTTTCTCAACTTTAGAGTGAACATTTTGTGAGTTTTCAAAGAGAAAAGTGAGTGAGAGCTTCTTGTTTAAAGATTAGTTCTTGTGCTTGGTTTGTGAGTGACTTTCTTGGAGAGATAAAGAGTGTGAGTGTGTAACCTTGTGGTTCCTCCATTTATCAAAGAAATAAGAAATCCTACCATTGTGGATGTAACCCTTGTTTGGGTGAACCACGTTATATTGTTGTCGTTTCTTTGCTTTGATTTCTTGTGTGTTCTTGTTATCCTACTTGTTGATTGTTGATTGTTGATTGGATTCGTTTTGAGTTTGCACACTTATTTTTCATTAGGAACAAGGTCTTGGGTGTTTTTCGCACACTAAGTGTTTGGTAAAATTTCGAAGTGAGTTTTATGGTCTTGGTTGCTTAATATAGAACTGTTTTAGCGCAACATGTATCTTATTATACCATATGGAAAGCAAGAAGACATTTGTATCTTGAAGTTGTTGAAACCCAAATCGAAAATCCCTCGAAGATGAAAGCCACGGGTTAGCATTTTCTGTTGCTGTGAGAGATTGGCCAATAGCTACCCTGCCATTAGTCTGAGTTATGGATGAAAATGGAAGAAAAATTATAAGCAAGAGGAGATGAACAAGAGCATAAGCCATTGCTAGAGCCTTTTGGATTAGAATAATACGAAAATTGAGAATATAAAGTGAATGAAGTCACTTTTGGATTAGAATAATACGGCTAAAGGAAAATTGAGAATATGCAGCCAAGTTAATTCATACTTTTCAAATAACAAAAGTCTTGAGTCTTCCTTGCAAGTTCAGGAACCACTGCTATGACAGTGATATCCCCCCCCCCCCTTAAAGGGTTCCAATCAGCATATTTGAATTGAGCTGGGTGAAAACTGAAGTGTCGATTCATTGATGTCTCGAATGATAATTAGTGAATCCCACACATCAACCAAGGCAGACACAATACATCAATTTGTAGCAAAAAATGTGTCTGTCGTCCTAGAAGTAATTAATGGAAAATTAATAGAAGAAAGATGCTCTCCCATCCCAAGCCCCAACAAATGAGAATTCTTCAAATCACGTTGCAACAGGCAATCAAAGGGTAACAAATTTTGAAGGGTAAATATGGTAGGTCATTAGAAAATGACCAGCGGAAGCCACGAACTACGAGCGAAAATTAGTCGAAGTGCGCGTAAGTTGTCCCGGACACCTTGTGCTATGAAAAATACCTTACAAAAAAAATTAGAAAATGACCTTGGACAAGAAAAAAAAACTTTGAAAAAAAAAACAGAAAACAGTTCGATCAAAATTGAACCCATTTTGGTCTCATTCAATGCCAAACACAGTTGAAGAAAGCTACATGCATGAAGGAAAAGAAAAATGAGTTCAACTGTAGGTATTATGAATTATAACAAGCTGGTCGAACTTACTTTTATAAGTTTGATACGTATTCAAAAGTCTTGAGTTACCTTGTACCAAAAAAACAAAAATAAAGTCTTCAGCTACCTCTGAGGCCACACAATTATGACTGACAAAGCCTGCCCTGAATCCATGCATACGTATGTATAAATGTATGTGTGCATATGCGTGTGTGTGTATCTATATATACTAGGGGCACGGTAATAAATTTGTCCCCGTGATATTTTGTACCCGTGCCGGTGGCACCCGATAAATTTGTTTCCGTGATATTTTGTAACCGTGCCGGTGGCACAACGGTAAATTTGTTCCTGTTATATTTTGTGTTTTAAATGTATCGTTAATAGTGCAAATACAAATTTACCGTCGTGCCACCGTCACGGGTACAAAATATCACGGGGACAAATTTATCACCGTGCCATCGGCACAGATACACCCAAGCTGCCATTAATTTTTTGTACCTGTGTTAATGAAATGATGATAAATTTATTCTCGTGATACATGTGTACCCGTGTCGATGGCACAGTGAAATAAAAAGTCAACTTAAAAATAATTTAACTCTATCGCATTCTACCCCACCTCGCCCATGAGTCATAATATAAGATTAAGGTTTCACGCCTCCACTTTTTCCGTCACATCTTAATTTATTCAAATATCGATTTATAAAGTCTATTTTCTAATATATAATATTAAAATGTTCAACAATTACCCATCAGTAATGATATATTTGAAATTTGAATTACAGGAAAAACAGTCTTATTCAAGGTCATTCGAATATCCATTTCGTAAAGTCTCTTTTGCTTTCAAGACATAATAAAATGTTCAAATCTCCCCACCCATTTTAATGATATATTGCTAATGATAGATCGCTAATAGAAATGAACCGGAATAAAATAAAAAGTGTGTAAAATAGTTTTTAATACAAATCTTTTTCAAAAAAAAATTATAAAACATTTTCTTTATAAAGCGACTTTTTTTATAATGAAGATTTTTTCCCGTGAATTTTTGTACCCGTACCAATGATACGGCGATAAATTTGTTCTTTTGACAAATTTATTCTTGTGTCGCGAATATAAATATTATTTGTCATCTCAGGGTACACTTGCAGCATGATTATGATTTTAATACGGTGTAATTGTGTCCTAGAATCATCATTGGGCCCCGTGTCTTAGAATCATGGATATGAACTCGCGCCAACGGCATGATTACTATATGATCTCCGCATAACAAAATGGGGGCTCTTTTAAGTTGCTCAAAATTGTTTATTAACTGACATAAACTCGTAAAAAATTATGCATTTTCCACTTTGAAACCCATATGCCACTTGATATAACTTCTTATGAATCTCTCTCTAGATGCGGGTTCTTTGGGCATTTTGATATAACTTCGTATGAACCTCTCTCCAGATGTGGGTTCTTTGGCGTTTTGAAAGTAAGCATGGTCAATAACTAATTTTTTTGACTTTTTTTTTCGAGCCCCGTGCAGTGTACCCACATTTCTTGAGCCCCTACCATCATTTATTATTCACTCAACACCTACGTACTTCTCTCATGGGTACAACACAAACCCAACCAAATTGAATCTCAAACAACACAAACCCAACAACCATATCAACAAATTCTCATCCCATACATTATACCTTCAAATTTCACCCTTGTACATGTGGGAAGTAAAAAAATATTTTGGCCGACAGCGTAGTAAACAATAGTCCAAGCTACTATTTAAAACCTACATCAAACAATATTAAAATGGAACAATGTTTATAGTCAAATTCAAGAATAAACTAAGATATGAGTAATCTACCTTTGAAACACACAAAATGATTAGATCTATTTTTAGTGATGTTGCCTAAAAATGATTTGATCTCATAAATGCAAAATAGATCCACACATACACGGGTTGTGAACGCTGATTTGCAACCTGAATTTTAAAAAATAAATAAAATAACTAAAAAAAAGGCAGAAATTTTAAAAAAAAAACTTTAAAAATTTAAATAGCCATAGACACCTGCAAAATGAAAGAAACATAAATAAGACTTTAAATTTTCAATAATACAAACCCATGTAAGCTGTATAATTAAAACCAAAAATATTAAAAGTTACAGTAAGAGAGAGAGAGAGACTACCTCAGATCTTGCCACCTGTTGAAATAAAAAAAAATACAACCATAATCAATACAGTGGAGATGGGTAAAATGAACATTAAACAAAAAAAACTATACCTGATACATGTGGTGTATTTCTCCCACTGATTCAAGATTTGCAGTGCAAATCCAAAACAAATGCCTGATGCAAGTGGTTTCTTGATGGGGACGATGTTATGGTACAAATCCAAACCGTATACCTGAATGAGGAAAAAAAATTATCGTTGTATTTTTTCAACACAACTGGCAAAATAAAACCCAAAGCTACCAAAAAAAAAGTGGGCTTGGGCTTCTTCAAAACAACTGGGAGAATCAAACCCAAAACTCCCAAAAAAATTAACACCCCGTGATGATTCTTTTGAACAACCTGTGCGTGTGTGTGTGTGTGTGTGTGTGAGAGAGAGAGAGAGAGAGAGAGAGAGAGAGAGTTGAATGACAACACTCCAATCTGAATCCTCTCCTCACCCACATCCACATCCACATCCACATCCACATCCAGCACCGAATCTACCATGGACAACAACTCCAACGGTCAACACCTCCAAATCCAAACCCAAACTCAAACCAAACCCAAAAAGCGTTCCCATGATGGCATTGTGTACGGATAGAATCGTTGATGAAGGTGATGCCGAGGTGTGAGGCAACTTCACGGACAACTTTCGGCAAGTTCAACCGGTGTTGGATCGATACCGTCTTAATAACCCGAGATCTGTAACTTAATAGACATCATGAACAACCCGAGATCTATAAGCTTAAGGCTATATATATGAACTTTGGCTTGGTTTGTGCAAAGAAAAGTGGTGGAACACACATCTCCTACCTGCACACCTAGAAGACAAAAAAAACGATGATGGTAGAGCATAAAATGGAGAAAAAAAAAGTGGAGAAAACAACAGTTGTATGCATGGAGAGAAACCCAAACCCTCATTCTTGAAACCCAGAAATCGAAACCCAAATCGTCATTCTTGAAATCTAGAAATCGAAACCCAAACCCTCATTCTTGAAACAACAGTCATCGAAACCCAAACCCTCATTCTTGAAATAACAGTCATCGAAACCCAAACAACCTCTTGTATTCTGAATAAAAAATACAAAGATAAAAAATATCAGAAACCCAAGAATTAACATGTTTTCAAATGTCAAAAACACATGGTTGTATGCGTGGAAAGAGATGCGAGAGTTGACATATCAAATAATAACTCAAAGGAGCTTGGCTCTGGTACCGATTACGTCTGATCTTGCCGCCACTCTCGGTGGCTAAGCCAACAAATAACTTTTATTCCTGCCGTAATCTGTATAGATAATAAAACATCAGAACTAAAAAAAATACAAAATAGAAATGAGAGGCAATAAGCAGTTAGATGAATGCTACTTCAAAGCTGTGGCAAAAACGGATATACCTGTAAACTAAAGAAAATTGGTATATAATACCTGTAAACCAAAAAAAAAATGCAAAATGATGTGGAGATGAACGCTACTTCAAATCTGGGCAAAAACGGACACACCTGTAAACAAAGAAAATTGGTATATAATACCTGTAAACAAAAAAAACGCAAAATGACGTTGGAGAAAATATTTGTTTGTCCATTGAGAAAATATATGTTTGGTTTCAAAAGGATGTGGAGAGAGGAGTGATGGAGAGAGAGAGAGAAGGGGGCTTAACTCTCTTCTATTTTCAATCCAAAAGAGGTGTTAAATGAAGATAGATATCATCGAGCCTTGTGCTCTGGTAAAAGTGGGGAGAGAGTAAGAGAGAGTCGTTGTGTTGAAGAATATATTGCCAGCGGCGGTATCTTTTCTCGAGCCTTGTGCTCTTTATTTAATGTCGAGGTAGCATGAGTGAGACCAAACGTGGCCTCGTGTGCAATAGTTGTATGACATGGGAATAATTATATGATGTGGCAATAGTTGTATGATGTGGCAAAAAGACCCTCCTGCTTTATTATATATATATATATATATATATATATATATATATATATATATATATATATATATACAAAGCCGATCTCTGGCGGGTGTCAGAGGCTGACATATTAAGGGGGTGAGGACAAAAGGGAAGAATGTGTATTTTGAAACCATTTTGCTAACTTTCTTGGTTTGCCAAACAAAATGCCATGACCACCTTTATCCTCACCATACAATGAACTAAAGTTAGAACATCTTCTCCATTCACTTTTTTTATATATTATGTACTTTTAGGATTTAAAATAATATTAATTTTAGATATAGGACATTAAATATTTAATTTTCATTTTTAGTCTCTATTTTCAAATTAAAGAGACACGTGGCATGCTGTGATTAGTTGATGTTTTATGAATATGGGTCCGCGCCAGCGGCGTTATTCAAAAATAGGGACTAAAATTATAAATAAAATGTTTTTTGTCCTATTTCAAAATTTACAAAGCTCCTTCTTTTTAACTTAGAAATTTGAGAACTCTTCACTTTTTAATTGTTTCTCTGTCAAAATTTGAGAGCACTTGAATATACACCCATAAAATCAAAACTAGAAAGTACGTTAACAATTAATAGTTATAAACAACCATTTTTAGTTTTAAAAAAAACTATTATTAATTATTATAAATAGATAATTATTTCTGATAAATAAAATGTGGAATTTTTTATTTTATTTAAAAAATAATACATTCTTCAATTTTTTGATAAGTAAATGATATATAAAACCAACGCTAAGGGAGCGAACCCGTATACAGGGAGTATACAAAAAACTAAATCAACAAGTACAATGGAAAAATAACAAAAAAAACCCACATGGAAAGCCAACTTACACCTCAGAGTGAAACCCTTCCACTAACTCTAGAATCTCCTGAGTTGAGATGACAAATCTCTCCTTACTCCAACTAATAAGAGTGCTCAAAAAAATATATCGAATCCTCGAGGGAGCCGTCTCAATACCCTCAAAGCATCTCTCATTACGCTCCTTCCAAATCGTCCAGAAGATACAATGTGGAACAATGCGCCACATCTTCTTATCCCCCGACCATCCCCACGGCGGTCTCCACCCATCTAGGAGAGCCCTAACAGTCCCTGGCATAACCCAATTTGTACAAGACATGGCAAAAAACAAATCCCACAAACCTCTTGTCACCTTACAATGAAGAAGAAGGTGATTGGTCTTTTCCTCCTCCTCCTTACATAACCAACAACGACTCGCGAGACGATATCTTCTCTTTTGAAGGCCTTCAAGAGTCAAGATAGCCTGCCTAGCCGCAGTCCACACAAAGAACCTGACCTTCTGAGGCACTCTCACCTTCCAAATACTCTTCCAAGGGAAGCGGTCTCTAGGATTCCCCCTTCCACTCAGAATCTCATAGTACCCTTTGACCGAGAACACCCTGTCCCTCCCCCCTTCCATTTAAGGGAATCCTCCGTAACCGTCGGGCGGGGGGCCGAACTCAACCACTGAAAGAATAAATCCGCCTCCTGCAGCTCCCAGTCCCAAAGTCTTCTTCTGAACTGAGGGTTCCACATCACTCCCTCCCCGCTAAACGATATGTGCTCCACCACCAAACCATCTGGATTGCCTCCCAGGTTAAACATCCCAGGGAAAAGCTCCTGAATGGACCCCTGAACCCCCCACTTGTCCTTCCAGAATCTGATCCTGTCGCCTCTCCCTAGAGAAAACTCGACATGACTGGAAAAAGACCTCCATTCCTTCGCTATATGTTTCCACAAACCCATTCCATAAGGAAAAGTCGCCACCAACGGCCCCCACCCAAAACGAGTACCACCCCCTCTAGCATAAACAACCCTTCTCCACAACCTATGTTCCTCCCGAGGAAATCTCCACAGCCACTTTCCCAGCAAAGCTTTATTAAAGTTAACCAAGTTTCTCACTCCCGCCCCCCCCCCCCTCCTTAATCGGCTTGCATACCTCCTCCCACTTAACCAGACTATGCTTGAAGCTACCCTCCGTGCCCCTCCACATAAAATTACGCATCAGCTTCTCCATTTTTAGACGAACAGCCACTGGAATAGGAAAAATGGACATATAGTAAGTAGGCAAGCAGGACAACGAACTCTTAATCAACGTGAGTCTCCCCCCTTTCGACAAGAACCCATTCTTCCAGCCTGCCAATTTTCTACGCATTCTCTCCAACACCGGGTCCCAGATAGATTTAGACTTGTACTTAGCTCCAAGAGGAAGTCCTAGATAAGTACAGGGGAGATACCCAATTCTACACCCCATGATGCCCCCGAAATCTTCCACCATAACCTCTCCCCCAATTTGGATGACCTCGCTCTTTCCCGCATTAATTCTCAAACCAGAGACCGCCTCAAAGCATATAAGGAATGACTTCAGAGCTCGCACTTGCCTTTGATCAGCATCACAGAAAACAATCGCATCATCCGCAAATAAAAGATGAGAGACGGACACCTGATTAGGCCCCGGAGCCCCTAAAGAGAACCCCCTGATCCACCCGGCATGGGCCACCCTAGCCATCATCCGACTAAACGCCTCCATGACCAAAATGAAAAGGAAGGGGGACAACGGGTCTCCTTGACGGAGCCCACGGGAGCTCGCAAAAAAGCCCTCCGGAACCCCATTAATCAGAACGGAGAATCTGGCCGTCTTAACACACCTCCCAATCCACCGACACCACCGCTCACCGAACCCCATCCTCCTTAACAAATACATAAGGAAATCCCAATTGACATGATCATACGCCTTTTCGATGTCAAGCTTAAAAGCTAATCCCGGAGGTCCACTTCTAATTCTGGATTCCACACACTCATTAGCAACCAAAACAGCATCAAGGATCTGTCTGCCTCCCACAAACGCGTTTTGAGACTCAGAAATAAGAGGATCAATAACCTTTCTCAGCCTAACTGACAATACCTTAGCAAGAAGCTTGTAAATGCTACCGATCAAGCTGATAGGCCTGAAATCCCTGATATCAATCGACCCCCCCTTTTTGGAGATCAAGGTGATAAAAGTCGCATTCAACCTCGGCACAAAGTAACCCCTGTCGTGGAATTCATGGAAAAAATCCATCACGTCCCCCTTGATCACGGTCCAACAATGCTGATAAAACGCCATCGAGAACCCGTCGGGACCAGGCGCCTTATCCCCACTCATCGAGTTCAGAACCCTCCACACCTCCTCTTCGGTAAAATGACCCTCTAAACCATTCGCCTCCAAAGAGGAAATACGCGCAAACTCAGCCCCATCCAGAGAGGGCCGCCACCCCTGCTCTTCCTTGAACAACCCCTCAAAAAACTGAGAGATGGCCCCCCTAACCTCTCTAACCTCTTCAAACACCACCCCCCCCCCCCCCCCCCCACTTTGATGCTCCGAATATGATTACCACGCCTATTGGAACTGGCCATCTTATGGAAGAACTTGGTGTTTAAATCTCCTTCTTTCAACCACAATACTCTAGATTTTTGTCTCCAGCTAATTTCTTCCTGAATGAGCCTCTTCCCGATCTCCCCTTTTTTCCTTTCCCTAACTCTCTTTTCTTCAATTTTAAAAAATTATAAGTTATTTATATGATAAAATATGCGTTATTATTTACAAAAAAAATAGGGACATATACTAAATAGTCCCTCGAACATTTTTTCATACACGTTTAATCCAAAACCTTTTATTTTGTTCTCAAAAAATCCTTCACCAAATAAAAACACTCAAAAAATGACCTTTAAAAACAAGAAAATGCCGCTAGCGCGAACCTTTAAAAACAAGATAATATTGGTTGCGCGTGTGCGGGAATGCCGCTGGTAAAAAAATAAGAGAATATTGGTAAATGGGTATTTGAGGGACTTTTTGGAATAAAATAAAAAGGCTTGGACTATATATATATAGTTTTTGTGCGGACTATTTCGCATTTTAATAGTTCAGACTGTACATGTGTCGCCTGACGGTAAGCACAGAGATTACCGGCGAAATTATAGTACTCTTTCTCTCTTTTCTGGGCTCACTGTAGGGTGACACATCTCAGGTCTGCACGGGACAGTCAGCACAAGAGCAATATATATATATATATATATATTGACTGGCGCCTGTGCACACTAAGTTTGAACATGTGCTGGCGCACACTAATTTTTTTAAAATATATTTCAGTTGATTTTTTTATGTGATATTTAAACATTTCAATGGACCCATATAAAAAAAATCAGTTAAAAAAAACTTTTTTTCCTATTTTTAAAAAATCGGTCAAACTTTCGCACCTTTTAATTAAAAATATCGAAAGTTTGACCATTTTTTTTTAAAATAGCAAAAAAAAAAAATTATGTGAATTGTTTTATATTGGTCCCTTGAAATGTTTAAATATCACACAAAAAAAAATCAACTCAAAAATATTTTTTTTACTGTTTTAAAAAAATAATGTGCAAACTTAATGTGCAGAGGAGCCTATATATATATATATATAGATAGATAGATATATATATATATATATATATATATATATATATATATATATATATATAGAGAGAGAGAGAGAGAGAGAGAGAGAGAGAGAGAGAGAGAGAGAGAGCCTCATGAAAGGCAAATATACAATTGCAAAAGTGGATCTTGCCTTTTCTCAGTAGCGATGGAATGGTAAGAATTTGCAAAATAATTCCTACAAACTTTTGTTGTTCGTAGGAAAAAAATCTAATACTTCTTACGAACAATTGTTCGTAAGAACCCAAAAATTTGATAAAAAAATTATTTATACTTTTTACGTACTTCTGTTCTTCGTTGGAATTTTTACGAACTTCTGAAGTTTTTCGCATCCAATTTTAACTTTACAAGACTAGAGAACGAGTTAGAGAATTTGTTGTAAACTACCCACCATTGCAGACTCAGAATTCTGTAAAATTACAAATTTCTTTGGCATTATGCATCTCCATTGTGGATGCTCTAAGTATACATACTTGCCGACGCAAACTTATTTTTCTAAAAATTTTAAAAAAATTGAGTTGAATTTTCTTAGGTGGTATTTAAATATTTCAAGGAATTTATATGGAAAAATCTGCTCAAAATAATTTTTTTGGTACTATAAAAAAATCAGCCAAACTTTCACAACTTTTAAAATGTTGTGAAAGTTTGATCAATTTTTTTAAAATAATAAAAATATTATTTTGAGCTGATTTATTTATATGGGTCCCTTGAAATGTTTAAAAATCACATAAAAAAATACTCAACTTAAAAATAATATTTTTACTTTAAAAGAAAAATCGGTACGTATATTTAGTATGTATATAAATGTATGATTATCCCCATCCATTGTAAAACCAAATGAGGAAATGGGGATGGCCAATAATGCAACTTCATGCTAATCTTAAATTGTAAACATAAAATCATAATAGCAGAAATAATAACGCAGTAGTAGTTTCGTTGCTATGCAATAAAAAAGAATAATTATACATTACCCACATTTAGGAACTAATGGCTGGCTGTTTTTGGCCCCGCAGAAAAGTGAATGACAATGGGACCAAAAACAAGATGTGGTGCGAAGTATATAAAAATGTACTCATTTTATGATTTATTGTTAACTGAAGTTTTTTCAAATTGACTGTAAAAAGATTCAAATATTGAATCCAAATAAAATGGCAGTGGCAAAAGTCATACAACACTCCAACCGTACACTTCCCTTTTTCCAGGTTTACCAAAACATGATATAAAATCATCAAAATCACAAAGATAGATTATAGGAATAAAGAGAGCTGAAACTCCTACAGTTTTATGGCTATGTGATAAAAAAGAGGAGTTATACATAACCCAACATTTGGGACCTAATTGGAACCTAATGCTTATGTGTCACTCACAATTGGCACCACAGAAAAGTCTGTCCGGAATTCGTGTGCATGCATGTCTTAATTGTTAATTGAAGTTTTTCCATATTGACTGTAAAAACCTTTGAATCAGTTGGGACTCGGCAGAATCTCTCTACAAGTGACAAACTGTACATATTAAATGTCATAAAACATTCAAACTACACAATTTTAATTTTTTTTCTTTTTTAGGAATTCCAAAAACATGAAATAAAATTTACATAATCAAGGTAAGAAACTTTGTTTCACAGTAGAGAGTATAAACTGCAAAAGTATACAAACTTTGGTTGATTTTATTATCTTTGTATTATCTAGATTAATATAGATAGATATGTATTTGGTTGTTTCATGTATATGTATTAGGAGGTTCATATATAGAAGTCTTGAGATTATCATGGGTATATTCACATTAAATGTAATGGATACATTTATTTGGCGGGATACATTTTAGAGATCCTATAAATATCCATGTAATGTTGGCTTATGAAGTAAAGTACGAAAAGTGAAAGGCAAGTGAATGAAAACAAATATTAGCCTATAATATTTATGCAAAAACTAGAAAATTAAATAAATAATTCTAATTTTTATATGAATAATACAATCAATCATGAATGCAAAAATGGCTCTGATAATAATTGTTGGGTATTTAAATATCTCGATTCATTGTCATTCTTGAACTATCATATTTGAAAAATAAAGTTTATATCTAACTAGATCCAAATGTAAAGACAACACCTTATACCAAAAAGAGTATCATACCTTAAGTGATTATATCTAATTTGAATTGTAGTTTGAAATAGAATAAAAAAAATCATATTTCTTGAACTTGATCTTGAACTTGACCTAAAAAAGTATGAATATCTAAGTAATCTTGACCTTCAAAACTCAAGGAACTAGATTTTAACCCCGCGCGGTGCGCGAATATTTTACAAATCTCGTATAGAAAAATTAAAAGAAACATATTATTCAAATATTATAGAAATATGTATCCAAATATTTTTAATGAGCGAAGTTTTCTATTAGCCGACAATTACATAAAAATTGGAGTTAAATTTGCATAAAAACTAATTGACAAGAAATCAATTTATATCAAGTCAAGGTTTTAAAAAAATGCGGGGCGTGACCAAGGCGTGGATGCCAAATCAAGCCTTAAAAGTCTAAGCGGATCTTAAGCGTAAAAAAGCGTAAAAAGATGCTTAGGCCTTTTTTTAATGTATTTTAATAATTTTAACGATAACAAGGTTATTAAAAATCCTAAAACAGTAAATATCTTAAAATAAGTCTAAATATATGCAAACTAAAATACTGTTTCTTTAAAATCTAAGAAAAAAAAGAGAAAAAAACGTGTGTGTTTTTGAACGAGAGGCAAAGTGGTTTGCGATACCATTGGTCTTTTGATTGTTTTGAATGAGATATTGGTCCGATTTTTTAACAAAGTCTTTAAAATGTGATATCGTTTTACTAAAGTATTTTTGTTTTTAACAAAAAGTGTGCCTTATGCCTTTACCAATAATAAGACGTAAAAGGTTTAAGGGGGGTATTTCTCCCACGCCTCTAGCCTAGGCGCATCTTTTAGAACGCTAATAGAATCCAACCTTTTATGATATATTACTTTTTTCATGGGGATTGTGTTAAAAAAAATTGTCATAATTCTAATCGAATTATTTAGCGCACAATGCTACAACTTAATATTCGAAGCTATCTAATGGTGAATATTTTATAATTTGACCATAGTGTCAACCAACCTAATTCTTAATGGTGACTAAATGAGAACATAAAGTAATTTTTTTAATCGTTAGATCTTTTTATTCTTATTGCGAAATAGAATAATCAAATCATCAATTTAGTAGAGTAGCACTGTTTATTTTATTTAAGCAAATAAAAAAAATACATTTCTTATTACAAGATGATCAAATCTTGTAGTCAAACAAACACAAAAATATAATTAACTTATCACATATATATATATATATATATATATATATATATATATATATATATATATATATATATATATATATATATACACACCACATATGAGGTCCACCTATGCAGACTATTTTTTTTTATAAAATAGTAAAAAAAAAATTGAGTTGATTTTTTTTCGGGTGTTCAAACATTTCAAGAGACTTCACAAAAAAAAATTAGTTCAATTTTTTATTTTTTTTGAAAAATCGATCAAACTATGTGAGTTTTTAAACTGTCAAAATTGACATATTTTGATCATTTTTTTTTTAAATACCAAAAGAAATTATTTTTAGCTGATTTGTTTTTGTGAGATTCCCTGAAATGTTTAAATACCAAACAGAAAAAATGAATTCAAAAATATTTTTTATTATTTAAAAAATAATAATCCGCACATGTGATATGTATAGGGGGTAAATATGAGACTGTGCCTATATATATATAGAGAACCAGACTCTCATACATACCAAGTCCACATACCGATTTTTTTAAAACAGTAAAATAATATTTTTGAGTTGAATTTTTTATATGGTATTTAAACATTTTAACGGACCCATATAAAAAAAATCAACTCAAAATAACTTTTTTGCTATTTTTAAAAAATCGTTCAAACTTTCACAGCTTTTAAAGTGCTTTAAAAGCTGTGAAAGTTTGATCGATTTTTTAAAAATAGCAACAAAAGTTATTTTGACCTGATTTTTTTCATATGGGTCCTCCAAAATGTTTAAATACCACATAAAAAATTCAACTCAAAAATCACTGTTCAAAACAGACGTTTTTGAACAGTGTTTTCCTCAGTCCACAGTACTACAGGTTACTGTAGCAACTCAGTCAAGTCTAAAAGCCAAGATGACTGCAACAACGACGACAATGGCAACACAGAGGACACTGAAAAAATTATCAAAAATTTAACATATATTCATACAAGTGTTTTCTTTAACATATATTCATATCAGTGTTCTTCAAACATAAATTACCAAGGATTCCTTTAATAAGATATAATCATATATTATGAATATTATCTAAGTACTCAAAGTGGTTAACCCGAAAAAGTTTAATAAGAACTTAAAATTATACAATCTTAGAATAAAACATAAGATTACAAACTATTTTACAAGCGATAAAAAAAATTACAAGCCATTGAATACTTACAATTACAAGATAATTTACAACTATTGCTCCTAGATGCTATTACAATGCTGGTCGAAAAACTTGATCGAAAAGTAGAGAGAGAGAGAGAGGTTGTGCTAAGGCTACTTTTGTCTCTGGAGGTTGAGGTGAGAGAGGTAAAGAGTTTATATTCAAAGCTGAGGCTGGATAATTACACGTTCTATCCTTCAATAATTTAGAAAAGTAGGGCTATAAATGTCTTTTTGTTTAAGGAATCTCGTGCATTTGAATTTTGTGTCCGTCCGTCTTTTTTTCTTTTGCTTTACTTTTGTTTTATGTCGTTTTGTTTAAAGGAATCTCATGCGTTTGAATTTTACGTCCGTCCGTTTGTTTTGTAAATCGTCACTGCTCACGTTTTGCTTTAGATATTTCATCTTACTTTGTCATCCTTCCATCATGTTGTCAATATTGTGCCTGGTGACTGAGTCCATGGAATCATCTGAGTCTAAATAGTTATATGGATAATTATCTACTTTATAATGAGAAATTCTTTCTTGTTCTAGTGCTTCTTCAACATCGTCAGAATTCATAGATTTATTAAAATATTTTAAAACAATTCGATAAGGAATTTTTGGAATAAAGATTTTAATGTTAAAGGTTTATTATACCATGTATAAGTAATTTGTAGACATTTCATTCATTATTTTATATACTTTATATATTTTTAATAATTCTTCTGTTGCATCTTGTCCTAGTAAATATTCTTGATCATCATTATACCGAAAGAAATAAGTTTTTATTTTTTCTTCTATATGTTCTATTATAATTACGTGTCTATTATGAATAATTGATCCTTCACCTACCCATTCTGGTGGTGAACTATCTATAATTAACAATATATGAGGTGTTGTAGTGTTACAGCTATGTTGTTTTACTATTGCATCTAATAATCCTTTTAAATTAGAATTTAGTCGTTCAAAAGGTGGTGTTATTAATAATCTGGCTATTAAACCATATTTTAATAATAAGCTTACAATAACTTCTATTTCTATTCGTTTATTATTTGTGAATATTTTATTAGGTCTACTTATAATGAAGTTTCAAAAAGCCTAAATCTATATCTAATAAAATTATAGTATCTTTTTTCTTTGGGAAAAATATATACACCTTTTCATATTTATATGCACATCTTGCAGGGGCTAGATTAAATCTAAAATAATTTTGTAGGGCTACCTAGTTACTAATATCCTTTTCTCTTGCAAACATAAATATTTTTTCGACTATTGCTTCTGGTAGAAGTTCTTCTACTTTGTTTCTTAATATAGATCTATAGTATGGATCAAAGGATGACAAGAAATTACTATTGCTATATAATAATATGTGTTCTAATTTCTTTTCAATCTCTTGTTTTTTTATATTTAATATTTTAAAATATTTGATTATATGATTGTGTTCATTTAATAGTTTTTCTCCTTCTTTACTGGGAGTGTAATATTTAGCTTTTGCTTCTAACGTATGTACACGATGAGTTATATTAAATAAGTATTCAGTTAAATAATTCATAGTATGTATTAAAGACCCTTTGTTGTATTCTCTATTAAACCAAAGGTTATCTAGGATCTTCTTTTTCTCCGCTATGCCTTGTATACGAGTCCTGAACTTTTGCTTAACTGGTTAGTATTTCCTTGTGTTCTTGATTATGAGCCTTGATAAGACATCTGTATAAATTAAGAAGCGTTAGTAATTAGTCTTGACAAAATATCGGCTAATTTATTATCTTTACCTTTAATATGTTCAAATTCTAGTGTAAATCCCTTGCATGTAATATTATCAATAAAACTAACCCATCTTTTAGTAGCTGATTTGATTTGATTAATTTTATTAAAATATTTTACTATATTATCACAATCTGTCCTAATTAAAAATCCGTTTCCTAAAAATAATTGAAATCGTTTTAAAGTATTAATTACTCCTAATATTTCTAAGTCTGTAAAAGGTAATCTACTTTGTGTTTCATTAAAATTCCCTGAACAGTATTTGCAAATCATTTCTTCATTTTTATTACTTTTTTTATTTGGTTTTTGTAATAAAATCCCTGCCCATCCTATGGCTGATGCGTCTGTTTGTATAATTTTATAACTATTTTCTATTGGTAGGGATAAGGGTTCTAATTGACTAACTATTCTTGTAATTTTTTGTACTAAATTTATATCTTCATTATTAAAATATTTTTTATCCATTTTTTCCTAATTTACTATACAGTGGTCCTACTAATTTTGGTAGATTGGGGGATAAAAGATCGACAGTATTTTAGTAATCCTATGAAAGCTTGTAACTTTTTGGTTTCTTCTAATTTATATGGAAATCGTAACACCTCGTAATTTCTGGGTTATTATTTTTATTTAATTAATTCAGTAATAAGTAATTCACTTGTGTCGTAAATTAATGAGAATTAATTAATGGGAATATATTTAAAACTGAATATATTTAAATAAGTTAACGGGTGAGAGTTAATTTTAGAAATTTATTCCGGATTGCGATATTAAGTGCACGGTTGAGTCCGGTAGGGTCGAATTAGTCCAAGATGAGTAGGTACATGCATATAATGGGTATTGGGGCATGATTAGACATATGTGGGTTCCATATAGAGAGTATGGACACCTTTTAGTATGGCCCATAGGCCCAAAACGTGAATTGTGTTTTTAACCCCAAATGTGTAAGGGCTAGGCAACATTAAATCACATTAGAAGACTAAAGAGGGAAAAAGCTAAGGGAGAGCCAAAAAAAAGAGGAACTTGGGGATCTTGGAGAGATTGCTTTAATTTCAATTTAACACCTTCATTCAAGCCTTAGATCTTCATTTTTGAGGCAAGTAGTTTAAATTGTGATTATTAAATTGCATCTACATTTTCATATTAAAAGAGGTGGAATCCAATTGAATTCTAGGGTTTGTTCCTGAGTAAATTGAGGACTTCGTTTTAATAGGGAGTTATAAATCTGAAGGGAATTTGATAGTTGATGAAACTGATGATTGAATTGATGAAATTGTTAGGGCTAGATTTGTTATAACAAAATAATGGACTTAGGATGAATTTGGGGACATTTTAAGGCAGAAATATGTACAGAATTGAGGTAATTACTGCTCTAATGATGATTCTGTTTGCTTATACCCTGTAGAAAATCGCATTTTCGAACTTTTGTTCGCTAATACATTTTCTCCAAAAAGTCTCCAAAATGCCCCAAAACGGCATTTTAAAAATCTGGGCAGATTCGTGGGGCAATTTTTAAGAAATATTTTTTAGTTGTTATTCCGTTGGAGATTGCCTAGATGGATAGGTGTGACTAATTACCCTTGGATTAATTAGAGGATTAATTAAATTGGAGAGATTAAGATTTATGATTGAGGGATTGAAACCTTGTTAATTAAGTGGGGGAAACTTAATTAGATGAAATTGAACATTGAATTGTGAATATTGTAATCTTGTTGTTTAAGTAATTAGACTTAATTGCGTGAAATTTGAGATGTAAGTTCATGATTTAACATATTGTAATCTTGTTGTTTAAGTGATTAGACTTGATTGCTTGAAATTAGAGGGTGGATTGAAACTATTGAATTTCGGGCCGAGAGATAGAGAGTCCGGGTATACTTGAAAGGGTTACGCCAAAATAATGATAAATTAATTAGTGTATAATTAATTAGAATAAAGTCGGACCATAGACTTAGATGTTTTAGGCTTGTGTATGGGAATAGTACACCGGTAACCTGAATTTCTAAATATATACGGTGATGTGTAGTATATATATGATTTATAAATATTAGTGTGAATAATATTTATAGGAAAGCATACCCACCCTAGTGCTATAATTCCCTGGCTTGAGGAGTAGGGCGAGTATAATCCCCAGGTTAGAGCGTTCGGGTTCAGGAATGAGACGCTTTGGTTATGATTCGGTCTCATTACCGTGGAAAACTATGGCCGCCTCCACACCGTTTGTACATTTTTTTTTAAACGGGAAGCTAATCGTATCAGGGTTTTAGGTGGATGAGAATACCCGATTATGATAGCATCTAGAGGATACCCGATGAGTGCCTACTCGGGGGATAATATATATATCTACGACATGTATATGGGAATGTTGTAGGATTTTTACGTATATATGGTATAATTATATACGGGATAATACAGGATGAGAATTGTATAATTAATATAACTTATGAAACGGTTATATAGTATTGAATGGGAATTGATTTAAGAAGCTATTATGAATAATAACTTATAACTCGTATACATGATGTGAATGGTATAAAGGATATAACTTGTAAGAATGTTATATGGCATTAAATAGCACTACACCAAAATGATCAAATTGGCACCCTTCAATCGGTCAGCCTTGTCACGCTCAATGACCGTGACAAAAAAACAGGGTTTTTTTTTCACGACTTATAAACTTGTCACGGTCAAATACCCTGACATGTCCGTGACAACTTTCCTAGTAAAAAAAACCTCCCTCTTCTTTCTTCGCACCGTTTTCTATTCCTTCCATCTCTCTCTCTCTCTCTCTCTCTCTCTCTCTCTCTACGATTTTGGTACGTTTTCTCTCTCTATTTCTCTTCCATTTATATTTATGTGTGTGTATATATGCGTGTGTATATATATGTGTGTGTAATTGTGTGGGGGTGGGGTGGGGAGGGGGGTGTATATATGCGTGTGTGTGTGTGTGTATATCAGTTATCTGATGATCATTTTATGCTATAACCAAATTTGGTATGTTGCACATACTTGTAAATGTGCCTTTACCTTTAGACCTAAAAATATTTCATTTTTGGTATATTCTGCATCAATGATATTGGTAGTGGTCCCAAAAAATCCATCAAAAAAAAACTTTTTTGTTTTTCACTTGAATAATTAATTCCCATAAATGGACAACTTATGTACTTCCCTTTAATCGGTATATTTGGTTTCCTTAGAATTTCCATCACTTGATTTCCATTTCTTGGGCCATCGACAAGCCGTAAATCTAAACATGAGAGCATTATGATTGATTGAGACAATAAGGACACTTTTTATCTATCCACGTCCTCATAACTTTACCATTTGTAGGGAAAATATTTAGAGACACATGTTGGATTTCACTTTGTATTATTCTTGCATTCCAAATAGTACTTTTGATCTATATAAACTCATTTCTTAGTTTCTCTTCCTTTTTTACCGTTTATTTTATATCTCCAAGCATATTTTCAACTATTTGCTCCTTACTCTGTCTTCTCTCAATTCCTTTTACCGTAAATGGCTTCCAATTTAGAAACCCAAGATGTTTACTCCGAGTTTTAAATAACTATTGAGGAGATCATGGTTGGTAACTCCATTGTCATTGCGGATATTCTTTGCCCTGTTCAGCTACCATATGGGGCTTCTACAGACATGGACGAAGCATTGGAATCATCACATAAAGAAAATCCAAATCCAATTAATGAAATGTGTATGTCAGTTGGTTTGTATTTGAATGAATGGGTATTATAGTAATCTAAGGTATCTACTTTTTGGGGGGGTATCATACTAAGGTATCTACTTATGGCGTGGATGAATTGGTATCTGAATACAAGAGAAACCACCTCCAGCATAATCACAAACCCCACTCCCACCAGCTAACCCCCCAACCCTAAATCGCTACAATCCTCCACCCCAAACCACCCACGAAATAACCTCTACACGGATTGAATCCACCCCCAACCCTCATACACTCACGGACCAAACCCCCCAACCCAAATCGTGACAAGATCTCCAACGAGGAGATAGATCCGAGAAAATAGAGAGAACTCTGAGAGAAGGAGAACATGAGGAAGGACCTTTTTGTTGTTGAAAGAAAATTGGAGTATTGGATCAGATAATGAAGCTTCCAAAATCCAAGAGATACAATGGGAATCTAGAGGTTGATATCTACGTATATTAGTTTTCAGGGGCCGAAATGTTTAATTGAAAATAATTAGGACTTGGATGTATATTCACTGTATACTAGGGGGTGGTATCTAAAAGCCCCATATTTTTAATGAGCAAAATTTTTTATTAACCGACATTTACATAACAATTGGAGTTAAATTTGTATAAAAAACTAATTGACATGAAATCAACTTATATCAAGTCAAGGTTTTAAAAAACAATGGGCGTGACCAAGGCGTGGAGGCAAGTCTTAAGCCTTAGAAGCCTAGGCGGACTTTAAGCGTAAAAAAACGTGAAAAGGCGCTTAGGAATTTTTTTAATGTATCTTAACAATTTTAAGTATAACAAGGCTATTAAAAATTCTAAAACGGTACATATCTTAAAATATGTCTAAATATATGCAAACTAAAATACTATTTTTTTTTAAATACTAAGAAAAAAGAAAAAAATGCGTGTTTTTTTGGACGAAAGGCAAAGAGGTTTGGGATACCATTGGTCTTTTGATTGTTTTGAATGACATATTGGCCGGATTTTTAAAAAAAGTCTTTAAAGGCCGATATCGTTTTACTAAAGTATTTTAATTTTTAAAAAAAAAGTGTGCCTTAAGCCTTTTATCAAGAAAAAAGCGTAAAAGGCTTAAGGGGGCGCCTTTTAGAACACTAATAACATCCAAACTTTTATTATATATTATTTTTTTCATGAGAATTGTGTTAAAAACAAATTTGTCATAATTCTAATCAAATTGCTCTGCACACAATGCTATAACTTAATGTTCGAAGCTATCTAATGGTGAATATTTTGTAATTTGGTCATAGCGTCAACCAACCTAATTCTTAATGGTGACGAAATGAGAACATAAAGTATTTTTTTTTAATCGTTAGATCTTTTTCTTCTTATTGCAAAATAGAATAATCAAATCATCAATTTAGTTGAGTAGCACTGTTTATTTTATTTAAGCAAATAAAAAAATAAGGTGATCAAATCTTGTAGTCAAACAAACACACAAATATAATTAACTTATCACAAATATATATATATATATATATAGAGAGAGAGAGAGAGAGAGAGAGAGAGAAAATCTCTCATACATACTACATAAGGTCCACCAATGAGGACTATTTTTTATAAAATAGTAAAAAAAAAAAAATTGAGTTAGATTTTTTTTCATGGTGTTTAAATATTTCAAGAGACTTTCACAAAAAAAATTAGTTCAAAATATTTTTTTTTTATTTTGAAAAAATCGGTCAAACAATTTGAGTTTTTAAACTGTTAAAATTGACATAGTTTGATCGATTTTTTTCAAAATAGCCAAAGAAATTATTTTGAGCTGATTTGTTTTTGAGAGATTCCCTCAAATGTTTAAATACCAAACAGAAAAAATGAATTCAAAAATAGTTTTTACTATATAAAAAAAAATAATCCGCACAAGTGATATATATAGGGGGTAAATATGAGACTCTCCCTATATATATATATATATAGTGAGAGGATCACAAGTGGACCAAAATAATGGACTTAACAAAAAAGACTAATACCCACTAATTTTAATTCCTTGGTATAATGGGTCCGCGCCAGCGGCACCCAATAACCGAGACTTATTAGTCTTTTTTATTAAGTCCATTAAAAGTCCATTCTTTTGGTCCACTTGTGAACCTCTCCCTATATATATATATATATAGAGAGAGAGAGAGAGGCTCACCTACATCATGATATATACATCACAACTCGCTCTAGGTCCTATGAAATCTTTTCTCCAAAATTTTTATTTTTCTCTTGAAATTAACCTTGTAATCAACTCTTATTAAAAATTTAGGTCAAAATACGTTTTGTGGTTATTTTTAAAAAATCTACAAGAAACTGCTGGGGTATAAATAAGGAATTTTAAGCATTTTTTTGTGAATTTTTTAAAAATAGCAAAAAAATGTATTTTGATCTAATATTTTGAACATGGGTTTATTTGAGGGTTAATTTCAAGAGAAAAATAAAAAAAATTGGAAGAAAAGTATTTTAGGGCCTACAACTAGGTGTGATGTATGAATGATGTAGGTAACCTTCTCCTATATATATATATAGAACGAAACTCTCATACATACCAAAGTTTATATACCAAGTTTACAAATCGATTTTTTTAAAATAATAAAATTATTTTTGAGTTGAATTTTTTTATATGGTATTTAAACATTTCAATGTGCCCATATAAAAAAAATCAACTCAAAATAACTTTTTTGTTATTTTTAAAAAATCGTTCAAACTTTCATAGCGTTTATTAAAAGCTGTGAAAGTTTGACTGATTTTTTAAAAATAGCAAAAAAAGTTATTTTGACCTAATTTATTTTTATATGGGTCCTCCGAAATGTTTAAATACCACATAGAAAAATTCAACTCAAAATCATTTATAAAAATGGGTTCCCGCCAGTGGTTGTAAACTTGGTATGTAAGATAACTTAACTCTCTCTCTCTCTCTCTCTATATATATATATATATATATATATGTATGTATGTATGTATGTATGTATGTATGTATGTATGTAATGTCTAATACTTAAATGATTAACAAATCATTAAAAGGAAAAACTAACTCTTCATTTCCTCTCTTAAATTTAAATAATATAATGAGAGTAGATTGGATGAGCCACGTGGCGAAACTACTTTAAGAGACACCATTTTTATATTTATATATTAGGTACCTACGGAAGTAGTAAAAGCTAGGAGTTGTGTGTGGGCACCTTGTTCTTGCCCACTGATGTTAATTTCGTAGCCAAAAGGTGCGTCCATCCTCTATGAAATTAATACTATAAATATAAATAAAAAAGGGTACTTAAACAAATACAAAAAATAAATAGGGCGGGGACGGGCTACGTATATATATATACTAAACCCGAACCCTCCCTGTTTAATTAATGATTTTTTAAAGGGATTTTTGTGTATAGGTCCTATATGAGGATATTTTTCATAAATAAGTCTTACTGACTTTTTAACCATTAAATATATTACGTTCCTAATTTTTTGAGATTATTTTCAGAACTTTTATCTTTTGAAACCAACCATCTGTAATTTTTCGAGGAAAGTTATTCAAGTGGTCGATTTTTTTTTCTTCTTTTGATATTTTTTGTTCAAATGATCATAACTTTTGATTAACAAATCCATTTTTCGCAATATTACTATTTGTGAAATCTCCTCGGTGAGATCTATCAAACAAGACACGAAGAATATAATATTTTAAAGAAATAAAAAAAATCCACAGACTGTAAAATTTACTGTGTTAATCGAAAAATGAAATAATATTTTCACATACAATACTATTTACTGTGTTAATGTTATACAGACAGTAAAATTTACTGTGTTCACCGTAAAATGAAACAGTTTTACATCTGGGATATTTTTATAGAAAGTACTGTGGAAATATTATGCAGACCGTAATATTTATTATTTGCCTAAAAAATGAAGAAAACATGTCATCTTTATTTTTTTAATATTTTTCATCTACTATGGGTCTTGTTTTATAAGGACCCATTAGTGGCTTTCAAAAATATAAATTTCGTAAATTATGAAATTGTATATCGAAAGTTTTAGTTATTTAAAGTTTGAAAAAAAATAACTACTATTTTTAAATTTGGAGGGAATATAAGGAGAGAGGTCTATTAGTAAAGAAAAAATCATAAATTTAAAAATAGGACTTAATTAATGGTTAATTAGTCAATATGACTTAATTAAGAAAAACTCTTAAAATAAGAGTTACATATAATAATACCTATTAACTGGATAGTCACATTAGTTATTAGGATTAAACAAGAATACAAACAAATTGTTTAAAAAGATTGATCAATATATAGGCCCCAATATAGATACACATTTTGTAAAAAAAATACTTATTTTTAGTTTAACCCATTTAATCCCTCAAACACTGCTTTGCTCAATATTGTCTTATTTTAAAAGTTCCGCAATAGCGGCACCCACCCCCACCCCCACCCACCATTATTATTAGGAGTCATTTGGGTTTTGGCACCCAAAAGTTTTATCCGTAAGATTGATTAAGTTCATCTATAAATCTTAGACCATACATTGAATATATGATTGAGCATCCATCGTTTAAAGAGGGCTATAGATTTACAATGAAGGGAATGGAGCAAAATATAGTAAAGGTGTGGAAAATAAATGTAAATACTTGATGTACAAGCAAAGCCTTAAGGTGGAGCCATCATCTGAACAAACAAGATAATTTACTAATTGATGTTCCTAGTGAGCTTTAAAAACTAATTAAAAATATGTTTTAAACTTAAATGGGGTTATAATACCCATTTATGTGGCTTTGTAGACTTCCATTGAGATTCAGATGCTAATTAAATCCAAATATAGAACAGGTTTTCTAAACATTATCTGAAAAATCACATATAAGAGTAGTAAAACATTTAAAGGCCAACTGGGAGAAGCAAGATCATAGCAGATATTAGAATTGAAATTATTTTAATATCCAAATGCATTAGTAATCTGAGTAATTTGAAAAATACGAAGTTAATTTCAAAAGAATTGGAACAAAGTATACGTGGGAAGAGTAGCAGCCTTTTCTCTCATCCTCTGTATGAAAAGGCCACACACCTGGATGAACTTTTTCAAAGGAATAAAATAGAAATATGTTTTTCCCATCCTTGAAAAGAGCATAATATTATTCAGCAAAAAAATGTTTTGTTAAAACAATGAATGGGTCTAAACATTTCTAATTCAATGACTCAAATACCACACATCTGCCAAATATTAATATTCCTGGCACTAATAGACACACACAGAGAAAGACATATACACAAACAACACACACACATATATACAGAGGGGCAGAGAATATATATTCCATGCTCGAAATAGTAAAGATCCAAGCACACATTGCCAGGTTGATAACTAGGATAATGATGTTTTATCAAAATGCAGAGTCTTATTTTCTTGGATAATTGAGTTTGGATGAGAGACAAAGGGAGGCGGAAAATATTGTTCGAATAGAGAGGAGGTAAGACGAGGGGAAAAAGATGTGCCGTAGCAAATGACACATTATATGTAACTGTCCGTAAAATTTAGAAGACGAATCAAAGCTCCCTTATTTGATTATTTAAATTAAACAAAAAGATTAAATACATACATATTCAATTATACACACACTTCTACTGGGGCGGGGGCGGGAGGAGAACTAAAATTATAGGCCATGCACAACTTTACATGAAAAGATTATACATAACGATGATTCCAAACAGTAGAATAAGAAGGGAATGGACATGGAGGAATGGTAACCTCCACATCTCCTTCAAGCATCTGGCAGACCTTTCTCATGGTAGGCCTTAGAGATGGATCTTCTTGAATACACCAAATACCAACCATGACAAACCTCTTTTGTTCCTCCCACTCATTTAAGGCCTCCACCTCGTTTTCAACAAACGTGTCCAATTTCCCCTCCAGAAAGCAATCCCAAACCCAATCCGTCAAAATTGCCTTTTCTCCACCACCAATCTCCACATCCTCCACGTTTCTACGGCACGAAATTATCTCTAGAAGCAAAACACCAAAACTATACACGTCGACCTTTACAGTGACCGGGATGTTCCTAAACCATTCGGGAGCCACATATCCTTTTGTTCCTCTAATTCCAGTATCGGTTCGACTCTGATTCATCATCAGAAGCTTTGCCAACCCAAAATCAGCAATCCTGCCGTTGTGATATTCGTCCAGAAGTATGTTTTGAGGCTTTATATCGCAATGGATGATCTGGTTGTTGCACTCTTCATGGAGATATGAGAGTCCTCTTGCTACCCCCAATGCGACTTGTGTCCTCTTGACCCAACCCGGTTTCACATCTCTGAAAAGGAAGTTCGCTAGAGTACCGTTACTCATGTACTCATAAACCAAAAGACGATTTTCTCCCTCATCACAATATCCAAGAAGCCTCACCAAATTCTTGTGATGAGTGTGCACAATTGCATCAACTTCAGTTTTGAATTCCTTTTCACTGCTTTTAACAACTCGATCTAACTTCTTCACCGCAACGATATTTGTGGACCCCATCTGAATTTCACCTTTGTAAACAATCCCAAAAGAACCTCTTCCCAACTCTTCCTTGAACCCATCCGTAGCTTGTGCTAGCTCATTATAGGTAAAACAATGCAAATTAGTTTCCACACCCTTATTACCAGTAAGAGGAGTTATGACTTTCTTCTTGTGGTAGACAAGGAAAAAAACCAGACAACCTATACCAACCAAAACATTGATAAACACAGAGCTACCAAAGAGCACGGTTCCTATAACGTTCAGACGGTTCTTGTCCTCCTTTGTACCTACAATCGGACGGTCAGGTTGCTGCATAAATTTGAGGAAAGCCTTGGCGTTCAATTCTCTCCTTCCATTCGACAACGGCAGTCTCTTTTTCCAACAATCGTCCCCGTAAATGGCAACAGCACAGAAACAATCCAGCAGACAAGACCTTTTGCATTCGTCTTCACTAACACGTCTCAATCGCTCATAATCAGACATGGGCCAGTTAATATTAACAAGCTCCACAAAACCATATTGTTCCTCTGCAGAACCAAGAGCATCCTTATCGCAGCTCGGAGTGAAATTTGATTTGCAGCTACCATAATTATCATTTGGATCAAGTAACGAATACCCTTGTGGGCATTCACATATTGGCCTTCTATTATCGTCAAGGCTGCAAAGACTGTTGTACCCACAAGCCCCACTCCCAAATGTTCCATCAATATTGAAGCATATATTATCTGGCTGAGACCATACAGCAGTCCAGTTAGGCCTGCCTGTGAAATTCTTCGGGTAATAATATTGGGCGAAAACGCCGTCGAAATTGAGAGTTGCTCTCTGATAGTACTCTGATGTTGGGCGTGCCATTCGCGGTGTGAGATCAAATCTTTGACCATTTCGCCTCAAAATATACATGTAACCCGACTCGTTGAACTCGACTCGATAACCAGAATTCGAGGAATTAGAACCATCATAAGTGTTGCTAATATAGTAAGCATCGTAGGCAAAACCGGTAGCCACGTTTTGGGTATTAAGAACAAGATTCCCATCGGGGAGCAAACGGAACTGGAATCTTCCCATTGAGAAATTCATCTCTCTGTGGCGAGAATTTAGCACCCCATCAGTCTCCAACGTCTGTGTAGGCAGCATGGTATCTGTTGGATTTCTAAAGGTATCCCATGCGACAGAATTATTACCCACAAGCTCAAAGTTTCCCGTGTCATTCATAAATCCATACTCAACACCACCAACAATAGCTTCAGAAGACCATAATTCTTGTCCCCGCGGGTCACTCAGAACTAGCCCACGACTCGCATCGATCACTACTCGTGACCCTGTTGGCACATTATTTCCATCATGTCCATACCAGACTATAGTCCGGTCGGGTATCCTATTATACCATATGGAAAGCAAGAAGACATTTGTATCTTGAAGTTGTTGAAACCCAAATGCAAAATCACCCGAAGATGAAAGCCACGGGTTGGCATTTTCTGTTGCTGTAAGAAATTGGCCAATAGCTACCCTGCCATTAGTCTGAGCTATGGATGAAAATGGAAGAAAAATTATAAGCAAGATGAGATGAACAAGAGCATACGCCATTGCTAGAGCCTTTTGGATTAGAATAATACGAAAATTGAGAATATAAAGTGAAGGAAGTCACTTTTGGATTAGAATAATACGGCTAAAGGAAAATTGAGAATATGCAACCAAGTTAATTCATACTTTTCAAATAACAAAAGTCTTGAGTTTTCCTTCCAAGTCCAGGAACCACCGCTATGACATGATATGCCACCCACCCCCCCCTAAAGGGTTCCAATCAGCATATTTGAATTGAGCTGGATGAAAACTGAAGTGTCGATTGATTGATGTCTCGACGATAATTAGTGAATCCCACACATCACGTCAATTTATCAAACAAAATGTGTCTGTCATCCTACAAGTAATTATTGGAAAATTAATCGAAGAAAGATGCTCTCCCATCCCAAGTCCGAAGAAATGAGAATTCTTCAAATCACATTGCAACAGGTAATCAAAAGATAACAAATTTTGAAGGGTAAATATGGTAGGTCATTAGAAAATGACCTTTGACAAGCAAAAAAATAACTTTGAAAAAAAAAACAGAAAACAGTTCGATCAAAATTGGACCCATTTTGGTCTCATTCAATGCCAAACACAGTTGAAGAAAGCGATATGCATGAAGGAAAAGAAAAATGGGTACAGCTGTACCAAAAAAATAAGTTTTTTATAAGTTTGATACATACTCAAAAGTCTTGAGTTACCTTGTACCAAAAAAATAAATAAAGTCTTCACCTACCTCGCAGGCCACACAATTATGACTGACAAGGCCTGCCCTGAATCCATGCATACGTATGTATAAATGTATGTGTATGCATATATATATATATTGGAACTGTTGTCTGTAAAATGGGAGAGCATCGCATTGCCAGATCCATTAAAGGATAAATATGGTAGGTTGTGAAGAGGTAACATTGGAAGCAGAAGTGACAAATAAGGGAGCACTGGCGTTATATGGGCATCTTGGGTTTATAAGGGCAAAAAGACTTTTCAGATACTACTTCAATGGAGTTGATGCTTTTCGACGGAAGCTATTATTTCCCCGCCCAGAGTTCCCGTTAATGCCAAATGATACTATACAACTTGAAGAAACTGCTTTCCGCTTGCAATTGAATTTGTTTTTAGTAGGGGGAAAATGTAGCAGCCTATGGGCTCGTTTATTTTGTTGTTGACGTATTCTAACATTTATTTTACATCAAACATCCTAATTTGATTTCTAAGCTGTCCTCTACATACATATATCCATAACATAACCAACTACATAATTACAATCCAAATACCAACAAAGTTATAATTATTTGGTAGCATTAATATTTATGCAAAACAGTCCCGATATTAGTTTCTTAAAAATATAATGTTCATAAATTATTTTAGAACACATGAGTTTAATGGACGCTACAATCAAAATACACAACACTAAGGGAAAAAAATAGAATAAACATGCCTCTGATTAGATGTAAAAATTGACTAGAGATTCGAGTCCCATTGAAAAATTGATAAAAAATCCCTCTTGAACCAACTTGGAATATATTTGTTTATGCCTTCAAAATTGAGCTTGAAAGTTGGTTTTAATGGACGCTAGGGTGGAGGGGGAAGATGATGGAACATTAGAGGTTTGGCTGCTCTAAGGTTGGGGGAGAATGAGTCTTAAAAACTTACCCTCGAAATCATATATATATATATATAAAAGTTTAAGGGTTTAAAGAAATAATAAAATTCGTCAAAATGACGAACTGTTGGCGCACAATTTCTGTCGGTGGCCCGGTGTCAATCGATCGACCCCTGGAGTCGATCGATCAACCACTCAGGTATTTCGATTATGTCAGCTTAATAATTTTGAGGGGTAAATCTTTAAAATTTAATTAAAAATTCATTTTAACTCTTAATTCAATTTCGCTTGAAGTTTTATTCTTCCAAAATCATAACCAACATATTTAATCAATAAAAATTATAAAATTCAAAAATTTATTTTTCTCGAATATTCCAATTTTATTTAAAAATACCCATTTAAAAATTCGGGTTGTTACAAACACCTTATACCGAAAAGAGTATCGCACCTTAAGTGATTCTCTCTAATTTGAATTGTAGTTTGAAATAGAACAAAAAAGATCATATTTCTTGGACTTGATCTTGAACTTGACTTAAAAAATTATGAATATTTAAGTGATCTTGATCTTCAAAACTCAAGGAACTAGATTTTAACCCCGCGCGATGCGCAGACATTTTACAAATCTCATATTGAAAGAAAAAAAGAAACATATTTTTCAAATATTATAGAAATATGTACCAAATATTTTTAATGAGCAAAATTTTCTATTAACCGACAATTACATAAAAATTGGAGTTAAATTTGCATAAAAAATTAATTGACCTGAAATCAACTTCTATCAAGTCAAGGTTTAAAAAAAGCGGGATGTGACCGAGGCGTAGAGGTGAAATCTTAAGCCTTAGAAGCCTAGACGGGCCTTAGGCATAAAAAAACGTGAAAAGGCTCTTAGGCATTTTTTTAATGTATTTTAACAATTTTAACTATAACAAGGCTATTAAAAATCCTAAAATATTATATATTTTAAAATATGTCTAAATATATGCAAACTAAAATACTATTTTTTTAAATAGAAAGAAAAAAACAAAAAAAAAAAGAGAAAAAAACGGGTGTTTTTTTGGACGAGAGACAAAGAGGTTTCGGATACCATGGTCTTTTGATTGTTTTGAATGACATATTGGTCCGATTTCTTAAAAACTCTTTAAAAGACGATATTGTTTTACTAAAGTATTTTTGTTTTTTTTTAAAAAGTGTGCCTCAAGTCTTTTATCAAGAATAAGGCGTAAAAGGCTTAAGGGGGCATATCTCCCAAGCCTCAAGTCTAGGCGCGCCTTTTAGAACACTAATAGCATCCAACCTTTTATGATATATTACTTTTTTCATGGGGATTGTGTTAAAAACAAAGCTATCTAATCGAATCGTTCCGTGCACAATGCTATAACTTAATGTTCGAAGCTATCTAATGGTGAGTATTTTGTAATTTAGCCATAGCCTCAACCAACCTAATTCTTAATGGTAACAAAATGAGAACATAAAGTATTTTTTTTTTAATCATTAGATGTTTTTATTCTTAATACAAAATAGAATAATCATTTCATCAATTTAGTTGAGTAACACTGTTTATTTTATTTAAGCAAATAAAAAAAATACATTTCTTATTACAAGATGATTCTTGTAGTCAAACAAACACACAAATATAATCAACTTATCACAATATATATATAAATTTTGAACCAAGTGTAGGCCTCTATTTGCTGTGGTCATAATTTATATAAATATTACATTAACCAAGATAATCAAATTTAGCCACATGCAAAATCTAAAAAAGGATTCAACTAAATAATAGGAAAAAGTAAGCCACACATTCAGACCCCAATAAAGAGACTTACAGATTCTATGAAAAACAAATTATAACCTATAATATTTATGCAAAAACTAGAAAATTAAGTAAATAACTCTTATTTTTTTATGAACAATATGGATAATACAATCAATCAAGAATGCAAAAATGACTCTGATAATAATTGTTGGCTATCTAAATATCCCGATCATTATCATTCTTAAACTATCATATTTGAAAAATAAAGTTTATATCTAACTAGATTCAAATGTAAAGACAACTCCTTATACGAAAAAGATTGTCATACCTTAAGTGATTCTCTCTAATTTGAGTTGTAGTTTGAAATAGAACAAAAAAGATCATATTTCTTGGACTTGATCTTGAACTTGACCTAAAAAATTATGAATGTCTAAGTGATCTTGATCTTCAAAACTCAAGGAACTAGATTTTAACCCCGCGCAGTGCGCGGACATTTTACAAATCTCGTATAGAAAGTATAAAAGAAACACATTATTCAAATATTATAGAAATATGTATCCAAATATTTTTAATGAGCAAAATTTTCTATTAGCCGACAATTACATAACAATTGGAGTTAAATTTGCATAAAAAACTAATTGACATGAAATCAACTTATATCAAGTCAAGGTTTTTAAAAACACTCGGCGTGACCGAGGCGTGGAGGCCAAGTCTTAAGCCTTAGAAGCGTAGGCGGGCTTTAGGCATAAAAAAACGTGAAAAGGCGATTATGAATTTTTTAATGTATCGTAACAATTTTAAGTATAACAAGGCTATTAAAAATTCTAAAACGGTACATATCTTAAAATATGTCTCAATATATGCAAACTAAAATACTATTTTTTTTAAATACTAAGAAAAAAACAAAAAAAAAAGAGAAATAAACGCATGTTTTTTTGGACAAAAGGCAGAGAGGTGTGGGATACCATTGGTCTTTTGATTGTTTTGAATGACATATTGGTGCGATTTTAAAAAAAAAAGTCTTTAAAGGCTAATATCGTTTTACTAAAGTATTTTTGTTTTAAAAAAAAGTGTACCTTAAGCCTTTTATCAAGAATAAGGCGTAAAAGGATTAAGGGGGGGAATTTCTCCCAAACCTTAAGTCTAGAGACGTCTTTTAGAACACTAATGACATCCAACCTTTTATGATATGTTACTTTTTTCCTGGGGATTGTGTTAAAAACAAATTTATCATAATTCTGATCGAATTGTTCTACACACATTGCTATAACTTAATGTTCGAAGCTATCTAATGGTGAATATTTTGTAATTTGGTCATAGCCTCAACCAACCTAATTCTTAATGGTGATGAAATGAGAACATAAAGTAATTTTTTTTAATCGTTAGATATTTTTATTCTTATTGCAAAATAGAATAATCAAATCATCAATTTAGTTGAGTAGCACTGTTTATTTTATTTAAGCAAATAAAAAAAATATGGTGATCAAATCTTGTAGTAAAACAAACACACAAATATAATTAACTTATCACAAATATATATATATATATATATATATATATATATATATATATATATATATATATATATAGGGTCCCTCTATTCTCACTCGAAAATAATTTAACCCTACTCCAACTTTACACCAAATGACTATAATACCCTTAAACCTCACTATCTCTTTTTCTTTCATTCAAAACACATTTTACCACTAACTAAAACAAATCCATTTGATAAAAATAAGAAATTTATATTTTCAATAAAAAAAAAACTATTTTTATATTAAAAAAATGTTCTTAATAAAATTCTATTTTAAAAGTGTTTTTTACACTTTTTAAAACTGTTTAAAAAACCATTTCAATTGTTTTAAAATGTAAATCTTATCTATTTTTTTTATTAAAAAACTGTTTATAAAGGGTAAAATTTGTTCCCTTAAAAAACTGTTATCTTAAAAATGTGTTTATTTTGTTTACATTTTTTATTTTTGAATAAAAACTGTTTTTTGTACTATTTAAAAAATAATCTTTTTACCTTTAAAAACTAAACAGTCCGCGTCAGCGGGTGTGTATAGGGGTTCGACCACCTATACAGACCGCTGGCGCGGACCATTTTTTCGTATATGATTGTCTGCGCTAGCGGTATATATAGGTGGTTGGATCCCCTATACATAACGCTGGCGCACATCTTTTTTTTTTTAAAGAGCAAAAATATTATTTTCAAAATAATACAAATAAATAGTTCTATTTAATAAAAAACATTGTTTTTGTACTTTTTAAAAATAATATTTTTTGTACTATTTTCAAAATAATCTTTTTACCATTTTAAAATAAAATGGTCCGCGCGAGCGGTATGTATAGGCGGTCCGACCACCTATAAATACCGCTGGCGCAGACCAACATATGCGAAAAAATCGCCCGCGCTCGTGGTATGTGTAGGTGGTCACCACTAGGCCTGTCAATGGATCGGATTTTATCCGAATCCGAATCTGATCCAGTTAAGCGGATATGGATCATGCCTAAAATCCGATTATCCGATTACCCGATTATCCGTTTATTAAATGGAGCGGATTTGGATTCATATACTCCGATCCGTTAATAATCCTATCTGATTAATACTTTTAATATACATATATAAATTGTGTATAAAATATTTTTAATTAATATATATTGTATTTAATAATATTTTATATACATATTTTAAATATTTATTATAATAGTTCTTTATTTCATTATCTTTTTTTTTGCAACATTTGCAAAATAAATTTATGAAATAAGAGTTGAAAATAAAAATGTTGCAAATCAAGTTTAACATAAATGGATAATCAGTTTCGATCCGAATCCGTTTAATATTAACGGATATAGATTTGGATTTGCCTGATCCGATCCGATTAATAAACGGATCAGATCTGAATCCGTTTAACATAAACAGATATAGGTTTGGATTTGCCTGATCCGGTCCGAATCCGATCCGTTTACAGGCCTAGTCACCACCTATACACACCACTGGCGCGGACCATTTTTTTATAGTAAAAAATTATTTTTTAAATAGTTCAAAAAAACAGTTTTTAACCAAAAATAAAATTTGTAAACAAAATAAACACATTTTTAAGAAAACAGTTTTTTAAGGGAACAGTTTTTACGTTTTATAAACAGTTTTTCAATAAAAAAAAATAGTTAAGATTTACATTTTTAAAACAATTGAAATGTTTTTTTAAACAGTTATAAAAAGTGTAAATAAATATTTTTAAAATAGAATCTTATAATGAACATTTTTTTTATGAAAAAACATTTTTTTATTATTGAAAATATAATTTTTTTATTTTTATAAAATGGATTTGTTTTAGTTGGTGATAAAATGTGTTTTGAATGAAAGAAAAAGAGATAGTAAGGTTTGAGGGTATTATAGTCATTTGATGTAAAGGTGGAGTGGGATTAAATTATTTTGGAGTGGGGATAGAGGAACCCTATATATATATATATATATATATATATATATATATATATATATATATATATATCCTGCTCTTGTGCGGACTAGTCCTCATTTTAAGAGTGCGGACCGGACATGTGTTACCTGGCGGTGAGCACAGAAAAGAGAGAGACTGTGCCTATAATTTAAGCGATAATTTCTAGGCGCACCGTTAGGTGAAACATGTCCGGTCCGCACAAGATCATTATTATATATATATATATATATATATATATATATAGAGAGAGAGAGAGAGAGAGAAAAATCTCTCATACATACTACATATGAGGTCTACCAATGCAGACTATTTTTTTATAAAATAGTAAAAAAAATATTTTTGAGTTAGATTTTTTTTTCATGGTGTTTAAATATTTCAAGAAACTTCACAAAAAAAATTAGTTCAAAATAATTTTTTTTGTTATTTTGACAAAATCGGTCAAACGATTTGTGTTTTTAAACTATTAAAATTGACATAGTTTGATCGATTTTTTCCAAAATAGCAAAAGAAATTATTTTGAGCTGATTTGTTTTTGTGAGATTCCCTGAAATGTTTAAATACCTAACAGAAAAAATGAAATTAAAAATATTTTTTACTACTAAAAAAAAAATAATCCGCACATGTGATATGTATAGGGGGTAAATATGAGACTCTCCCTATATATATATATATATATATATATATATATATATAGAGAGAGAGAGAGAGAGAGAGTATATATATATATATATATATAGAGAGAGAGAGAGAGAGCTTTAAGGTGGAGCCATCATCTGAACAAACAAGATAATTTACTAATTGATGTTCTTAGTGAGCTTTAAAAACTAATTAAAATATGTTTTAAACTCAAATGGGGATATAATACCCAGTTATGTGGCTTTGTAGACTTCCATTGAGATTCAAATGCTAATCAAATCCATATATAGAACAGATTTCCTAAACATTATCTGAAAAATCACATAAGAGTAGTAAAACATTTAAAGGCCAACTGGGAGAAGGAAGATCATAGCAGATATTAGGATTGAAATTATTTTAATATCCAAATGCATTAGTAATCTATGTAATTCAAAAAATACAAAGTAAATTTCAAAAGAGTTGGAACAAAGTATACGTGGGAAGAGTAGCAGCCTTTTCTCTCATCCTCTGTATGAAGAGGCCACACACCTGGATGAACTTTTTCAAAGGAATAAAATAGAAATATGTTTTTCCCATCCTTGAAAACAGCATAATATTATTCACCAAAAAATGTTTTGTTAAAACAATGAATGGGTTTAAACATTTCTAATTCAATGACTCAAATACCACACATCTGTCAAATATTAATATTCCTGGCACTAATAGACAGAAACAGAGAAAGACATATACACAAACAACACACACCATAATGATGTTTTATCAGAATATATATTCCATGCTCGAAATAGTAAAGATCCGAGCACACATTGCCAGCTTGATAACTAGCATAATGATGTTTTATCAAAATGCAGTCTCTTATTTTCTTGGAGGATTGAGTTTGGATGAGAGACAAAGGGAGGAGGAAAATATTGTTCGAATAGAGAGGAGGTAAGACAAGGGGAAAAAGATGTGCCATAGCAAATGGCACATTATATGTTACTGTCCGTAAAATTTAGAAGACGAATCAAGGCCCCCTTATTTGATTATTCAAATTAAATAGAAACATTGTATACATACATATTCAATTATACACACGCTTCTACTCGGGCGGGGGCGGGAGGAGAACTAAAATTATAGGCCATGCACAATTTTACATGAACCCATTATACACAAGGATGATTCCAAACAGTAGAATAAGAAGGGAATGGACATGGAGGAATGGTAACCTCCACATCTCCTTCAAGCATCTGGCAGACCTTTCTCATGGTAGGCCTTAGAGATGGATCTTCTTGAATACACCAAATACCAAGAATGACAAACCTCTTTAACTCCTCCCACTCATTTAAGGCCTCCACCTCGTTTTCAACAAACGTGTCCAATTTCCCCTCCTGAAAGCAATCCCAAACCCAATCCGTCAAAATTGCCTTTTCTCCACCACCAATCTCCACATCCTCCACGTTTCTTCGGCACGAAATTATCTCTAGAAGCAAAACACCAAAACTATACACGTCGACCTTTACTGTGACCGGGATGTTCCTAAACCATTCGGGAGCCACATATCCTTTTGTTCCTCTAATTCCAGTATCGGTTCGACTCTAATTTAGCATCAAAAGCTTTGCCAACCCAAAATCAGCAATCCTGCCATTGTGATATTTGTCCAGAAGTACGTTTTGAGGCTTTATATCGCAATGGATCATCTGGTTGTTGCACTCTTCATGGAGATATGAGAGTCCTCTTGCTACTTCCAATGTGACTTGTGTCCTCTTGATCCAACTCAGTTTCACATCTCTGAAAAGGAAGTTCGCTACAGTACTGTTACTCATGTACTTATAAACGAAAAGGCGATTTTCTCCCTCATCACAATATCCAAGAAGCCTCACCAAATTCTTGTGATGAGTGTACGCAATTGCATCAACTTTAGTTTTGAATTCCTTTTCACTGCTTTTAACAACTCGGTCTAACTTCTTCACCGCAACGATATTTGTGGACCCCATCTGAATTTCACCTTTGTAGACAATCCCAAAAGCACCTCTTCCCAATTCTTCTTTGAACCCATCCGTAGCTTGTGCTAGCTCATTATAGGTAAAAAAATGCAAATTAGTTCCCACGCCCTTATTACTAGTAAGAAGAGTTATGACTTTCTTCTTGCGGTAGACAAGGAAAAAAACCCGATAACCTATACCAACCAAAACATTGATAAACACAGAGCTACCAAAGAGCACGGTTCCTAGAATGTTCAGACGGTTCTTGTCCTCCTTTGTACCTACAATCGGACGGTCAGGATACTGCATAAATTTGAGGAAAGCCTTGGCGTTTAATTCTCTCCTTCCATTCGACAGCGGCAGTTTCTTTTTCCAACAATCGTCCCCGTAAATGGCAGCAGCACTGAAACAATCCAGCAGACAAGACCTTCTGCATTCGTCTTCACTAACAAGTCTCAATCGCTCATAATCCCACTCCCTAACGTTCCATCAATATTGAAGCATATATTATCTGGCTGAGACCATACAGCAGTCCAATTAGGCCTGCCTGTGAAATTCTTCGGGTAATAATATTGGGCGAAAATGCCGTCGAAATTGAGAGCTACTCTCTGATAGTAGTCTGATGTCGGGCGTGCCATTCGCGGTGTGAGATCAAATCTTTGACCATTTCGCCTTAAAATATACATGTAACCTGACTCGTTGAACTCGACTCGATAACCAGAATTCGAGGAATTAAAACCATCATAACTGTTACTAATATAGTAAGCATCGTAGGCAAAACCGGTAGCCACGTTTTGGGTATTAAGGACGACATTCCCGTTGGGGAGCAAACGGAACTGGAACCTTCCCATTAAGAAATTCTTCTCTCTGTGGCGAGAATTTAGCACCCCACCAGTCTCCAACGTCTGTGTAGGCAGCATGGTATCTGTTGGATTTCTAAAGGTATCCCATGTGACAAAATTATTACCCACAAGCTCAAAGTTTCCCGTGTCATTCATAAATCCATACTCAACACTACCAACAATATCTTTAGAAGACCATAATTCTTGGCCTCGCGGGTCACTTAGAACTAGCCCACGACTCGCATCGATCACTACTTGTGACCCTCTTGGCACATTATTTGCATCATGCCCATACCAGACTATAGTCCGGTCGGGTATTGTGGTGTATTTTAGCTCTCCGGTGGCTTCCCGTTGGTTCACGTCTATTTTGGGAGAAAAATAGATTTTTCTCGATATTTACAAAATTGCCACTTTGAGGAAAATTTATAAATAGAAGCTTATTTTCTGTTTTTGTGCAGTGCTGTTTTTCAGCTTTAGAGTAAATATTTTGTGAGTTTATAAAAGAGAAAAGTGAGTGAGAGCTTCTTGTTTAAAGATTAGTTCTTGTGCTTGGTTTGTGAGTGACTTTCTTGGAGAGATAAAGAGTGTGAGTGTGTAACCTTGTGGTTCCTCCATTTATCAAAGAAATAATAAATCCTGCCATTGTGGATGTAACCCTTGTTTGGATGAACCACGTTATATTGTTGTCGATTCTTTGCTTTGATTGCTTGTGTGTTCTTGTTATCCTACTTGTTGATTGTTGATTGGATTCGTTTTGAGTTTGCACACTTATTTTTCATTAAGAACAAGGTCTTGGGTGTTTTCCGCACACCAAGTGTTTGGTAAAATTCCGAAGTGAGTTTTGTGGTGACAATTATTATGAAACACAAATAAATATGAAAGAGGTAATAACCAAGAAAAGATTAATAAAATGCCAATCACGCAACAACAGGTATACGTGGTTCAGCAAAGATGTGCATACGTCCACGATGGTGCACTCAGTGTTATTTCTCTATATTCTGAAGAATAAGTACAGAGAATACAACTTGTCCTTTGCCCCGGACTTAGGGTTTAATTTATACATGTATATGTTGGTTAGTGGGGGTGATGGGTTCCTCCTTATTAGTCATCTCCCCTGTAACTTTCTTACATGGGATCGCGCTCCCCCACAACTTCTCTTCATGGGATCGTGGAGTAATCGGATCAATACAAAAGGTGATGGGCCTGGGCTTTGGGCCCCTAAGGCGAGGCTACTCGTCCAGGCCTATAATGCTAAATTCAGGGTACCCACAATTGCCCCTAAATTTGTTGGGCCATTTATATGGGTCCAATGAATTTAAATGATCAGCTATTATGGTTGATTTCTTTGAAAACTGTGACGTTGCTTTGGCGGCACCCGCTTCGCTATCCGTGCGCTATGATTAGACTTGAAGGCTTGTTGGAATAAGGCACATTTCTCTTCGTCGCTTCAGCTTTTCCAGCAATCTTCTATCTTCTGAGAACTCTTACGCTTTGTACTGTGATACCCCATACTTTTGACTATATTTATTTTTGGGATTAATTAATTAAATGCGTATTAATTGGAAATTAATCCGGGTTAAAATACTAGCGAGATGCGAGTTGGTATTTGATTATATGTGCATATATGATTATATATGAATTTGGAATTATGAAATTTGTCGTGAGATTTATATACGGCATTTTAGAAATTTTGTTGAGACGCGTGTGACCGCCGCATCACGGTATAATATTTTGATTATAAAAGTGAATTTAAATTCTATAAACTGTATGGTCGTTTTGAGTGCGCCAACACGTCCGGAAGGGTCGAGATAGTCAGAAAACACTAGCCGGGGGTTTAGTTTGGGTCCCGGGGTATTTTTAGGCCATACCGGCAACTTAAAGGGTATTTTGGTAATTTTGTATTTTGAGGAATTAATAATGACGAAAATTAGGAGTCTTAATCTGATGTGGATTTAACCCACTAAACCCACTAACCAACCCATATTAACCCATTAAGCTACGGAGGTTATCATTTAGGTTTCCAACTTTCCCAAAGAAAACCCTAGCCACCATAGCCACCTTTGGAGAAGAAGCTTGGAGAAAGAGAGAGAGAAGGAATTCTGCAGAAATCTTCACCAAACCAACACCAAAATCAGAAATCGAATCAAGGCAAGTGATTTAAATTACATTCTTTATGCAGTGAATGCTTCTTCCATGTTAGAAATCTTGATAATCTATCTTAATTAAGAGTTAAAGGAAAACCCATGAAATTGGAAGTTATTAGCTTAATTTTGGGTATAGGTTTGCATGTAGAAACGTTGCTTGAAGATTGAATTCAGAGATTTCATTTTTATATAGTGTAAAAACGGATTAAATTCTGGGATTTGATGATGATAAAAATCTAGGGTTCATGTTCTTGAAAAATTGGGGAAAAGTATAGAATCTTGTGATTTAATGATGTGTATGATGCATTAATGCCTTAAAAGATGTTAGTATATGACCTTAGCATGTTTTAGGATGATTAGAGAACTTAAAACATTGTTGGAACGAACTTTGGAGAAGATTTGAGGAGTAAGAATGGTGAAAAACGAAATTTAGAGAAATCTGGGACGAAACTGGTAGGTCGTTATAAGCCCCTCCCCAGGTCGTTCGAACGAACTCGTTCGAACGAGCTTCTAACGAGTTGACCAGTTGCTTCTAACGAAAGGGAACTTCGTTCGATAACTTCGTTTGAACGAGATCTCGTTAGAAGGAGAAGTTCGTTCGAACGAACTGGATCTCGTTCGAACAGTCTCGTTCGAACGAGACTTCTAACGAGCTGACAGTTCAATCTCGTTCGAACAGCCTCGTTCGAACGAGACTTCTAACGAGCTGGCAGTCTGGGCCTTTTTGGACTGTTTTGATTTTGGGGGTCCCGTAAACTTGTTCGAGGATATAGATAACATTCCGATGATGATGTAATGTTAGAATTGGGACATTTGGGTATTTATGAGAAGGAAATTATATACGAGAGTTAAATTAAACAGACGGTTTGGGTTGAGACGTGAGTGTCTACTACGACGTGAGAATAAATTATGGCGCGTATGATTATAAACCGAAATAGTATAAATTGTGATAATTATAAGTTGGTACGAGAATGCGATATGTACTACGATTAAACTACGGTGATTACTAAGACGCGTGTTTACTTAGTATTGATGTATGATTTTCTATCACGGGAGGTTTACGTTCGCTTAGGGCCCTCTAATCCTTGTGTTGCCCGGATTTAGACTGGTTACCTTGATGAACATAGGTCATAGAAAGACTTATTGGGATATTAATAAGTCCGCTGATCGTGGGAGCGTAGGTATGTGCGTGACCCATGTGATGTGACTGTGTTCGCCTCCATTATTTATGATGTTGTTATCTGTGAACTAATCCTGAGAGATTCGAAATATGTGATCCTTATGTACGTGATGTACCGGGATGGATAGCAGAGTATGTGTGCACCACAGCTTAGTCTCGGGGTGCTTATACGGTATATTTATGTTGTAGAAAATATACTCTTATTAATGGAAACTTTCATATGGTATTGTGCGTATAACTATGTAAAATATAAATGGGATAATCTATATTAAGTGTATTACTTTTGTGAGAACCTGAACATATGTTAAGCCTTATTTAATTGTTAACGTTCTACTGATAACGGGAACCGAGTAAGAAAGGGTAGAATTTACAATGGTCTAGCTAGATATTATGTCACTTAGCTAGGTGTTATTGTATTTAGATGGGTACTTGCGTTAGAAGTGCACAGTTAGACGAGAGGTGAGAATTTCATGTCAATGCACGTCCTAACATGTACTTTGCATTTAATGTTTTAAATGTTTTTAAAGCACTTGTAGGTTTTAAAATATAACTCCACATTCGGGCTCTGACCCGTTTGCTTTTCAAATCTATTTTTGTAAAACCATTTTAGGTGCCCAGCCACAAGGACACCAAGCATAGGATTCTCACTCTGATGACGAGATGTAGTTGTTTGTGGAAGCTACAGGGATTTGCTGTTAGACGCTTCTATTGTTTGGATTCCAGTCTCAGCATTTATCAGTTGTAGGGCATGTTGCCCATTTCTATCAGACATCTTTCCATTTCAGTTTTCAGACTTTGGCATGTATTATTTCAGTATTCAGTTTAGTTGTTTCAGTTGTGGGATTGTAGTGAGGAGTTTTCCTCCAGACTTTAATTACATTATGTGATGGTTATTCTTTTTACTTCAGTATGGTGTATGGTATTATTATTCTTCATTACACTTGTTGCATGTTAATCAGACTTAAATTAAAATTTGGCAACTTACTTTTTAAATACTAGGTGGTTAGTAATCATTAAAATGTTTTTGACAGTGATGCTATTAACTGGACCAACTTGACATTTTGAATTAATTTAATAAAGGAGTAGCTACCCGGTATTTAATTAGTCGGGGTGTCACATGTACCTTCTGTTTTCGATCTCTACTTTTGTTGCTTCTTCGCCATTTGACCTGATCTTATGTCTTGTAAGTCTCTCGTGCTTTTTTCATTTTCTCTTTGGTTTATAGTTTTTCTTGTATTTTTCCAATGGCGAAGATTGGAAATAGGTCAGTCACTGAGTTTAGAAAATTCTACAACATTCCTGAGTGGGTAGAGATTGAGTGTTGCGCCTCGCCTCCTAGGAACGTTAGGGGTATAGAGGATGCGCATTTGATTCACGTTTTGTTGCTCTCCCAGGGGGGACTTACCTTTCCCCCTAATGATCTTTTCCTGCATTTTTTTAGCTATTTTAGTATTGTGCCTGCACAATGTTCGCCCAACGTATGGAAAATAGTGAACGACGTGCATAGGATAAATCAGTTGTACGGCACAAGGTTAGGGCTTGCCGAGGTCTGCTTTTGTTACTCCTTTTCTCGAACGAGTTCAGGTGTCCTGTACCTTAAGGCTAGGAGCCCTGATAGGGTATTGGTAGTAAATTTACCTGATTCCCATAAGGACTATTAGCAAGAAGGTTTTCTTATTAGGAATTGGCAACTCTCCCCCCAATTTGAAGGGTCGAGGTCTGAGAGGTTCACTGTTCCCTTTTATGGGGAAGAATATATAGGTAGATGTCATATTATTGTTTCAACCTTCGCTGACTTGTGATTTTTTTAACCTCTCTTTGCTTTTTCTTTCACAGCGAGGACAAAGAATTTGGATCCTGCTCTCAGCAAGGTTCGTATCTCGGAACTGGTGAAAGCTTGGAATATTAGGGAGCCTCTGGGTGACGGCGAGCATCCTAGGTCTGCTGCTTTTCTTCTTGAATACAAGAACACAGGCTCCAGCTTCATAGCCCGACCTGTGGATAGTGTTCCAGACTTTGACTCTTCCGAAGAGATTTCGGCCGAGCCCATCCAGTTGGACGAAGAAGAGAGCAGCTCAGAGAGTGAGCCTGTAGCCGTTATGAGTAATTTGGGTGCAGGGAGTGATGACAGTAGCAGTTCATCTGAAGGGGATTCCGAGGCTCAAGACTCGTCGAGCACTACCAGCAGTTCTGGTGAAAAGATGCCTCCCAGGAAGAATTTGATCAGAGATGATGATGATGATGATGATGATGACGTGCTCCTTGCACAAAGGTCCAAGAAACCGAAGACTGCCTCTGGGGCCATAGCTACTGGTTCTCGGCCTTCTTCTCAGGAGAAAGAGAAGAAGAAGAGAGAGGAGGAGCAGGCGAGAGAGAGAGAGAGAGGAAAAATGAGGAGGAGAGGAAGAAAGTGAAGGAGAGAAAGAGGAGGGAGAGGGAAAAAGAGGAGGAGAGGAGGAAGGTGGAATGAAGGACCAAAACTGGTCAAGCCCTGGTCCCAGTGTCTGCTTTTGCCCGAGGGGGCTTCGGTGGCCGCCTCTCCTCAGCTTGCCCCTGCGCTGCTCGAGAGAGCAGTTCTTCCTGCAGATCGCGAGAGGGCGTTGGGGTCCGATCAATTGGCTCTGCAGGCTAGCCAGAGGCTCGCCTTGGTAAAGTTTCTCTTCTAATTATCAATTTCTTTTAACCAGTTTTGATGGTTTCTTCTTCCTGATCCTTTCCTTGTTCTTTGCTGTTTGTGACCAACTTTGTTGTGCTCTATCGCTCTCGCGACGAGCTGGTGAGAAGGAATGGTGAGCTGGAGCAGCAAAAATCTTCTCTGGTAGCCAGGGGTTCTCAGCTGGAGGACGATCTGAAGGCTGCTGATGCAGCTCGAGCTTCATCTGCCTTGGCTCTTGTTAATTCTATTCGTGAGAGAGATGATGCTGTTATGGAGTTTGGCGAGCTGAGGAAGGCGTATGACCTGGTATGATCGAGCAAGCTAGACCTTGTAGAGAAGAACAGGGTTCTGGCCGAGCAACTGGAGGCGGAGAAAGCCCAGGCAGCCACTCTTAAGGAAGATTCATATAACTCTGGCTGGGCTACTGCGTATGAGAACGCTGAGGTTCAGATAGGCTATATCAGCCGTCTGAACTTCAAGAAAGGGTGGAATAAGTCTCTCGTGGCTGCTGGGGTGGACGTTGCATCCCCCCTCTTTGACGAGCACGATCCAGGGCCAAAGCCAGTCGTAGATGAGGACCCAGTCCCAACTGCTGAAGGCACCAATCCTGTCTCTTAGGCGACTTCTACTGATGCTCCTTTGGTCGAGAGGGCAGTGGACACCCCTGCAGAGGGTAATGCCCCTGCTGACGCTGATAAGGACAAGGGTCCACCCACCTCTGGGCCACCCGAGGTTGCTAATTGATAGGGATTCTTTGTAATTTTTTTTCTTTTTTGATCTGATGTAACCTCGCTCATTATCAATGAAAAGGCTTCATTTTTGTTTATGCTGATCTCTTCCTTTTCTCTTTCTTTTATTTGTAGTTGGTTGATGTGGATGACTATATTCCTGTTACCTCCCAACTAGGTAGGACTCTTGGTCCTAATGCAAGCCCTGCAGTTCGCCAGGCCTTTGCTAGGCTTTGCAGGTTTGCTAAGTCAAGGAACCAGAAATATAAGGATTAGTCCGAGCTAGTGGCCAAGTTGAAGGACAGGCTCCAGGAAATGGAAGAGATCGGTGCTTCAGTGCAAGAAGAAGTTAGCGAGCTGAGAGCGAAGTTACTGGAGGCCACCGAGATCAACCAAGTTGGGGAGTTTCTGCAGCGGGAGAATGAAGACCTGAGGCGGGAGGTCTCGAAGCTTAAGGAGCATTCGCCAAGCATCGCTTCGGCAGTCCTACAAGGCTCTTCTTCGTCGCGAGCTACTCGGCCTCCCCTCCCGCGTGCTGGTGGGAGTGCCAGGGGTAGGAATAGAGAAGTCGAGGAACAGCGTGAGAGGGAAATGGAGGAGCTGCGCGGCGATGTTCGGCGAGCTTATGTGACTGCTGCTGGGCTCCAGAGGGACGTCACCCGTCTACGGCATTTGTTCAAGAACGGTCCTCGACAAGTGTGGTCCGATGGCTACGATCAAGGCTGGCTGGAAGCTCCGACGAGACTATCAGAGTTTGAAGAGTTATCCTTCATCAGGGGGTGGTTGAGTGCCCTCAAAGAGCTGCAGGTCCCGAGGAACTCGACGCTGTGGTATCGACACGAGATGTCCTCCTCTACTCTGATGCCCAATCCATTCAGGTGGGATGATCGATGGATACCCATTGATGCTATTCCAAGGCGATTATTGGAATTGGACGCAAATGAGGTCGTGGAGGAGCTCGCCCCTGCTCCTGATGATGGAAGGAGAGCTAAAGTTGTTGATTATCTTGCTCGGAGGCTTCCACCTTCTTGAGATTTTGTTTTTAATTATTGTAAATGCTTTGGGCGAGCTTCGCCGACTAAACATGTACTATCATTGTTTGTAAATATAAAAGATTAATTAGAAGTTCGAGTTTTGGGAAATTTTGCCGACTAAACGTGTTCATCCAATCCTTTTATATTTTTGCAGCTTCACAATCCTTTTTATTTTGTCATGTGAGTGTCCGCCCAGTCCAGTATAAGAATACCATTGTGCCCTCCCTTTACCTTTTAGGTCGTGTCGTCACACTCCCTTAGGCCTAAGTAGGGCAATTGGCGAGGACACACCTGGTATTGGATGTCTTCATCCGGTCAGGATTTTGTTTAACCAAAGTAGGTTTGATGCCTAAGAATACTCTGTAGGGCTTCATATATTGCCATGGGCAATGCTAAGAGGTCTGTCGTGCTTCATGACGATGACCTGAGGAGGGGTGTTCCCCTGCTATGTCGACCATTATGCCTGTAATTTGGAAGGGATTTGTAATAAGATATAACTGTTACTAATTAGAGAGTGATCAACTGAGGGATTTTCATTGGTGAATTGAGAAATAAACTGTCCTTTCACATAATGAATACAATAAAAGATCTAACAACAGAACTCCTAAAAATAGAATTTCTTGAGATTAGCTGCGTTCCATGCTCGTGGTATCTCTCTGCCCTCCATCGTTTTCAAATGATAGGCACCTTGCAGGTCATCTCTAATTATCTCATAAGGTCCTTCCCAGTTCGGGCCCAGTTTACCGTATGATGGCTTCACTGTGTTGCCCAGGACCTTTCTTAGAACATAGTCCCCAACTTCGAATTTCCTCGGATTGACCCTTTTGCTGTAGTTTTACTAGGGCAAGTTCCCTGCGCTCGTCGGCCAAGTCGAGTTCAGCGAGCAAAGCCTGATCGTTCTGACCCTGCTCGATAAGGTCGGATCTCATTGTAGGCAATCCTGCTTCTAGTGGGATGACGGCCTCCATACCATATGCTAGTGAGAATGGCATTTCTCCTGTGGCTCGCCTAGGAGTCGTTCTGTACGCCCATAGGATATGCGGTAGCTCGGTTGTCCACGCGCCTTTTGCTCGCTCTAACCGCTTCTTCAATCCAACGATCAATGTCTTGTTGGAAGCCTCAGCTTGTCCGTTGCTTTGAGGGTAGGCCACTGAGCTGAAGTGGTGCCTGATCCCGTGTTTGTCGCAGAAGTCCTGAAAAGGGCCACTCTCGAACTGTGTTCCATTGTCAGTGATGATGGTTCTGGGGATCCCGAATCGAGTGATTATATTTTTCCATATGAACCTCATCATGTCAGCATCTCGTATGCTCACCAGTGGTTCTGACTCGATCCACTTGGTAAAGTAATCAGTTGCAACCAATAGGTATTTGCGATTGCCGACAGCGGTGGGTAGTGGTCCCACGATGTCCATTCCCCACTGGGCGAAGGGCCAGGGACTGGTCAGGGATTTTAACTCGCTGGCAAGCTGGTGGACCATGGGAGCGTGAAGTTGGCATTTTAGGCATTTGCGGACATATACTGCGGAGTCCTTTTGCATATATGGCCACCAATAACCTTCCTTCATTGCTCGGAAGGCTAGAGACCTTCCTCCGACGTGACTCCCGCAGATTCCTTCGTGAAGCTCGTGAAGCACTGCCTTGACAACGCCTGGGTGGACGCATCTAAGGTAGGGGCCAGAGAAAGATCTTTTATACAAGTCGCCTCCCGTGGATAAGTGAAAGCGAGCAGCTTTGACTCTTATCTGGTGGGCAGTCCTCTTATCCTCTGGGAGCGTTCCGTTCTTTAAATAGTCTCTCAAGGGATCCATCCAGCTGGGGGCTGACTCTAATTGGAGTATTGGTTTTGCCTTTGTCAGCTCGCTGTTGGGGTAAATGCTTGGATGACTGAGGAAATTGATAGGGATGATCCTTTAAAAGCTAGAATCAACTGCCGAGCTCAGGACTGCTAAGGCGTCAGCGTGGCTGTTTTACCCCCTGGGAAACTGTTGGATGTTGATCTCTTCAAAGTTCGTCATTAAGTTTTTTACCAAGGAGAGGTAGGCTGCCATTCTCTCATCCTTCGTGTTATAGTCTCCACTTATCTGATTGGAAACTAGTAGCGAATCTCTGAATACCTGCAAATTCTTTGCTCCCAGAGTTTGTGCCTTTTGGAGACCTGCTATTAAGGCTTCGTATTCTGCTTCGTTATTGGAGGCTGCAAATCCCAGCCTGATTCCTTGCTCGAGGACTGTATTTTCTGGAGTGATGAGAACAATTCCTACTCCTGCCCCCTTTGAGTTGGAGGCTCCATCAACGAATAGTTCCCAGCTTCCCCTGCAACCTGGTTGTTTTGTTCTGTTGGCTTAGGCTGGTCGAAGGGTTCTTCGCCTGTGAATTCAGCTATGAAATCAGTAAGGATTTGACCCTTGATAGCTGTCCTTGGTTGAAATTGGATGTCAAATCGGCCGAGCTCGACTGACCATTTAGACAGTCTGCCCGACAAATCCGCCTTCCTTAGGACATCCTTGAGGGGGTGTGATGTAAGGACGATGATCGTATGAGCTTCGAAGTAATGCTTCAGTTTCCTCGAAGCCATTACTAGGGCGAATGCGAGCTTTTCCAATGGTAGGTAGCGCTGCTCGGCATCTAATAAGGTTTTGCTCGCGTAATAGACTGGATGTTGAATCCCTGTAACTTCACACATTAGCGCTGAGCTGACAGTATGGCTGGATATAGAGAGGTAGAGGTACAAAGAGTCCATTTGTTGTGGTATGACAAGCAGTGGTGGGGAGCTTAGGTAGGACTTTAGCTCGTCTAATGCTCATGAGCAACCTGGGGTCCATTCTACTGTTTTGCTGCCTTTTAAGAGTTGGAAGAAGGGCTTGCATCTCTTGGAGGATTTAGAAATGAAACGATTTAGAGCAGCGAGCATTCCAGTGAGCTTTTGTACATCGCGGATTGTGCGAGGAGGTTGCACTCTTTTGATTGCATCAATCTGGTCAGGATTAGCCTCTATGCCTCGCTTGCTGACCAAATACCCAAGAAACTTTCCTGACTGGACATCGAAGGAACACTTGCTCGCGTTGAGTTTCATTCGATACTTCCTGAGGATTTCGAAGGTACTTGATAGGTCCGAGCGGTGATTTTCCTTCTCCTTGCTCTTGACGAGCATGTCGTCGATGTAGAACTCCATTGTGTCTCCCATTTGATTCTTGAACATTTTAGTAACTAGCCGCTGATAGGTTGTCCCTGCATTTTTTAGCCCAAAAGGCATGACCTTGTAACAGTATAAACCAACCGTCGTGATAAACGCCGTTTTGTCCTGATCTGGGGCATACAGGGGAATCTGTTGATAGCCTGAGTATGCGTCCAGGAAACTCATTCGTTCGTGAGCTACGGTGGCGTCTACTAATTGGTCTATTTTCGGAAGAGGGAAGCTATCCTTGGGGCAGGCTTTGTTGAGGTCAGTGAAGTCTATGCAAACTCTCCACTTCCCGTTGCTTTTTAGAACTACCACTGGGTTGGATAACCATTTGGGGAATTGCACTTCCCATATGGACCCAGCATCCAGTAATTTTTCAACTTCTTTCTCTATTGCTCTGGCCTTCTCGGGGGCAGTTCGTCGTGCCTTCTGCGCTATCGGCTTGAATGTGGGATCGACGTGCAACTGGTGGCAGATCATATTGGGATCGATTCCTGGCAGCTCATAGGGTTCCCAAGCGAAAACGTCTATGTTGCTTATGAGTAAGGTTGACAAATCCTTTTGCTCTTGGTCAGTGAGTGAGGTTCCGATCAGGAAGATTCTGCTATTGTCGCCTTCTTTAGCCGACACTTCTACCAGGTCCTCGACGACGCGCTCGGAGGGGAGGAGTCTGGTCTCTTCCACTCCAGGCCTTCCATATTTTAATTGCTATTTGGAAGGAATTTCACCTTCCTCCACCTTCTCGCTGGTTTGAACAGCTCTTTTCTCTGGCTTTGGTCGGATGGCCGCTATGAAGCACTTTCTTGCCATCGCCTGGTCGCCATGTATCTCCATCACTCCCCGCTCGGTGACATATTTGAGTTTTTGGTGGTAGGTCGAGGAGACTGCCTTCATTGCATGAAGCCATCCCCTGCCGAGGATGGCTTGATACGGTGAATCAATGTCGACCACCAAGAATTCGATCATTTTGGAAACATTTCCAGCACGCACTGGTAGTACTATTTTGCCCAGAGGCATGGTCATCTTCCCAGCGAAGCCGACCAGAGGGATAGTCGTTTCCTTTAGGTCGACGATGTTCAACTTCAATTTCCGGAACAGGTCAATGTACATTACTTCGGATGAGCTTCCTTGGTCGACAAGCAGCCTGTCGATGTCAAAGTTGGCTATCCTGAGTGTAATGACTAAGGCATCATGATGTGGGGTCCTTACTCCCATAAGATCTTCATCCGTGAAAACAATATGCTTGTTTTAGTTGATGTCCTCTGCTCGCCGATGTTTCCCTGACTGTGATTTTGCTGGATCAATCTGAAAAGCTTGCATTACCGCTGTCAGTTTCTTTACCTCCATTCGAGCTGAGTTACCTTGGATTTGCTTAACATCAGATACTCCGTGGATTATTGCGAATTCGTGTCCGGCGTCATCTTCCAATACGTTATCAGGTTTCGCCTCTTTGTAGGCAGTCACTCTTTCTACCTTCTTTTCCACAAAGTCATTCAAATGCCCGGATTGGGCCAACTCCTCGAGGTGGGACTTAAGAGCCTTGCAGTGCTCGGTCTTATGCCCTCCCTCTTTGTGGAAAGTGCATCTTAATGCATTGTTTCTTTTCGAGGGGTTTCCTCCCATTTTCCGTGGCCATTTGATGAAAGGCTCATCCTTGATCTTCGCGAGAATTTTGTAAATTGGTTCTTTGAAGACGGTGTTGACCGCCTGGAACAATTTTGTAACGTCAGGGTTCCCTCCGTTTTTGGAGTCATTCTTGCCCCCACTCTTTCCTCCTTTTTTCTGGTTCTCAACTTTCTCACTTCCCTTGGTAGTGAGCTTGGCTCGACCATTTTCTCCTACGTTAAGGCGGGTGACATCTTCCACCTTTGCTTATTTCTCAATCCGGGCCATCAGGTCGTCAATGGTCGTAGCTTCCTTCTTTGTCAAGGACTGGTAAAGGAGGGAAGAGCTAGGTAGCCCAATTTTGAATGAAGCCACTGCCACTTCTTCCGCGCAGTCCTCGACCTCGTTGAATAACTCCCAGTACCTCTTCGCGTAGTCTTGGAGTGTCTCCTGAGGCGTTTTCTTCATTGTTAATAGAGCATCCATCCTTTTGGGATGGGAGCTGCTGGTGCTGAACCGGGCCGTAAAGAGATCGGCCAGGGATTTGAAATTCCTGATGGATCGGTGAGGGAGTTTCTCGAACCATTTCTGGGCCACGTCATGAAGACTCGAGGGGAATATACGGCACATCAGTGCATCTCGGTGATTCCAGAGGGTCATAGCCTGTCGGTACTTCCTGACATGATCAATGGGATCAGTCTTCCCGTCATAAATCTTGAACCTTGGAATGGCAAACTTTTTGGGAGCCTCTTCTTCTTCAATTTCCCTCGTGAAGGGTGATTTCATCTGGGTCTTGAGGGCACTCCTGGCGAGTTCTCTGGTCGACCTGGTGCCGCGGTGAGCTGGATGTTGGTCCATCTCTCTGCGGACCAGGTTCCGTATGTTGTCGTCGCTGTGAGCAGGGCTCTGGTAGCGGCGAGCTTTTCTTAGTTGTTCGCGGAGGTCGTCGTCTGAGTCGCCACCTTCGTCCCCTCGATATTTCCGCCTAAGGCTCCTTCCTCGGCTGTGAGATTTGATCGCCTGAGGGCTAGGAGTGAGATAGGGGCGTCTCCTGGTATCAGGACGTAGTTCCTTCTCCAATTTTTCCAGTCTTCTTTTCAAGCGAGCATTCTCAGCCTCATATCTGCGAGAAGACTCCCTCTGCTCATGGAGCCTTACCTCGTATGCATCGATCAATCTGGATATCTGCGTGGACCTTGCTGGTCCTTGACTTTCTTCTAAGGCTGGCCTTTCTAAGCGAGCCCCTTGATCTGAACGTCGGACTTCAGACCTAATCCTGCGAGGAGCAGGTGGCTCTTGAATATCTCCTGCTTGAGGAGCGTTGTTGCTGTGACCAGACATCTTAGATTTTTTTTCGGCGTGGGCTCTTCTCAGGGAAAGATGAACGCTTCCCATAGACGACGCCAATTGTGGTGACAATTATTATGCAACACAAATAAATATGAAATAGGTAATAACCAAGAAAAGATAAATAAAATGCCAATCACACAACAACAGGTTTACGTGGTTCAGCAAAGATGTGCCTACGTCCACGATGGTGCAGTCAGTGTTATTTCTCTATATTCTGAAGAATAAGTACAGAGAATACAACTTGTCCTTTGCCCCGGACTTAGGGTTTAATTTATACATGTATATGTTGGTTAGTGGGGGTGATGGGTTCCTCCTTATTAGCCATCTCCCCAGTAACTTTCTTACATGGGATCGCGCTCCCCCACAACTTCTCTTCATGGGATCGTGGAGTAATCGTATCAATACAAAAGGTGATGGGCCTGGGCTTTGGGCCCCTAAGGCGAGGCTACTCGTCCAGACCTATAATGCTAAATTCAGGGTACCCACAAGTTTTATGGTCTTGGTTGCTTAACATAGGACTGTTTTAGCGCAACAAGTGGTATCAGAGCTTTGGTTGCTTGGTTTGCTCGGTATTTTGGTTCGGCTTGAATCAATTTGAGTGATATTGGCATAAGTTCTAAAATTTGTTCCAAATGGCGGAGGAGGTGTCGCGTACTCTAGAATCAACTTCTACAAGCATAAGCTCTAAGAATTGGGATCCTAGTTATGGATCCGGAGGCTCAATGAAGTTTGAGATAAAACCTTTTGATGAGAAAATTAATTTTGGCTTGTGGCAAAGAAGGATGCGGGGTGTTCTTGTTTAACAACGGTTGGTTATAGCATTGTTGGGTATAGAGAAGCATTCGGTGGATATGACCAAAGCCAAATGGAGCGATATTGATCAAAGGGCGATTTCTTCAATTGAAAAAATATATCATGGATGATGTGCTCAATCACGTGATATCGGAAACTACGGCTAGGGGAATGTGGGATCAATTGGAGGAGATTTATTTGAGCAAGTCTTTATCAAATAAATTGTTTCTAAAGAAGATGCTCTTCAAGTTAGAAATGAAGGAGGACGGTGATATGATGAAGCATATAAATATCTTCAATGCTTTGATCAACGATTTGAACTGGATTGATGTTCAATTTAGCAAGGAGGATCGAGCATTATTGTTGCTTGCTTCGTTTCCCGATTCATATGAGCACTTTGTCACCACACTTATGTTTGGGAAGACTATTCTCAAGTTCAATGATGTAATGCAGGACATCATTTCTCACGCATGAAGAAGAAAAATGGTAGCGGTGGAGGTAGTTCATCTTCTCAAGGTAAAGTCTTGGTAGCCAAGGTTGGTGGTGGTGGACGAAGAGGAAGGTCGAAGTCTCATGGTGAAAATAACCGGGGCTTCTAAAGGTATCAATCTCGAGACATTAGCACGGTTGAGTGTTTCAAGTGCCATAAAAAGGGTCACTTTAAACGGAATTGTCCAAAGTGGAAGAAAGATGATAAGAAAGGAGACGCTACTAAGGATGTGGCCGGTGTTGCTACTTTAGAGGAAGGCGAAGAGGTTCTTACTTGTTTTTCCTCCGATCACATGTGACACCCCGCCTAATTAAACACCGGGCGATCAATCCTTTATTAAATTAAAATCAAGGTGAACAGTTGGTTCATTCTTAGCATCACTGTCGCAAATTAAAATTTTCAAATTTAAACACCCTGATTAATTAAGCTAAGTGCCAAAACCATTTAAAACCTTATTTCCATTTTATTAATTCCAATTATAAAACCTTTGACCATTAACATTTTAAGAGTCACACATTAAGTATAAGAATATAAATGAACATTCAAGAGTTTAACCATCAATAACAAATCCCAACTTTAAAACACCAAAGGAAAACATCCTAACAGTAACAAATCCCGAAGTAAAGATACTGAAAGTAAAAGAATTACAATCTCTGAAAAAACCAACTGAATAATGAAAAAAAAGGCGACACATGCCCCACTGGATAAAACTGAACTAGAAGTGGAGTCAACAATGAAGTCGTCTAAGCAATGTTTTGCAACTCTCACAAAAGCTACAGCACGTTCCATCCAAAGAATCCTAACATGACGCCCCTGTGGCTGGGCACCTGTAATACATATATATATATACACAAGAGAGAAGAGATAACAGCAAACGGGTCAGAGCCCGATTGTAAAATAGTTTTAAAATAGTTTAGCAAGTATTTAAAATGCTTACCGGCTAATGCAACAATCATATTAGTATGCGCCACTCTCTTGAGAATTCTCACCTCTCATCTAGTGTGCACGTCTACCGTACTAATGAGTCTCATGTATCTCTCTACCTTATTCTCCATAAGTCTTAACACGTGAAATTAAGGTTATGATATTCACTTTAGAAAATCTATCTCTTCAAGATTTCTTACGTTATTTAGAATAATTCCGTATCGTTATAACGTTTCCATATACTTATAGTGAAGTGAAACATTTATTCATTTCTTAACTACTTATGCGCACAGTATAAAGTTCCTATATAGATATACGTATATATATGAAAATTTCTCCTCCACCCGAGAATGAGGGAAACATTTCTTGAGATGCGCCCATGAAATAATCTCCATACGCACACATAAACATACTCTGATTTCATGCAAGTTTTTCTAATAACATGTATATGATCAAATCAAGAAAAACTTTATTATCTAACTAATCAAATTTAAACACATGCGAAAATTAAAATCAATTAAATCTGATTTAATTAAAAGTCAAAATAATAACAATCTGATTTATTACGTTACAATCCAATATATCTCATATGAAGAATTATTCCAATTCAAGAATTTAAATCATGTAACAATTTTAATTCTAAATCATACATAGAATAAGATGAGGATAAGAAGATAACAAGTATGATTTTTTAACGTGGTAAAAACCCAAACTCGGGAAAACATCCACGACTCCCTCTACGGAGTAAAACAAAATTTCACTAAAAAGAATTATCGGTTACAAGCTATATAACAAACTAAACACACAAACAGACCTATACAAGTTTAGGAATGTACCCTCTTGGTCTCTTATCCTTATAACTTCTCTGCAGTTCTGATTGTTGTAGTTGTTCTCTCAACTTCGTAACTCCGTCATTCTTGTTTAGCAAATTCCAACTCAGTCAAAACTGATCTCTCAACATCATACTAGTTGTGCAAAACGTGTAAGTGAATATGTTCTAAATGCAACAATGCAAGAACTTAATTCAAATCACAAGCATATAAGTTTTCTTCAAAAACTTAACAAAAATAAATTTGTAATCAAGCAATTAAGTTTTCTATAAAAACTTAAGAAAAAATCATTTTCAATTAAGACCAATTAAGTTTTCTACAAAAACTTACAAAATAAATTTTCAATTAAAAATCTTACAAACATTCTTTAAAAGAAATACATACAACACTTATCATGAACACACAACAAGATTATTCAATCAATTAAGATGTGTTCTCAATCTCTCAAAAATATATTTTCAATTTTATGAGGAAAGTGTTTTTCAAATTATTTCACAAATATGAGAAAACAGATCTTTTAAAAAGATTTTTAATAAACATGCAAGATCCGGAGAAATTCTGATTTAAACATCATATAGCATCTAAACACAAAATCAGAATATTTAGATCATAAAAATATTCAATAAAATTCGGATCTAAAAATCTAAGGAATTCTAGTTTTTGTAAAAAATTATTTCAACATGAAAGCATATAAATTCTCTCTACAATAACACAATATATCAATCTCTAAAGTTTATGAGATGATGTGCAAGATCATTGAGAATTTAAAACAAAAATAGAATAAAGATGAAGTATAATGAACACAATGTGTGTTAAATAACATTCAATCTCTCTCTTAGATATTCTCTCTAATTCTCTATATTTTTCTCTCTTAAAAATATTAAACCCTCTTGTGTTTCTCACTCTAGAAAATATAATCTGAATAGCTCTCAAAAAAATCTAACTCCAATAAACTCTACAAAGAGGTTTATATAGGTGAGAAAACAATATTCTAGAAACTTTAAAATCAAGGGTTCAGATTAAAAATTATTAATCAAAGGTCGAGATTAAATCGAGTTAAAACTAATTAACAGATTTTATCAAATTCAGTCTTAACAAGTTAAGTCTGTTATAAAAACAACTCAAGAATCAAAAAACCATTCTCTTGAAAACCTAAAACCACTACAGATGAAATCCAGGCTGGTATAAGGTTTAGTTGTAACAAACTTCTCCAACGGATATAATAGAGACAGGTGGCAAGATCTCCAAATAGATCAATGGGATCTAATGGATAACTCACGGTTAAAAGAGTGTAATGAATACAACTGTCACTAAAATCGAACGGTACTAATTGAGTTACAAAGTTGATGTAACTGACAACTAGGGATATAACCACTCTAACATGTAAAAGATACCGCCTACAGTTATGGGTCCAAAATCTCTATGGTCGAAGTCTTAATTTTAGGAGAACCTAAAGGGTCAAATCTCGCAGGTCGCACAAGGACAAATTCTAGCAAGTCTAAAACTCGGACAGGACTAGCAGGTACTGCCTATAAACCAAAACCTACAAGTTCACTTATGGCCACATATTAATTGACACAAGGTCAACTCGGCAAGGCCAAGAGTTGGCAGGTACTATACGGAAAAGATTAGGTTTAAAAAAATAAACCAAAAAAAAATACTAAGGACAGTAAGAGATTCTAACAGCTATGGACGAAACAGTGATAGGTATGGCCGAAAGTTACGAGGGTACAATCCTCAGGTTTAAAAAAATAAACCTAAAGCTAGTAAGAGGTTATAGCCGAACCAAGCTCTTAAGGTTTTAAAAAAAATAAATCTATAACAGCGATACCTCGTCTAAAGAATGAGTACTAGCAGGTAGTATCTGTTAACCAAGTCTCTTCAACAGTAGATAAAGACAAGTCCACACAAACTCTTTGTGCACCTACCACACACAAGTACTGCTCATAACAGCAATTAGTTAGTTCTTAGTTTTGTAACTATATTCAGTTGTAACTAATTGTTCCCAAGTGATCTGGTGTATATATATGTGATCTGATCTGTAGATACACATTTAAAAAAGTAATGAGAAGGATATCTTTCATGGTATCAGAGCAAGAAAAGGACCATCGTCCTATGATCCAATGAGTACAGAGTCATCTTCTTCTTCTCTGAATTCTCAGTCAAACTCATCAATGGCGGCTTCTACCAACTCATCTCCATACTCACCAATTTATCTGCTATCAAACATCTGTAATCTCATTGCAATTCGTCTGGACTCTTCCAATTATATTCCATGGCGCTATCAAATAACCTCACTTCTTAAAGCTCATTCACTTTTTGGCTTCATAGACGGATCAAATCCATCACCTTCAAAGTTAATCGAAGGCACAACTCAAGAAAATCCAGCATTTCAGCAATGGATATCAATGGATCAAGCTCTTTTGACCTTGATTAATGCTACACTATCTGTCACAGCTCTCTCACATGTTGTAGGCCACACAAATTCCAGAGATGCCTGGCTTGCCCTAGAAAAATGCTTCTCCTCTAATTCTAGATCTAACATACTTCAGCTGAAGACAAACCTCCAAACTATATCCAAAGGCTCTGACTCCATTGATATATACATTCAGAAAATCAAGGAAGCTCACGATAGTCTTGCTGCTGTCTCAATCACAGTTGATGATGAAGACATCCTCATTTATACTCTCAATGGCCTCCCTGCTTCTTACAGTGCCTTCAAAACTTCTTTGTGCACTCGATCTCAGCCGATCTCTGTTGAAGAACTCCATGCTCTTCTCAAAGCAGAAGAACAAGCTATTTTGCAACTTCAAGACACAACTGCAACCATTAACTCTGCTATGATGGCTTCTCCAGGATCTGGTTTCAATCCACGCAACAGTACATCTGGCAAAATTCGAAGTCGAGGTCGTGGTAAGTATCAAGGCCGGGGAGGTCGATTTAACAATGGTGGTAAACCTAATTTTCACTATCCACAAAACTTCAATCATTCCTCCTCCTCCTTCATGCCTAATTCCTTTCAGAAGTTCAACACTTCTTCACGACCCCATCAAGGTAGCGCACCATGTCAAATCTGTGGTCGCAACAATCACACAATAATTGACTGTTACCATCGAATGAACTACAGCTATCAAGGTAGACCTCCTCCATCACATCTTGTAGCCATGGCCACTTCTCCATTTCAGAACACCAACAATACCTGGTATACAGACTCAGGAGCCTCCTGTCACATGACCAATGAATTCTCTAATCTCTCTATCGCTCAAGACTATCAAGGTGATGAATCTGTCTCTGTGGCCAGTGGTCATTCTCTACCTATCTCCCACTCTGGTATAACTTCTCTGCCTACCTCATCTCACACTTTTAAGCTTGTCAATACACTATGTGTTCCATCTCTATCTTCTAATCTTCTTTCTGTGCACAAATTATGCCTTGATAATAACTGCACCTGTATTTTTTATGCTCATTGTCTCAAAATACAGGACAATCACACAGGGAAGATTCTATTCCAGGGCAACAGTTCTAATGGACTGTATCCCATCCATCTCAAGAATCCTTCCACACTTTCCTCAGATGCATCTCTTTCTCATCAAGACAAGCTCAACAAACAGACCTCCACCTTCTCTTGGCACAATAGGCTGGGGCATCCATCCAAGCCTATTCTTCATCAAATTTTAAATCACATCTTTGTTTCTCCCAATAAATGTGATACTCCTGATTTGTGTAAACATTGTCTAATTGGTAAAATGAGTAAATTACCTTTTCCTATATCTGTATCTAGAACCAGTGTTCCTTTGGAATTAATTCATAGTGATTTGTGGGTACCTGCTCCTGTTCCTTCTGTTGATGGTTATAATTATTATGTCTCCTTTGTTGACGACTTTAGTCGCTTTACATGGATTTATCCTCTCAAATACAAATCACAAACATTCTCAGTTTTCACTCATTTTCTTGCTTTCACTGAAAACCAATATAATTGTAAAATCAAGTCTCTACGAACTGATGGTGGTGGTGAATATGCCAAAACTGAGTTTCAAACTTTTCTTATTCAACATGGTATACATCATCAAAAATCCTGTCCTAAAACATCATCTCAAAATGGCATAGCAGAAAGAAAACACAGGCATATAGTGGAAACTGGTCTCACCCTTCTATCCACTGCTTCCCTACCTTCTAAATTTTGGTTTCATGCTTTTGCTACTGCTACTTTTTTGATTAATAGAATTCCTAGCAAAGTAACTCATCACAAATCTCCTTTTGAGATTCTCCACCATACCTTACCTGACTACCTTGCTCTTAAAACCTTTGGTTGTACCTGCTACCCTCTCCTTACACCTTTTAATTCCAATAAACTACAACCTAAGACTAGACCTTGCATTTTTCTTGGTTACCCTAACAACTACAAGGGTTATACCTATATTGATCCACTTACCAATAAAATCCGTGTCTCTAGACATGTTACATTTCATGAAACTAATTTTCTTGGTACTTCTTCCTCTATTTTGGCCTCCTCCTCACAATCTTGGGTTTCACCTTCAAACATTTCCACTTCCACCACTTCAGTATCTTCCCCAACCTCTATAATTCCCTCTCAGTGTCCTCTTCCCCCACTTCTTCCTCTTCCTATTCCTTCACATCCTTCTTCTTCTTCTTCTTCTTCTCCTCCTATACTCAGCACTCCTTTCTCACCACCATTGCCTTCTCCATCTATTCCTTCTTGTCTCCCCTCAGCAGCTCCTCTTAACACTCATCATATGCAAACTAGAGCTAAATCTGGAATCTACAAACCTAAAGCCTACCTGAGCCAATCTAGTCCTACTGAACCTACTTGCTATACTGAAGCTATTAAAAGTGTTGACTGGAGGAAGGCAATGGCTGATGAGTTCTCTGCCTTACACCAACAAGGCACATGGTCTCTGGTTCCTCTACCTCCTGACAAAAACCTCATTGGTTGCAAGTGGGTTTATAAACTCAAGTACAAGGCTGATGGTTCCCTCTCTAGACACAAGGCCAGACTGGTTGCTAAAGGCTTCCACCAAGAGGAAGGGTTAGATTACACAGATACCTTCAGTCCAGTTGTGAAATATACCACTGTCAGAGTGGTTCTTAAGCTAGCTGCTCATTTTAAATGGAATTTGAGGCAGTTGGATGTTAGTAATGCATTCCTACATGGATCTCTTTCTGAAGAGGTTTATATGTGTCAACCTCAAGGGTTTGTTGATCAACAAAATCCTACACATGTATGCAAACTTCACAAGGCCATTTATGGCTTAAAACAGGCCCCCAGAGCATGGTTTCAGACATTTACCGATCATTTACTTCAGTTACAATTCATTCCATCTTCAGCAGACTCTTCTCTCTTCATCCGACATTCTGGTTCTTCCTATACTATACTTCTTCTTTATGTCGATGACATCATTGTCACTGGGAATGACTGCTCCTACATTACTCAACTACTTTCCACCCTCAATAAATCCTTTGACATGAAAGATCTTGGGTTTCTCAGCTATTTTTTAGGCTTAGAAATATCTCAATCATCTCAGGGCATTTATGTTTCTCAAAATAAGTATCTTAAGGATCTACTTCACAGAACTATGATGACTGATAGTAAACCTTGCAAAACACCTTGCAATACTTCATCTAGAATGAGCAAATTAGATGGCACTCCTCTGGTTGATCCTACTCAATACAGAAGCACTGTAGGTGCCTTGCAATACCTAACCTTCACCAGGCCTGATATTACCTTCTCTGTGAATCATGTTTGTCAATACATGCACTGTCCAACTGATATTCACTGGGCAGCAGTTAAGCGGATTCTCAGATACCTTAAGGGGTCTCCCTCTTGTAGCCTACATTACTCTTGTTCTCCTCTTGTTCTCTCCGCTTATTCAGATGCTGATTGGGCAGGTGATCCCAATGATAGGAGAAGCACCACTGGGTTTGTTGTATTACTTGGATCTGAGCCTATCAGTTGGACTGCAAAAAAACAGCATACTGTTGCTAGATCATCCACTGAGGCCGAGTATAGAGCCTTGGCTGTGACTACTGCAGAAGTTGCTTGGGTTAGAATGCTTCTTCATGATCTGCACATTCCGCTATATCATGCTCCAACTCTATTCTGTGATAATGTATCTGCATTGGCCCTCGCATCTAACCCGGTGTTCCATGCCCGTACCAAGCACATTGAAATAGATTACCACTTCATTCGAGAAAAGGTTCTCAACAAAGACATCATCATACAGTTTGTGTCCTCCAAAGATCAACTGGCTAATATTTTTACTAAGGGCCTTGCGACTACTCCCTTCTTGTTGTTTCGCAGCAAACTAATGGTCAGCCCTCCCATCAGTTTGAGGGAGGATGTTAACCAAGTCTCTTCAACAGTAGATAAAGACAAGTCCACACAAACTCTTTGTGCACCTACCACACACAAGTACTGCTCATAACAGCAATTAGTTAGTTCTTAGTTCTGTAACTATATTCAGTTGTAACTAATTGTTCCCAAGTGATTTGGTGTATATATATGTGATCTGATCTGTAGATACACATTTAAGAAAGTAATGAGAAGGATATCTTTCAGTATCGTAGCAATACCAAAACTAGTGGCTACACTGATGGCGTGGAGCCTAATACTTCTAGGTGGTCAAAATCGGTAGCATAATAAAGTATAAAACAAAGTCACATAACATATATGAGAGATCAAAAGCATTAGGCAAATAGTTAAAACAATTACACCTCCCAATGGTCAAATCAAATGCAAGCCTAAGACTAATAAAAAAGGCTACAAGTGCTATTAAAGCTACTGATAACTCAACAGCACATATGTACTATATAACATACTATCATGTGCACATGTCAACACATATTAATATATATATATATATATATATATATATATATAAAAGCCACGCACATATATTAACATATACTTAATATGTCAAGTTCCTGCACTAAAATGATGAACACGCATATACCAAAAAATTATTTTTAACTTCAAAAAAAAATATTCTTAACTACAAAAATTTATTATGTAACTTTTAATATTTTGAGACAATTTATTTTCAAAAAAAATATAATTTTATTTTTAGAAAAAAAGTTTCGGCTCATAATTAATAAGACACACAATAAAAATCATAGATCAAGAAATATGCATGTGTGCCTAATGTGTCAAGTGCAAATGTGCAATACACGTGAATACCTTTACTCGGATATGTCGTTGAGTAGAGTCGAGGCATGATGAGTCATCGAGTAACGTCGTAAGATGTACTAAGGATAAGGCTCGAACTAAAAAATATGGTTTGGCACAATATCCAAATTAGTTGAAATGCCTAAATAATGTAGACTCAAGTAAGTCAAAGATTTAGGGTGTTTCAATCTCCCCCTTTGGATATTTGTGACAAAACCCTTCGAGTACATTATGATACTCTTAGGAAAAAAATAAAATCACCTAAGTCCTATACAGCAATTACTACTCTACCCAATCCACAAAAAAAATCCTAGAAAATAAGAATTACAATACTCAACTATACATCAATTTACCCTAACACCTTCTTGTGATTTCCTGCATTTAAACATTAAAACCAAACTCACAAGAACAAGTGTAAGATATCATAGAAATTGATAAATCATTTTAAAAACAAGATATCATAAATATAATTCAAGAATCAAGACTAATAAAATGATGTACTCTTTCTACTCAACGACATATCCGAGTAAAGGTATTCACGTGTATTGCACATTTGCACTTGACACATTAGGCACACATGCATATTTCTTGATCTATGATTTTTATTGTGTGTCTTATTAATTATGAGCCGAAACTTTTTTTCTAAAAATAAAATTATATTTTTTTTGAAAATAAGTTGTCTCAAAATATTAAAAGTTACATAATAAATTTTTGTAGTTAAGAATATTTTTTTTTGAAGTTAAAAATAATTTTTTGGTATAAGCGTGTTCATCATTTTAGTGCAGGAACTTGACATATTAAGTATATGTTAATATATGTGCGTGGCTTTTATATATATATATATATTAATATGTGTTGACATGTGCACATGATAGTATGTTATATAGTACATATGTGATGTTGAGTTATCAGTAGCTTTAATAGCACTTGTAGCCTTTTTCATTAGTCTTAGGCTTGCATTTGATTTGACCATTGGGAGGTGTAATTGTTTTAACTATTTGCCTAATGCTTTTGATCTCTCATATATGTTATGTGACTTTGTTTTATACTTTATTATGCTACCGATTTTGACCACCTAGAAGTATTAGGCTCCACGCCATCAGTGTAGCCATTAGTTTTGGTATTGCTACGATACTACCTGCTAGTACTCATTCTTTAGACGAGGTATCGCTGTTATAGATTTATTTATTTTAAAACCTTAAGAGCTTGGTTCGGCTATAACCTCTTACTAGCTTTAGGTTTATTTTTTTAAACCTGAGGATTGTACCTCGTAACTTTCGGCCATACCTATCACTGTTTCGTCCATAGCTGTTAGAATCTCTTACTGTCCTTAGTATTTTTTTTTTGGTTTATTTTTTTAAACCTAATCTTTTCCGTATAGTACCTGCCAACTCTTGGCCTTGCCGAGTTGACCTTGTGTCAATTAATATGTGGCCATAAGTGAACTTGTAGGTTTTGGTTTATAGGCAGTACCTGCTAGTCCTGTCCAAGTTTTAGACTTGCTAGAATTTGTCCTTGTGCGACCTGCGAGATTTGACCCTTTAGGTTCTCCTAAAATTAAGACTTCGACCATAGAGATTTTGGACCCATAACTGTAGGCGGTATCTTTTACATGTTAGAGTGGTTATATCCCTAGTTGTCAGTTACATCAACTTTGTAACTCAATTAGTACCGTTCGATTTTAGTGACAGTTGTATTCATTACACTCTTTTAACCGTGAGTTATCCATTAGATCCCATTGATCTATTTGGAGATCTTGCCACCTGTCTCTATTATATCCGTTGGAGAAGTTTGTTACAACTAAACCTTATACCAGCCTGGATTTCATCTGTAGTGGTTTTAGGTTTTCAAGAGAATGGTTTTTTGATTCTTGAGTTGTTTTTATAACAGACTTAACTTGTTAAGACTGAATTTGATAAAATCTGTTAATTAGTTTTAACTCGATTTAATCTCGACCTTTGATTAATAATTTTTAATCTGAACCCTTGATTTTAAAGTTTCTAGAATATTGTTTTCTCACCTATATAAACCTCTTTGTAGAGTTTATTGGAGTTAGATTTTTTTGAGAGCTATTCAGATTATATTTTCTAGAGTGAGAAACACAAGAGGGTTTAATATTTTTAAGAGAGAAAAATATAGAGAATTAGAGAGAATATCTAAGAGAGAGATTGAATGTTATTTAACACACATTGTGTTCATTATACTTCATCTTTATTCTATTTTTGTTTTAAATTCTCAATGATCTTGCACATCATCTCATAAACTTTAGAGATTGATATATTGTGTTATTGTAGAGAGAATTTATATGCTTTCATGTTGAAATAATTTTTTACAAAAACTAGAATTCCTTAGATTTTTAGATCCGAATTTTATTGAATATTTTTATGATCTAAATATTCTGATTTTGTGTTTAGATGCTATATGATGTTTAAATCAGAATTTCTCCGGATCTTGCATGTTTATTAAAAATCTTTTTAAAAGATCTGTTTTCTCATATTTGTGAAATAATTTGAAAAACACTTTCCTCATAAAATTGAAAATATATTTTTGAGAGATTGAGAACACATCTTAATTGATTGAATAATCTTGTTGTGTGTTCATGATAAGTGTTGTATGTATTTCTTTTAAAGAATGTTTGTAAGATTTTTAATTGAAAATTTATTTTGTAAGTTTTTGTAGAAAACTTAATTGGTCTTAATTGAAAATGATTTTTTCTTAAGTTTTTATAGAAAACTTAATTGCTTGATTACAAATTTATTTTTGTTAAGTTTTTGAAGAAAACTTATATGCTTGTGATTTGAATTAAGTTCTTGCATTGTTGCATTTAGAACATATTCACTTACACGTTTTGCACAACTAGTATGATGTTGAGAGATCAGTTTTGACTGAGTTGGAATTTGCTAAACAAGAATGACGGAGTTACGAAGTTGAGAGAACAACTACAACAATCAGAACTGCAGAGAAGTTATAAGGATAAGAGACCAAGAGGGTACATTCCTAAACTTGTATAGGTCTGTTTGTGTGTTTAGTTTGTTATATAGCTTGTAACCGATAATTCTTTTTAGTGAAATTTTGTTTTACTCCGTAGAGGCGTTTCAATATATTAGTTACACATATAATATATATACAAACGGCACCCCACATAAAATCTATGGTGCAAAGTTTCCATATATAAGTAGATATATATATACCCATTGCTCATATAATATATATACATACTATCCGCACCCCACATACAAACTATGGTACTAGCATACTCTTCTATCAAGTCCCCGTATCACTCGTACTAAGGGAATACTAGTTCGGAATCACTCTCGAACTGTATTTAACACAAAACACATACAAATGGAGGCAAAGCATGGTTCCCAGTCCTAAGAGGTCAGCACATACCTTCACGTCCCATAAGACCATCTGACTATCACTCAGATAGCCTGTAATTAAGGATACCATCTTCTAGGGTACGAGTCGTTATCCCCCATAAAGGCCCAATCGAGATAAGACTGTCCCGGTGCGGAAACCCTCGTGATAGCAAGTCGCTCAGGTACGATTTTTACACAAAAATAATATATGCACAATCACACCGTCATATATATATATATATATATATATATATATATATATATATGTGTGTGTGTGTGTGTGTGTGTGTGTGTGTATTCACATCCACATTACTAAATTAGGTGCGCTCACGACCCATAATTATAATTATCCGTTATTACACATTTTACTCGATTATCTCGTATAACGGACTTGTTCATTTTATTCTCGTAATTAAGTTGTTCTAAACTCACTTCTCGTCTCTCGAAGTATTCTCTTTACCTAAGTACAATTTTATTAGGCCCTCACTCACCTTCTAATCCAACTTCCTAGACATTTTAATTATTTAATCAACGCACGTATGATTTCCTGAGTATGAGTATCTCTCCGTTTACCCTTCATTTCACTTTCACATTAAAGTTCTACTTGACGGGGTTTATCTTGACCCTACTGGTCCTTTTTGTGTTTCATTATGTTCTAGCAACTCTAATCAAGGTTTACTATGCATAAAATTGAATTTAGCTAACACGAGCAAAAATGCAGTTTTCCAGGAGGGGTCGATCGATCGATGATCTGGGCTCGATCAATCGATTAAGCAGTTATAGCGAAACTGCAGAAAACCCAGCTACAGAAATCTTACTCCAAACTCATCCAAATCATCATATTTCAGTCCCAAACTCCCAACAACTTATACTACAAGTGTTGTATACCCATATAAACAATATCCTACGTAAAACATGCGAGTTTTTATCAAGTATAACAAAATAAGAGGGTAAAATCTATCTAAATCTCAAGAACCCTAATATTTTCTTTAACTTAGTTTCTTTCATTCTTTTTCCAGATCTTCTATCACTAACACCATGGAAATTCGTGGTTCAACCTCTACATGTGAAATGGATTTCCAGAATATGATCTTTATCTCTAAAACATGTAAAAAAAATTCTCCAATTAATGTTTTCTTTCAAGAACACTAATTCTAAACAACCCTAAACTAATATAAATGAAGCATTAACTTGATTAAAGCAAGATAGATACTTGCCTGAAATTCAAGGTTCTGATTTCGTGGATGAAATGGTATGATAGCGTTCCCCGTCGCGCGATCTACGTTTTGGTGGTGGTGGCGGTGCAACCGGATGAATTCTTGGCCTTGGATTGCTTAGAAAGCTTTCTACCTTCCTCTCTAATGGTCGTTCTAAGGTTTTGAGTTTTCTAACCCTAAGATATAATTCCAAATGGCTGATATAACCTAATTAATTTCGTGGGTTTAATTACCCAAAAATGCAAGATGTCCAAAATACCCTCCCGGGATGTCAAATAGGCCTAAAAACACCCGAGACCCAAACTAAACCCCCGGGTACACTTTTCTGACTTTATCGACCCTTATGGACACTTTGGCGCACTCAAAATGACTATACGAGTAACTTATAATTTATTCACTTTATATAATAATAATTTAGTCCTGACACGACACAGGCGCGTCCCGACTTAAATTTCCATAATCGTCATTTTATTCACTCGTGACAATTGTAATAAAATAAATCTCATATATTAATTTACTCGTCTAGTAATATTCAACAATTTTTCCAATAATTACTAACTCACATCACATTAGTAAATATAAAAATAAATTTCCGGATTTATATTAAATTAATATCTCAATTTAAATTTAATAAATCTTCAATTTTAAAAGCCATAAAAATACGGGGTATTACATACATTGATGGTTGGATTCTAGATTCCGGATGTTCATACCATATGTGTCCCAACCGAGAATGGTTTGAGGATTACATGTCCAATACCGGTGGTGAGATTCTCATGGGAAACAATGCTACGTGCAAAGTAGTGGGAATCGGGTCGGTGCACATAAAGATGTGGGATGGGGTTATCCGAACCTTAAGTGAAGTGAGGCACATTCTGGCACTTAAAAAGAACTTGATTTCCTTAGGCGCACCCGATTCAAAGGGGTGTGTGATTCAAGCCGAGGGTGGGGCTTTGAAGGTCAAAAGGGGATCGATGGTGATTTTGCGCGGCACAAAGTTACTGAACAATCTTTATAGATTGAAGGGAAATACGGTAATGGGTGGAGCGACAGTCTCCACAGAGCCTGAAATCGACGAGCTACAATTGAGGCACATGAGACTTGGTCACATGAGCCAATGGGGCATGGAAGAAATTCATTGGCGAAAGTTGTTGAAAGGGGTGCACGGATGCAAGCTCGATTTTTACAAGTATCGTGTGATGGGGAAGCAAACTCGAGTGCAATTCACTATATCTACGAACAAGAGTAAAGGGACTCTTGACTATATTCATTTCGACGTGTGTCGGCCTTCGGATGTTGTTTCCATAGGCGACTTTAGATACTTTGTGACTTTTATAGATGATTATTCATGAAAAGTGTGGGTCTACTACTTGAAGGAAAAATCGGAGGTTTTCGAGAAGTTCAAGGAGTGGAAAGCCATGGTGGAGAAAGAAATGGGGAAGAAGATCAGGTATTTGAGGAGAGACAACGGGGGTGAGTATAGAGATGGTGGGTTTCTCAAGTTTTGTAAAGATGCGGGCATCACAAGGCACTTTACCGATAAAAAGGCTCCACAACAAAATGGGGTGGCGGAGAGGATGAACCGCACCATTATGGAAAAGGCAAGGTGCATGAGGTTTCATTCCGGGTTATCGAAATCATTTTGGGCAGCGGCTCTTAATCACGCCGTGTATTTGGTGAATCGGTCACCAAATTTGACTCTTGGTTTGAAGTGTCCGGAGGAAATATGGTCGGGGCACGAGGTCGACTACTCTACTTTGAGGGCGTTCGGATGTCCGGGGTAAGCTCACATTCCTAGTGATGAGAGGACTAAAAATGACTCGAGAACTCGCCGGTGTATTTTCCTAGGCTATGGAAAAGGGGTAAAGGGGTTCAAGCTTTGGGATCCGTCTATGAGGAAGCTAGTTGTTAGCTGGGATGTGAGGTTTGACGAGACGTCCATGTTGAAGGCCAAGGAGTTCCTGGAAGTTACCGATGGCGGTGGTGTTAGAACCGCCGAGATTCCTTTGGTATTTCTGAGATCATCAACCACCGATAGTGATAGTGCATCTACTAGTGGTTCAAGTGATTCTCAATCGGGTGATGACACGGTTGAGGTGGAGGCGAATGAGGATGATTTGGGAGAGGAGTCGGTTGAGGTGGAGGAAACTTAACGGGTGGAGCAAGTGTCATCCATAACACATGACAGAGAGCGTAGGGAGATCAAGCCACCATCTAGGCTTGGTTTGGAAGAGGTCAATTATGCTCTCATTTCTAGTGAGGGTGATCCAATGACATACAAAGATGCCATTAATTGTGATGTCAAGGCGAGTTGGATGGGTGCTATGTCGGAAGAGATGGAAGCTCCACGAAAGAACTCTGTGTGGGAGTTGGTTCCTAAACCCAAGGGGCAACACATTGTTGGCTCTAAGTGGGTGTATAGGAAGAAAGAGGCAATTAACAAAATAGAAGAACTAAAGTACAAGGCAAGGCTAGTAGCGAAGGGGTTTTCACAAAAGGAGGGGATTGACTATGATGAGATCTTCTCCTCGGTGGTGAGGCATACTTCGATACGGGTGTTGTTGACAATGGTTGCTCAATTCGATATGAAATTGGAGCAAATGGATGTGAAAATGGCTTTTCTTCACGGTGATTTAAAGGAGCTTATTTACATGGTGCAACCGGAGGGGTTCAAGCAAGTGGGAAAGGAAGATCATGAGTTCCAGCTTAATAAGTCATTGTATGGGCTTAAACAGTCGCCACGACAATGGTACCTACGGTTCGATACCTTCATGTTACGGGTTGGTTACATGAGATGTGATCATGACCATTGTGCATATTTTTGGGTTCTTGATAATGGTTCGTTTGTTTTGTTAATGCTCTATGTGGATAACATGCTCATTGCGTGTTGGGACATGTCCCGGATAACGGAGCTCAAGGTGGAATTAAGCCGGGAGTTTGATATGAAGGATCTTGGTGCGGCGTAAAAGATTCTTGGTATGGAGATTAGACGAGATAAAAAAGTTGGCAAGTTGTGGTTATCTCAGAAAAATTATATTTCGCATGTCATCGGGAAATTTGGCATGTTGGATGCCAAGGCCACTTCTACCCCGTTAGCTTCACATTTCGCTATGTCTACAAAGTAATGTCCCTCTACGGATGATGACTTAGAGGAGATGTCTTCAACGTCGTATGCTTGTGTCGTGGGGTGCCTTATGTATGCTATGATTGGCACGAGTCCGGATATCGCCCAAGCTGTGGGTGTGGTTAGTAAGTACATGTCGAATCCGGAAAAAAAAGCATTGGAAAGCGGTGAAATGGATTCTTCGGTATCTAAAGGGAACCAAGTCTATGGGCATTGTGTTTGAGTGGAAGAAAGGGGTCGAGTTTGTTACGGGGTATGTGGATTCGGATTATGCGGCGGATCTTAATAAGCGGAGATCTACATCGGGGTATGTATTCACTATTGCTAGCGGGCCGGTATCTTGGAGATCCATGTTACAAGCGACAAGTGCTTTGTCTACCACGGAGGCAGAGTATATGGCACTTACAGAAGCATCAAAGGAGGCGGTTTGGTTAAAGAGCTTGGTGAGTGAATTGGTGATGAAGTAAGAGAGTGTTCGTCTTCATTGCGATAGTCAAAATGCTATGAATTTGGCTAAGAATCAAGTGTATCATGCCCGCACAAAGCATATTGATGTGCGGTATCATAAAGTTCGGGATTGGGTTAATTTCGACGAGGTTTTGATTGAGAAGGCGCACACGGATGAGAATGCAACAGATTTACTTACCAAACCTGTGACTACGGAGAAGTTTAGGCATTGCCTAAAGCTTCTAAATCTCACTTCTTGTTGAAGTTCGAGGAGAGGCTCCTCGGTTAGGTGGAGCCGCATTGAGCTTGGTAGATTTTTGGGTGATCTTCAAGCGGGTTCAATGGTTTTCATTCCGGGTTTTTGGTTGGATCATTTGGATTGCCAAGGTGGAGTTTGTGGTGTATTTTGGCTCTCCGGTGGCTTCCCGTTGGTTCACGGCTGTTTTGGAGAAAGACATATTTTTCTCGATATTTACGAAATTGCCACTTTGAGGAAAATCTATAAATTGAAGCTTATTTTCTGTTTTTGTGCAGTGCTGTTTTTCAGCTTTAAAGTGAACATTTTGTGAGTTTTCAAAGAGAAAAGTGAGTGAGAGCTTCTTGTTTAAAGATTAGTTCTTGTGCTTGGTTTGTGAGTGACTTTCTTGGAGAGATAAAGAGTGTGAGTGTGTAACCTTGTGGTTCCTCCATTTATCAAAGAAATAAGAAATCCTACCATTCTGGATGTAACCCTTGTTTGGGTGAAACACATTATATTATTGTCGTTTCTTCGCTTTGGTTGCTTGTGTGTTCTTGTTATCCTACTTGTTGATTGTTTATTGGATTCGTTTTGAGTTTGCACACTTATTTTTCATTAGGAACAAGGTCTTGGGTGTTTTCCTCACACCAAGTGTTTGGTAAAATTTCGAAGTGAGTTTTATGGTCTTGGTTGCTTAATATAGGACTATTTTAGCGCAACGGGTATCCTATTATACCATATGGAAAGCAAGAAGACATTTGTATCTTGAAGTTGTTGAAACCCAAATCGAAAATCCCCCGAAGATGAAAGCCATGGGTTGGCATTTTCTGTTGCTGTGAGAGATTGGCCAATAGCTACCCTGCCATTAGTCTGAGTTATGGATGAAAATGGAAGAAAAATTATAAGCGAGAGGAGATGAACAAGAGCATACGCCATTGCTAGAGCCTTTTGGATTAGAATAATACGAAAATTGAGAATATAAAGTGAATGAAGTCACTTTTGGATTAGAATAATACGGCTAAAGGAAAATTGAGAATATGCAGCCAAGTTAATTCATACTTTTCAAATAACAAAAGTCTTGAGTCTTCCTTGCAAGTTCAGGAACCACCGCTATGACAATGATATGCCCCCCCCCCCCCCCCCCCTCCCCTCCCCTCCCCTTCTTAAAGGGTTCCAATCAGCATATTTGAATTGAGCTGGATGAAAACTGAAGTGTCGATTCATTGATGTCTCGAATGATAATTAGTGAATCCCACACATCAACCAATGCAGACACAATACATCAATTTGTAGCACAAAATGTGTCTGTCATCCTAGAAGTAATTATTGGAAAATTAATAGAAGAAAGATGCTCTCCCATCCCAAGCCCCAACAAATGAGAATTCTTCAAATCACGTTGCAACAGGCAATCAAAGGATAACAAATTTTGAAGGGTAAATATGGTAGGTCATTAGAAAAAGACCAGCGGAAGCCACGAACTGCGAGCGAAAATTAGTCGCAGTGCGCGTAAGCTGTCCCGGACACCTTGTGCTATGAAAAATACCTTACAAAAAAAATTAGAAAATGACCTTGGACAAGAAAAAAAAAGTTTGAAAAAAAAACAGAAAAAAGTTCGATCAAAATTGGACCCATTTTGGTCTCATTCAATGCCAAACACAGTTGAAGAAAGCTACATGCATGAAGGAAAAGAAAAATGGGTGCAACTGTAGGTATTATGAATTATAAAAAGCTGGCCGAACTTACTTTTATAAGTTTGATACGTATTCAAAAGTCTTGAGTTACCTTGTACCAAAAAAACAAAAATAAAGTCTTCAGCTACCTCTGAGGCCACACAATTATGACTAACAAAGCCTGCCCTCAATCCATGCATACGTATGTATAAATGTATGTGTGCATATGCGCGTATATATATATATATATATATATATATATATATATATATATATATATATATATATATATATATATATATATATATACAGAGCCGATCTCTGGCTGGTGTCAGAGGCGGACAAATTAACAGGTGTGAGGACAAAAGGGAAGAATGTGTATTTTGAAACCATTTTGCTAACTTTCTTGGTTTGCAAAACAAAATGCCAGCACCACCTTTATCCTCACCATACAATGTTAGAACATCTTCTCCATTCACTCTTTTTATAGATTATGTACTTTTAGGATTTAAAATAATATTAATTTTAGATATATGACATTAAATATTTAATTTTTATTTGTAATCTCTATTTTCAAATTAAAGAGACACGTGGCATGCTGTGATTAGTTGACGTTTTATGAATATGGGTCCGCGCCAGCGGCTTTATTAAAAAATAGGGACTAAAATTATAAATAAAATGTTTTTTGTCCTATTTTCAAAATACGTATTACAATAGGTTCGAAATTTACAAAGCGCCTTCTTTTTAACTTAGAAATCTGAGGACTCTTCACTAGTTAATTGTTTCTCTGTCAAAATTTGAGAGCACTTGAATATACACCCATAAAATCAAAACTAGAAAGTACGTTAACAATTAATAGTTATAAACAACCATTTTTAGTTTTAAAAAAACTATTATTAATTATTTTAAATAGACAATTATTTCTGATAGATAAAATGTGGATTTTTTTATTTTATTTAAAAAATAATACATTCTTCAATTTTAAAAAATTATAAGTTATTTATATGATAAAATATGCGTTATTATTTACAAAAAAAATAGGGACATATACTAAATAGTCCCTCGAACATTTTTTCATACATGTTTAATCCAAAACCTTTTATTTTGTTCTCAAAAAATCCTTCACCAAATAAAAACACTCAAAAAATGACCTTTAAAAATAAGAAAATGCCGCTAGCGCGAACCTTTAAAAACAAGATAATATTGGTTGCGTGTGTGCGGGAATGCCGCTAGTATAAAAATAAGAGAATATTGGTTAAATGGGTATTTGAGGGACTTTTTGGAATAAAATAAAAATTCTTGGACTATATATATATATATATATATATATATATATATATATAGTTTTTGTGCGGACTGTTTCGCATTTTAATAGTTCGGATTGTACATGTGTCCCCTGACAGTAAGCACAGAGATTACCGGCGAAATTATAGTACTTTTTCTCTCTTTTCTGGGCTCACTGTAGGGTGACACATCTCAGGTCTGCACGGGACAGTTAGCAGAAGAGCAATATATATATATATATATATTGACTGACGCCTGTGCACACTAAGTTCGCACATGTGCTAGCGCACACTAATTTTTTTTAAATATATTTGAGTTGATTTTTTTGTGTGATATTTAAACATTTCAACGGACCCATATAAAAAAATCGGTTAAAAAAAACTTTTTTTGCTATTTTTAAAAAATCGGTCAAACTTTTAATTAAAAATATCGAAAGTTTGACCGATTTTTTAAAAATAGCAAAAAAAATTTTATCTGAATTGTTTTATATTGTTAACTTGAAATGTTTAAATATCACACAAAAAAAATCAACTCAAATTTTTTTTTTTACTATTTTAAAAAAATGATGTGCAAACTTAATGTGCACAGGAGCCTATAGATATAGATATAGATAGATAGATAGATAGATAGATAGATAGATAGAGAGAGAGAGAGAGAGAGAGAGAGAGAGAGAGAGAGAGAGAGAGAGAGAGAGAGGATCCTCATGAAAGGCAAATATACAATTGCAAAAGTGGATCTTGCCTTTTCTCAGTAGCAGTGGAAGGGTAAGAATTTGCAAAATAATTCCTACGAACTTTTGTTGTTCGTAGGAAAAAAATCTAATACTTCTTACGAACAATTGTTCGTAAGAACCCAAAAATTTGATAAAAAAATCTATTTATACTTTTTACGAACTTCTGTTCTTCGTTGGAATTTTTACGAACTTCTGAAGTTTTCCGCATCCAATTTTAACTTTACAGAACGACTAGAGAACGAGTTAGAGAATTTGTTGTAAACTACCCACCATTGCAGACTCAGAATTCTGTAAAATTACAAATTTCTTTGGCATTATGCATCTCCATTGTGGATGCTCTAAGTATACATACTTACCGACGCAAACTTATTTTTCTAAAAATTTTAAAAAAATTGAGTTGAATTTTCTTAGGTGGTATTTAAATATTTCAAGGAATTTATATGAAAAAATCTGCTCAAAATAATTTTATTGGTACTGTAAAAAAATCGGCCAAACTTTCACAACTTTTAAAAATGCTGTGAAAGTTTGATCAATTTTTTTAAAATAATAAAAATATTATTTTGAACTGATTTATTTATATGGGTCCCTTGAAATGTTTAAAAATCACATAAAAAAAACTCAACTTAAAAATAATATTTTTACTTTAAAAGAAAAATCAGTACGTATATTTAGTATGTATATAAATGTATGATTATCCCCATCCATTGTAAAACCAAATGAGGAAATGGGGATGGCCAATAATGCAACTTCATGCTAATCTTAAATTGTAAACATAAAATCATAATAGCAGAAATAATAACGCAGTAATAGTTTCGTTGCTATGCAATAAAAAAGAATAATTATACATTACCCACATTTAGGAACTAATGGCTGGCTGTTTTTGGCCCCGCAGAAAAGTGAATGACAATGGGACCAAAAACAAGATGTGGTGCGAAGTATGTAAAAATGTACTCATTTTATGATTTATTGTTAACTGAAGTTTTTTCAAATTGACTGTAAAAAGATTCAAATATTGAATCCAAATAAAATGGCAGTGGCAAAAGTCATACAACACTCCAACCGTACACTTCCCTTTTTCCAGGTTTACCAAAACATGATATAAAATCATCAAAATCACAAAGATAGATTATAGGAATAAAGAGAGCTGAAACTCCTACAGTTTTATGGCTATGTGATAAAAAAGAGGAGTTATACATAACCCAACAGTTGGGACCTAATTGGAACCTAATGCTTATGTGTCACTCACAATTGGCACCACAGAAAAGTCTGTCCGGAATTCGTGTGCATGCATGTCTTAATTGTTAATTGAAGTTTTTCCATATTGACTGTAAAAACCTTTGAATCAGTTGGGACTCGGCAGAATCTCTCTACAAGTGACAAAGTGTACATATTAAATGTCATAAAACATTCAAACTACACAATTTTAATTTTTTTTCTTTTTTAGGAATTCCAAAAACATGAAATAAAATTTACATAATCAAGGTAAGAAACTTTGTTTCACAGTAGAGAGTATAAACTGCAAAAGTATACAAACTTTGGTTGATTTTATTATCTTTGTATTATCTAGATTAATATAGATAGATATGTATTTGGTTGTTTCATGTATTTAATTGGTTTATGTATTAGGAGGTTCATATATAGAAGTCTTGAGATTATCATGGGTATGTTCACATTAAATGTAATGGATACATTTATTTGGCGGGATACATTTTAGAGATCCTATAAATACCCATGTAATGTTGGCTTATGAAGTAAAGTACGAAAAGTGAAAGGCAAGTGAATGAAAACAAATATTAGCCTATAATATTTATGCAAAAACTAGAAAATTAAATAAATAATTCTAATTTTTATATGAACAATATGAATAATACAATCAATCATGAATGCAAAAATGGCTCTGATAATAATTGTTGGGTATTTAAATATCTCGATTCATTGTCATTCTTGAACTATCATATTTGAAAAATAAAGTTTATATCTAACTAGATCCAAATGTAAAGACAACACCTTATACCAAAAAGAGTATCATACCTTAAGTGATTATATCTAATTTGAATTGTAGTTTGAAATAGAATAAAAAAAATCATATTTCTGGAACTTGATCTTGAACTTGACCTAAAAAGTATGAATATCTAAGTAATCTTGACCTTCATAACTCAAGGAACTAGATTTTAACCCCGCGCGGTGCGCGAATATTTTACAAATCTCGTATAGAAAAATTAAAAGAAACATATTATTCAAATATTATAGAAATATGTATCCAAATATTTTTAATGAGCGAAATTTTCTATTAGCCGACAATTACATAAAAATTGGAGTTAAATTTGCATAAAAACTAATTGACAAGAAATCAATTTATATCAAGTCAAGGTTTTAAAAAATGCGGGGCGTGACCAAGGCGTGGATGTCAAATCAAGCCTTAAAAGTCTAAGCGGATCTTAGGCGTAAAAAAGCGTAAAAAGATGCTTAGGCCTTTTTTTAATGTATTTTAATAATTTTAACGATAACAAGGTTATTAAAAATCCTAAAACAGTAAATATCTTAAAATAAGTCTAAATATATGCAAACTAAAATACTGTTTCTTTAAATTCTAAGAAAAAAAAGAGAAAAAAACGTGTGTTTTTGGACGCGAGGCAAAGTGGTTTGCGATACCATTGGTCTTTTGATTGTTTTGAATGAGATATTGGTCCGATTTTTTAACAAAGTCTTTAAAATGCGATATCGTTTTACTAAAGTATTTTTGTATTTAACAAAAAGTGTGTCTTATGCCTTTACCAATAATAAGACGTAAAAGGTTTAAGGGGGGTATTTTTTCCACGCCTCTAGCCTAGGCGCATCTTTTAGAACGCTAATAGAATCCAACCTTTTATGATATATTACTTTTTTCATGGGGATTGTGTTAAAAAAAAATTGTCATAATTCTAATCGAATTATTTAGCGCACAATGCTACAACTTAATATTCGAAGCTATCTAATGGTGAATATTTTATAATTTGACCATAGTGTCAACCAACCTAATTCTTAATGGTGACTAAATGAGAACATAAAGTAATTTTTTAAATCGTTAGATCTTTTTATTCTTATTGCGAAATAGAATAATCAAATCATCAATTTAGTAGAGTAGCACTGTTTATCTTATTTAAGCAAATAAAAAAAAATACATTTCTTATTACAAGATGATCAAATCTTGTAGTCAAACAAACACAAAAATATAATTAACTTATAACATAAATATATATATATATAATCTCTCATATATACCACATATGAGGTCCACCTATGCAGACTATTTTTTTCTATAAAATAGTAAAAAAAAATTGAGTTGATTTTTTTTCGGGTGTTTAAACATTTCACAAAAAAAATTAGTTCAATTTTTTTTTTTGTTATTTTGAAAACTCGATCAAACTATGTGAGTTTTTAAACTGTTAAAATTGACATATTTTGATAATTTTTTTTTAAATACCAAAAGAAATTATTTTGAGCTGATTTGTTTTTTTGAGATTCCCTGAAATGTTTAAATACCAAACAGAAAAAATGAATTCAAAAATATTTTTTTATTATTTAAAAAAAAATAATCCGCACATGTGATATGTATAGGGGGTAAATATGAGACTGTGCCTATATATATATATAGAACCAGACTCTCGTACATACCAAGTCCAGATACCGATTTTTTTAAAACAGTAAAATAATATTTTTGAGTTGAATTTTTTATATGGTATTTAAACATTTTAACGGACCCATATAAAAAAAATCAACTCAAAATAACTTTTTTGCTATTTTTAAAAAATCGTTCAAACTTTCACAGCTTTTAAAGTGCTTTAAAAGGTGTGAAAGTTTGATCGATTTTTTAAAAATAGCAACAAAAGTTATTTTGACCTGATTTTTTTTATATGGGTCCTCCAAAATGTTTAAATACCAAATAAAAAATTCAACTCAAAAATCACTGTTCAAAACAGACGTTTTGAACAGTGTTTTCCTCAGTCCACAGTACTACAGGTTACTGTAGCAACCCAGTCAAGTCTAAAAGCCAATATGACGGCAACAACGACGACAATGGCAACACACAGAACACTGAAAAAATTATCAAAAATTTAACACATATTCATACAAGTGTTTTCTTTAACATATATTCATATCAGTGTTCTTCAAACATAAATTACCAAGGATTCCTTTAATAAGATATAATCATATATTATGAATATTATCTAAGTACTCAAAGTGGTTAACCCGAAAAAGTTTAATAAAAACTTAAAATTATACAATCTTAGAATAAAACATAAGATTACAAACTATTTTACAAGCGATAAAAAAAATTACAAGCCATTGAATACTTACAATTACAAGATAATTTACAACTATTGCTCCTAGATGCTATTACAATGCTAGTCGAAAAACTTGATCGAAAAGTAAAGAGAGAGAGAGAGAGGTTGTGCTAAGGCTACTTTTGTCTCTGGAGGTTGAGGTGAGAGAGGTAAAGAGTTTATATTCAAAGCTGAGGCTGGATAATTACACGTTCTATCCTTCAATAATTTAGAAAAGTAGGGCTATAAATGTCTTTTTGTTTAAGGAATCTCGTGCATTTGAATTTTGTGTCCGTCCGTCTTTTTTTCTTTTGATTTACTTTTGTTTTATGTCGTTTTGTTTAAAGGAATCTCATGCGTTTGAATTTTACGTCCGTCCGTTTGTTTTGTAAATCGTCACTGCTCACATTTTGCTTTAGATATTTCATCTTACTTTGTCATCCTTCCATCATGTTGTCAATATTGTGCCTGGTGACTGAGTCCATGGAATCATCTGAGTCTAAATAGTTATATGGATAATTATCTACTTTATAATGAGAAATTCTTTCTTGTTCTAGTGCTTCTTCAACATCGTCAGAATTCATAGATTTATTAAAATATTTTAAAACAATTCGATAAAGAATTTTTGGAATAAAGATTTTAATGTTAAAGGTTTATTTTACCATGTATAAGTAATTTGTAGACATTTCATTCATTATTTTATATACTTTATATATTTTTAATAATTCTTCGGTTGCATCTTGTCCTAGTAAATATTCTTGATCATCATTATACCGAAAGAAATAAGTTTTTATTTTTTCTTCTATATGTTCTATTATAATTACGTGTCTATTATGAATAATTGATCCTTCACCTTCCCATTCTGGTGGTAAACTATCTATAATTAACAATATATGAGGTATTGTAGTTTTACAGCTATGTTGTTCTACTATTGCATCTAATAATCCTTTTAAATTAGAATTTAGTCGTTCAAAAGGCGGTGTTATTAATAACCTGGCTATTAAACCATATTTTAATAATAAGCTTACAATAACTTCTATTTCTATTCGTTTATTATTTATGAATATTTTATTAGGTCTACTTATAATGAAGTTTTCAAAAAGCCTAAATCTATATCTAATAAAATTATAGTATCTTTTTTATTTTGGAAAAATATATACACCTTTTCATATTTATATGCACATCCTGCAGGGGCTAGATTAAATCTAAAATAATTTTGTAGGGCTACCTAGTTACTAATATCCTTTTCTCTTGCAAACATAAATATTTTTTCGACTATTGCTTCTGGTAGAAGTTCTTCTACTTTGTTTCTTAATATAGATCTATAGTATGGATCAAAGGATGACAAGAAATTACTATTGCTGTATAATAATATGTGTTCTAATTTCTTTTCAATCTCTTGTTTTTTTATATTTGCTATTTTAAAATGTTTGGTTATATGATTGTGTTCATTTAATAGTTTTTCTCCTTCTTTGCTGGGAGAGTAATATTTAGCTTTTGCTTCTAACGTATGTACACGATGAGTTATATTAAATAAGTATTCAGTTAAATAATTCATAGTATGTATTAAAGACCCTTTGTTGTATTCTCTATTAAAACAAAGGTTATCTAGGATCTTTTTTTTCTCCGTTATGCCTTGTATACGAGTCCTGAACTTTTGCTTAACTGGTTAGTATTTCCTTGTGTTCTTGATGACGAGCCTGGATAAGACATCTGTATAAATTAAGAAGTGTTAGTAATTAGTCTTGACAAAACATCGGCTAATTTATTATCTTTACCTTTAATATGTTCAAATTCTAGTGTAAATCCCTTGCCTGTAATATTATCAATAAAACTAACCCATCTTTTAGTAGCTGATTTGCTTTGATTAATTTTATTAAAATATTTACTATATTATCACAATCTTTCCTAATTAAAAATTTGTTTCCTAAACATAATTGAAATCGTTCTAAAGTATTAATTACTCCTAATATTTCCAAGTCTGTAGAAGGTAATCTACTTTGTGTTTCATTAAAATTTTCTGAACAGTATTTGCAAATCATTTCTTCATTTTTATTACTTTTTTTATTTGGTTTTTGTAATAAAATCCCTGCCCATCCTATGGCTGATGCGTCTGTTTGTATAATTTTATAACTATTTTCTATTGGTAGGAATAAGAGTTCTAATTGACTAACTATTCTTGTAATTTTTTGTACTAAATTTATATCTTCATTATTAAAATATTTTTTATCCATTTTTTCCTAATTTACTATACAGTGGTCCTACTAATTTTGATAAATTGGGGGATAAAAGATCGACAGTATTTTAGTAATCCTATGAAAGCTTGTAATTTTTTGGTTTCTTCTATTTTATATGGAAATTGTAACACCTCGTAATTTCTGGGTTAATATTTTTATTTAATTAATTCAGTAATTAGTAATTCACTTGTGTCATAAATTAATGAGAATTAATGTGACACCCCGCCTAATTAAATACCGGGCGATCACTCCTTTATTAAATTAAATCAAGGTAAACAGTTGGTTCATTCTCAGCATCACTGTCGATAAAAATAATTTTTTTTCCAATTTAACACCCTAAATAATTAAGCTAAGTGTCAAAAATATTTTTATACAAACTTCCAAATTTTAATTACAGAAAAGATTTACTTACACAAAACAACATTTCTACAATATAGAATCACACCACGAAGAACTAAAATAAAACCATACATTCGTCAATCGAATGTCAACATAATAAAACCAAACATCATAAACTATCCTGAATAAATCCCATAAAACAATACTGGAATAACTGAAAATATAAAAATCCCAACAATAAATGAAATGATGAAAAGGGCGACACGTGCCCAATAAATGAGAGTAGTAGGAGTGGAGTCAATAACAGAAGCCGTCTACTCAAGTGACCTGCAACTCCCACCTAAGCTGCAGCTCGTTCTTCACAAAGGATCCTAAGCAAGACGCCCCTGTGGCTGGGCACCTGAAAATATACATATATATACAAAAGAGAGAGAGAAAAAGAAACGGGTCAGGGCCCGAAAGTGTGTTTGATTTTAAAATACGTTAAGCAAGTATTTAAATTGATACAGGCCAATGCAAATCATATTAGTTCGACACTCTCTTGAGAAATTATCACCTCTCTTCTAATGTGCACGCCTATCGTACTAACCTTCCCAAATAATTTAGTTTATCTTAACTTACTCATAAGTTTTCAAAACCTCACGATGACAATGTTTTAAAAAGATTACTTTCAACCTGCAGCACTCCTCTCGTTCTAGCTTCATTAAATTATAAAGTTTCCCAGTGTCTTCTCATACTTTCACAAAACAAGTATTTAATAATTGAGTCAACAACCATGTTCTACTTATCAAATCACAGTAGGCAGTTTAAAGTTTATAACCTCATATATATATTAACTACTCGTATAATATATATATATATATATATATATATATATATATATATATATATATATATATATATAATGGCACCCCAACTAAACTATGGTGCGGGCATACTCTGCTATCCAATCCCCGTATCGCTCACACAAAGGGAAATACAAGTTCGGAATCACTCTCGAACTGTATTAACATATACAAAACAACGTTGAGGCGAAGCATAGATTCCAAGTCCAAGAGGTCAGTACATACCCACACGTCTCTTAGGACCGTCCGACTATCAATCTGATAGCCCGTACCTAGGATCTCTATCTTCTAGGGTACGAATCAATATCCCCCATAAAGCAACACAGGATAAGATCGTCCCAGCGCGGTAACCTCAGGGATAGCAAGTAGCGAGGGTACGTTTTTCACATGTATATAATATATGTACACACAATCATATAAATATACCAATTTTATCATGTTAATATAGGTCACTCTCCTTACCCATAATTATAACATTTATCCTTAATTTTACATTTTTAAGATTTCGTATAAGGTTTCGTCTCTAACCTTAACTCGGAGGGTTTTCTCACTAATTACGTGACACTCGTGGATTTTATCCATCCAAGTAACAAATTCAGTAGGTAGACGTCTATTCACTATCGTAGGTATTCGTTGTAATCTCTCACTTGAAATACGCAGTTCGTCGTTCCTTAATTAATTACCCCTTAGACCCAATTATCATTTCATAATAAAGTTCTCAACACTTAATCGTATGTCCTACTGGTCTCTTCTATATCCCAAAACATTTTATTTATAATGCCCAAGAAATATTCCACGGTAAATTAATTCAACTAATTAAACAAGGGGAAAAAGAGTTTGTCAGGAGGGGTCGATCGATCGACGTCTGGGGATCGATCGATCGAACCTTCGATTGATCGACGCTCTAGGTTCGATCGATCGATCAAACAGGTATTTCGATTTCTGCAGAAGTGCGGTTACGGGTTTGACTAATATTCTTCATTCAAATCCATAATTTCCAACACTAATCGTCCCAAAACTTATACTACAATCATGGTAATATATTTCCAGATGTTTCTAACGTTAAGCATGCATATAACCATCATTAAACATGATTAAACAACATAAAATCTCATCTAATCATCAAGAACCCTAAGTTTTCTTAACCTTTGTTCTAATCAGTTTTCTCCAGAATTTCCTTCTAACATAACATCACAAATTCGTGGGTTAATCATCTACTTCACATATTATTTTCAGAATATGGTTATAACGATTTCTACATGAAAATCCCTATCAAAAATTGGGGTTTTCTTCCTTTAATTATACTCCTAATCATTCCTACACTAATATGATTATTGCACCAACGAAAATACACAAGTTAAACACTTGCCTGGGATTTCAGAGGTCTGGTTTCCTGCTGATATTGGTGTGGTTGCGTTCTCCTCCTCGCGATCTACGCGTTGGTGGTGACGGCGGTGCAATCGGTGGTGTTTTGGGCCTTGAATCACCTTGAGAGCTCTCTCCTCTCTTCTCCAATGGCCGTTCTAGGGTTCTGAATGTTCTAACCCTAAAAGGCTGACTTAAATGGCTGCTAAGGATGGCTGAAATTCGTCGGTTTAATTACCCTAGTTTGTAAAATGACCAAAATGCCCTCCCGGGTCACTAATTAAGCCTAAAAACACCCCGAGGCCCGAACTAAACCCCCGAGTACACTTTTTTGACTATCTCGACCCTTACGGACGCGTTGGCGCACTCAAAACGACCATACGGACAACTTATAAAAAATTCCCTTTTTAATTAACATAATTAGTCCTGACGTGACACGGGCACGTCCTGACTTAAATTTCCGAAATAGTCATTTAATTTACTTATGACATTCAATATAACCAATATAATATATTACTATGCTCATTAGTAATATTCAACAAGTTTCTTATAATTACTAACTCTAGTCACGTTAATAATTATAACATAATTAATTTCCGGATTTTTATTAAATAAATCATCACATTAACTTTAATAAATCCACAAATTAAATATAGCATAAAAATACGGGGTATTACATACTTCCCCCCTAATAACGGAATTTCGTCCCGAAATTCGGATAATAAGGCATACCTGGTAAAAACAACTCTGGATATCTCTCGCGCATATCTGCCTCACGCTCCCAAGTGGATTCCTCCACATTATGATGCTCCCACTGGACTCGCACAAGTGGAACTACTTTCGACCTCAATCTCCTCTCACTATAGTCTAGAATAGCCACTGGTCTCTCTTCGTAAGAGCTATCCGACTGTAAGTCAATCTCATCTATCGCAATGTGCGTATAGGCCATATCATCCCGAAGATATCGTCTCAGCGACGAGATGTGGAATACATCGTGGATGCGATGTAAATGTTCTGGCAATCCCAACCTGTATGCTACCGGCCCAATCCTCTCGATGATGGGAAATGGTCCTACGTACCTCGGAGCCAACTTCCCCTTCTTCCCGAACCTCATCACTCCTTTCATAGGAGATACACGCAACAACACTTGATCTCCCACATTAAACTCCCGGAAGAACCGTTTCGCATCGGCGTAGCTCTTCTGCCTGTCTTGGGCTACCCGAACACGACTCCTGATTATCTCAATCCTCGCGGAGGTCTCCTGAATCACTTCTGGCCCTAATAACTTGTTGTCCCCCACCTCGAGCCAACAAGTTGGAGAAAGACAAGGCCTGCCGTACAAAGCCTCAAATGGAGCCATGCCAATCGTAAACTGATAGGAGTTATTATAAGCAAACTCTACCAGTGGAAGGTGTGGCTCCCAACCTCCTCCGAAATCGAGAACACACATGCGTAGCATATCTTCCAACATCTGATTAGTACGCTCTGTCTGTCCATCTGTCTGTGGGTGGTAGGCTGAACTCAGTCTCAACTCTGTACCCATAGCCTCCTGAAAGCTTTTCCAGAAACGTGACACAAAAATCTTGTCTCTATCTGACACAATATTCAGGGGCACCCCATGCAATCTGACAATCTCAGCGATGAACAACTGGGCATACTGACCCGTGGTATAATCTGTCCTCACTGGCAGAAAATGAGCCACCTTGGTCAAACGGTCTACACTCACCCAGATAGAATCGTGGCCCCGTTGTGATGTAGGCAACCCGGTAATGAAATCCATGGAAATACTTTCCCACTTCCACGCGGGTACTTCCAATGGCTGAAGTAATCCTGACGGTTTCTGGTGGTCCACCTTCACTAGCTGGCAAGTAGAACACTTGGACACAAATTCAGCGATGTCCTTCTTCATCCCACTCCACCAGTACTGTCGTCTCATGTCCTGGTACATCTTATCGCCTCCCGGATGTACTGCAAACCGGGACCCATGAGAATGAGTCATCACTTCATGACGTAGCTCCGCTCCTTCTGGAACCACTAATCTCCCATTAAACCGCAACCCTCCATCCGAACTAACAGAATAGGACTCAGCACCCTCGGCTAGAAGTCGTACAATCTGCTCCTGACAAAACGGGTATGTGGTATGTGCCTGTATCACCCTCGTAACAGTCTCGGGTGTGACTGACATCACGGATATGAAAGAACGTGCTACTGGGTCCTGGTGACCCAACTCCTTCCACTTTGCTTTCCTGATGTCCGCTACATCGTCAACCGGTCTACGGCTCAACGCATCAGCAACTACGTTGGCTTTCCCCGGATGATACTGTATATCGAACTGGTAATCTTTCACAAACTCTAACCATCTGCGCTGATGCATATTCAGCTCTCGCTGAGTGAACAGGTACTGCAGTGACTTATAGTGTGTGAACAAACGAAATTTCTCGCCCAATAAATAGTGCCTCCAAATTCTCAATGCAAAGACGACCGCAGCTAACTCCAGGTCGTGGGTGGGGTAATTCTTCTCATGCGGCTTAAGCTTGCGGGAAGCAAAAGCTATAGCCTTCTCCTCCTGCTGAAGTACTCCCCCAAGTCCTCGTAAGGACGCATCTGTGTAAACCAGGTACTCTACACCCGGCTTCGGTAAAGCAAGGACTGGTGCCGAAGTAAGCTTGTCCTTCAGCTCGTCGAAAGCCAACTGACAAGCGTCATCCCAGAAATATGGTACCCCCTTGCGAGTCAGATTCGTCAATGGACCCGCTATTTTGGAGAATCCCCAAATGAACCTCCTGTAGTATCCGGCTAACCCCAAGAAACTACGCACTTCCGTCGGTGTCGTGGGCTGCCCCCACTCCCTCACCGCTGACACTTTGCTCGAGTCAACTGCTATCCCTTCCTCAGAAACAACATGGCCCAAGAATTGTACCTCTCGTAACCAGAATCCACACTTCTCGTACTTAGCATACAACTGATGCTCTCGTAGAGTCTGAAGAACCTGCCTCAAGTGTTCGGCATGCTCCTCCTCGGAGTGTGAATATATCAAAATGTCATCTATGAAAACGATGACAAACTGATCCAAGAACTCTCTGAATACTCGGTTCATCAAGTCCATGAAAACGGCTGGAGTATTTGTGAGTCCGAACGGCATCACCCGGAACTCATGAGACCCATATCTCGTCAAGAAAGCAGTCTTCGAAACATCCTTCTCCCTAATACGTAGTTGATGGTACCCCGACCTCAGATCTATCTTCGAAAAGAAAGTTATTCCCCTCAGCTGGTCGAACAGATCATCGATTCGAGGCAACGGATATTTATTCCGTATCGTGACCTTATTCAACTCCCGATAGTTCACGCACAATCTCAGTGAACCATCTCTCCTCTTTACAAATAAGACTGGAGCGCCCTAAGGTGAGGTACTCCTACGAATGAAGCCCTGACCTAATAGCTGCTCAATCTGATCTCGTAGCTCTCGCATCTCTGTCGGAGCCATACGGTACGGTGCGCGTGCTATAGGTCTCGTATCCGGCAATAAATCTATAACGAAGTCTATCTCACGACTGGGCGGTAGGCCTGGTATCTCTTGAAACACATCGGAATACTCCCTAACAACTGGGATCGAATCCAAAGGAATCACAACCTCCTTAGAGGTATCCTCCTCAATGTAATATAAATGAGCGGTCGAACCTCCCTCTGGGCGAGGCATCGCCACTACAAACATCTCTTGCCCCGGAATGGCAAAAACAATGCTCCCACCGAAGCAATCAATCATGGCTCTATAAGATGCGAGCCAATCCATACCAATGATCACATCATGCTCGTGCATGTCTAAGACTAGCATGTCTGCAGGCAATACCAAGCTACCAATCTCTACCCCTACTCCCCGGCATATAAAGAATATAAGTGACCCACTCCCCAGTGGTGAGTCGACACACGTCACGGTGCTCTCTGCTGTGGCTAATAATCCTAAGGACTTCGCAAAATGCGTAGCTATAAAACAATGCGTTGCCCCCGTATCAAACAAAACTTTACCCATAGTACCATGGATAGGAAACATACCCTCAATCGCGGGTGGTGCCTGTGGAGCTGCTGCCTGGTGGACGTTATAGACACGTCCATACTGCAGTTGCCCCTGCTGCACTGGAGCTCCTGGAATGGCTGGTAGGGCGGGCACCTGGGCTGGAGATGGAAGGGCAGGTGGAAAGAGTGGCCTCTGCGGCTCATTACGGGCTCCCTGCTGCTGTGGGGCCCTATCGCCCTCTGGGCAATCCTGACGCTTATGGTCGTGCTTGCCGCACACAAAACACCGGCCTCTGAAATTACCTCCCCTCTGTCCCTGCTGGTCGTTACCTCCACGCCATTGGCCCTGTTGGCCCTGATGTGCACGTTGTTGGCCCTGCTGGCCCTGTTGCTGACCCTGCTGTCGGTGCTGACCCTGCTGATTAGGCTGGCCCTGCTGGCTAGGCTGACCCTGATGGCCCTGCTTGTATCCCCCGAATCCCTGCCTAGAATCACCTGAACGGAATCGCTTAGCAGGGTCCCCCTGATGGGAACTCTGCTCGTGCTGACGAGTCTGTCCATGAGTTGGTGCCCTACCAGCACTATTACCCCCGGTCCTGCCCTGCTGGCTGGACTCTCCTGCTCTCTTGTTTCCCTGAAGGTGGAAGCGGTGATCCTGGCAATGTAGTAACGTTGCATTGAGTACATCAGTGAAAGTACTCAGGGATAGATTTCCAATAAGGTGCTGACGGATCCTCCAAGATAACCCGTCGACGAACAGCAAAATCTTCTTGCCCTCAGTGGGTGCCTCATCCGGCACAATAGTGAGAAGTCTCGTGAACTCCTCCTCATACTCTGCTACAGTAAGATTATCTTGCTTCAGATTTAGTAGTTTCCGCCTCATCTCCGTCTGCACTGCAGGTGGAAAATACTTGCGGTCAAACCGCTCCCAGAACATCTGAATAGGGATCGTGTCCCTCTCCTCCAAAGTAGTAGTGGACTCCCACCACTGTAATGCGGCTCCCACCAGCTTTAAAGAAGCCAATAACTGCTTTTGTACTTCGGTGCACTCATACATGCGAAGATGCCGCTGGATGTCTTTCTTCCATTGGCTAACCGTGACAATGTCGGAGCTACCGGAGAACTCAGGGGGATGTGCTTTCTGAAAAGCATCCCGAACCCTCTCCCATGCAGATGGAAGCTGTGCTGGTACTGGTGCCACTGCCTGGACTTGGGGTGGAGCCTGCTGAATCAGCGCTATCGCGGCATTCACCGCCTGAGCAACTATGGCGGCCACTTCATTAGCATTCATTGTGCCTGGTGCCGGAGCTGCTGGTTGCTCGGCCTGGGCACGCCTATCTTTCGGAGCACGTCTCGGAGGCATCTGAAACGTGAACAAAATTTATCAGTCTACAGTTATCATCGAATATCAATTAACTGAAGACTTAAACGTAAAAACAGGAATACAACAAATCCTAAAAATAGGGCTCTATAGCAAAAACGTTAAGTTGAAAGCGAAATAAGCCGTACAGATCCTATGGACACTAGAACGTGATGCTCTGATACCACCTGTGACACCCCGCCTAATTAAATACTGGGCGATCACTCCTTTATTAAATTAAATCAAGGTAAACAGTTGGTTCATTCTCAGCATCACTGTCGATAAAAATAATTTTTTTTCCAATTTAACACCCTAAATAATTAAGCTAAGTGTCAAAAACATTTTTATACAAACTTCCAAATTTTAATTACAGAAAAGATTTACTTACACAAAACAACATTTCTACAATATAGAATCACACCACGAAGAACTAAAATAAAACATTACATTCGTCAATCGAATGTCAACATAATAAAACCAAACATCATAAACTATCCTGAATAAATCCCATAAAACAATACTGGAATAACTGAAAATATAAAAATCCCAACAATAAATGAAATGATGAAAAGGGCGACACGTGCCCAATAAATGAGAGTAGTAGGAGTGGAGTCAATAACAGAAGTCGTCTACTCAAGTGACCTGCAACTCCCACCTAAGCTGCAGCTCGTTCTTCACAAAGGATCCTAAGCAAGACGCCCCTGTGGCTGGGCACCTGAAAATATACATATATATACAAAAGAGAGAGAGAAAAAGAAACGGGTCAGGGCCCGAAAGTGTGTTTGATTTTAAAATACGTTAAGCAAGTATTTAAATTGATACAGGCCAATGCAAATCATATTAGTTCGACACTCTCTTGAGAAATTCTCACCTCTCTTCTAATGTGCACGCCTATCGTACTAACCTTCCCAAATAATTTAGTTTATCTTAACTTACTCATAAGTTTTCAAAACCTCACGATGACAATGTTTTAAAAAGATTACTTTCAACCTGCAGCACTCCTCTCGTTCTAGCTTCATTAAATTATAAAGTTTCCCAGTGTCTTCTCATACTTTCACAAAACAAGTATTTAATAATTGAGTCAACAACCATGTTCTACTTATCAAATCACAGTAGGCAGTTTAAAGTTTATAACCTCATATATATATTAACTACTCGTATAATATATATATATATAATGGCACCCCAACTAAACTATGGTGCGGGCATACTCTGCTATCCAATCCCCGTATCGCTCACACAAAGGGAAATACAAGTTCGGAATCACTCTCGAACTGTATTAACATATACAAAACAACGTTGAGGCGAAGCATAGATTCCAAGTCCAAGAGGTCAGTACATACCCACACGTCTCTTAGGACCGTCCGACTATCAATCTGATAGTCCGTACCTAGGATCTCTATCTTCTAGGGTACGAATCAATATCCCCCATAAAGCAACACAGGATAAGATCGTCCCAGTGCGGTAACCTCAGGGATAGCAAGTAGCGAGGGTACGTTTTTCACATGTATATAATATATGTACACACAATCATATAAATATACCAATTTTATCATGTTAACATAGGTCACTCTCCTTACCCATAATTACAACATTTATCCTTAATTTTACATTTTTAAGATTTCGTATAAGGTTTCGTCTCTAACCTTAACTCGGAGGGTTTTCTCACTAATTACGTGACACTCGTGGATTTTATCCATCCAAGTAACAAATTCAGTAGGTAGACGTCTATTCACTATCGTAGGTATTCGTTGTAATCTCTCACTTGAAATACGCAGTTCGTCGTTCCTTAATTAATTACCCCTTAGACCCAATTATCATTTCATAATAAAGTTCTCAACACTTAATCATATGTCCTACTGGTCTCTTCTATATCCCAAAACATTTTATTTATAATGCCCAAGAAATATTCCACGGTAAATTAATTCAACTAATTAAACAAGGGGAAAAAGAGTTTGCCAGGAGGGGTCGATCGATCGACGTCTGGGGCTCGATCGATCGAACCTTCGATCGATCGACGCTCTAGGTTCGATCGATCGATCAAACAGGTATTTCGATTTCTGCAGAAGTGCAGTTACGGGTTTGACTAATATTCTTCATTCAAATCCATAATTTCCAACACTAATCGTCCCAAAACTTATACTACAATCATGGTAATATATTTCCAGATGTTTCTAACGTTAAGCATGCATATAACCATCATTAAACATGATTAAACAACCTAAAATCTCATCTAATCATCAAGAACCCTAAGTTTTCTTAACCTTTGTTCTAATCAGTTTTCTCCAGAATTTCCTTCTAACATAACATCACAAATTCGTGGGTTAATCATCTACTTCACATATTATTTTCAGAATATGGTTATAACGATTTCTACATGCAAATCCCTATCAAAAATTGGGGTTTTCTTCCTTTAATTATACTCCTAATCATTCCTACACTAATATGATTATTGCACCAACGAAAATACACAAGTTAAACACTTTCCTGGGATTTCAGAGGTCTGGTTTCCTGCTGATATTGGTGTGGTTGCGTTCTCCTCCTCGCGATCTACGCATTGGTGGTGACGGCGGTGCAATCGGTGGTGTTTTGGGCCTTGAATCACCTTGAGAGCTCTCTCCTCTCTTCTCCAATGGCCGTTCTAGGGTTCTGAATGTTCTAACCCTAAAAGGCTGACTTAAATGGCTGCTAAGGATGGCTGAAATTCGTCGGTTTAATTACCCTAGTTTGTAAAATGACCAAAATGCCCTCCCGGGTCACTAATTAAGCCTAAAAACACCCCGAGGCCCGAACTAAACCCCCGGGTACACTTTTTTGACTATCTCGACCCTTACGGACGCGTTGGCGCACTCAAAACGACCATACGGACAACTTATAAAATATTCCCTTTTTAATTAACATAATTAGTCCTGACGTGACACGGGCACGTCCTGACTTAAATTTCCGAAATAGTCATTTAATTTACTTATGACATTCAATATAACCAATATAATATATTACTATGCTCATTAGTAATATTCAACAAGTTTCTTATAATTACTAACTCTAGTCACGTTAATAATTATAACATAATTAATTTCTGGATTTTTATTAAATAAATCATCACATTAACTTTAATAAATCCACAAATTAAATATAGCATAAAAATACGAGGTATTACATACTTCCCCCCTAATAACGGAATTTCGTCCCGAAATTCGGATAATAAGGCATACCTGGTAAAAACAACTTTGGATATCTCTCGCGCATATCTGCCTCACGCTCCCAAGTGGATTCCTCCACATTATGATGCTCCCACTGGACTCGCACAAGTGGAAGTACGTTCGACCTCAATCTCCTCTCACTATAGTATAGAATAGCCACTGGTCTCTCTTCATAAGAGCTATCCGACTGTAAGTCAATCTCATCTATCGCAATGTGCGTATAGGCCATATCATCCCGAAGATATCGTCTCAGCGACGAGATGTGGAATACATCGTGGATGCGATGTAAATGTTCTGGCAATCCCAACCTGTATGCTACCGGCCCAATCCTCTCGATGATGGGAAATGGTCCTACGTACCTCGGAGCCAACTTCCCCTTCTTCCCGAACCTCATCACTCCTTTCATAGGAGATACACGCAACAACACTTGATCTCCCACATTAAACTCCCGGAAGAACCGTTTCGCATCGGCGTAGCTCTTCTGCCTGTCTTGGGCTACCCGAACACGACTCCTGATTATCTCAATCCTCGCGGAGGTCTCCTGAATCACTTCTGGCCCTAATAACTTGTTGTCCCCCACCTCGAGCCAACAAGTTGGAGAACGACAAGGCCTGCCGTACAAAGCCTCAAATGGAGCCATGCCAATCGTAAACTGATAGGAGTTATTATAAGCAAACTCTACCAGTGGAAGGTGTGGCTCCCAACCTCCTCCGAAATCGAGAACACACATGCGTAGCATATCTTCCAACATCTGATTAGTACGCTCTGTCTGTCCATCTGTCTGTGGGTGGTAGGCTGAACTCAGTCTCAACTCTGTACCCATAGCCTCCTGAAAGCTTTCCCAGAAACATGACACAAAAATCTTGTCTCTATCTGACACAATATTCAGGGGCACCCCATGCAATCTGACAATCTCAGCGATGAACAACTGGGCATACTGACCCGTGGTATAATCTGTCCTCACTGGCAGAAAATGAGCCACCTTGGTCAAACGGTCTACAATCACCCAGATAGAATCGTGGCCCCGCTGTGATGTAGGCAACCCGATAATGAAATCCATGGAAATACTTTCCCACTTCCACGCGGGTACTTCCAATGGCTGAAGTAATCCTGACGGTTTCTGGTGGTCCACCTTCACTAGCTGGCAAGTAGAACACTTGGACACAAATTCAGCGATGTCCTTCTTCATCCCACTCCACCAGTACTGTCGTCTCATGTCCTGGTACATCTTATCGCCTCCCGGATGTACTGCAAACCGGGACCCATGAGAATGAGTCATCACTTCATGACGTAGCTCCGCTCCTTCTGGAACCACTAATCTCCCATTAAACCGCAACCCTCCATCCGAACTAACAGAATAGGACTCAGCACCCTCGGCTAGAAGTCGTACAATCTGCTCCTGACAAAACGGGTCTGTGGTCTGTGCCTGTATCACCCTCGTAACAGTCTCGGGTGTGACTGACATCACGGATATGAAAGAACGTGCTACTGCGTCCTGGTGACCCAACTCCTTCCACTTTGCTTTCCAGATGTCCGCTACATCGTCAACCGGTCTACGGCTCAACGCATCAGCAACTACGTTGGCTTTCCCCGGATGATACTGTATATCGAACTGGTAATCTTTCACAAACTCTAACCATCTGCGCTGATGCATATTCAGCTCTCGCTGAGTGAACAGGTACTGCAGTGACTTATGGTCTGTGAACAAACGAAATTTCTCGCCCAATAAATAGTGCCTCCAAATTCTCAATGCAAAGACGACCGCAGCTAACTCCAGGTCGTGGGTGGGGTAATTCTTCTCATGCGGCTTAAGCTTGCAGGAAGCAAAAGCTATAGCCTTCTCCTCCTGCTGAAGTACTCCCCCAACTCCTCGTAAGGACGCATCTGTGTAAACCAGGTACTCTACACCCAGCTTCGGTAAAGCAAGGACTGGTGCCAAAGTAATCTGGTCCTTCAGCTCGTCGAAAGCCAACTGACAAGCGTTATCCCAGACATATGGTACCCCCTTGCGAGTCAGATTCGTCAATGGACCCGCTATTTTGGAGAATCCCCGAATGAACCTCCTGTAGTATCCGGCTAACCCCAAGAAACTACGCACTTTCGTCAGTGTCGTGGGCTGCCCCCACTCCCTCACCGCTGACACTTTTCTCGGGTCAACTGCTATCCCTTGCTCAGAAACAACATGGCCCAAGAATTGTACCTCTCGTAACCAGAATCCACACTTCTCGTACTTAGCATACAACTGATGCTCTCGTAGAGTCTAAAGAACCTGCCTCAAGTGTTCGTCATGCTCCTCCTCGGAGTGTGAATATATCAAAATGTCATCTATGAAAACGATGACAAACTGATCCAAGAACTCTCTGAATACTCGGTTCATCAAGTCCATGAAAACGGCTGGAGCATTTGTGTGTCCGAACGGCATCACCCGGAACTCATAAGACCCATATCTCGTCAAGAAAGCAGTCTTCGAAACATCTTGCTCCCTAATACGTAGTTGATGGTACCCCGACCTCAGATCTATCTTCGAAAAGAAAGTTGTTACCCTCAGCTGGTCGAACAGATCATCGATTCGAGGCAACGGATATTTATTCCGTATCGTGACCTTATTCAACTCCCGGTAGTCCACGCACAATCTCAGTGAACCATCTCTCTTCTTTACAAATAAAACTGGAGCGCCCCAAGGTGAGGTACTCCTACGAATGAAGCCCTGACCTAATAGCTTCTCAATCTGATCTCGTAGCTCTCGCAACTCTGCCGGACCCATAATGTACGGTGCGCATGCTATAGGTCTCGTATCCGGCAATAAATCTATAACGAAGTCTATCTCACGACTGGGCGGTAGGCCTGGTATCTCTTGAAACACATCGGAATACTCCCTAACAACTGGGATCGAATCCAAAGGAATCACAACCTCCTTAGAGGTATCCTCCTCAATGTAATATAAATGAGCGGTCGAACCTCCCTCTGGGCGAGGCATCGCCACTACAAACATCTCTTGCCCCGGAATGGCAAAAACAATGCTCCCACCGAAGCAATCAATCATGGCTCTATAAGATGCGAGCCAATCCATACCAATGATCACATCATGCTCGTGCATGTCTAAGACTAGCATGTCTGCAGGCAATACCAAGCTACCAATCTCTACCCCTACTCCCCGGCATATAAAGAATATAAGTGACCCACTCCCCAGTGGTGAGTCGACACACGTCACGGTGCTCTCTGCTGTGGCTAATAATCCTAAGGACTTCGCAAAATGCATAGCTATAAAACAATGCGTTGCCCCCGTATCAAACAAAACTTTACCCATAGTACCATGGATAGGAAACATACCCTCAATCGCGGGTGGTGCCTGTGGAGCTGCTGCCTGGTGGACGTTATAGACACGTCCATACTGCAGTTGCCCCTGCTGCACTGGAGCTGCTGGAATGGCTGGTAGGGCGGGCACCTAGGCTGGAGCTGGAAGGGCTGGTGGAAAGAGTGGCCTCTGCGGCTCATTACGGGCTCCCTGCTGCTGTGGGGCCCTATCGCCCTCTGGGCAATCCTGACGCTTATGGCCGTGCTTGCCGCACACAAAACACCGGCCTCTGAAATTACCTCCCCTCTGTCCCTGCTGGCCGTTACCTCCACGCCATTGGCCCTGTTGGCCCTGATGTGCACGTTGTTGGCCCTGGTGGCCCTGTTGCTGACCCTGCTGTCGGTGCTGACCCTGCTGATTAGGCTGGCCCTGCTGGCTAGGCTGACCTTGATGGCCCTGCTTGTATCCCCCGAATCCCTGCCTAGAATCACCTGAACGGAATCGCTTAGCAGGGTCCCCCTGATGGGAACTCTGCTCGTGCTGACGAGTCTGTCCATGAGTTGGTGCCCTACTGGCACTATTACCCCCGGTCCTGCCCTGCTGGCCGGACTCTCCTGCTCTCTTATTTCCCTGAAGGTGGAAGCGGTGATCCTGGCAATGTAGTAACGCTGCATTGAGTACATCAGTGAAAGTACTCAGGGATAGATTTCCAATAAGGTGCTGACGGATCCTCCAAGCTAACCCGTCGATGAATAGCAAAATCTTCTTGCCCTCAGTGGGTGCCTCATCCGGCACAATAGTGAGAAGTCTCGTGAACTCCTCCTCATACTCTGCTAGAGTAAGATTATCTTGCTTCAGATTTAGTAGTTTCCGCCTCATCTCCGTCTGCACTGCAGGTGGAAAATACTTGCGATCAAACCGCTCCCAGAACATCTGAATAGGGATCGTGTCCCTCTCCTCCAAAGTAGTAGTGGACTCCCACCACTGTAATGCGGCTCCCACCAGCTTGAAAGAAGCCAATAACTGCTTTTGTACTTCGGTGCACTCATACATGTGAAGATGCCGCTGGATGTCTTTCTTCCATTGGCTAACCGTGACAATGTCGGAGCTACCGGAGAACTCAGGGGGATGTGCTTTCTGAAAAGCATCCCGAACCCTCTCCCATGCAGATGGAAGCTGTGCTGGTACTGGTGCCACTGCCTGGACCTGGGGTGGAGCCTGCTGAATCACCGCTATCGCGGCATTCACCGCCTGAGAAACTATGGCGGCCACTTCATTAGCATTCATTGTGCCTGGTGCCGGAGCTGCTGGTTGCTCGACCTGGGCACGCCTATCTTTCGGAGCACGTCTCGGAGGCATCTGAAACGTGAACAAAATTTATCAGTCTACAGTTATCATCGAATCTCAATTAACTGAAGACTTAAACGTAAAAACAGGAATACAACAAATCCTAAAAATAGGGCTCTATAGCAAAAACGTTAAGCTGAAAGCGAAATAATCCGTACAGATCCTATGGACACTAGAACCTGATGCTCTGATACCACCTGTGACACCCCGCCTAATTAAATACTGGGCGATCACTCCTTTATTAAATTAAATCAAGGTAAACAGTTGGTTCATTCTCAGCATCACTGTCGATAAAAATAATTTTTTTTCCAATTTAACACCCTAAATAATTAAGCTAAGTGTCAAAAACATTTTTATACAAACTTCCAAATTTTAATGACAGAAAAGATTTACTTACACAAAACAACATTTCTACAATATAGAATCACACCACGAAGAACTAAAATAAAACATTACATTCGTCAATCGAATGTCAACATAATAAAACCAAACATCATAAACTATCCTGAATAAATCCCATAAAACAATACTGGAATAACTGAAAATATAAAAATCCCAACAATAAATGAAATGATGAAAAGGGCGACACGTGCCCAATAAATGAGAGTAGTAGGAGTGGAGTCAATAACAGAAGCCGTCTACTCAAGTGACCTGCAACTCCCACCTAAGCTGCAGCTCGTTCTTCACAAAGGATCCTAAGCAAGACGCTCCTGTGGCTGGGCACCTGAAAATATACATATATATACAAAAGAGAGAGAGAAAAAGAAATGGGTCAGGGCCCGAAAGTGTGTTTGATTTTAAAATACGTTAAGCAAGTATTTAAATTGATACAGGCCAATGCAAATCATATTAGTTCGACACTCTCTTGAGAAATTCTCACCTCTCTTCTAATGTGCATGCCTATCGTACTAACCTTCCCAAATAATTTAGTTTATCTTAACTTACTCATAAGTTTTCAAAACCTCACGATGACAATGTTTTAAAAAGATTACTTTCAATCTGCAGCACTCCTCTCGTTTTAGCTTCATTAAATTATAAAGTTTCCCAGTGTCTTCTCATACTTTCACAAAACAAGTATTTAATAATTGAGTCAACAACCATGTTCTACTTATCAAATCACAGTAGGCAGTTTAAAGTTTATAACCTCATATATATATTAACTACTCATATAATATATATATATAATGGCACCCCAACTAAACTATGGTGCGGGCATACTCTGCTATCCAATCCCCGTATCGCTCACACAAAGGGAAATACAAGTTCGGAATCACTCTCGAACTGTATTAACATATACAAAACAACGTTGAGGCGAAGCATAGATTCCAAGTCCAAGAGGTCAGTACATACCCACACGTCTTTTGGACCGTCCGACTATCAATCTGATAGCCCGTACCTAGGATCTCTATCTTCTAGGGTACGAATCAATATCCCCCATAAAGCAACACAGGATAAGATCGTCCCAGCGCGGTAACCTCAGGGATAGCAAGTAGCGAGGGTACGTTTTTCACATGTATATAATATATGTACACACAATCATATAAATATACCAATTTTATCATGTTAACATAGGTCACTCTCCTTACCCATAATTACAACATTTATCCTTAATTTTACATTTTTAAGATTTCGTATAAGGTTTCGTCTCTAACCTTAACTCGGAGGGTTTTCTCACTAATTACGTGACACTCGTGGATTTTATCCATCCAAGTAACAAATTCAGTAGGTAGACGTCTATTCACTATCGTAGGTATTCGTTGTAATCTCTCACTTGAAATACGCAGTTCGTCGTTCCTTAATTAATTACCCCTTAGACCCAATTATCATTTCATAATAAAGTTCTCAACACTTAATCGTATGTCCTACTGGTCTCTTCTATATCCCAAAACATTTTATTTATAATGCCCAAGAAATATTCCACGGTAAATTAATTCAACTAATTAAACAAGGGGAAAAAGAGTTTGCCAGGAGGGGTCGATCGATCGACGTCTGGGGCTCGATCGATCGAACCTTCGATCGATCGACGCTCTAGGTTCGATCGATCGATCAAACAGGTATTTCGATTTCTGCAGAAGTGCAGTTACGGGTTTGACTAATATTCTTCATTCAAATCCATAATTTCCAACACTAATCGTCCCAAAACTTATACTACAATCATGGTAATATATTTCCAGATGTTTCTAACGTTAAGCATGCATATAACCATCATTAAATATGATTAAACAATCTAAAATCTCATCTAATCATCAAGAACCCTAAGTTTTCTTAACTTTTGTTCTAATCAGTTTTCTCCAGAATTTCCTTCTAACATAACATCACAAATTCGTGGGTTAATCATCTACTTCACATATTATTTTCAGAATATGGTTATAACGATTTCTACATGCAAATCCCTATCAAAAATTGGGGTTTTCTTCCTTTAATTATACTCCTAATCATTCCTACACTAATATGATTATTGCACCAACAAAAATACGCAAGTTAAACACTTGCCTGGGATTTCAGAGGTCTGGTTTCCTGCTGATATTGGTGTGGTTGCGTTCTCCTCCTCGCGATCTACGCGTTGGTGGTGACGGCGGTGCAATCGGTGGTGTTTTGGGCCTTGAATCACCTTGAGAGCTCTCTCCTCTCTTCTCCAATGGCCGTTCTAGGGTTCTGAATGTTCTAACCCAAAAAGGCTGACTTAAATGGCTGCTAAGGATGGCTGAAATTCGTGGGTTTAATTACCCTATTTTGTAAAATGACCAAAATGCCCTCCCGGGTCACTAATTAAGCCTAAAAACACCCCGAGGCCCGAACTAAACCCCCGGGTACACTTTTCTGACTATCTCGACCCTTCCGGACGCGTTGGGGCACTCAAAACGACCATACGGACAACTTATAAAATATTCCCTTTTTAATTAACATAATTAGTCTTGACGTGACACGGGCACGTCCTGACTTAAATTTCCGAAATAGTCATTTAATTTACTTATGACATTCAATATAACCAATATAATATATTACTATGCTCATTAGTAATATTCAACAAGTTTCTTATAATTACTAACTCTAGTCACGTTAATAATTATAACATAATTAATTTCCGGATTTTTATTAAACAAATCATCACATTAACTTTAATAAATCCACAAATTAAATATAGCATAAAAATACGGGGTATTACAATTAATTAATGGGAATATATTTAAAACTGAATATATTTAAATAAGTTAACGGGTGAGAGTTAATTTTAGAAATTTATTCCGGATTACGATATTAAGTGCACGGTTGAGTCCGGTAGGGTCGAATTAGTCCAAGATGAGTAGGTACATGCATATAATGGGTATTGGGGCCTGATTAGACATGTGTGAGTTCCATATAGAGAGTATGGACACCTTTTAGTATGGCCCATAGGCCCAAAACGTGAATTGTGTTTTTAACCCCAAATGTGTAAGGGCTAGGCAACATTAAATCACATTAGAAGACTAAAGAGGGAAAAAGCTGAGGGAGAGCCAAAAAGAAGAGGAACTTGGGGATCTTGGAGAGATTGCTTCAATTTCAATTTAACACCTTCATTCAAGCCTTGGATCTTCATTTTTGAGGCAAGTAGTTTAAATTGTGATTATTAAATTGCATCTACATTTTCATATTAAAAGAGGTGGAATCCAATTGAATTCTAGGGTTTGTTCCTGAGTAAATTGGGGACTTCGTTTTAATAGGGAGTTATAAATCTGAGGGGAATTTGATAGTTGATGACACTGATGATTGAATTGATGAAATTGTTAGGGCTAGATTTGTTATAACCAAATAATGGACTTAGGATGAATTTTGGGACATTTTAAGGCAGAAATATGTACATAATTGAGGTAATTACTACTCTAATGATGATTCTGTTTGCTTATACCCTATAGAAAATCACGTTTTCGAACTTTTGTTCGCTAATACATTTTCTCCAAAAAGTCTCCAAAATGCCCCAAAACGGCATTTTAAAAATCTGGGGAGATTCGTGGGGCAATTTTTAAGAAATATTTTTTTGTTGTTATCCCGTTGGAGATTACCTAGATGGATAGGTGTGACTAATTGCCCTTGGATTAATTAGAGGATTAATTAAATTGGAGAGATTAAGATTTATGATGGAGGGATTGAAACCTTGTTAATTAAGTGGGGAAAACTTAATTAGATGAAATTGAACATTGAATTGTGAATATTGTAATCTTGTTGTTTAAGTAATTAGACTTAATTGCGTGAAATTGGAGATGTAAGTTCATGATTTAACATATTGTAATCTTGTTGTTTAAGTGATTAGACTTTATTGCTTGAAATTGGAGGGTGGATTGAAACTATTGAATTTCGGGCCGAGAGATAGAGAGTCCGGGTATACTTGAAAGGGTTACGCCTAAATAATGATAAATTAATTAGTGTATAATTAATTAGAATAAAGTCGGACCATAGACTTAGATGTTTTAGGCTTGTGTATGGGAATAGTACACTGGTAACCTGAATTTCTAAATATATACGGTGATGTGTAGTATATATATGATTTATAAATATTAGTGTGAATAATATTTATAGGAAAGCATACCCACCCTAGTGCTATCAGGGAAGGTTGCGCGATGTAGGTGAATCCCCTAGCTTGAGGAGTAGGGCGAGTATAATCCTCAGGTTAGAGCGTTCGGGTTCAGGAATGAGACGCTTTGGTTATGATTCGGTCTCATTACCGTGGAAAACTATGACCGCCTCCACACCGTTTGTACATTTTTTTGAAACGGGAAGCTAATCGTATTAGGGTTTTAGGTGGATGAGAATACCCGATTATGATAGCATCTAGAGGATACCCGATGAGTGCCTACTCGGGGGATAATATATATATCTACGACATGTATATGGGAATGTTGTAGGATTTTTACGTATATATGGTATAATTATATACGGGATAATACAGGATGAGAATTGTATAATTAATATAACTTGTGAAACGGTTATATAGTATTGAATGGGAATTGATTTAAGAAGCTAGTATGAATAATAACTTATAACTCGTATACATGATGTGAATGGTATAAAGGATATAACTTGTAAGAATGTTATATGGCATTAAATAGCACTACACCAAAATGATCAAATTGGCACCCTTCAATCGGTCAGCCTTGTCACGCTCAATGACCGTGACAAAAAAACACGGTTTTTTTTGTCACGACTTATAAACTTGTCATGGTCAAATACCCTGACATGTTCGTGATAACTTTCCCAGTAAAAAAACCATCCCTCTTCTTTCTTCGCACCGTTTTCTATTCCTTCCATTTCTCTCTTTCTCTTAGCGACTGCTCTCTCTCTCTCTCTCTCTCTCTCTCTCTACGATTTTGGTACGCTTTCTCTCTCTATTTCTCTTCCATTTGTATATATGTGTGTGTATATATGCGTGTGTATATATATGTGTGTGTAATTGTGTGTGGGTGGGGGTGGGGGTGGGGTGGGGAGGGGGGTGTATATATGCGTGTGTGTGTGTGTCTATATCAGTTATCTGATGATCATTTTATGCTATAACCAAATTTGGTATGTTGCACGTACTTGTAAATGTGCCTTTACCTTTAGACCTAAAAATATTTCATTTTTGATATATTCTGCATCAATGATATTAGTAGTGGTCCCAAAAAATCCATCCAAAAAAAACTTTTTTGTTTTTCACTTGAATAATTAATTCCCATAAATGGACAACTTATGTACTTCCCTTTAATCGGTATATTTGGTTTCCTTAGAATTTCCATCACTTGATTTCAATTTCTTGGGCCATCGACAAGCCGTAAATCTAAACATGAGAGCATTATGATTGATTGAGACAATAAGGACACTTTTTATCTATCCACGTCCTCGTAACTTTACCATTTGTAGGGAAAATATTTAGAGACACGTGTTGGATTTCACTTTGTATTATTCTTGCATTCCAAATAGTACTTTTGATCTATATAAACTCATTTCTTAGTTTCTCTTCCTTTTTTACCGTTTATTTTATATCTCCAAGCATATTTTCAACTATTTGCTCCTTACTCTGTCTATTCTCAATTCCTTTTACCGTAAATGGCTTCCAATTTAGAAACCCAAGATGTTTACTCCGAGTTTTAAATAACTATTGAGGAGATCATGGTTGGTAACTCCATTGTCATTGCGGATATTCTTTGCCCCGTTCAGCTACCATATGGGGCTTCTAACTTTGTCGTGGGTCCTTTTTAGGGGGATGAACTTCTTTTGAAGCTCTCTATTTTCTACCCATGGTTTGGGGAATAAACTCTTCACATTTAATATTTTACCTTCGTTAGAGAACCTCCCCTCCCCACACACACACACACATACACCCACACCCACCCTTAGATTTAGGGTTTGGCACAAACGGTTAGATAATAACGAGTGGACACAATGGATGAACTGTATGCTCAAATCGAAGGCTAGAGAAAGCGATCAAATTAGCGTTCTTGACAATGTCAAACTTAGACTGACGGATATCGAATACGATCCATTTGTCATTTCGACTGCTATTAATTTTTGGAACCTAACATGTAATTGCTTCGAATTCAATTATGGGATGATCGGTCACACAATATTGGACGTCCGCCAATTGACTAGCCTAAAATCCAATGGGGAATATTTTCACCCTCGAATGTCGTCCTCCAAATGTCCCGCGTCTCTGAAAAATGAAAATTACCTCTTGTCCTATTCCAATTTTATGATGAGGAATATGAAGAGTAAGGGAGTTGTTACAGATAGGGAATATTACTGCTTTCTCATTGCTTTGGTATCGAGAAATGTAATTTGTGTCAAATCTCAAAAGGAAATGTTGAAGTGTTCTTTATTAGCGTCCATTATTGTTGAGGAGAAACAGGTGGATTTAGCCCTTATCTCTTGGGTTCCCTTTATACTAGTTGCTCTGAGCTTCAAGTTGATCCCTTTAACTCTAATCAAGGTGGTCCATTGTGGGTCCTCCAAATATGGTTGTTGTAACAACCCGAACATACGAATAGACTATAATATTACTAATTTACTTACGTTCAGAAACCATAACTACTCAGTAATAAAATTAGATATGTCCTATACCAATATGCGAACGAATAAAAGTAATAGATATTTTTATTACCCAACTATATTCCAAAGAAGAACACAAATTACTTAAAAATCCATATCTTATAATAATTTCAAAAAATAACCCTAGAAAATTCTAAAACTTTGTTTAAACCTATAAACCAACCCCAAACCCAAAGCTTATTTTCACATACAACCTATAATATAAAATATTATTATAAGTACCATGACATACCCTTACAAGTTTGTAAATTTTCATTTTAGCCCCTAAAGCTTTAAAAATGTATGAAAAGGCTATATACTTAAATATAACTACCTAGAAACCAAATACTTGAACCAAACTAATCTAAAAAAAAGTTGCTAATTTGGAAGACACATAGGTATCCACCTAGTCTATAACACATGGTATCACATGTGAACCTTGTGGTACCCATCACCCCCTAACTAAAACTCCTATAATAACCACCTGAAATCCATCTAAGACCACTAATCATCTCCCTTTCTTCAACCCTATAAAATCTCCTTATTACCACTGTAAAAAGGTACCCATTTACCATTCAAAAAATCAATCTCAAAATTTAGAAATTTTGGTATTTTAACATTTCATGTGTTAAACTTAGTGTTCTTTATTCAATTGTGTTTCTTCACTGACGTAGGATTGTTTTCAGCCTTTACGTATTAGAATTTACGTTGGTTTTGCACTAAACTGTGTCAAATAACATAAAACTCCATTAAATATTGAGCTTCAATGATGGATTCTATGTTCTTGACCTTGAACCAATTTCAAGGTGGTAAATTTGATCTTTGGTTCTCATGAGCCTAAGTGTGATGGCCAATTTGTATATTATATAGTTTAGACACCCAAAATCATAAATTTTAATTTACAGCCTGAAAATTTTCAAAACTAAAATTCTCCCTTTAAACTATGAGTTAGAACCTCAAAGGAAAACATTTGTGCCCTAAGTTCACCCAGAAGAAATACCATGAACATGCTGTAGTTCGAATTTACCCTAAAAATCATGAATCTCAAGTCAAATTTATAAACTTTTTATAGAAGTTGGATATGAGGCTACAGTTAACCTCAATCCATAAAAGTTATATATTTGGATTCCTTGTAAAAAATTAGAAAGAATTACTTTTGAATTAGTAAAATTGGTATTCTATACAGGATTTAATCAATGTTCAAAGTTTGAAACCCAAAAAGTAAAATATCAAGAGGTTGGTTTGACCTCGCGCGTGAGGACGCGTGAGTAATCAAAAAATTCTGATTTTTTTTTTAAAAATTCATTTTATTTTTCTAATCAAAATGGTATATTATAGAACATTGTTTGGTCCACCAGAAACCATTTTCGTAGAAGCCTTAGAAATGGAATTTAAAAATACAAAAGTTATTTCGCACATAAACCCCTAAACTTTTTAACTTATGAACTTAGACACCAAACTTCATATATAAGTTTTTGAGTATATTAGGGGCAAAAAAGTCTATTACACCCATTTTCAAATATACTTATAAACCTAATGAATTAAAAGAAATATAAAATTAAAATTTAATTCCTAAAGTTATTTTTGTTACGCAATAAAAATATTATTGAATTGTTCAAAAGGGGGTTTATGAATTTCTTTATATTTCAGACAATCCCAGTCCCCATCCTTAACAAGGAAAAGAAAATTAAAAACCAAATCCCTTTATCTAAGTAAGTAACTTCTAATTCGGTATTATTTCACATAGTGACCTTGATTAAGCCAATTATTCATATCACTTTGTGATAGCCTTAGATATTCTTTTTCTTATTTATGAACTCATTTGTGTAGATTGCAATATGTTAAAATTAATTCGATTTTAAAAACCCTACGTTGATTTTGAAACAATGATCTAAATTTAATCTAACTTTATTGAACCATTTTCTTAAAGCAATCATTATAAATAGGGAATAAACTCTCTCTCTACCCATAACAGGCCTAAGTGTAGATATTCTGAAATTTGGGTCATGCTCTCAAATCGTGGGTCCTGTGCCCACGCCGTCGGTTACTACAAGCTACGTTGGTCCCGTGGGAGGTGTTGGCGCCGCTCACAGGGTCATTTAGGGGGGGGGGGGTCCATGGTTCCATCCTCCAATGGCATGTTTTCAGGCCTAAGTGTAAATATTCTGAAATTTGGTCTGTGCTCTGAAACCGTGGATCTCGTAGCTACGCGGTTGGTTCCTACGATATACGTTGGTCCCGTTGGAGTTATTGGTGCCGCTCACAAGGGCCGTTTGGGGGTTTCGCCCTCTAACGGCATGTTTTCAAGCCTAAGTGTAGATATTCTGAAATTTGGGTCGTACTCTCAAATCATGGATCCCGTGGTCACGTGGTCGATTCCTACAAGATACGTTGGTCCCGTGGGAGGTGTTGGAGCCACTCACGGGGCCGTTTGGAGGGTGGTTCGTGATTTTTCCCTCTAACGGCATGTTTTTAGGCGTAAGTATAGATATTTCAAAATTTGGGTCTTGCTCTCAAGCTGTGGCTCCCATGGCCACACAATCGGTTCCTATGAGATACATTGGTCCCATAGGAGGTGTTGGCATCGCTCGCGGGACCGTTTGGGGGGTGCTTCGGGGTTCCGCCCTCTAACGGCATGTTTTTAAGCCTAAGTGTAGATATTCTAAAATTTGGGTCGTGCTCTCAAATCGTGGGTCCCGTCGACACGTGGTCAGTTCTTACGAGATACGTTGGTCCCATGGGAGGTGTGGTGACGCATACAGGGATGTTTGGGGGGTAGTTCATGGTTTCGCTCTCTAACGGTATGTTTTCAAGCCTAAGTGCAAATATTCTGAAATTTGGGTCGTTCTCTCAAACCGTGGGCCCCGTGGCCACGCGATCAATTCCTACGAGTTATGTTGGTCCTGTGGGAGGTGTTGACATCACTTAGGGGGAATTTGGGGGGTGGTTCGTAGTTTCTCCCTTTAACGGTATATTTGTAGGTCTAAGTGTAGACATTCTAAAATTTGGACCTTGCTCTCAAACTGTGGGTCCCGTGGCCATGCGATCGGTTATTATGAGATACGTTGGACCCTTGAAAGGTGTTAGCACAGCTCACGGGGCCGTTTGGAGGGTGGTTCATGGTTTCTCCCTCTAATACCCTGTTTTCAGGCCTAAGTGTATATATTTTGAAATTTGGGTCGTGCTCTCAAACCGTGGGTCCCGTGGACACACGGTCGGTTCTTACGAGATACGTTGGTCCCGTGGGAGGTGTTGGCACCACTCACGGGGCCGTTTAGGGGGTGGTTCATGGTTCCGCCCTCTAACGATATGTTTTAAAGCCTAAGTGTATATATTCGAAAATTTGGGTCGTGCTCTCAAAACGCGGGTCATGTGGTCATGTGATCGGTCCCTACGAGCTACGTTAGTCCGTTGGGAGGTGTTGGCACCACTCATAGGGTATGTGGCCATCCCCAATCCTCGTGGCGGGAGAGGATCCCTTTGGTCCCGCGCGTCCCTTTCAGGAGCGCTTCGGCCGGCATCGTTGATGAGGTGAAAAATGTAGAGAGATGGAGTTGCCAGTCTATTTTACTCAAAATAGACAAAAGAAAAGGGAGCAATTCCGAAGGATAGCATCCAAATACATACTGATACATAGGAAACCAAAATGATTTGAAAAGGGTCTGGAGGCTAAGTTACGAAATGGGAAGGAGTTAGGCACCCATTCTGCCCTTACGATCTCTCATGGGTTGTCGCTATTGTCCTTTATTTCCCCGTGATATGTGTGCATGTGTATACGTAGTGGAGATAGGAATCATCGACTTGTATCATGGAAGAGATAAAGCAAGTCGTCCGTAGGAATGTTCCTAAAAATAATATTATAAAATACGATTTATGCGATTATCCTCTCATTGATCGTTATAACGAAACGATAATGCACATGGAATAATACGTCACTAAGAACAAATATATGTATATGTAAATATATAGAATTTAAGAGAATTGAGTTATAAGAATATAGAGAAAAGTAGGAATAGGACTCGAGTCACGGATTTTACCCCGAGATGCCTACGTAACCTATAGAGGCATAAAAGTCCACGTAGTTCGCATGCAAAATCAGGGATGGGGTTTATCCCATAAATCCAATTGGGGACTTCTCTTGTATGTGTGTGTGTGTGTGTAAAAAAGTGTTTTAGTTGTGAGAAAGGTGTGAGAAAAGTGTGAGAATTCCCGTTTGGAATTTATGAGCAAACCCTTTTTTTCTTATTTTTGGGTTTTATTTATATGAAAATAAGAGATGTGCAATAATACTAGATAAAAAGTATATTAAGATATATGAGATGAGATAATAAAAGTGTTAAATAATAAAACAAGTTAATGATAATTTAGGGGAATTTAAAGAGAGAGTTGAGAAAGTTGGACCTTCTTAATGATCTTGAGCTTGATCTTGGATGTTGGAGAGCAGCCCTTGTACTTGGGTGATAATGGAGGATACTTAATTCACCAAATTTGAGGGAAAATGTGATGAAAGGTGAAGGTTGGAAAGGGATTTGGATGTGGACATCACGCTGACTTCGAGAGGGGTTTTCTGAGCTTGCTGAGAGTAATGGATCTCTGATCTTTATACTTATTGAAATGAGGTTAGGCCTCCTTTTTATAGGCCCGGTTCATTACCGATCGGCATAGCCCTGGTCCTGCCGGCAGGTGTGTTTAGGTACACTGTCGATAGGCAGGGTCTGGAACCTGCCGTTTGGTAGTCTCTTTCAGGTTCCTTCAGAAAATCGGTCGTAGAGCGCAAACCGTTGATCTGAATCGCGTACGGGACAAACTATTGGAAAGGTAATTCAGAGAACTTCAAAAGCCCTTGGACTTCTCCCAGGTTCGGGAGTTGACTTTGGGTCAAATATGGCTCGAAAGTGTTCATCGGTCTTTTGGACAGGGGATCGTCAAACGCAAACGGATCGTTCATCCGCATGGTAAGTCAGAATCGCGCACAGGGCTGGCCGTTGGAAATGTGAGGAGGTGTACTTCAACATTACAAAGAGTTTGACTTGGTTTGGGGAGTTGACTTTGGTCAATCGGGGCCTAGAAGCGCTCGGTGACCTTTCAGAGTAAAATGGATCTTTCGTCCGTATCGTAAGTCAGAATTGTGCACGGGGCGGACTGTTGAATAGTGGTTTTAGTTCCCTTCAAAGATTCATTCAGTCTCGATCGAGCTGAAGAGTTGACTTTGGTCAAACGGAGCCTAGGAGCGTCCGGTGACCTCCTGATCTAGTTTCGGGGGAAAATGGGTCGTTCGTTCGCATGGTAAGTCAAAATTACACATGGGATGGACCGTTACAAAGGGGATTCAGTGCCCTTAGAAGATTCATTCAGTCTCGTTCGAGCTGAAGAGTTTGACTTTTGGTCAAATAGAGCCTGGGAGTGCCCAATGGCCTTTAGGTCAGTACCCGGGGTATGACTTGGGTTTGCAATGAAAGAGGGAGGTGCTAGGGACCTAAGGAGAGGTTAGGGGGTATTAGAATGGGGTGTCTACAGGGCCGTTTTGGGGGTGATTCGTGGTTTCGCCCAATAACAGCATGTTTTTCAGGCCTAAGTGTGGATATTCTAAAATTTGGGTCGTGCTCTCAAATTGTGGGTCCCGTTTCCATGCAGTCGGTTCATATGAGATACGTTGGTCTCGTGAGAGGTGTTAGCATACTCACGGGGCCATTTAGGGAGTAGTTCTGTAACACCCCGTGTTTTTATTAATTAATTTAATTAATTAATTAGAATATTCGAGAAAAATAAATTTTTGAATTTAATGATTTTTATTAAATAAATATGTTGGTTATGATTTTAGAAGAATAAAACTTCAAGCGGAATTGAAAATCGGATATAAAATGAAGTTTTTATGAGAGTTTTAAGTTTTTTTTTTTTAAAGGAAAAACATTTGTCACCGATTTAGGCCGTGACTAATATATAAAAAAATTAGTTAAATGGTATTAAACGAAGGGGAATGGCATTGGTCGATCGATTGACTATGCCAGATTTGAGGCATTTCGGTGATTTTATTTGTAGTGTTAGAGTGGGATTAGGATTCCTAATTAGTATATATGACTATTAACCCGTAGGGGGACTTCTCATAATCACTTTTTCCCAAGTTTTCACCAGAGAACTCTTCCAAAAAAATTTCCTCTCCACCATAATCATCAACCTCCAACATAATCAAGTTTTTATCACAAGTTTTGGGAGGCTTAATTGGGGTTTAATCAAGTTTGTTCAAGAACACTTCTTTGCTAATTTTTCGAGAGAAATCCAACCGTGCTACCAGTTTTTCTTCAACTTAATCTCAGGCATGAATACTCTATTTTTTTCCTTTAGTATTATGCATTTTAAGTATCGCCTAAACACTTAATTACATGTTTTATTAAAATCAATAGTAACTTAATTAGAGAAAGTGGACACTAATTATGGGACTGTTTTTATTAAAACTTTTAATCTGAATAATATTCATAACCCTTGGGTACGTAGGATTGATAAGTGGATTTTGGATTTTATTGGTGTAGGTTGCATGCAGAAAAATCCTAGTTTTGAAATAAATAATTTTTGGGTGCGTATAACTCACGTAATTTATGTAGAGATAATGAAATTGAAATTTTGTTGTATTAGTGATGAAATCTCGGTATATTTAAGCTAATATAATTAAAGGGGATTAATTGGGTGTTTCTGACGTTATGATAACTAAATTAAGATTTAATTGAATTAGACTATCATGTGTAGTTGTATACGTTGATTAATTATTATTGGTTGTGTGACTTGTTGGTACTATTTAATTGTCTTTTGTGATGATGAGTTGTTGGATATTTTTGCTCTCCCTATATTTTAGGATGCCTTCTAGGTATGGGACTAGTGGGTAGACCTTCTGATGATTTACGCCTTCTAGGTATGGGACTAGTGAGGGTAGATTATTACGACTTTATTATGTCAGGGGTGGGCTGATTTTTATCACTTTATCGTCGTTACGCTAGCCTAGGCATGAGACTAGTTTGAGGTTTATGTTAGAAATTCATCCTATACATAGGGTAGGACATATGGATAACTTGGTGACCCTCAGATATGGGACTAAGGGGTATTTTGAGGATCTCACATCGATTAAAAGGGTGGGGTAATTTATAAATTGAGAAATTGAGAATTAATGCCAAAAGATAAAATCGGATATTAAAATTGGTGACGACATAATGTGTCAGTGACCAACAGTTTAAACGGGTCAGCTTGGGCGATTTATGTCTTATCGTGAGTTGGAACCTTGTCATATTGTGCGGGATCGACAGTTTAAACGGATTCGGCTGGCTATTGATAAGGGAAAGTGACACTTTGGTGGATTACGACTCGGGACGGGAGGACCGTCATGATAAAAAGTGAGAACAATAATAAAATGAGCTAATTAAATAAAATTAGCATCATGGGACTTGGGAATTTTAAATCAAATTGGTGTGCCTTTTTAAATGGGGATCTCTACGGGTAGTTAATGATTTATATTTATCGCGTTTAATTATCTCGTTAAATTAAAATATTCTATTGTGATATTTATTGCGTATAATGCTACTGTCTGGATTCAAGGATCCTATTTGAGGGGAGTAGTGTGTATTCATGCTCGGGGCTCTGGCCTCGTGCGTTGACTAACCTTTTCATGATAAGATTTGGAGAAGATGCATAGGATTATCGAAGTTAACATTTGGAGGTGCAGCTGGAGTTATTCATTTTATGGCATAGTTTAGTTAGACTTTCCTTTTCAGTCGTATTTAATTATGAGACTTTATTTGAGTTTTATTGGGCCATTCGGTTCCAAAATTGTTTAGAGGATTTCTGTTGAATTATTCATATCTTTATTATTCAGATTTTATTTAATCATTATTGGAGATTGGATTTATTCAGAGTTTTAGCATGTGATGGATCTTTCATCGCTTAGTTGTTTATGATCATTTGAAATTGATTCAATTTTTATCTTATGGACTTATTTATGTATGTCTCATATCTATCTCATGCTAAGAATGGTATTTATTTAGTTCACGCCCGGCTTAGTTCGACGGCGGTGGTTGGTCACCCCGTCTGTCGGATTGCGCGGGGCGTGACAAGTTCATGGTTCTGCCCTCTAACGGCATATTTTCAGTCCTAAATATAGATATTCTAAAATTTGGATCATGCTCTCAACCCGTGAGTCTCGTGGCCACGCGGTCGGTTCCTACGAGATACGTTAGTCACATGGGAGGTGTTGGCGTCACTCATGGACCCGTTTGGGGGGTTCTTCGGGATTCCTCCCTCTAACGATATGTTTTCAAGTCTAAGTGTAGATATTCTGAAATTTGGGTCATGCTCTCAAATCATGGATCTCGTGGCCACACAATCGGTTCTATAAGATACGTTGGTTCCGTGGGAGGTGTTGGCACCACTCACGGGGAGAGGTTCGTGGTTTCGTCCTCTAACGGCATGTTTTCAAGCCTAAGTGTAAATATTATGAAATTTGGGTCGTGATCTCAAATCGTGGGTCATGTGGCCACGCGATTGGTTCCAACGAACTACGTTGATCCTGTGGGAGGTGTTGGTACCACTCATTGCGTCGTTTGGGTGGTGATTTGTAATTCTGCCCTCGAACGGCATGTTTTCAGGCCTAAGGGTAGATATTCTAAAATCTGGGTCATGCTCTCAAACAGTGGGTCCCGTGGCCACGCGGTCGGGCCGTTTGGGGGGTATTTATTAAATTATTTATTATCGAAAGAAAAAAAAAGCACTTTTAAATCGAATGTAGTTATAAGAAATTGTGATCATACTCCTTAATAAACTACCATATGTGTTATAATAATCGAGAGGAACCCCAAAGCGCAAGTAGTAAAACGCATATGAACTCCCAAAACATAACCCATAGAAAAACCAAAGATGCATAAATGTTGAGCATGAACAATAACGATAAGAATTCTTCTTTTCCTATAGTTATCCTTGAAGCAAGTTTGCCTAAGATTCTTAGTTCTTTAAGTGAGATCCAATTCTGGCACCAACTCCATTATTTTCTTGTTCTCTTCCAGCATTGAATGTATGGATCTCACTGAAAGAACTAAGAAACTGATGCAGTTGGTGACAGAATTGGATCTCACTGAAAGAACTAAGAAGCTTAGGCAAGCTTGCTTCAAGGCTAACTACAAGAAAAGAAAAAATCTCACCGGTTATTATTCATGCTCAATATTTGATGTATCTTTTGTTTTTCTATGGGTTATGTTTTGGGAGTTCATATGCGTTTTACTCCTTTGCGCTTTGGGGTTCTTCTCGATTATTATAACACAGGTGCTACTTTATTGAGGACTATGATCATAATTTCTTATAACTACATTAGATTTAGAAGTGTGTTTTTTTCTTTTGATAAGCAAATAATTCAATAAATCAATAAAGCAAATAATTCAACGTTCCTCATTTTTTATGAGAAAAATATTATCCAACAACAAGCCAACAAACAATTATTATCCCGTACTCCTTCTAACATACTATCCAATAACAAGCCAACAATCAATAATTATCCCGTACTCCATCTGACATACTATCCAAAAACAAGCCAACAACTAATAATTATCCAACAGATGTATATGTACAGGAACATGTGGAAATTGAGTTAGGTCAATTTAATTAAACATTCATACATCAAAGTAAATCATATTAAACATTCTTAAAAGTAACTAAGCATTCATACGTCAAAGTAAAGCGCTAATACGGTGTCAATATCATAATAGGGTATAAATAAGAATGAGAAGGATAAAATTATATTTTGATACTTAATCTTCCTCTAAATCAACTAAAAGATCCTTCAAATTAAGATTGTCATCGAGAGCCGATTGGAACTCTTTTGGAGCCTTTAATCCACTTGAGTAGTCATAGCCTTTAGTGCATGCATAATAATAGACCAATTGTCATCGTTTATGCAGTTCGAGTAGAATACATTCTTTACTTTCTGAAAGGCACAAATAAAAGGCTCGTCGACTATGGGATCTTTAATCTTCAGCTTTGATAAATCTACCATAATAAGTTTGGAGTCAGGATCAACTTTGCAAGCATTCTTAGTATCCTCCACCTTTACCCAATCACAATAGAATACGATTTCTGTGAAATCTAAGTAATCAAGTTCTAGGATTTGTTGGATTAACCCATAATATGTTATCACCGTATTCTTTGAATTTTTATCGCTTTTGCTAGCGATACAGGTGGTCAAGGATAAAATTGATATTCCACTATTTTGCATAAAAAGCTTTTCCTCATATGGATACGAAATGAAATCAAAACCGTTGGTGCGGAATTTCTTAAACTCTTTCGCACGAAAACTAAGGCCTTTTGCTAGGCGTGCAAGCCTGAAAAGATATCACCTCTTTTTAAAAGCTGCATTTATTAATGAATTTGTATTGGAGCATGTTTTAGTCACACATAAATAAATAACAGCACGCATAAGATGTGAAATTTACCTCTTTTGATACCCATTCCCTAAAATCAGTTGTCGTGCAATTGCTCCTTTGATTTTGGGCAATTTTGTTTTCGTACTCCCTACGAGTAAATTATAGAGTTTAGATCATAAAATATAAAATACATTTAATTAAAAAAGAAGAATTCAGTAGATACACACTCTCTTCAGTCTTCGACTTCATCTTGTGATTCAAAGACATAACGAGTTGCTTGCTCATATTGTATATTTATGAGTTTCACCTCCTTAGGATTCCCAGACGGTAATTCGTCCTCAAACTCGCCAGGTTCCTCGATCACTCCTCCTCCATGAGGATTGAACCTCCTCACCTCTTGTTCTGGCATATATTCCTTAGCGTATAACGATGATTCCACAGGTTACGTATTCTTTAGTAATTGACCCTCCAATATACCATGTATTCTTTACGTAATATTTAAAGATTTTCATCAAGCGCTCAAAAGGATACATCCAACGATACTTAAGGACCACATAATAAAGCTTCATCGTATAAATGCACAAGTAAGTGGACGCTGATATTGAAGAATGACGGAGAAAATATTTCTCTAATACACAAACTGCCTCGATTAAAGTTGATTTTGCATCTTTAATGTGCCTTCTGTTTACCACTTTTGCACAAACTAGGGTAAACCACAAACTGATTTGCATAATTTCCTGACAGAGATCTTTGCGTTCAAAGAAGCAATGCCAAAATAACAAAGCGATTAATTGGATGATTACATGCCAGTCGTGAGACTTGCACTGTTTAAAGTCATTTGCTTGATAACCTACTACCCTATGTAAATTACCAGAATAACCCGTTGGACTCTTCAAGTCGAACAACGTGTCTAAGAGGATCTTTTTCTCACTAGTAGTCAAAGTGATAACAACCGGAGGGGTAGAAATTCTTCCTGTTATAGGATCGTTTTTTAATTAGAGTTTCTTTTTTAGCTTCATATCGTGTAGATCTCGACGGGCCCGCTCTCCACCTTTGGAATGAGATCCACCCAAGCATGTTCATATCAGATGTTATGTAACATTCTTCTTTATGTGCATCACATCAATTACATGCCTTACACGATGATCTTTCCAATACAGAGCATTGATGAAGAACAGTGTTCACTTGACTAAAAAGGTGAACACCGTACTTGTTTAAATTTGAAAAAGGAAAAGTTATTTCCTTTTAAGTGCTCATTTGGTTATGAGTTTTTATTGTTTCCGGGAACCTCGGATTAGTACTGAAGTCACGTGTGAATTTTCGTAATGTATGTTAAGATTGTGAATTTATTTAAACTAACCATTTTAAAGTGAAGTATCCCTCCTTTGTTTTATATTTTAAGGTTTTCTTCTGGGTTTTATGGTCCCAAAGGGATGTGATCAGGCTTTTTCTTGCGTAGTCATTATCCCCTTTCTAGTTTGTTTTGTTTTGTTTTGTGTACTTGTTTACAGCCCTCTGCACCCTTTTTTAGAGTTTTTTTTAACACACGTCTCATCTCTCAAAAATAAGTACTATATACTTGGTTGTATAAGCATGCATTATCACATTAATGAGACTAATATTTAATGTGACGGTTATTGTTGTAACACACTATATCTTGCACTCCACGACATGTACGTATGTGTGAGTGTGCACGTGCACGCATGTATGTGTGTGTGAGAGAGAGAGATGTATTTTCTTACACGAAACTTTTGCCTTTGTAATGGTAATTAGAAGTACGGCAAAATGCAAGAAACTCCTTTTTAACTATTGCTTCCTATCCCAAACCCCAACATTGGAAATAACCTAAAACATGGAAATATTACAAACACACGGCCAACTGTCGCTAAAAATTGTCCCGAAGGCAAATAGAATAGTTAAAAGAAATATTTTGCAAATTTAATATTGTATGAGAGTATTTGCAACTACTGTGATATTCGGGAATTTCCTTTTATGCATGCCTAACTCATGCTTCTGGTTTATTTTGCAGTATATCAGATTATTGGTGCTGAATCAGGTTCTAATCCTCAAGGAGTTGGTCCAAGTTAATCAAACAATAGCGTGGTCAATATAGAATTGAGAGAGAGAGAGAGATTGGTATTATCAAAACAATGTTTACATCGTTCGAGTTAATTATCCATTACATAATATTGCACAAGCTGACAGTTGAGTTAAAATACAATGGAAAGATTACCCAAACCTACTGTAATCTCTCTTACCTATCTGACTAGTCATAAAATTAGATATGACACATTACATATAGGACCAAAAAATTTACTATATTACATTTCAAGCTCCATTATCTTGTTGATCAGATCCTACTGTTGCCATTTTATTGCCATCTGAACCCTCAACTAATACTCTACCTTCTCCACCCATTTCATCATACTGCCTTTTTCTCCATCCTCGCTCATGGCCCATTGATTGCCCTTGCGAAAATTGATGCTCTCCCTTATCTGCTTAAAATGTAGATGAAGGTAAAATAAAATAGAGGCAACAAAAAATGAAGGGGTGTACTCATCTTCTATTAAAATAAACAACTAATTGTGCATGGTAGAAACTAAACAGGATTTGAAAAGCAATGATGGAATGAACAACAATCACACTAGTTTAGCATATCATTCAACCCACAAGCTTAGCATAGGTTGGAACTTGGAATTACAAATGTATTGACCCCGTCGGGGGCATCTTGGCCCCAAAGTTTATGCCAAACTGACTAGAAAAATCAACACAATTCTTGTTCATATTGTGAGGCATCATGAGGATCTTTTGATGTGTTAACCCAAATTCCCGTTATTTGATGTCTACTTAGTTGGGGTCTATTTCACGTTATTTGATGTTTTTTGCATCATTCTTTTTCTCAGAAGGCATCGAAAATTGAAAAAGACCCCCAAAGTGCAAAATTTAAAACTTTGGACTGTATTAAAAACGCGCAAAACACTAATCCTCAAGAAGCGAATAACCTTAGTAAGTAAAACAATTGAATTAAATGGGGGGGGGGGGGGGGGGGGGGGGGGGTTAAACATGGGTTGAAAACTCCTACCCTCAGATCTCAAAGTCAAGTATCAATATTTTTACAGCCATTGAAGGTCACATCTAGGTAGCCATAAGAATTGAGGAAAACTGTAGATACAATAGATGGTCTCCTTTGTTTAACTTATATATGTGTATGTATAAATATGGTTATATATAGTCAGTTATTACCACTTTCACCATCAGATGCATCTTCAAGTCTTGCAATTGCATCTACTAGGGCATGTTCTTGCTCCTGTATATACAAACACATTAAACAGGGAAAAGAAATTTCTATTGATTGAAATATCACAAAATATATAGTTATTCTTACTTTAAGTACTTTCTTCGCTTTCTCAATCTCTGTCGGATCAGGATGGCTTGCACCAAAAACTTTCTCCACCTAATGAGATTCATCAATGGAGAAAAACATGCCATCAAATTTGCAGCAAGGCCCATCTCTTTTAGGCTCGTTTGGTTTGTGGTGAAGTATTTTTCACATACGTAAAAGATAAAATAGTAAAAAGTATTTTCACCTAATGAAAATACACCTTAGAAAGATAGTGAACAAATTGACACCCAACTAACGACAAAAATTTCTCACCATTTTACCCCAAACCAAATGTTGCCTTAGGGTAAACTATTTCACTTAATTGAAAAGTGAGATGAAGAATTTTACCTATTCGCAATCAAACGTTGTTCACTATTTTGTCCAAAATCACATATTTATAACACATACGATTATTCCAAATTCACACAAGCAAGAAAATTGAACTCCAAATAACTGAATACTTTTGACCATTTTTATATTCAGCAACTTTGACTTTTCACCAATTTTTATATCTATATATTTTGACATTGACCCCCATTTATACGTGTTGATGTAATCTAGCCCACAAAGTTTTCCCTTCTCGGCCTTTGACCCCCAAAATGACAGCTGCAACACTTAAAACGCATTTTATGTGATCCGAAGTGTTGTAAAAAGTCATGTTGGCGGCTTAAGGTCAAGAAGTGAAAACTTTAGGCGACGGATGAGGGCTAAAATCAAAATAACCCTTTCATATTTCAAACAAGTGAAAAAGAACTCAACCCAAATCAAACGAGGCATAAAAGACAATTCCAAGTCGCACACATACCTCCTTAACTAGAGTATCAGTGTGAAGTATTTCAATATCACCAAAAGTTTTCTTTCCAGTGCCATTTAGTGATGGAGGGAAATCTTTCTTCGCCTGAATTTTTGGAACTCCTCTACCTCTTCCAGCACCCATAGTAGCACCACCACGGCTCATAGACTTTTTAAATCCTCGTCCTGATCCACCACGACCACCTCGGTGTGCAATTCCAGGATCGTCTCCTTCCCACCGAATGTCTTCAGGAGATATCTAACAATAGTAGATTGGATAATCACCGCTGACTAACGAGTAGAATACTAAGAGCCAATTTGATTGCCCCAAAAAATATAGGGGGTTCTTGATTGGCAATAATTTCATGGAAATATAAAGAATTCCATATTATACCAACTTTTGGTGTGTTTGATTACGTAAATTTGCATTAAATTTTTTTTTCGCCAGATTTGCCTAGAGTGTAATCTAATAATGCACACTCGGGACATTTCCATGGGAGTCGCATTCCAAGAAAACAGACCCTAGAGGTTATTTAGACTTTGGCCGCCATCCATTTTTGTGCTCACCTAGTCTGACGCCCGGAGTTTTGACTACTTTTCCTTTGGCGCCAAAGATGACTTTTCACGACACTTGGGCCAAACGTCAAGCACAAAACACCGAGGGTCAAACTAAGTAAGCATAAGTAAATGGGGGGAAAAGTCAAATTAACCTAAAATATAATCATTGCATTTGCTGAATTTGATGAATTTTGACTTGCTACATTATAAAATCGACTGTTTCAACCGCTTACATTTAAAAAATGTCAAAATATTATATCTAATACGTCACTCAAAATCAATTTTAAAATTACTAAAATATAACTACGGTATATCACTACCCAACTGACTAAATAATTCAAGCACGTAGGCAGATGAATCGTATTATAAGAGCATAGAAAAATCAACTCGGGTTCCAGTGGAGTGCTTTGAGGTTGTGCGAAGGTTTCATGCTTTGATCGTTTAAATGTAAAGCACATAAATTAAACCCAACTACAAAAGAAGGGATAAATTAACTTGATCTTGCTCGGTTTGTTTGCTGCGAGGTTTCGGAAAGAAATTTGCTTATTTAGTATGGTTGTTTCTTCTACAAGGTGATGCTCGTTGACAATGTGGTTATAGAGTTATATGTGATATATGTATTATCCATTTGATAAATAGAGTCAGTATCCCAAGTCAAGACCCAGTGATAACGCTTATTATAAATAGAAAAATAAAATTCTAATCAAAATAAATGGGTTAAAAAATATTTTCACCCATTGAGATTTAAATTATGTTCCCTGTGTCCAAAATCACGCAATTATATCGTGTACACACATTTATAATCTTATACAAAATTAAAATTAAAAAAAAAATAACTCCAAGAAGGTAAAATGCTTTCAATTAGGTGAAAAATAATTCACATTGAACCGAACAGGGCTAAAGGTCAATTTTGAACTTGTAATCATAAAACTGCCATGCTTCTCACTCAATATAATATATAACAAATGTCCTTTTCCTATTCTTCTATTACAAGTAACCTGTTAGTCACAATTTTCCCCAGTATTTTCATCTAATCTTTTTTTTCCTTTTTCTATAGTGGCTTATTTATTAACTATTCATACAGTAAGTAGTCTAGTAAGGGTTTTCATTATGTATGGCTTTTAAGACTTCGCTTTTTGGTCTATTAGAGTTATAGTTGAATTAAAAGATGTTTATAAATTGATTTCCTTGGATTCCAGAGATTTTAAAAGTCTAAAAGAGACGCATTTTCAAAATCAGATCCTACCAATTATTATTATTATTATTATTATTATTATTATTATTATTATTATTATTATTATTATTATTATTATCCTGAACCTCCACATGAACGAGCCCTTTGGACTCCCTTGTGCAAGCTAAACAGGAGGGACGCTGTGTAGAACCCCAACACCACAGACGTCAACTGGTACCCAGGCTTCTAATTCTAGTTAGAATTTTTCAAACTTCAGTTACGTAAAAGGCGACATGTAGTGACGACTGACGAGAACGGAATCCATTTTCTATTTTACACACACATCTAAGTTAAATTATGTACATAAATATAATTGATATTACACCGTTATTTCATATTCCTCCCCAGACTATTATTCCGGTGATATTACCATCATCTTCTAAAACTTTCAGTTTTGCTATATTCCTTTACAATTGTGTTATATTTGTAAGCTAACCCAAATGTCATGCATGTTTTAAGTGACACTAGTCGACATGGTTCAAAGTCTCGGTATCGGTCTCGGTATCGGACACTCGATTTTCAACTCGGTCGCGGTATCGGTCGCGGTATCAGGCGATACGCAAATATACACTATTTAGAAAGCGCAAAAAATTCCAGAAAAAATATAGAAAATTTTTAAAAAATAAGATTAACAATGTGGACCAATGAGATACATTCAAACCCATCATTCAATATGCATTGCATTGTAGATTTGGTTATACTGAAGCGCGACAGAGTTGTCAGATTCAATATTGCATAGTAAACCAATAATAATATTGAAAAACAAAAATGTACATTTTGTTTTAACAACAATGTAGATTTTTTTCCATTTTTACAAAAACGTACAAAAGAACACTGTTACAAAAATGTACATTTTTTTAACAACAATGTACATTTTTACAAAAATGTACATTTTTTACAAAAATGTACATTTTTTTAACAAATATATATATATATTTTTACATTTTTATAAAAACGTACAAAAGAACATTTTTTACAAAAAGGTACATTTTTACAAAAATGTACAAAAGGACATTTTTACAAAAACGTACAAAAGGACATTTTTACAAAAATGTACATTTTTTTAACAAAAATATATATTTTTTTTACAAATATGTACACTTTTTTTTTACAAATATATGTTTTTGTACAAAAATATATATTTTTTTACAAATATATACATTTTTTTTTTAACAAAATACCATTTGTACAGAAATGTAAATTTTTTACAAACATAAATGTACATTATATATTTTTTGTAAAAGATTTGAATATTTTTTGTAAAAAAATAACATTTCTTTGAAAAAAGAGTTTTAGTAGAGTCATTGTTAGAAAAAAGAGTACTACTTTTTAAAAGATTTATATATTTTTTTAGTAGAGTCATTTAAAAAAAAAAGAGTTTTATGTTTTAAAAAATTAATGTTAATAGTTTCGAAAAAGTAATACCATTCTGTAAATGTTACAATATATTTTCAACAACGAAGAAATATGGTAAAAGATAAAAGTTCTATCAAAAAATAAAACAAAATATGACAATATTGTTTGAATCGGTTGTCTCGGCCGATATCGCGGCTGTCTCGGCCGATATCGCGGCGAGGCGTGTCGGAATCGGTTGTCTCGGGCGATATCGCGGCTGTCTCGGCCGATTCAGTGTTTTTTTTTAAACGCCTCTTGGTATCGGATCGGTACCCTCCGATTCCGAGTCGACTCGGCCGATTCCGAGTCAACTCGGCCGATACTTTGAACCATGCTAGTCGATCATATCAGCTGGAAACATGATGAAACTGGCATCCACACAAGGGATAAACAAAAGATGCAATAACACACAAACATTAGTTAAAAAATATGAAGTTATTCAGCCCTTCGTAATTTTTAATCATCAATATGTTGTTCTAAAAAACTGGAGCAACTAAATAATCTCATCATTTTGTGGGAATAATTAAAGAGGGAAGAAAGTAGGCCATGTACTTGTCCACAAGAATGTGGTGTCATATTTACCTCTTTGAGATTGACCCATTCCCATGTTTCGTCAGCTGTACTAATATCATACACGAGAGCATGCAGGCCCTGGCAATGCATGTGAAAAAGTAGTTAGGCAGATGCTGCTAAATAACAAGTTAATTGTAAGAAACTCCAAGAACTATGACACAATTTGCAAATAACTCCCTGAACCCCCTTCTTTTATAGCGACATATAAGAGGGTATTTGCAAATTTTTCATAGCTTAGCATTATTTACAAGGTAAGGGCTACTTGCAATTGGAGCAATAATTGACGGGATTTCTTGCATTTTAGCCCTAAATAACAGAGCATTGTGTAATTGGGAACCTTAACAGGATTATAGTCGGTTATAACAGCCACGTAGAAGCTATTGTCTTCAGGCCATCTTGTCCAAACCTTCCTTCCCACTAATGGATCAAAATTTGCCATTTCAGCACCTTCATGTACCCCTGGACCCCGACCTGGACCTTGAGTCCTGCCAGAGAAACCTGTAGACCCATACTGCACGGACAACATTTAGGGCGTTAAATGAAAATGGAATATAATGAAGCCAAAGAGGATATTGAATTATCATCTTTTACAAAAAAAAAAGGACACTTGACTTTTCCCCCCAGAAGTTTAGACGTAAACTAACTTTAGCCCCCACAGCTCACTAATTGAACATTGGATCTCAGATCTGTTAGTTAACTGTTACAGATTATTACAAATGACTAAAATATAATTGCTTAATAATTAATATCTAGGACTAGACTTCAGGCGCATTTATTTGTGGTCACCTTGTCTGACCCACAAAGTTTTCACTTCTTGGCCTTTTAATCCATATATTAAAGTCATCCTGGGGTTGAAGGTACATAGTGAAGCTTTGGGTGCCATACTAGATTCGCACAAATAAATAGGGACCAAAGTCAAATTAACCCTAATATCCAATTATACAAAAAAACGTGGAGGTTAATCTCTAATTACATATAAAAATAGTGGGGTGTTAAATGTAGAAATTTTAGTCATTTCTTCCGACTTGAAAAGGCCAACATATATAAACATAAAAAACAAAGGGTATTTCGACCATTGGCGGCCAAAAGCTGAATGACCCTTACAGAAAAAAATAGACTTGAAAATTAATCAACTTACAGGTTTTGGCTTCTTTCCCCTTGATCCTGGGATAGGGCCCCGTTTCAAGGCCGATGAAGATGGCTGGTGCAACACAGGAGATGGTGCCCCTAATGGTAAGGAAGCTAATGACTGTGATGTCTTCTGTTTCTTGCGTGATGCCGATACGGTAGGACTAGGGATAGGGTCACGACCGGGGTGGCTATTGTTGAGCATGCCAGGTTGGAGGCCACCTGCCTTCCTCCAATCCCTATTGAAATATGGTACGCAATCCCATTTAAGTGAGCTGATAATTTAATGAATAAATCCAAGCAAAAGGACATAGTTATTGCTAGAGAATATAAATTTACTAGTTTTTATTCCATAACTTTTCAAACATCAAGGGTTGTATTCGTAAACTTTAGTGTATATCTTATAACTTTAAATTAAAAAGGATAGTAGAGGGTAAACTTCGAAAGTGAAAGAGTTTGAATTAATGTATGAGTGAATGTCTGGTCCACACCATGCCAAGTAGGACTTTTGAGCGAATAGGAAAACACTGTTAATTTTGGGTGAATTGAGAGTATTTGCATAATTAAGCCATTTAGGAAAGTTTAATCTTGAGAGTGTTCATGTAATCTTGCTCTATCGTGTAACCCAAGTTCGTTGCTATAATTATAGGTAGATGTTGGTGGTGTGCATCAAGTATCGACTCAATAATAATAATAAACTTGTATTCTCTAATAGTTATATATAATATTACCAGACCTAATCTGCCTGATGATGTCATCAGCATTAACCCTCGACAAGAGCTCTCTGTGTTCTTCATCTGATACCCTCAGCTCTTTTCTGAGTTCTGTAATTAAACTTTCCTTCTCCTGAAAAATACATGAGATGTAGTTTTTAAACCTAATTCACATTTTCTTTATTTATCATATCTAGCTCCTCGAAGCAATTTATTTAAAAAAAATCACATCATTCGAAGATATCAAGAGCAAAATGTCAAACAAACAGAACTTTCAACACAAATTCATTTCAACAAAGAAGAAAAAGAATTGCAAATGCTGCCAAATACTGAAGTAGCAAATAGCCATTTATGTGTCGCTAAAAAAGTATCAAGAAAAAACATTTTTTAACATTGGGGAAACTGCGAACAAGTGGAATAGTATCAAGCATTTTTTTTTTCGAAATTAATGATAAAGGGAGGTATTTGAAATTAGTGAGATAATTCAGTTGGTTTCTAGCAATTTACCTTAAAAAATATGACATTTTGTATAAAAGTTCCATTTATATGGCTTTACTCAATTAAATATGACAAATGTGGAAAAAAGATGTGATGTACCCAAGTAATGGCGTCAGATTGAGCTTTGAAGGCCCGCAGGACTGAACTATATGCTTCTTGCTCTATGACGTGGATTTGCGTCTCCATATCACTATGCATCCGAGGGAATACAGTTGTGCCTCCCGCTGCAGATCTCCCATTCCCAGCAGCTCGGGCCCCGCTTGCAAACCTATTTTGATGTGAAGGAGGAAGGTCATCATCTGTACCTGCAAGTATGTCAACAAGAATCACAATAAATATATAATTCTAATATTGCAAAAAAAAAGTTTTGAAAACTCAAATATGTCAATATATTTCTTCTTCCAGGAAGATATGTACGTCAAAAATGAATTTATTAGTTAATACATGCACGGACTTGACTTATGGAAGCAGCAGCATTATTAATGTTGCAGACTGCAGAGAGAGAGAGGCAGGGGAGGGGGGGTATGTGAGAGAGAGAGAGAGAGAGTGAGAGAGACTGAACTGCGTATGTGCACTAATATATTTGTTGATGATGATTGCATTATGATTTCCCATTAACATCAAATCCTTCGGGAAATGAAAGTATTTTCATCTACTCGGAGTTAAATATTGTTTACTGCTACTTGTTCAAAATCACATAAGTAGAGCATCTATAATTATTTAAATTGCATGAACAGAATTTTTTAACTTTGAATTGGTAAAAATCACTGTTCTGAAAAACCCGCCTAGGCTTAAGGCTTGGGAGAAACGCCTCGCCTTACGCTTTTCACGCCTTATTCTTGGTAAAACCCTCAAGACGCACTTTTTTTTAAAAATAGCAATGCTTTAGTGAAACGATGTCGTCTTTTAAAGAATTTGTTTACAAATCGAACCATTATCTCATCCAAAATAATCAAATCGTATTTTAATTTGCATATATTCAGACATATTTTTATGATATGTGCATTTTTTGTATTTCAACAGCCTTATTATGGTTAAAAAATATTAAAATATATTAAGAAGGCCTAAACGCCTTTTTACGCCTAGGCCCGCCTAGGCTTCTAAGGCTTAAGGCTTGGCCTTCACGCCTCAATCACGCCCCGCGTTTTTTAGAACCTTGGTAAAAATACATTTCACCATTCTATTTTTACCCCAGGTAAATCACCTCAAATCAAACGGGACCTAAACTCAAACTTGCTCCATAGTGCCAAAAGGAATGAGAACCCATAATCGCTCTGATAATGACTTCCAATGCAAAATCTTACATAACTGAACTAGAAAAATAAGTTTTATGCACCCTTGTTTTGATCACATCCTCTCATGGTCCAAAGTCGCAGTATCAATCTCTGACTCGGGCTTGGTATCAGTCATGGTATCGGGTGATAAGCAACGATACGCAATATAGAGAGCCCAAAATTTTTAAAAATATATATATAAAATTTCAGAAAAATAAGGATAATATGATTGATTAGTTAGATAAGTTCAAAACCATCATTTAATATGCAGCCTTTTGTAATTGCTAAGACTAACGCGTGTCACACTTATTAGCTACAATATTCCATAATAGTTTAATAATAAGTATACAAAACGATCTAATTAGCCACAAAACGTTATTAAAAACAAGTATATAGAAGTTAATTACATTGTTTTCATCATTTTCTTAAATGTAATAAAAATATAAAGTAATTAAGTATATAATTATACTTACTTTATATATTGCATAATACATTTTTTAAATTATATCGAGTTATAAGAGGTACATTTATAAAAGAGATGATAATGATATATGTTGATACATATAAAGTAAATAATGACACAATTTTGATACATATCAAGTTAATTAATGATATACATCTTTTCAAATATATTTGAAGTAAATAAAGAAGTTTTTTAAATACAATCATATGTATTCAATACATTAGATATAAATACGATTTCACTAGCATGGTGAGGATATTATACAACCGTAAATAAGATCCTAAATATGATAGAAGTGGTACAAACTGAATGAATTCTATAATTAAAATAAAGTTTATAATGAGTAGTCCGATATTGTCCAAGACGATCAATATTTCGCCGATATAGTCCGAGTCAACCGGATCGCGCCAATATCATCCGAGTCGACCGAGATCTTGCCAATATGATTTGATTTGAGGCAAGAACGCCTATTACTCAACTCGTATCACGGTATCGGAAGGGTAGGCCACAAAACTGAGTGATCTCGGTATCGGATGATATTTTGAACCATGCATCCACTGAAGCAGAATTATGTTTATTCCGATATTTGAAGCTGTTCTTTATTGAACATGACAGGCCGGTGAATATAGCAAGTTAACTAGAAATTGCATTCCAGAAATATGAATTGCAAAATATCTAAGTCCCTTCAATCATGCCTGGACAAAATTAAAGTATTCTAATAAAATTGGGATCCCTTTTCCCCCAAATCCCACTAGAGCATTAGTGAACCTTTTAGTACACCGATTAATATGCTTCCATCGACCCAAATTAGAGCCCACATTTGAAAGCAAACTTTTCAAGGAAAAATGACTTTAGCATAAATAACGGCCAAAATTCAAAAAGATAGTGTAATTTTGTTATCTTTTTTCAAAGTGGACTCTTTGTTTGGAACGTACAAAAAGGGAAAGTGGAACTCCTAAGAGCTTGTGACGTACAAGAAAGGAAAGTAGGAGACGCAGGGACTACTAAAGAAGAAAGTTCTTTAGTAATTTGATATTTCACAAGAATGTGGTACCCATGTCTGAATCGAGTTGGACTGTGGTTCAAAGAGCAAAATTAATGTGAAGGAAATGATGAGTTCCATGATGTTAGATAATTCTGTACAGCGAAAGGGGATTTTTTTCCCTACATTTCAATCTCACAAATAACCCCACGAATTAATTAAAAAGAAACAGATGCTCTTGAACATACTGCACATAATATATCTGTGGAAAAAATAAAATAGAATTCGAAAAACAAAATAAAGAGAAGGTGCAAAAGGGCAAGCCTTCCTTCATACCAATAGGACCAAACCCACAATATATAAATAAATGAAACAGGCACCAGCCAAATAATAATAATGTGGTAATGGATAGATACAACCCAAAACATCAAAACTCCAGGTGGTGTAGCCTATAGAATGATAGAAATGGGCCCTATTTTTGGGTTTTATCACATTTTATTTTATTTTTGTATTTTCTTTTATTTGTTACATCATTTAATTTTCTTTTTGTTTAGTATTTAAAGGTAGAAGTAGCAAAAGGCTAGTAAGGGCATTGCTGTAATTAGAATATTAGCTTAAGGCCTAAGCCACTCCTTCCCTTTAAATACCCACTTGGATTCCTCATTTAGGAAAACTCCTCTATTTTGAAATATAAAAAATCTCTTGATTCTCTCTCTAAAGTTAGGGACGGTTTATTTTCTTGGCCATTGACGTGTAGTTTACGTCAAATGGTATCAGAGCAAGCTGTCGCTTCCTGATTGGTGTATTGGTGTGTAGTTATCAAAATCATACACTACATCAATGGTTCCAAAATAATCCAAACAACTCAAAGAGGTTAATCAAGAGTTAAGGGAACAAATCGGAGAGTTGGCCAAGAAGCAACAAGCTGACATGGAAGAGATGAAGCAATTCATCTCCATCCACATGGCCCAACTTTTTTCTGACCTAGGCCTAAACCCTAGCCTTAGCCTACCTCCCACCACCACCACTATTCCCCAAACCCTAGCATCTCCCACCATCAACCCTCCTAGCCCCTACCTCACCACGGACCACCACCCCACTGCTACCCCAGTGCCTGTCAACCCCTCCCAGTCCCTCCGACCCTTCCCAGCCCTTCGTCCCAGCAAGCCCCAACCCCGGACAAACCCCCCTCCAAGTCGCGATCTCTCCCCTGTTAATCTCCTCCCCTAGCGAACACCCACACCACCTTACGGCCGACGGAAACCTGATTGTGACAACCCGCTATCCGGAATAAAGAGTGGCCAGCCCTATACCCCGATAAAATAGGAAATCATTGATAAATATCATTCTCAGCATCACAACAATATGCAAAGTATAAGGAATAACCACTCTATATTCCAGAAAACGGGTTATCAAAAACTTTGATTTGAAATAAAAAGAAAACATTTTCAACAACCCATAATAGAAATAGAGGGTGGAAACCCCCACAAGCATAAATAAGAAACCCAAAAGATACAAAGGACCGAATGAAACGTCGGTCAATAACAACCATACAACATACAATTAATACCAAGTGTTACATAATAGATCCATTATACAATTACAACGGTTTGGGCAACATGCCCGAATAACTGATCATAACTAGAAAACATAAATGGAGGCGTCTACACAAAATCCCGTGAAACCCGCACGATGTCACGGCTCCTCAAAACATATGGAAGGAAGGGGGTCATTACTGGCGACCGTGCGGCGGAACACCTGAACGGATTATATATATATATAGATACAACAAGAAATGAAAACCGGTCAGGGCCGGGGATATGTGATCAATAGATAGATGACAGGTATGACAATGATGCACAATTAAGCATGGATGGTAGTCTAGCATGGTAACATCATGTAAGGAACTAAAACTGATAAAGGACTACATAGAGTGAGATTCATATAGAAACAGAATTAAAAGTACTTATGAGCCTTTATCATCATTCATCATATTTCAATTTCAATCTTCTTTTCCATTCCTTATCAGGAATATAATTATCATCATGTGCTCTATATGGCACTAATCTCGATAGCATGCTCTTTGTGGCATAAATTTGCTCTTTAAGGCATTCATGTTTCATCGAGTCCAACTCGATAATTAGAATAGTCATAAATATAAATATAACGATTCTAAGACCGCCCGTCCGGGTTTCCTCACTGTGCGCGTCCCTAAATAACCATCATCTTCCAGGGCCTAACATAAGACAACCTGGGATCCTATCGAAATCGTCGGGAAGCGGCCATATGCCTGCGGGGTAGTCAAGACCACACCCAGAATCTCCTACCCATCGCAGAAAAATATAAAACAAGCGCTCATATGGCCTAGGACTATATCCACCCTGCATTCATTAGCCAGGGGGCTTCACCTCTCGTACGGACTTCCCTTAAGATGGTATTTAGAGAGGTGTGTAACATTCATTTATTAATTTCCAATACATGATTTAGTAAATTATCATTTACCTTATCAATTTCCCATTTTAATAAATGTATAAGATAAATCGGGACTATACGTATTACGTACCGTCATAACATCCTCGATAAGAAATTCAGACTCCAAAGTTATTTCCAAAGCCTCTTTTAGGCTTTAATATAAACCCTCAAGTCAAATCTAACACGAGTTAAATTCTACAGTCTCCAAATTGACCTTAATCTATTCTAGACCCTTATAAAACTACGAGACGAAAGAAATGCCTAAGCATTACTTTAAATTCCCCTCTGAATGAATCCTAGATGAACCCTTTCGAGTCTAGGATGTCGACCCAACTCTACTAGTACTCTAAACCCTAGGTTTACTTCATTTAAGAAGGTCCCTAATCACTAATCCTAAAGAAAAGGGGTTAAAAATAAAATTAAAAAAAAAAGAAAAATTTGAAAAAGTGCAGGGCTACCGAATCGATTCGCCCCCTTGGCCGAATCGATTCGGCCAGAAAATTTGAGATTCTGCATAATTGCCGAATCGATTCGGATAGGAGCCGAATCGATTCGGTCAGAAGGTTTGGGTTTCTGCATAATGCCGAATCGATTCGGACCAATTCCGAATCGATTCGGTTCACAAGACCTGAGCACTGGACTTAGCCGAATCGATTCGCCAAGGGGGCCGAATCGATTCGGTCCTGCGATTTTGCCAAGAATTGGCTATGGAGTCTTGGACTCCATTTTCTACCCCAACTCAAATTTCTTCAAACCAAACTTATATACCAACACTAAAATAACATCAATGATACTATTGATCATCTAAAACCTCATGAATCATCTTTGAGTGAATCAAAACCCAAAAATACATAAGAAAACCCTAAGTTTGCTAAACTAAAATCAATACACCATTACCACAACAAATCATCTATCTCAAGACACAAATAGCAAGTAAAAACTTGCCTTGATTCAGCAAATTTGCAGATTTCTTGGTGTAGTGGCAAATCCTCTCTCAATCTCCAAGTCTTTCTCTCTTCTCTTCTCTTTCTCTCTTTGGTTTAGGAAGGAAATTAGGGGAAATTAGAAGACTTAGAAGACTTAAGTTGTGACCTAAGACAAAATCCCACTTAATTAACTAGTAGTGCGATAACATAATACGCAATAGCATAATTAGGGCACAACCAGTCAAAAATGCCCAAAACTACAAAATACAATATGGTACATTATTTGACTATTTCGCACATTCCGGAATCAACTGCAACCTCCAAATTATCATTTGGACATTTTTAAAATTCAATTTAGGTTCCGGTCTCATAATTAAGCCAAATATCATTTTAAATACAGATGATATTAATAAGCATGACATAGCAATATTTCCCATGATTATGATATGTATGCAACCTCATAATAAATATCAACTTTTCTACATTGAATTTACATTCAAATCATAACCCAACACTGGTCTCTAATTACTATACTAAGTAATTACTATAAATTACGGTCTCATAAGCGAGGGTTATTACATACTCCCCCCCTTATGAGGGAATTTTGCCCCCAAAATTCAGGCGTACCTCATAAGAAAAGATGTGGGTATTTCTCCCGCATCTCATCCTCACGTTCCCAAGTTGATTCGTTGGCATGGTGATGACTCCAATGAACTCTCACTAGGGGAACCACACGAGATCTCAACTTTCGCTCCCCAAACTCAAGGATAGCAACCGGTTGTTCTTCATAAGAAACATCGGGCTGCAAATCGATATCTTCGAAAGGAATGTGCCAAAGGGCACCTTCACACCTTCTGTACTTCTTCAAAGAGGAGACGTGAAATACATCATGGATTTGTTGTAAAGGTTCCGGCAAGGCAAGTTGGTATGCCACGGGACCAACCTTTGCAATTACCGGGAAAGGTCCAACAAAACGGGGTGCAAGCTTTCCTTTCTTCCCAAAACGTTTGATGCCCTTCATCGGGGACACTCGCACCAACACTTGGTCTCCAACCTCCAACTCCATATGTCTCCTACCCGCATCGGCGTAGCTCTTTTGTCGATCTTGGGCTATCCGTATGCGATTTCGAATAAGCTCAATCTTCGAAGAAGTGTCTTGGATCATTTCAGGCCCAAGGAACTTATTATCACCCACTTCCAACCAACAAGCGGGCGATCTACAAGGTCTGCCATACAGAGCTTCATAGGGTGCCATTCCAATAGTGAATTGGTATGAGTTGTTATAAGCAAACTCAACCAACGGAAGGTATTGTTCCCAACCGCCCTTAAAATCGAGTATGCACATACGAAGCATATCTTCCAACATCTGGTTTACCCTTTCGGTCTGGCCGTCTGTTTGAGGATGATAGGAAGAGCTCAACTTCAACTCGGTCCCCATAGCTCCCTGGAAACTCTGCCAAAAGTGGGACACAAATATTTTATCTCGGTCGGAGATAATATTCAAAGGTACCCCGTGGAGTCTGACGATCTCCTCAATGAACAACTGGGCATAACGAGCGGTATCATAATCGGTGCGCACAGGCAAGAAGTGTGCCGACTTAGTCAAACGGTCGATAATCACCCAAATTGAGTCGTGACCCTTTTGCGATCTAGGCAAGCCCGTAACAAAGTCCATCGAAATGCTCTCCCATTTCCATACGGGAATCTCGAGCGGTTGTAACAAACCTGTCGGTCACTGGTGGTCAATCTTAACCAACTGACAAGTAGTGCATTGAGACACAAACTCTGAGATATCCCTCTTCATACCCGCCCACCAGTACAAACGACGCATATCTTGGTACATCTTGTCCCCGCCTGGAGGCACCGTGAATTTGGACCCGTGGGATTCCGCCATTACTGCACGTCTCAAATCCCCATCGTCGGGAACCACCAGTCTCCCATGGAAGCGTAGTCCGCCCTCGGAACCAATCGAGTACGACTCCGCTCCCTCAGACAACAACTGGCGAGTATGGTCTTGACAAACCTTATCTCTTTTCTGAGCTTCCACAATCTTTGCTATAATCGTGGGAGTAACCGTCATCACGGAAAGGAATGCTCTCACCCCTGCATCCTCCAGGCTGAGTTCTTTCCACTTAGCTTTCCACACCTTAGCTAAGTCTCCATCAGGCTTTCTACTCAAGGCATCTGCTACCACATTCGCCTTCCCGGGGTGATAATGAATATCAAATTGGTAGTCTTTCACAAACTCCAACCAACGACGCTGGCGCATATTCAAATCCTTTTGGGAGAATAAGTATTGTAGCGATTTGTGGTCGGTGAACAGACTAAACTTTTCCCCTAAGAGATAATGCCTCCATATCTTCAAGGCAAATACAACGGCGGCGAATTCCAAGTCATGTACCGGATAGTTCCTCTCGTGAGGCTTCAACTTACGAGAAGCGTACGCAATGGGTTGTCTCTCTTGTTGAAGAACACCTCCTAACCCCAGAAGAGATGCATCAGTGAAGACGAGATATTCCAATCCCGGCTTTGGCAATGCCAGGACTGGAGCGGAAGTCAGTCTATCCTTGAGCTCATCGAAAGCCGCTTGACATGAACTGTCCCAAACAAATCTTACTCCTTTCCGGGTCAAATTCGTCAATGGGCTAGCAACCTTGGAAAAGCCCTTAATGAATCGACGGTAATAACCTGCCAAGCCCAGAAAACTACGAACTTCAGTGGGCGTCGTGGGCTGACCCCATTCCTTTACCGCGATCACCTTACTCGGATCCACAGACACGCCTTGGGATGACACCACATGCCCCAGAAACTGAACTTCCTTCAACCAAAAGCCACACTTCTCAAACTTTGCATACAATTGATGATCCCTCAATCTCTGCAGGACCAACCGCAAGTGAGCAGCGTGATCCGACTCTGTCTGAGAATAGACTAGGATGTCATCGATGAAGACAATGACAAACTGGTCAAGGAAATCCCGAAACACCCTGTTCATAAGATCCATAAACACTGCAGGGGCATTGGTTAGTCCAAAGGGCATAACCAAGAATTCATAAGATCCATAACGGGTCAGAAAGGCCGTCTTGGATACATCTTGCTCTCGTATCCTCAATTGGTGATACCCCGTCCTCAAATCGATCTTGGAGAAGTAGGAAGCTCCCCTAAGTTGATCAAACAAGTCGTCGATGCGAGGTAGAGGGTATTTATTCCGGATGGTGACTTTATTCAACTCTCTATAGTCCACGCACAACCGGAGAGAACCGTCTCTCTTCTTCACAAACAATACCGGAGCGCCCCACGGTGAGGTACTACGCCTAATAAAGCCCTGCTCCAGTAGCTTCTGAATCAGATCTCTCAGCTCCCTCATCTCCACAGGAGCCATTCGATAAGGAGCTTTGGCGATCGGTCGAGTTCCCGGCATTAAGTCAATAACAAACTCTATTTCCCGACTTGGAGGTAATCCCGGTATCTCCCGAAAAATATCTTCAAAATCTCTAACGATTGGAAGAGAATTTAGGGGAACCACGACATCTCTCGATGCATCTTCCGCAATACAATATAGCTAAGCACTCGTGCTCCCTTCCATGCAAGGCATAACTATCAGGAACATCTCTTGTCCCGGAATTGCAAAAACTATACTCTTCCCGTAACAATTCACTATAGCACGGTACTTCACTGGCCAATCCATACCCAAAATTACATCGTACCCGACCATATCAAGGACGAGTAAGTCAGCCTCAAAACACAAGTCACCAAGATTAATTCCTACGTTTTTACATACGAAGAAAATCAATGAGCCATCGCCCATAGAGGATTCGACGCTAGTGAAGGTACTTTCAGCAGATTTTATCAAACCTGTAGTCTGAGCAAAACTTCTAGAAATAAAGGAGTGTGTAGCACCCGTATCAAATAGGATTCGACCCATATGCCCATGAATGAGAAACTTACCCTCGATCGCCGGTGGTGCCGGAGGAGCTGGAGGAAGCAGAGCCTCCTGAATATGGTAAACCCTTTCGTACTGCAATTGCCCCTGTTGAGGAGGAGCAACCGGATTAGGCGCTTGGGGCGGAAACTGTACATACGGCTGCTGTGGGGCCCTAGGAAGATGCCATCCTACCAACTGAGGACACGCCCTTTTAAAATGGCCCAGCTCCCCACACTGAAAACATTTATTTGTCGTGTTATCCTGATTCCTGCCTTGGTTATTCCGGAATTGCCCCGCACCTCGGCCCTGTTGGCCTCTACCTCCATTTCCACCTCTACCACCCTGTGGTTGCTGACCACCTTGACCCTGCCTAAAATTATTGGGGTTGCCACCAGCATTAAACCCACCGAAACGTTGACGCTTTGACGAATCCCCCTGCTGGGGATCCCTCTCAACCTGCTTGTTCCCCGAGGATTGGGATGAAGAAGATGTTCCCCCTCCGCTCCCAACTCCTCCCTGTCTCACAGCCTGCCCCGCAACTACAACCTTCTTCTTGTTTTGCACAAACAATCTATGTTCTTGACAGTGAAGTAAAGCAGCATTCATCACATCACCAAAAGTCACCAGAGATGGGTTTCCAAGCAAATGTTGTTTTATTCGCCAATGCAAACCTCCCACAAACTTGGAGACCCTCCTCGCTTCTGGAGTTACCTCATCCGGTATAAAACTGGCTAACCGGGCAAACTCCTCCTCGTACTCGGCAACCGATCTCTCCCCTTGTACCAAATCCTGAAGCTTCCACTGCATTTCCCTCTGAACTGCAGGAGGGAAATACTTTCCATCAAACAAAGCCCAAAAATTTGTGATGGACATAGTATCCCTTTGTTCGGGTGTCGTCATTGACTCCCACCAATGTAAGGCCGGTCCGACCAGCTTGAAAGTAACGAGAATTTGCTTCTTCTCCTCACTACATTCCACCATCCTAAGATGGCGCTGCATATCTCTCTTCCACTGGTTCGCCTTGATAACATCCGAACCACCCTCGAATTCCGGGGGATGCCCTTTAAGGAAAGACTCCCTCACCCGTTCCCACTGAGAAGGTCCCGTAGGAACTAGTGCTTCTTGTCCCCTAACTTGAGCTTGTGGCATTTGTTGGGCCACTGCAGTCATCGCGGCGTTGACAGCTTGGGCCACAATATTTGCCACTTCAGCGGCACTGATACTCCCCTGCTGTGGTGGAGGGCCATACTCATCCTCAACAACCCTATTACGTCTAGCGGGACGTCCTCTCTTCGGCGGCATCTGAGATAAAGACAAGGTAGAGTTAAAACATAATATAAGACAATCTATTTAGCAGAAGATCGCATACATAGGCAGCAAAGCAATCCTAACATTAAGTTCTATATCAAAGAACGCTACGGTAGAACGTGACAAGTCCGCATAGATCCTAAAGACTCTAGAACCTGGCTCTGATACCATCTGCGACAACCCGCTATCCGGAATAAAGGGTGGCCAGCCCTATACCCCGATAAAATAGGAAATCATTGATAAATATCATTCTCAGCATCACAACAATATGCAAAGTATAAGGAATAACCACTCTATATTCCAGAAAACGGGTTATCAAAAACTTTGATTTGAAATAAAAAGAAAACATTTTCAACAACCCATAATAGAAATAGAGGGTGGAAACCCCCACAAGCGTAAATAAGAAACCCAAAAGATACAAAGGACCGAATGAAACGTCGGTCAATAACAACCATACAACATACAATTAATACCAAGTGTTACATAATAGATCCATTATACAATTACAACGGTTTGGGCAACATGCCCGAATAACTGATCATAACTAGAAAACATAAATGGAGGCGTCTACACAAAATCCCGTGAAACCCGCACGATGTCACGGCTCCTCAAAACATATGGAAGGAAGGGGGTCATTACTGGCGACCGTGCGGCGGAACACCTGAACGGATTATATATATATATAGATACAACAAGAAATGAAAACCGGTCAGGGCCGGGGATATGTGATCAATAGATAGATGACAGGTATGACAATGATGCACAATTAAGCATGGATGGTAGTCTAGCATGGTAACATCATGTAAGGAACTAAAACTGATAAAGGACTACATAGAGTGAGATTCATATAGAAACAGAATTAAAAGTACTTATGAGCCTTTATCATCATTCATCATATTTCAATTTCAATCTTCTTTTCCATTCCTTATCAGGAATATAATTATCATCATGTGCTCTATATGGCACTAATCTCGATAGCATGCTCTTTGTGGCATAAATTTGCTCTTTAAGGCATTCATGTTTCATCGAGTCCAACTCGATAATTAGAATAGTCATAAATATAAATATAACGATTCTAAGACCGCCCGTCCGGGTTTCCTCACTGTGCGCGTCCCTAAATAACCATCATCTTCCAGGGCCTAACATAAGACAACCTGGGATCCTATCGAAATCGTCGGGAAGCGGCCATATGCCTGCGGGGTAGTCAAGACCACACCCAGAATCTCCTACCCATCGCAGAAAAATATAAAACAAGCGCTCATATGGCCTAGGACTATATCCACCCTGCATTCATTAGCCAGGGGGCTTCACCTCTCGTACGGACTTCCCTTAAGATGGTATTTAGAGAGGTGTGTAACATTCATTTATTAATTTCCAATACATGATTTAGTAAATTATCATTTACCTTATCAATTTCCCATTTTAATAAATGTATAAGATAAATCGGGACTATACGTATTACGTACCGTCATAACATCCTCGATAAGAAATTCAGACTCCAAAGTTATTTCCAAAGCCTCTTTTAGGCTTTAATATAAACCCTCAAGTCAAATCTAACACGAGTTAAATTCTACAGTCTCCAAATTGACCTTAATCTATTCTAGACCCTTATAAAACTACGAGACGAAAGAAATGCCTAAGCATTACTTTAAATTCCCCTCTGAATGAATCCTAGATGAACCCTTTCGAGTCTCGGATGTCGACCCAACTCTACTAGTACTCTAAACCCTAGGTTTACTTCATTTAAGAAGGTCCCTAATCACTAATCCTAAAGAAAAGGGGTTAAAAATAAAATTAAAAAAAAAGAAAAATTTGAAAAAGTGCAGGGCTACCGAATCGATTCGCCCCCTTGGCCGAATCGATTCGGCCAGAAAATTTGAGATTCTGCATAATTGCCGAATCGATTCGGATAGGAGCCGAATCGATTCGGTCAGAAGGTTTGGGTTTCTGCATAATGCCGAATCGATTCGGACCAATTCCGAATCGATTCGGTTCACAAGACCTGAGCACTGGACTTAGCCGAATCGATTCGCCAAGGGGGCCGAATCGATTCGGTCCTGCGATTTTGCCAAGAATTGGCTATGGAGTCTTGGACTCCATTTTCTACCCCAACTCAAATTTCTTCAAACCAAACTTATATACCAACACTAAAATAACATCAATGATACTATTGATCATCTAAAACCTCATGAATCATCTTTGAGTGAATCAAAACCCAAAAATACATAAGAAAACCCTAAGTTTGCTAAACTAAAATCAATACACCATTACCACAACAAATCATCTATCTCAAGACACAAATAGCAAGTAAAAACTTGCCTTGATTCAGCAAATTTGCAGATTTCTTGGTGTAGTGGCAAATCCTCTCTCAATCTCCAAGTCTTTCTCTCTTCTCTTCTCTTTCTCTCTTTGGTTTAGGAAGGAAATTAGGGGAAATTAGAAGACTTAGAAGACTTAAGTCGTGACCTAAGACAAAATCCCACTTAATTAACTAGTAGTGCGATAACATAATACGCAATAGCATAATTAGGGCACAACCAGTCAAAAATGCCCAAAACTACAAAATACAATATGGTACATTATTTGACTATTTCGCACATTCCGGAATCAACTGCAACCTCCAAATTATCATTTGGACATTTTTAAAATTCAATTTAGGTTCCGGTCTCATAATTAAGCCAAATATCATTTTAAATACAGATGATATTAATAAGCATGACATAGCAATATTTCCCATGATTATGATATGTATGCAACCTCATAATAAATATCAACTTTTCTACATTGAATTTACATTCAAATCATAACCCAACACTGGTCTCTAATTACTATACTAAGTAATTACTATAAATTACGGTCTCATAAGCGAGGGTTATTACATACTCCCCCCCTTATGAGGGAATTTTGCCCCCAAAATTCAGGCGTACCTCATAAGAAAAGATGTGGGTATTTCTCCCGCATCTCATCCTCACGTTCCCAAGTTGATTCGTTGGCATGGTGATGACTCCAATGAACTCTCACTAGGGGAACCACACGAGATCTCAACTTTCGCTCCCCAAACTCAAGGATAGCAACCGGTTGTTCTTCATAAGAAACATCGGGCTGCAAATCGATATCTTCGAAAGGAATGTGCCAAAGGGCACCTTCACACCTTCTGTACTTCTTCAAAGAGGAGACGTGAAATACATCATGGATTTGTTGTAAAGGTTCCGGCAAGGCAAGTTGGTATGCCACGGGACCAACCTTTGCAATTACCGGGAAAGGTCCAACAAAACGGGGTGCAAGCTTTCCTTTCTTCCCAAAACGTTTGATGCCCTTCATCGGGGACACTCGCACCAACACTTGGTCTCCAACCTCCAACTCCATATGTCTCCTACCCGCATCGGCGTAGCTCTTTTGTCGATCTTGGGCTATCCGTATGCGATTTCGAATAAGCTCAATCTTCGAAGAAGTGTCTTGGATCATTTCAGGCCCAAGGAACTTATTATCACCCACTTCCAACCAACAAGCGGGCGATCTACAAGGTCTGCCATACAGAGCTTCATAGGGTGCCATTCCAATAGTGAATTGGTATGAGTTGTTATAAGCAAACTCAACCAACGGAAGGTATTGTTCCCAACCGCCCTTAAAATCGAGTATGCACATACGAAGCATATCTTCCAACATCTGGTTTACCCTTTCGGTCTGGCCGTCTGTTTGAGGATGATAGGAAGAGCTCAACTTCAACTCGGTCCCCATAGCTCCCTGGAAACTCTGCCAAAAGTGGGACACAAATATTTTATCTCGGTCGGAGATAATATTCAAAGGTACCCCGTGGAGTCTGACGATCTCCTCAATGAACAACTGGGCATAACGAGCGGTATCATAATCGGTGCGCACAGGCAAGAAGTGTGCCGACTTAGTCAAACGGTCGATAATCACCCAAATTGAGTCGTGACCCTTTTGCGATCTAGGCAAGCCCGTAACAAAGTCCATCGAAATGCTCTCCCATTTCCATACGGGAATCTCGAGCGGTTGTAACAAACCTGTCGGTCACTGGTGGTCAATCTTAACCAACTGACAAGTAGTGCATTGAGACACAAACTCTGAGATATCCCTCTTCATACCCGCCCACCAGTACAAACGACGCATATCTTGGTACATCTTGTCCCCGCCTGGAGGCACCGTGAATTTGGACCCGTGGGATTCCGCCATTACTGCACGTCTCAAATCCCCATCGTCGGGAACCACCAGTCTCCCATGGAAGCGTAGTCCGCCCTCGGAACCAATCGAGTACGACTCCGCTCCCTCAGACAACAACTGGCGAGTATGGTCTTGACAAACCTTATCTCTTTTCTGAGCTTCCACAATCTTTGCTATAATCGTGGGAGTAACCGTCATCACGGAAAGGAATGCTCTCACCCCTGCATCCTCCAGGCTGAGTTCTTTCCACTTAGCTTTCCACACCTTAGCTAAGTCTCCATCAGGCTTTCTACTCAAGGCATCTGCTACCACATTCGCCTTCCCGGGGTGATAATGAATATCAAATTGGTAGTCTTTCACAAACTCCAACCAACGACGCTGGCGCATATTCAAATCCTTTTGGGAGAATAAGTATTGTAGCGATTTGTGGTCGGTGAACAGACTAAACTTTTCCCCTAAGAGATAATGCCTCCATATCTTCAAGGCAAATACAACGGCGGCGAATTCCAAGTCATGTACCGGATAGTTCCTCTCGTGAGGCTTCAACTTACGAGAAGCGTACGCAATGGGTTGTCTCTCTTGTTGAAGAACACCTCCTAACCCCAGAAGAGATGCATCAGTGAAGACGAGATATTCCAATCCCGGCTTTGGCAATGCCAGGACTGGAGCGGAAGTCAGTCTATCCTTGAGCTCATCGAAAGCCGCTTGACATGAACTGTCCCAAACAAATCTTACTCCTTTCCGGGTCAAATTCGTCAATGGGCTAGCAACCTTGGAAAAGCCCTTAATGAATCGACGGTAATAACCTGCCAAGCCCAGAAAACTACGAACTTCAGTGGGCGTCGTGGGCTGACCCCATTCCTTTACCGCGATCACCTTACTCGGATCCACAGACACGCCTTGGGATGACACCACATGCCCCAGAAACTGAACTTCCTTCAACCAAAAGCCACACTTCTCAAACTTTGCATACAATTGATGATCCCTCAATCTCTGCAGGACCAACCGCAAGTGAGCAGCGTGATCCGACTCTGTCTGAGAATAGACTAGGATGTCATCGATGAAGACAATGACAAACTGGTCAAGGAAATCCCGAAACACCCTGTTCATAAGATCCATAAACACTGCAGGGGCATTGGTTAGTCCAAAGGGCATAACCAAGAATTCATAAGATCCATAACGGGTCAGAAAGGCCGTCTTGGATACATCTTGCTCTCGTATCCTCAATTGGTGATACCCCGTCCTCAAATCGATCTTGGAGAAGTAGGAAGCTCCCCTAAGTTGATCAAACAAGTCGTCGATGCGAGGTAGAGGGTATTTATTCCGGATGGTGACTTTATTCAACTCTCTATAGTCCACGCACAACCGGAGAGAACCGTCTCTCTTCTTCACAAACAATACCGGAGCGCCCCACGGTGAGGTACTACGCCTAATAAAGCCCTGCTCCAGTAGCTTCTGAATCAGATCTCTCAGCTCCCTCATCTCCACAGGAGCCATTCGATAAGGAGCTTTGGCGATCGGTCGAGTTCCCGGCATTAAGTCAATAACAAACTCTATTTCCCGACTTGGAGGTAATCCCGGTATCTCCCGAAAAATATCTTCAAAATCTCTAACGATTGGAAGAGAATTTAGGGGAACCACGACATCTCTCGATGCATCTTCCGCAATACAATATAGATAAGCACTCGTGCTCCCTTCCATGCAAGGCATAACTATCAGGAACATCTCTTGTCCCGGAATTGCAAAAACTATACTCTTCCCGTAACAATTCACTATAGCACGGTACTTCACTGGCCAATCCATACCCAAAATTACATCGTACCCGACCATATCAAGGACGAGTAAGTCAGCCTCAAAACACAAGTCACCAAGATTAATTCCTACGTTTTTACATACGAAGAAAATCAATGAGCCATCGCCCATAGAGGATTCGACGCTAGTGAAGGTACTTTCAGCAGATTTTATCAAACCTGTAGTCTGAGCAAAACTTCTAGAAATAAAGGAGTGTGTAGCACCCGTATCAAATAGGATTCGACCCATATGCCCATGAATGAGAAACTTACCCTCGATCACCGGTGGTGCCGGAGGAGCTGGAGGAAGCAGAGCCTCCTGAATATGGTAAACCCTTTCGTACTGCAATTGCCCCTGTTGAGGAGGAGCAACCGGATTAGGCGCTTGGGGCGGAAACTGTACATACGGCTGCTGTGGGGCCCTAGGAAGATGCCATCCTACCAACTGAGGACACGCCCTTTTAAAATGGCCCAGCTCCCCACACTGAAAACATTTATTTGTCGTGTTATCCTGATTCCTGCCTTGGTTATTCCGGAATTGCCCCGCACCTCGGCCCTGTTGGCCTCTACCTCCATTTCCACCTCTACCACCCTGTGGTTGCTGACCACCTTGACCCTGCCTAAAATTATTGGGGTTGCCACCAGCATTAAACCCACCGAAACGTTGACGCTTTGACGAATCCCCCTGCTGGGGATCCCTCTCAACCTGCTTGTTCCCCGAGGATTGGGATGAAGAAGATGTTCCCCCTCCGCTCCCAACTCCTCCCTGTCTCACAGCCTGCCCCGCAACTACAACCTTCTTCTTGTTTTGCACAAACAATCTATGTTCTTGACAGTGAAGTAAAGCAGCATTCATCACATCACCAAAAGTCACCAGAGATGGGTTTCCAAGCAAATGTTGTTTTATTCGCCAATGCAAACCTCCCACAAACTTGGAGACCCTCCTCGCTTCTGGAGTTACCTCATCCGGTATAAAACTGGCTAACCGGGCAAACTCCTCCTCGTACTCGGCAACCGATCTCTCCCCTTGTACCAAATCCTGAAGCTTCCACTGCATTTCCCTCTGAACTGCAGGAGGGAAATACTTTCCATCAAACAAAGCCCAAAAATTTGTGATGGACATAGTATCCCTTTGTTCGGGTGTCGTCATTGACTCCCACCAATGTAAGGCCGGTCCGACCAGCTTGAAAGTAACGAGAATTTGCTTCTTCTCCTCACTACATTCCACCATCCTAAGATGGCGCTGCATATCTCTCTTCCACTGGTTCGCCTTGATAACATCCGAACCACCCTCGAATTCCGGGGGATGCCCTTTAAGGAAAGACTCCCTCACCCGTTCCCACTAAGAAGGTCCCGTAGGAACTAGTGCTTCTTGTCCCCTAACTTGAGCTTGTGGCATTTGTTGGGCCACTGCAGTCATCGCGGCGTTGACAGCTTGGGCCACAATATTTGCCACTTCAGCGGCACTGATACTCCCCTGCTGTGGTGGAGGGCCATACTCATCCTCAACAACCCTATTACGTCTAGCGGGACGTCCTCTCTTCGGCGGCATCTGAGATAAAGACAAGGTAGAGTTAAAACATAATATAAGACAATCTATTTAGCAGAAGATCGCATACATAGGCAGCAAAGCAATCCTAACATTAAGTTCTATATCAAAGAACGCTACGGTAGAACGTGACAAGTCCGCATAGATCCTAAAGACTCTAGAACCTGGCTCTGATACCATCTGCGACAACCCGCTATCCGGAATAAAGGGTGGCCAGCCCTATACCCCGATAAAATAGGAAATCATTGATAAATATCATTCTCAGCATCACAACAATATGCAAAGTATAAGGAATAACCACTCTATATTCCAGAAAACGGGTTATCAAAAACTTTGATTTGAAATAAAAAGAAAACATTTTCAACAACCCATAATAGAAATAGAGGGTGGAAACCCCCACAAGCGTAAATAAGAAACCCAAAAGATACAAAGGACCGAATGAAACGTCGGTCAATAACAACCATACAACATACAATTAATACCAAGTGTTACATAATAGATCCATTATACAATTACAACGGTTTGGGCAACATGCCCGAATAACTGATCATAACTAGAAAACATAAATGGAGGCGTCTACACAAAATCCCGTGAAACCCGCACGATGTCACGGCTCCTCAAAACATATGGAAGGAAGGGGGTCATTACTGGCGACCGTGCGGCGGAACACCTGAACGGATTATATATATATATAGATACAACAAGAAATGAAAACCGGTCAGGGCCGGGGATATGTGATCAATAGATAGATGACAGGTATGACAATGATGCACAATTAAGCATGGATGGTAGTCTAGCATGGTAACATCATGTAAGGAACTAAAACTGATAAAGGACTACATAGAGTGAGATTCATATAGAAACAGAATTAAAAGTACTTATGAGCCTTTATCATCATTCATCATATTTCAATTTCAATCTTCTTTTCCATTCCTTATCAGGAATATAATTATCATCATGTGCTCTATATGGCACTAATCTCGATAGCATGCTCTTTGTGGCATAAATTTGCTCTTTAAGGCATTCATGTTTCATCGAGTCCAACTCGATAATTAGAATAGTCATAAATATAAATATAACGATTCTAAGACCGCCCGTCCGGGTTTCCTCACTGTGCGCGTCCCTAAATAACCATCATCTTCCAGGGCCTAACATAAGACAACCTGGGATCCTATCGAAATCGTCGGGAAGCGGCCATATGCCTGCGGGGTAGTCAAGACCACACCCAGAATCTCCTACCCATCGCAGAAAAATATAAAACAAGCGCTCATATGGCCTAGGACTATATCCACCCTGCATTCATTAGCCAGGGGGCTTCACCTCTCGTACGGACTTCCCTTAAGATGGTATTTAGAGAGGTGTGTAACATTCATTTATTAATTTCCAATACATGATTTAGTAAATTATCATTTACCTTATCAATTTCCCATTTTAATAAATGTATAAGATAAATCGGGACTATACGTATTACGTACCGTCATAACATCCTCGATAAGAAATTCAGACTCCAAAGTTATTTCCAAAGCCTCTTTTAGGCTTTAATATAAACCCTCAAGTCAAATCTAACACGAGTTAAATTCTACAGTCTCCAAATTGACCTTAATCTATTCTAGACCCTTATAAAACTACGAGACGAAAGAAATGCCTAAGCATTACTTTAAATTCCCCTCTGAATGAATCCTAGATGAACCCTTTCGAGTCTAGGATGTCGACCCAACTCTACTAGTACTCTAAACCCTAGGTTTACTTCATTTAAGAAGGTCCCTAATCACTAATCCTAAAGAAAAGGGGTTAAAAAAAAAATTAAAAAAAAAGAAAAATTTGAAAAAGTGCAGGGCTACCGAATCGATTCGCCCCCTTGGCCGAATCGATTCGGCCAGAAAATTTGAGATTCTGCATAATTGCCGAATCGATTCGGATAGGAGCCGAATCGATTCGGTCAGAAGGTTTGGGTTTCTGCATAATGCCGAATCGATTCGGACCAATTCCGAATCGATTCGGTTCACAAGACCTGAGCACTGGACTTAGCCGAATCGATTCGCCAAGGGGGCCGAATCGATTCGGTCCTGCGATTTTGCCAAGAATTGGCTATGGAGTCTTGGACTCCATTTTCTACCCCAACTCAAATTTCTTCAAACCAAACTTATATACCAACACTAAAATAACATCAATGATACTATTGATCATCTAAAACCTCATGAATCATCTTTGAGTGAATCAAAACCCAAAAATACATAAGAAAACCCTAAGTTTGCTAAACTAAAATCAATACACCATTACCACAACAAATCATCTATCTCAAGACACAAATAGCAAGTAAAAACTTGCCTTGATTCAGCAAATTTGCAGATTTCTTGGTGTAGTGGCAAATCCTCTCTCAATCTCCAAGTCTTTCTCTCTTCTCTTCTCTTTCTCTCTTTGGTTTAGGAAGGAAATTAGGGGAAATTAGAAGACTTAGAAGACTTAAGTTGTGACCTAAGACAAAATCCCACTTAATTAACTAGTAGTGCGATAACATAATACGCAATAGCATAATTAGGGCACAACCAGTCAAAAATGCCCAAAACTACAAAATACAATATGGTACATTATTTGACTATTTCGCACATTCCGGAATCAACTGCAACCTCCAAATTATCATTTGGACATTTTTAAAATTCAATTTAGGTTCCGGTCTCATAATTAAGCCAAATATCATTTTAAATACAGATGATATTAATAAGCATGACATAGCAATATTTCCCATGATTATGATATGTATGCAACCTCATAATAAATATCAACTTTTCTACATTGAATTTACATTCAAATCATAACCCAACACTGGTCTCTAATTACTATACTAAGTAATTACTATAAATTACGGTCTCATAAGCGAGGGTTATTACATACTCCCCCCCTTATGAGGGAATTTTGCCCCCAAAATTCAGGCGTACCTCATAAGAAAAGATGTGGGTATTTCTCCCGCATCTCATCCTCACGTTCCCAAGTTGATTCGTTGGCATGGTGATGACTCCAATGAACTCTCACTAGGGGAACCACACGAGATCTCAACTTTCGCTCCCCAAACTCAAGGATAGCAACCGGTTGTTCTTCATAAGAAACATCGGGCTGCAAATCGATATCTTCGAAAGGAATGTGCCAAAGGGCACCTTCACACCTTCTGTACTTCTTCAAAGAGGAGACGTGAAATACATCATGGATTTGTTGTAAAGGTTCCGGCAAGGCAAGTTGGTATGCCACGGGACCAACCTTTGCAATTACCGGGAAAGGTCCAACAAAACGGGGTGCAAGCTTTCCTTTCTTCCCAAAACGTTTGATGCCCTTCATCGGGGACACTCGCACCAACACTTGGTCTCCAACCTCCAACTCCATATGTCTCCTACCCGCATCGGCGTAGCTCTTTTGTCGATCTTGGGCTATCCGTATGCGATTTCGAATAAGCTCAATCTTCGAAGAAGTGTCTTGGATCATTTCAGGCCCAAGGAACTTATTATCACCCACTTCCAACCAACAAGCGGGCGATCTACAAGGTCTGCCATACAGAGCTTCATAGGGTGCCATTCCAATAGTGAATTGGTATGAGTTGTTATAAGCAAACTCAACCAACGGAAGGTATTGTTCCCAACCGCCCTTAAAATCGAGTATGCACATACGAAGCATATCTTCCAACATCTGGTTTACCCTTTCGGTCTGGCCGTCTGTTTGAGGATGATAGGAAGAGCTCAACTTCAACTCGGTCCCCATAGCTCCCTGGAAACTCTGCCAAAAGTGGGACACAAATATTTTATCTCGGTCGGAGATAATATTCAAAGGTACCCCGTGGAGTCTGACGATCTCCTCAATGAACAACTGGGCATAACGAGCGGTATCATAATCGGTGCGCACAGGCAAGAAGTGTGCCGACTTAGTCAAACGGTCGATAATCACCCAAATTGAGTCGTGACCCTTTTGCGATCTAGGCAAGCCCGTAACAAAGTCCATCGAAATGCTCTCCCATTTCCATACGGGAATCTCGAGCGGTTGTAACAAACCTGTCGGTCACTGGTGGTCAATCTTAACCAACTGACAAGTAGTGCATTGAGACACAAACTCTGAGATATCCCTCTTCATACCCGCCCACCAGTACAAACGACGCATATCTTGGTACATCTTGTCCCCGCCTGGAGGCACCGTGAATTTGGACCCGTGGGATTCCGCCATTACTGCACGTCTCAAATCCCCATCGTCGGGAACCACCAGTCTCCCATGGAAGCGTAGTCCGCCCTCGGAACCAATCGAGTACGACTCCGCTCCCTCAGACAACAACTGGCGAGTATGGTCTTGACAAACCTTATCTCTTTTCTGAGCTTCCACAATCTTTGCTATAATCGTGGGAGTAACCGTCATCACGGAAAGGAATGCTCTCACCCCTGCATCCTCCAGGCTGAGTTCTTTCCACTTAGCTTTCCACACCTTAGCTAAGTCTCCATCAGGCTTTCTACTCAAGGCATCTGCTACCACATTCGCCTTCCCGGGGTGATAATGAATATCAAATTGGTAGTCTTTCACAAACTCCAACCAACGACGCTGGCGCATATTCAAATCCTTTTGGGAGAATAAGTATTGTAGCGATTTGTGGTCGGTGAACAGACTAAACTTTTCCCCTAAGAGATAATGCCTCCATATCTTCAAGGCAAATACAACGGCGGCGAATTCCAAGTCATGTACCGGATAGTTCCTCTC